>JAAQRM010000093.1:0-690642 GCA_013396095.1 Fusarium sp. NRRL 52700
TAATTAAATTATTAAATATATATTTATATAAATAGATTTTAAGATAGTTTTTAAAATTATTAACTTTATAGAGAATTAATATCTTAATTATATTAAAATCCCTAGTAAAGACTATACTAAGATTACCCTTCTTAGCTATAAAGTATTTACTATAGCTACTAATCACCTAGGCGCCCGTGGCCTCAAGAGCACAGATAAAGGCATTAGCTAAGCGTAGGTCCCTCTTTATTTATTTTTCCGGTGGCCATCGAACCATTAACAAAGAATCCAGCAGAGCTTTCCTCGATTAACGTCTTTTCCTCTTCTGCGTCATGTACTCCAGTCTGTCCTTGTCCCTCGCTGTCGCTGCCGTTCTATTGCCTACAATTGTAAAGGATTTGGGCTACCACTCTGTGCGGGCAGATCTGATGACAGCTCCCATTTACCCCGTCGCTTATGTCACTTTACTTGTGACGACCGCCTTGTCTGACAAGCTTCGGTCAGATGTATCCAAATCTCCGTTAGAGGCTTAGTCATTAGCTCTGGATACATCTGACACGGTCTTTTAAAAGTTGACTTGTCGCGATATATAACATGTTTTTCTTGGTATCACGCTATGTTCATGAATGTACCATAAAGCTCGGTGACTGATCCCTCTCGTTGAAGGGAACATACATGGGCTTCCCTATCGTCCTTGCCCTGATCACTTCGACTTTTCCTGGAGACACAAAGGCAGGCGTCGGCCTCGGTATTGTCGTTGCTGTCACTTACGCCGTGTGCGTTGTCGCGTCCACTATTTATCCCAAAGTCACGCGCCATATCATCTCATGGGCAACGCAGCATCAAGGTTCCTCGTGTTCCTCATAAGCGCTGTTAGCATGAGTGTTATGCTTTACAGGGAGAGCTGCCAATGCGAAAGGCTAGGTGATGACTGCGGCCTATAAGGTTAAGCTTTAGGCTGCAAACACAGATAATAAATGACAACACGATCTTCCTTTTTCCCAATATAAGCTTTCATCCATAACGTGATAAGCCTTTCGGCAGATCTGAAGCAGGTATGCTTATTGACATGGGAGGCGATGCTGAAAAAGCACAAGATTATCATTATGAGATTCAAGGTACATATCTTATTGGGAAAAGTTTCTAGACTATTGTAGATAAGTTTATTATAATAGTTTAGTATTTCAGCTCTACTATGGCTTCTGTGACACGCCGTCGGGTTTGCGATCCAGACTTCTGTCTCGTTGGGGGTATCTATCAGCTAGGGCTCTCACTACTAATGACATAAGGTATCTCATCACCAAGAGCGTCTCCGAATTGCGAGCGATAGAAATGAGACAAATGGGCTCTAAGTCTAAGAGATTCGAGATACTTTGTTTCCCTATTCAAATCGCGATGCCCCTAATCACACTGACTGATACATCGGAGTGAGAGGGAAAAGATAATCAGCACAGTAATTAGTGCCGGACTTAAAAGAGGTAAATATCAACATTAACTTAACAAAGTTAAATTCTAAAGAGGATAGAGTTCGTCGTCCCGTTGCTAATGATACATAATCTGGGGAAATACATCCACGAATGAAAAGAATCACCGACGTGCCTTATTGCCGAAAGCTTTGGGGGAAGTCATACCAGCTAACTTAGCTAGTACAATCGAGGAATTGAATTACATCTCCCTCTTTACGATGTCACACAGCGTGTAGCAGTTTGACTTATTTAAAAGTGGTTTGAGAAACAGTTGGAATGCGTTGAATGTGCCGGGCATCCGAGAGAGTGCAGATTCCAGACTCGATGGTGAAACATGACAGCCTGAAGGGTTCTTCTGGAAAAATACAGTCCACCAATTGACTGGACTTTTTGTGGCGTGGATGTTGGTGTTTCAATCTAAACCCCGGTAGATTGGGGGCGATGTGGAGCAATCAGCTAATTCCCGAACCAAACTCGCGATCCCTAATCAAGATGTAGGGCCGATGGAGTTGCAAGCAAGGGCCATTGTCACGGTTGAACGGCATCTATACGCGGACACCTCATGATTCAAGCTTCGAATGCGCGCTTCAGATATATAGCTAGCGAGTGCGCTTTGCATATAAGAGAGCCGCATGCTCTTGGCAGTGTCTATCTTATTCTTGGCATCAGCATTCCATTCGGCAGTGTACTTCAATTTGTACATACACTTTTTCTCAACAATTCCATTCTTTTAACATTCCTTTCAACATGTTCTCTTCAACTGTCCTTCTCAGCGGCCTGGTCGCCTCTGTACTCGCAGCCCCAGCTCTCGAGCCTCGTGCCAGCTGCACCTTCACCGATGCTGCTACTGCCATTAAGAACAAGGCTGGCTGCTCTACCATCATCCTCAACAACATTGCCGTTCCCGCCAAGACCACTCTCGACTTGACCAAGCTCAAAGATGGCACTCACGTTATCTTCCAGGGCAAGACCACCTTCGGCTATGCTGAATGGGAGGGCCCTCTCATCTCCTTCACCGGCAATAACCTGCTCATCGAGGGAGCTTCCGGACACTCCATTGACTGCGATGGTAAGAGATGGTGGGATGGCAAGGGCAGCAACGGCGGCAAGACAAAGCCCAAGTTCTTCAGCGCCCACTCCCTCAAGAACTCCAACATCAAGAACCTGAACGTTCTCAACACCCCTGTCCAGGCTTTCAGCATTAACAGCGCCACTAACCTGGGCGTCTATGGCGTTCACATGGATAACTCTCTCGGCGATTCTCTTGGTGGGCACAACACCGATGCTTTCGACGTTGGCTCTTCTACCGGCGTGTACATCTCCGGAGCTGTGGTCAAGAACCAGGACGATTGTCTCGCCATCAACTCCGGTACCGACATCACCTTCACCGGCGGTAGCTGCAGTGGTGGTCACGGTATCTCCATCGGATCCGTTGGTGGACGCTCCGACAACACCGTCAAGACCGTTCGCATCCTCAACTCTGCCATCTCCAACTCCGACAACGGTGTCCGCATCAAGACCGTTGCCGGAGCTACCGGTTCCGTTTCCGACGTCAAGTACGACACCATCACTCTCTCCAACATCGGCAAGTACGGTATCGTCATTGAGCAGGATTACGAGAACGGCTCTCCCACTGGAACCCCCACTGCTGGTGTTCCTATCACCGACGTCACCATCAACAAGGTCACCGGAACTGTCAAGTCGAGCGGAACTGATGTCTACATCCTTTGTGCCAGCTGCAAGAACTGGGCCTGGACCAACAACAAGGTCACTGGTGGAAAGACCTCTACCAAGTGCAAGGGTGTTCCCTCTGGTGCCTCTTGCTAAGTGTTGGGTCGGGGTGAGGAGAAGTACATGGAGGTTGTGTAGAACATGACATATAGCTGGTACTATCTTCTGTTTATTTTCTTTGTACATATAAGCTATCAGTTATTATTATACACTCTGATGCCAATATTGACATTCTCTGTCTATAGTATGTTATGTGCAACACCAGGTGTGCAGATTTAAAAACGTTATTTATTTATTGGATGATCTGTCTTTTCATACGCTACACGGTTAGGCATAGAATCAAGCCGTCCAATATCGAAGGCTGTTGAGACACTTATTCATGTTCAAATGGGATGGGCTATAGTTCTATAATCATCAGTTATAATGCCCCACCATAGCTTGGTGAGCAGTACTGTGCTGCCCTTCGGCTTCAAAGAGTCTTTGATCCGTCTCAACGCTGGCTTATCCTTTCGTCAAGCTCTAATAATTAGTTCTCTTCCATAAGGATACGTGGATTGCACTCCTGGGCTTGTCGTGGATCAATAATTAGATCGATGATGGTTCTTTGAGCCTCAATCCACTCAAATGGGTCAAATCATGAGCCGCAATCGTAATTGGCTGTTCTCGCAAGGTCCTTGGCCCCAACTGAGGGGTCACGACAGCCCGTCAGCGCTAAAATCAGGGGCTCCCAAGACTAGAAAACGTCAAGTTTCGTACGTTTTGCTGTAAAAATGGGTGAAATTCCTTTCATTCTACGTCCAAAGGATTCAGCGGCTGATTTCGAAGATCTACCTTACCAGTACGTCCCACTCGACGCTGGACAGATTAGACTGCTGCGCCTCGACCCTGGCCAAGATGCAGATCAGCTCAATGGCGAGCTCATTGTCAAAAGCTTGGAAGAGCTTCCCCCGCGACAAAAAGCAGGCACTGCAGCTCAAACGGATCCGATAGACCCAGAGAAATACGTTTGCTTTGACGCCATCTCCTATGTTTGGGGCCAGTCAACCTTGACAGACACCCTTTTCACCCCTCGAGGATCTATCCCGATTATAGCATCACTCGCTTCTATTCTACGTCGACTTCGCGACGAGGAAAACTCTAACCTTTACTGGGCTGATGGCCTTTGCATCAACCAGTCAGATGTGGCGGAGAAAGAAATTCAAGTGTCTCTCATGGGCATCATCTATAGCTCTGCCATAAGGGTTCTGTGCGACATCGCCGAAGAGGCGGAGAGCTTCACACTTATACTCGACGCCATGGAGTGCTACTGGAAACGAAACATCCGTCGTGGATTTGCGTTTGGTCATGGGAACTCCCTGATCCTCTCTGGAGAGTCAGCCGCGAAGCTTTTGAATATCCCATACCCAACAGAGGAGGAGGCAGATGCTATTGAAGACATTGAAGGAGATGAGTGGCCTGCGAGGTATCTTCAATTCATCTCTGCGCCATGGTTTCATCGCCTTTGGGTCGTGCAAGAGTTTGTCCTTGGACGTGATGCAGTCATGATCTTTGGGCGTCGACACATCCCTTGGGGACAGCTCTGGGCAGGTACTTTAGGGTACAAAGGAGTTGAAGTGCCGTGGGTCCGAGGCCCCCAGTACACTAACGAGGACCTAATAGGCCTTTTCTCATCATACAACTCCATGTGTTTTGTTCGTTCATTTCGACTCATCGATCTCAACACGAGACATGGCCGTGAGTTCAACGACGTTGCCAAACGACTACTTAGTGGAGTCGAGGTGATTCAAGCAAACTTGCCAATGTGTATGGCGCTCTTTTCCTCTCACGACTGCAGTGTGCCCCGGGACCGCTATTTTGGTATTCTAGGCATGATAGATGATGACGACAAGGAGAAGGCACTCAGTCTTCGACCTGATTATACTTGCTCAATGAGGGACATAACAATGCGATTCTGGAAGTATGCATTGCAGACCGATTCAGCAGGAGATCTCCTGCTTTGCGCTGGTCTTCCTGGTCGTGCCCAAGAATACCCTTCTTGGATACGAGATCTTTCTGCACCCAAACCATTGAATCATGTCTGGATGGGAGCTCCCATGAATACTGCATGGCATGCAGCAGGGGGTCCGCAAAGCACGTGGTCTATAGACTTCAGCAAAGATGACGGTGATGAGTGTTTTGTCCAAGGCTATCATGTCGACGATCTTACAGAAAAGTCACCTAATCAAGCTTCTAACTTTTTCAACTATGTTGCGATGGCTTATTGGATTCAAGACGCTTTCAACTTCTTCGCGGGGCCTGAATCATTGGTCGGTGACCCGGATACACTCTATCCTCTGACTGCTGATCCTATCCGCGAAGCGGCTCTCAAGGTGCTGATGGATTACAACAAACAAGACACCGTGAGCCCCGAAGACGAAGAATTTAGGGACATGCTGCGTATAGCACTGTCTCTGCCTCGCGTAGCCTTCTCTCAAGATGCTGACCAAAAAACCGCAGCAGAAGAGGCGGATGGAAAAAGGGCCACCGAGGAGGATATCATTATGGGGAAGATCATTTCTGCATTCCAGGACGAGATGACCACTTTGAAATATCTGTTTACTCGTATCGTCGGGACAAAAGGACTGGGTTTCTACAAGTCCGAGAAGGCCCTTTTCGCACTACTACCAAAGGACACCCGCACTGGCGACTCTATTTGGATTCTCAAGGGATGCAGATTACCTGTTGTACTACGGCCGAGTATTTACCACGATGATTCATATGAGTTTGTCGGAGGTGGCTATGTGCATGGGGTTATGAACGGGGAGATGTTGGAAAAGCCTGACTTTAAGTGGCAGCAAGTCTCCCTTAGATGAGTCAGTTACAGGCAGTCTTGGTCATGCCCAAAAGCCTTAGTACGTTTAAGAAGCTTTTTTATCATTTCAATATCTCTGTTCTAAAGCTTAGAGTTATGGATTGAGTTAAGAACCTCAGAGCGTCTAAGGGCGCCAGCGACGGCTAGTCATATTAGGGCCTATAAGTATAGTAGGGTTTATTATTTATATCTAAGATTAAAGAGAAGACTGGCGCAGCGACGGCTTATAGTGCCTTGCCCCAGTCCCTTCCTTATTTTTCTACAATTATCCAGATACGCTGGGACCAAGGTCGAAGGACGGTGAGGTCTGTAGTCCCAATGTGAGATAGTACACGAGTTGCCTCTAACGTATGGCCGGTCTAGAATCCTTTTGGACTGTGTCATTGGTTCAAAAGGTGCTTTTACTACCAAGGGAAAAGCTGTCATGATCCGTGCGTCTACCATTGATGGCTCCCAGGGACAAAGCTTCAGCGGGTTTTCTAAAAGATTCCAGTGGCTCCCTTGCGATGTTATACTGGATCCTGCAACAGGCAGCGTCAAAATCGCGAGTTATATCAACAATCTTCATCCTCAAGTACACGCACACCTGTACCCTATTATGGAGACATTTATCAAGAAGTCCTTGCCAGCTTGGGATATCCTTTACCGCTGGGAAGATGACTTCGCCGTACAGCGGCTTCAGACGGAAGAAGCAGTACTTGATTGCCAGGCTGAAGAAAATGTCAACTGTAGCTGCAAGCCGCGGGACCGTCCTCTTGGCGAGAATGAGGCACCTCGACATCTTTATGAGCCCGGGGGTGAGGAATATGAGGACGACTCTCGTTGGTCCCTTAGTGACATCGACGAAGTGTCTGACACATCCGGGTCTTGTGAGGGGTCAAGGGACAAAAGTCTCTCTCTAACCAGGATGACTCTGAACAATATGACTCTGGTCCAGAGCAAGGCTAACTTTGAGGGATCGCAGCGGAGGAAACTAGACGAGGCGTGGTTCAAGTCAACACACCGCGTCAACGTTCATGATGCGGACCCAAACGCTGCTGGTTATGTCAAGATCACGCCCGATGATGTCAAAACCACCGGCTTTTTCAAGGACAAGAAACAAATCCAGGTCATCGTTAAGTTAGCTAATATCCACCTGACACCAGAAACCCCTTCTTACGATGGTGGATCATGGCATACTGAAGGCCAGCTTAACGAACACATCATCAGTACAGCGCTATATTACTACGACAGCGAGAATGTCACAGACTATACTCTCGGCTTCCGTACTAATACCGAGGATCTCTCAGACAAGATATACTATAAGCAATACGAACACTGCCCGATTTACCGAACGTTTGCAATCGAGAGAGATGGAGATCGACAGCAAGACATTGGCTCTGTGTACACCGAGGCCGGAAGAGCGATTTTCTTTCCGAACCTCATGCAACATCGTGTCTCACCTTTCAAGCTAGTTGACCGGACGAGGCCAGGCCACAGGAAGATTCTTGCACTGTTTTTGGTTGATCCAGCTATCCCTATCATCAGCACTTCCAACGTACCACCACAACAGAAACACTGGTGGGACCAGCATCGCTTTCACAATGGCGAGGGCTTGCCTGATAGCTTCGATAACAATGTCACCGTTGCGGCGGAGTGGCCTATGGAGCTGGAAGAAGCCAAGGTGCTAAGGCTGCAGTTGATGGATGAAAGGACGTGGGTCGATGAGGAAGAATTTAGTTTGGGAAGCTGGAATTTCTGTGAGCATTGATTACAGTTCTAGTGGACTACAACAAGGCCAAAGGCAGAGAAATTCCGAACAGTTTGGCCCTTTATTCTGTCAGTAGGGTGCTACAGCAAATCTTATAGAAATACTTCAAATGTCTGAGCATTACTACCAACAAGGGCATTTTATAGTCCAAGAGCTAGAAGATGTATTCCTTACTTGCCGCTCTGTCAGCGTGATGTACAAATCCGACACATAGTGGCGGGACTCACGGGCTCTAGTTACGAAAGTAAACAAGTTTGGCTTTAACTTGTCTGCTCTAACGGCTAAGTCTTTCATCGGCTGGCCGCCGTCTGGACGATCCAACGTGCCATTTGATCAGAAAAACTTGCAAGTATCACAACAAAGTCCCCAGTCCACCAGGAATGTAACTTTATACTACAGCCATGCCTTTTCCAACTCGGTAGATAGGACAATGCTTTGATAGTTTGGATAATTTGGTTTTAATATGGGATAGAAAATACGTTCTTCGGAAACCTCGCGACACCGCTATCACTCTCAGGTCATGTCACAGTAATATGCCAAATTGTTCACTTTTTAATATTCGGGCACGCAATCAGTGGTAAAAAAAAATCAATTAATTAATTATTTAGCAGCCAAATCATAACAAATGAGAAACCCTTAATATGTCTATATCGTAGCCATCCCGTAACACCCATGAACCAAAAGCTGACCGTTTAATTGATGATGATGCGCTGAGACTTAGGAGTAGCCTTAGGAATGACTATGGTCAAGAGACCATCCTTGAGGTCGGCGGTGACCGCGTCGTGGTTGATGTAGGTAGGGAAAGTAAAGTAGCGGGAGAACTCCTTGCTATAGCCAGAGCGTCTTGGCTCTTCGGGCTGCTTTGGCTGCTCGGGCTGCTTCTCCTGTGCCTTCTCGCTGAGAGTCTCAGGTTCTGGCTGGCTGACGGTCTTGGACTTCTCTGATGCGTGGCTCAAGACCTCAAACTCGTCGTCATCGACATCATCCTCGACAGTGGCCTGATAAGAGCTTCTGCTTCGGGTGTCTTCATTGTCTGACTCGGCGACTGAGGCGGGGGCGGGAGCGGGAGCGGAAGTAGCCTCCTCGGTGGTTGTTTCAGTTGCCTTGGGCTCCTCCGTGAATCGCTCAACCTTGCCGCTAACGACAAGCTTGCGGGGCTCGGGGAACTCGACAGTGACGTGCTCCTTGTTCATGCCTGGGAGCTCGCCATATAGAACGAACGAGTCCTCAGTCTCATGGGCCTCAAAGCGGGGCTCCCAGGGGCGGGAGTTCACCCGATAGGCAGGGCATGAAGCCTGAGCGCGGCTCTTCTGTTGAGGCTGGCATTGGCGCTTTCGCTGGGGCTGCTGAACGGACTGGTCAAGCTCCCGGAGGAGATGATAGAGTGGGTTCTGAGGAGCCTGGATGTGGTAGAAGGTCTGGGGAAGGAAGAATGCCATTGTATTGTTGTGTTTTGGTTGTGAGTTGTGAAAGGTGATTAATATGATGGTTCGGGCTTTTGATTGGCTGAGCGGAGGAGACTTGTGTGGATTTCTGGGATTTGTTTGAATTGATTGAGCAGTGAAGAGATTGATTTCTGATGATAAAAAGAATTTACCAAAGACGTCGGAAGTGATTCATTTATACATGAATGTTCTGCAATTAACCTTTAGGCTGCGCGCTCTTGCGCAAGCTGTTACTCACCATCTCGAATTGCCATGATGTTGCTCGAAGCTGCCAGAAGGTTCTTGAGACTTTTCCCAGCTGAGCAAGACGCCATTTGTCAGTACTCGGCGCTAACTTTAGCCGCGGTGGCTAGTGGCGTTGCTTGCAAATCCACATTCTGGACTGGGACCAATGAAACTAAGTCAGCAATGATGACAAATTTAATTCCCAGACATTCTGTGTTAACGCCGTCCGGACTTTAGTAGTCATATCGGGATGGGTCTACCCGACACTAAAGCAATCCATATAAGGTCAAGAATAGCTAATAGCTATCTGTTCAGTTCTTTTTATTATTTCTTAAATCCTTTTTATAGTAGTCTTTATATTTTTAAATACTTTTTAATATTGTAGTAGGCTAAATTAATTAAATCTACGTTGTTTCATTTCAACGTTATAGCTCATGCGGGTCAATTAATTAACTAGTGAAAACAAAATAAATAAAGAAGGGTAATGATAGATAAATCTTTATATAAAATCACTCTTTTTCTCCCTCTTTTAGATTTATTTAATTTAAATATAGGTTTGTTATCTTACTTCCTGGTATAACAATACTTACGTTTCAGATCACAGCATTACATAGAACTATAAAAGTAAAGATGGCACCACGCACTGTCTATACACTATTTGGCTCATGAGGTAGCTACTTCAAGACTATCAACCTTAGTGGGAAGACCACGCTCAACTCAACATGTGAAGATGCGTCAGAGAATTATCCTCATCCACTGCTGGTACATAAAAGTCCAGACTCATTCCAAAACGGAGAGATAATCCACTGAGATCTAAACAGACTAGCGCTCAAAGTTCCTACCAGTGAGATAAAAAGATAAGCGATACCACCCCAAAGAAGTAAGCGTAGCTCGGCATAATTCGTTACATTTGTCTCTAGCATATCGATAGTCAGCGCCATAGATTGCGTTTCCAGCACTTAGCTTGTCGCTACAATGATAACATATCCTATTACATTGAGCTCTATGGTAAAGCTAGGGTAATCCAGGCTCGTGGCGCATAATTGTCTCAGAATGTGGTCTGATGATAAGCTATTCAGCTTTCAGCTTCACTGGACTTGTAATTGACGTCCCGTTATCCTTCTTGTTTATAGTCTCTTGGCTTTCCACTAATTGCATCAGCACATCGTACCCCCAAAACACAAATCCGAACTGTTATACGGCATTTTTCTATCTGAATTCTTTCCTCGTGCCCACGCCATGGACATCGTTGATGAATCCTCGTTCTACCAGGGACCTGGTTGTAACTTGTCAAACCCCAAGTATGGCTACGACTTTGTTATCTCAACTACTCAAGCTAGTATAAATTCGGATCTGTGCATGTACTTGCACAACAACACTTTGCCTTGTAACTATTTTTGCTTTCTATCGGTATGTTACTCAAATTCGCATGCAGATATAATTGAACTATATGCTTCGTGGCTGTGTAATTAGCTAATCTGGTCCAGAATCCCTCAAATGCAAATGCAGTCGTTCCAGTCACTTTAGAGGACCTTATTGCCAAAACAGGCGGGGTTGATCCCTTCAAGATCCCACGGGATACCCCGCATACAGACCCTCGGGTTCAGGCGCTAACCAAGGTGGGATTCGCCGTCGGTGTCAAGATCCGCATGGGGCTTCCTCCCGGTGTAGAGCCCAGGAATCTCCCTCCCATTCTAGAGCTTGGCGATCTTGCCAACTTTGCCACTTTCAATATTCCTTGCTCTGACTTTCATGTTGTGGAGAACGAGCTGGGAACTCCAGCCAGCTCCAATGGTAAATGGAATGTCTGGAAGCAGCCGTCTGGCCATCCATGGACTCTCAAAACATGGGTCAGCCTCGTTCATGCTAGCCTCGACAATCAGTTGAATGGCTCAGCACACTTCGCCAAAAACCCAGCCAAGAAGCAGCGACTCCTCAAAAGGCTTCAGAATATATCCAGCACAGCCTTCAGTCTGCAACAACTATTCTTGGATATGGATAATGCGACGGTTCAGAATGTCCCCGTCATTGAAGGCATGAAGCCAGGCAGTCGAGCTCATCTTGTCGTCTCTGGACAACTCGGGAACATCTGGGCAGCCTTCACCAAGAAGTGCCACTGTCCTCCACTTTCCGTTGTCGCCGTTCCTCAAACATCATCAGACCCTTCTAAGCTCCATTTGAAGTCCTTCGATCTTCAAGTCAACCGCGTCAAGGACAGCAACGGAAAAGCCGTCAAGAATCCTACCAAGGAACAACTCGCTGCAACCACTCTAGATTACCGTTGCATGGCTAGTGGTGCACAGCCACCGCCTGCCAAGCAATTCCCCTGGACCTGGGTCGAACCAACAAGCATCAATTCCGAAAGCGGTGTTGTCGCCATCAAGAGACAAGTCTTCGGCCGGTATTTACTTGATGCAATCCTTCCTCAGATCAAGAAATACTGCATCACCACAGACACCGTCGTGGGAAATCGTTCGTTCGAAAACGGGAAACTATGGGCAGATTGGTCCTTGACCACCATCAACAACCAGACGCCCGAGTCTATTCTTCCCAGCTTGGGCGACGACATATGCGTTATTAACTACACTTCTGCTGACAACCCAGACACAAGCTCAACACGTGGATCAGTATTAGGCTCAGAACACTGTCGCTTGGACGTCATCCCTTACTATCAATGCAGAGTCTCACGGGCCGGCAACACTCTGAGGATTGGCCAAGAACTTGCTGTCAAAGTCATGTTTAAGTGCTCTGGTGTTGAACTTCCCATGCTAAGTATCTCTTTCCATGGTGAATGTACTCCATTTTGGGCAGTTTCTGTCGATGACTATGAGTTATCAGTTGGGCAGACAGGCTGTCTTCAAATTATCCATACCAGAAGCTCTCCAGACCATTCTTACAACGGATTCAGGGACAATAACTCTTTCCTTCAGACTAAAGAGCTATTGGACAAGATCAGAAGCGCCTTCACAGCGCCAGCACCCATCGACTTCACTTCCATCAATGCCGCCGCTTTGCAAAACTTTGTCTTTCCCGGAGGAAAGGTATTTACCTATAAGAGCGTCAGAGCAGCACCAAGTGGCGATCTTCTCTGCAAGCTGACCTATGTGGACCCCAACGAGGCCATCACTTCTCCAGCAATGCTCAAAGTATGCCAACAAGGCCTTGATTTGAGAGGAGCCCCTGCTAACCAATTCTGCAGATCCCCGCAGCGAAAGCAGAGGATGATGTCCAGTCTGTTCCAGTTGCTGTACCCGCCCCAACTTCTACTACTGCAGCTTCCCTGACTTTTACGACGGACATGATGCAGAACTACGTCCCCGGCGAGATTGTCAACCCATCTGGCAAGTTCGAAGCCATACAGACACAAGACGGCCACTCAATCCTTTTCACCCTAAGCTCTTCAAATGTGTTCCAGGCCATCGTCGAGCAGAGCGGAGCCAGCTCAACAGGATGGCGAATAGTTGATCTCTCATCTAACGCCCTTCGTTCCGTCTTTGCCGGCGACAAGAGTGCAGTTGTCAAAACCTTTGATGCCAACCAAAGTGCTGTAGACGGTACCGTCAGCCTGGCTATGGTTATTACTTCTGGAGGCACAGATCACCTGCTCTTATCTCTGTACAATCACAACTCAACTGCTGCGTGGACTCCGACGCCAAATCTGACCTGGAAATCGATTCCGTTCGACGCTGAAACAGCTCCTAGTGCTACGATAGTCATAGCAGGTGTCATGTTTGCCGAGTCAGATGCAACTCACAAGCAACACATTATTGTTGACATCGACCGCTCAACCTCTGACGCAATCAAGCAGATCTCTCGATTCTACGTCAACCCACTAGCAACAGACAAACACTGGACCTCGCACGATGTTCCGGTAGACATCCAAGACGGAAACTATCAAAGTTGCGTGGGAAGGTTCCAGAACGAACTTGTCGACGGAGTCTTTACCTGCGGCGTCTCCGGCACCTCGGGCCAACTTGTCTATGTCCCCGTTAGCAACGCCTTTGGTTCCGGCCCGCCTGCATCACGTACTCTCAGCCTCCCCGGAAATGTCGCAGCGTCAGCGATAGCAACGGCGAGAGCATACAACAACTCGACAGACTTGTATGCTATTGGCGGCCAGACCCTGTTCTGGTTCCCTGCAAACAGCCAGGCAGGCCAATCAGTTGCTACTACAATTTTGAGCAACAGCATATTCCAGGGCACGACTGAGCTCTCAGCCATGACACATGGTGGTGTTACGACTATTTGGGGAAAGAATAGCAGTGATCAGATCTACTACACATCCTGCCCTAATACACAGCTTGGCATGTCGGCATCATGGAGCACACCACTCCCGCTAATGAACGGTATAGAGAACATGTCGGCCTTTGTCAACCGCACGGGTTACAGCAACACCATCTTCGCTTCTGGAGGAACCTCCATTTGGCGATTAGTGCAAGCAACAGAAACAACTGCGAAGCTCTGGCGTCAGGAGTCCCTCGTTATTGAAGCACCGCCACAAGCCAAGGCCATTGCATTCAACTCGTATACAACCACTATCCAACTTGCAGACGACAAGAAGATGCCTGCAGGTGATGTATCTGTCTCTATTATAGCGCCCTGCCGGACACCAGTTTACATCAATGGCTTGTACTATGTCCTGAGCTCAAATCCTATCACTGTAACATCAGACAAGACTGGTACTTTGACGGTAGTTGAGAACACGCACAACACCCTCAACGGGACATCCATCACTGTTACATGTGGTGGCCAAGTAACAGTGATAGATCCATCACATAAGCATTTCCAAAAGATCACCTCACTCAACACACCCACTGCCTTGGGAGCAGCTATAATCCCCAAGAATGTCGTCGCAGGAGGTACATCTGGTCCCTCAGTCACAGCCCCTCTTGTCGATCCATCCACTTCATCCAATGACACGCAAAGTGCTGCAACTACCTTGGGCAACCTCAACACCGTCTATGGCGCCATCAAAAACCCGAATGCACCTCTAAAGGTCACACCCAAGCCAGCCCCTCCCAAACCAATCCCAGAGCATCACCCAAGTTCAGGCCTTTTCGGGTCTATCTGCGACACCTTCGAGGATATTGGTCATGCGATCGAGGCTGATGTTGGAGACATTTTTCACGCCCTGAAATCAGCAGCCGAAGCAATCGTTCATATCGTGAAGGAGGCAGCAAGCGACGTGTGGCATTTCGTAACCACCATCGCAGGCAAGGTCTACCACGCGGTCCTCAGTACCGTAGATGCAGTTGTCGGTGCTGTCGAATGGGTGTTTAATGCCATCAAGACGGTGATCCAGGATGTGATTCGCTTCCTGGAATTTCTCCTGGATTGGGACGATATTACGCGCACCAAGAACGTTATCTACAATATCGCCAAGCTGTTTATGCAGGGGCAGATCGACCTGATGGCATCCGTAAAGCCGTTCTTCAACGAGAGTATGAATGCCGTCGTAACCATGATCAACAAATGGGCTGGTGATACAAGCTGGACCGCCACGGTTGGCCAGGCTACAACCCAGCCCTTGTCAGCAAACTGTTCTAATCCATCAACTGGTCACACATCTGGTTCTCAAATGCTCTCCAACCACTACAAGAATAACGCTTCTTCCCTGACTCTCGCTGATACCGAAACAGCCGATAGTGCGGTAGAAGATCTTGTCAACAACGTCTTGACTTGTCTAGAGAATGAGAACAAGACAGTGACAGCAGCATACAACAACCTAAAGACCCTTGCCCACAACGTCAATTCTCAGCCCCTGCAAGACTCTCTCAAACAACTTCTTGCAATTCTTGCCGATGTCTTGATCTCTACCCTTGGCAACGTTGGGGATGCTATCCTAGATCTTCTGACAAAGGTCGCCAGTTCGGCTATGCAGCTTCTCGACGCCAAGTTCCATATCCCAATCATTTCCGACATCCTCAGTGATCTAGGTATAAGCGAGCCTTCTTTGTTGGATCTCTTCTGCTGGATCGTCGCCGTTGCCTACACAGTCATATATAAAGTCGCCAACAACAGCGCCCCGTTCCCCGACAACGATGATGTGAACTCCCTCATCAATTCCGATAGCTGGCATACTCTCCAAACTGTTCTAGGTCAACCGCCTCCCCAGGACGAGCTCTCCTACTACTCACGCGCCGCATCATACATCTGGTCAGCGCCCAAAGAAATAAGTGACTCGACCAAGAGGAGTATTTACCGCTGCTTACACACCATCGGGACTGACATTGATCTCCTCAATGTCTTCGTCATCCCTCTAGAAGCCGATGGTTCGTCCGACAGCAAGCAAAACGCATTCAGTGGGCCTATGTCGGTTCTAAAATTTTTGCACACCGTGTGTCACGTTGTTGCTGGACTCGCTGTACCCCAAGTTCCCATACAAAACGATGTCCTCAAGGCCATCGAATATAGGAATATTGCTGTCAAGGTTGTGGCTGGTCCTGTTCTCAAGAAGGTCATGAAGGGTAGCACTAACAGAGGCTTTCCTGCTCTCGACAAGCGCGGCATGGCGGCTTTGGTCAGTATGGTTATTGGGAACTGGGGGCTGTTCGTCTCTGCGGGTCATCTCTATGAGCTGAGTCACGATTCTGCCAGTTCTGACCGGACAGCAGCTATCCTGATGGAGGTCAGTAATATACTCGGCGAAGTAAGCAATGTTGAATATTGCCAAGCTGTCAATGATCCGGATCGAACGACTAGAGAGGTTCCTCTTTTAGTGATAGCTGGAGTGGGATTGATTCAAGCTGGGTTGGAGGTGTCGTTACTGGCAACCGTTGACTCATAGTTCAGTGTTATTAGATCTTATGACATACGAGTATCTGTTCAACGGACACAAGCACTCTTATGACTCTCGTCCCTAACCATAGCTTCGTGACTCTTCTCTCTCACATCCCGGAGCAAATCCCGGAGCAAATCCCGCATAGTAATGCCCAAAAGTATAACCGCTTTGACTATGCTCTGTCTTTTGAATAGCTCCCGTACTTCGGTAAGTTCTCAACCCAGGAGCACTAAGCCTGTGATAGTAAAGGCTACAGCAGCTGTATAAAATCCGGCTTGCGATCCCTTTCCAGCACTATTTCGAATAAAGTCAAAGCCTTTAACGGCGTACTTGTCGCTGTTGACTGTCGACAACCGACCCCCAGAATTGTTCCTAAGCCTAGCCTTGAAGGTGTGCGCTCTGTCTGGTGAGATCAACATGCCCGTATCGCTGATGGTTTTTTTGATGACCTTTTCAGGGTTCCATTCATACGAACCCGTCGAGAGCGAAACATTGGTTGCAAGTCCCCATTCAATGTGGCCGCTCTCGTCGCTTGTAAGGACAGAAAACCGGAGATCGAGTGCGCGAGCCTGCGGTTCGATGAATGATCCATTGTTTGCATCCCACGTAATTGTAATGGGCTGAGTTAGATCGAGTTTCTCCGAAGAGTCAGGGCCCGTAAACTCGAATGCATGGCTGGCATGCAACAAGGCGCAGCCAAGAGTGGAGAGTAGGGGTGCGTAAAGCATTGTGTATTACGAGGTGGGCACTAACAAGGACCCAGATACCGAGGAGGGAATAGGCCCCAAGTCAATTTGATGTCGAATAGGTCAAGTCAAGCTATAAATGGCACGTCGAGAGAAATGAGGTAAAAGCGTAATAAGAGAGGAAGAAGACAAGTCTTATGACCATGCAGTCATCCTAAAGAATAAAAAGGCTCAAAGTATGCATGCCCGTAAATGGCAGGTAGTGAGCTTTCCTTGCTGGTTGACCCTTGATTATTAGGAAGAGTTCTAATTTGAGCCCTGTCTCTTACCGCATGATGCAGAAGACGCGCTTGGCAACGAGTCGAGAACCCGTCGAATGCCACGTTAGTCGGGTGAGTTGATTACCAGTAAGCGATTGGCAGCCATATTATCGTCAGAATAAAGTCAGTTGGCGGGTGAACTGAACACATCGATATAGGCTAAACTTGACATAAGGCCAAGTAACGGTGAGAAAGGGAAAATATGGTGTTGGATGTGAGAAGCTGGCTTGGCGTGAGGGGTATTGTGGATGTGTTTTGCTAGACTGAACAGTTGACAACAGGCTACTTCACTGGGATTGCCTTGAAGCGGCCGTTAATGCTGAGACATCCGTATACAACAGTGTAGATGTGTCATGGAAATAGTGAATTCATAAAGTAATACTTGAATCTTGAAAATCATGATCGAGGCTATATATACTTTATCTCTAAGTTATCAATACGCTTTTGGCATGCATTGTCCCTGATTACCACTGTCCCAAAGAAACAACTTTGACATCGGTTACCTCACCGAAAAATCCTTGTCCCCTTCGGCCTAGTGCCAACTATGAAATAAGAGTCATAAAGGGGCAAATAGTAGTGAACATGTTACCCAGGTCAGAGTAACATTCCTACCGCTTTGCGACAATAATAAGTTAAATAAAAATAATCTTATGCTCTGAAATAAAGGTTATTACTATACAACACAAAGCCAAGACATTATGCCTTACTCGGTAACGGTTTCAATGGTCGTGGGCTCCGGAATTGTAGTTGTGAACGCAGTAACGCCAAACTGAGAGCAAGCCTCGTAGTAGGCCGATGGGCTATCGCAGTATGTAGCGTAAGCTGGAACGTCAGTCGGAAAGATAGTCGTTGCCGCTTCGCCCTCGGCACGACGGACAATCGGATTTGACGGGATGATTATAACGTTGCCGCGCTTCTTCACTGTCATGGTCCTGGAGGATCGTCAGTTGGTTTTCTGCTAATTGATGTGAATGTTGCTTACACTTCGTACGAACTGACTGTGACTACATTCAAGTCCTGGCAGTCCGCAATTCGATCTGTGAACTCAGGCTCGCCATTCATATCGTAAAGGCTCTCTGCACAGCTATCATCTGGTGGAGCTGTTGTTGTTGACTCGGGGCCTAAGGTCGTGGTGGCTTCGGCTGTAGTGGTCGCATCCGAGCTGGCGACGGAAGTTACTACGTCTGTGCTCTCAGTAACAGCTGCAGAGGATGATTCTTCGTGGGTGACGGAAGTCTCGACAGAGGACGACTCGATAGATCCGATCGTGGTCGACAGAAGCTCGGTAGAAGAACTGGTGGGTTTGCAAGGTCCAGCAAAGGCAGTGGCTGCTAGTGCAGCAAGAACGAGAGTGTTATAGATCATATTGACTGTAACGACCGGTTTTGATAATTGAGATTAAAAGAGTGTATGTATCCCAAATTGACATCAAGAGGTTATAATGCCAAAAGTCTGGAGTTGGAAATCGTGGAAAATAAGGGGATAAATATGTGAAGGCAGGCCGCGCTACTTGTCGGCTTTATCACGCATATTGTAACCGAGCTTTTCTTTTTTAGATGTCGTCGGCCGCAGCGAAAAGCTCTAGTCAGGGGCAGCTGGAAGACTATTGAATGGCTAGACCTGACTTGGTGTTTTTATTTAAACTAACTGCACACTATCGAGACGCTACCAGATTAGAGCCAACGACAACGCTGACCCCTGTATTTGTCCCTACAAGGAGCTGGGTACGGGAAGCATGAGGAACCCGGCTACTAACAGTTTGAAGCCAAAAGATGCACTACTCAAGATAAGCTCTACGTACTTGCTAAGTGCCCACATTTCCTTTTTGCCAACGCGCTCAGGGACAACAACTCGTAACAAGCAACACATTAAAAAAGTGGTACGATGTTGATTTGCAAAGTCGCCAAGATAACCAACTAATCTACGGATATCGGAGGATCTTCCCGAAGTCAAGCAAGACCAAGGTAGTGAGGCTCCTCAGTGCCCTTTTGGGTCACAAACTGATTCGTAATAATCTGCCTCAAACCTTGGTAAACAGCTTTAACTAGTTGTGCTGATTACGGGAGCTCCCGCTGCTAGCAACGTGTGCCAAAAGGCAAGACATTATGATCCAGCGTCGCTCGACGCCTCTCGACGCCTCTCGACGCCCCCTAGCGAACCTGGGCATTTTAAAAAACGTGGTTATGACAGGAATAGTTTGAAGCTTATATCAGCCTTAGACTAAACCTAATAAACTCTACGAGACCGAATAACAACTTTTAGAGCAAGTATTACAAGCCTTTTTAACCCGCTAAATTGAGTATTCTGTCTAATTATGAGTTAAAAATTATTTATTCTATGTCTTATCTGAATAGTAAAATCTAGACTAAACGGCGCAGGAACTTTGCAAGTATTAGTAATGTCTTCAATATCCAGGTTGAAGGCAACAAATTAGCTTAGCTCCATTAAATAAGCTCGGGAAGCTGATCCGTCGATTTGAGCATGTTCACAAGAATGTTTTGGACGTAAGAGCAGGAGAAACTGCTAATCGCTTTTGACAGTTGAACTGCCTTTTCAGCGTTGCCGGACTTCCATAGACTTGAGATGTCCACGTCAAAATGTCTTTCCTCTGAGTATAGATAGACACTTAGGAATTCGGACAGAGCCGTAATCAAGACTAATATATAATTTTTTTTTTTTTTTTTTTTAAAAAAAAAAAAAAAATCCCTTTCCTAGCTTAATCCAATGACTCAAGCTCACACTGCTCCATATCATTAGTAATGAGATACTGTAAAATCTCTCGCTCCATAGGAAAGTGTTTTACTCCTGGCACGAAACCGTTTTCTGACGGTTTCCCTTGTAGATTCATGTGGGCAGTAGCTGCAGATAGCTGTTCTGCCACCTTTGTGGCTGTGAATGAGTCTTCCAAGGAGGAATTCACATATGTCCTAGATCCATCATTATCCAGGGCGTCACGCCTCCTTGAAATAGACTCTGCCGTCTGGCTTTGGGGTGCAGGTGCTATTGCAGCTACACTTTGACCGAGGGCTGTGTCTCCACCAATAATCGCATCCCCTGCCTGGCTTTCCGGTGGGGTCTCATAGGTCGATGCTTGGTCGCTATCCGAGTCACAGTCACCATCGACTATACAGTTGTCTGATGACTGAGGTTGTGGTGCCATGTTTGGTGATGGAAAAGATCTGCCAAAAGCCTGAGTCCGTGGATCTAGCCTCTGTTCTGGTTCGCCAAAGTGTTGCGCCCAGTATTGTCGATGGCCTCTCTCTCGCCATTCTCTGTGGTTCCCAAACGCAGAAGCACGATCTGCTGGGAAAACGTATTCTCTAGGGTCTACTGAAGCTTGGCCTTCAGACGGAGGGCAAGAATAAGGCGGCCTTCCATCCATCATCGAACCCGTCATCCGGTCGTTCAAATTCCAGTTCCTCAAAATCTCGGCAACAGTAAAAGCTAGTTCTTCTACCGACTTCGGAGGCCTAGGTATATGTCTTCTGGTGTAGTCATCGGACGGATCCCATGTATGGTACTCGTGTGGCATATATCCTGTTTGGCGCCTCGGTGGTGACGCTGCATGTGGATAAAAGGGTGGTCCTTGATCGAAACAAAAATTGCTTCCATGAGGGGCCGGCTCATCACCATAAAATGATTGACCTGGTGGAACAGGTACGGAAGGTGGCCGGCCGCCAGGGGATCCATCAGCGATGGAATTATAGCTTTCTGTTCGGTAGGAGCGAGAGGATAAAGGGCTGGAATGCGTAAGGTTTTCTCGAGCGTGCTCTCGATGACTTTCAGGTCGGCTAGGCGATAGTGCCTGTTGTTTCATCCGCTGATCTTGATGCTCATCATAATCCAGTCGATCGTCACTTTCTGTCCATTTGGTCGCTCTTTGGTTTGAATTTGGCCCCTCAGCTGTCAGAAATCGCTGTTTAGCAAGATCCATGAAATCGTCCATCTTCCACTTTATCTTTTCATGCAGCCTCAGCTCCATCTCGTGCTCGAGCTTCTCTCGAGCTCTTTTCTCTGCTTCTTCAGCCTTTCTTTCCATTTCAATCTTTATTCTAATTTCACTTTCCATTATTTTTGCTTGACGTTCTTGTTCAGCTTCCTTAGCCTCGCGCTCCCTTTGCACAGTTTGGGCCCTCTCCCATCCAGCTGCCTCAGCCTCCTTCTTGACCTTTTCTATCTCTTTCTTAGCCTCTTCCCGGGACTTCTCTATATCTTCCATTTTACGTTGGAATGCAGCTTCTGTTTCTATTCGGATCTGCTCCTCCCTCTCCCTTTGCTTCTCCGATGCTTTCAGCCTTCCTTCCATTACCTGGTAAGCCGCGAGCTCTGCCCGTAAGCGGACCTTTTCTGGGTCATCTGCTGGCCGTGCCTCTTGTGTAAAAGATGACTGGGCATGTGGATGCCCAACCGGAACAGTACCCCCATTTTGATAGCGAGCAGGGTCGTCCATGGGATCTTGTCGGTTTCGAACTCCGTTATAGTACGGATAGATGTCGGGGACAACTGGGCCTTCGTTGTCGAGCCGGAAATTCGGAGTCGATGTCTGTTCCTGTTGGCTGTCCAAAGAATGTTCTTCAGGAATCGATCTTAAAGAAACTCTGCGCGGGATTGGCCCCTGTCCGCGAAATGATAACTGATGTTGTGGCAGGGGAATAGGGCTATTATCTCGCGACGAACTCTCAGCGCGCCGATGAATTCTGTAAGAGCTAGAACTTCGGTTGGGCGACCTTCGTAGACCAGTGGAAAATTGTGGATGAGAATAGTAATGATCCTCGTCGATGCTCTTATCAGCTTGGCCTTGTGTATTTGAGGTTTTTGAAGGTTGTCGGCTCCAATGACTGTTTTGTCTGGACGAGCTAGAAGGCTGATCAGGATTATTGAAAGTGACATGAGACGCTTTGCCTTTTGTGTCGGAAACCATCATAGATGTCAAGATTTGGAAAAGAACATGTTAAAGAGAACTGACAGGGCTGCCGGAAGCATGTATACCTTTTGGCTTTGCGATCCGTTTCCGAAGATAAAATGAAAGCCCCCCTCTCTAGGTGATGGGCGGGGTCCAGCAATTTGTTCAAGAGGAGGCGATGCCTGGTCAAAGTTTCCAGGATGGCCATCCGTGTACAGTACCTTGCAAAAGTAAGCGCTTGAATTATGATAACTCCGTATCATTGGTCATCTGTGGAGAAGGGGGCGCAGTACGAAGTACAGCCATGGCGAATGAAATCGCATGACTTGGTGGCTTGTATCCTTCTAATCTGCATTACGTGTCAAGGGGTAAGGAAAGACAGATATAGACGTTAGTGGAAGACCAGCGTTTCCTGGTGTAAGCCATTCCGCCATTTTCTTACCCCGAGGCGTGTATACTCCTAAAGGCAAATCCTGCATGAGCTGAATATGCAGGAATCCTTGCCCTTTGAAGCGGGGTTCCAAGGTGATGGTGTTGTCCTCAGCCTGGTTTTCTTGAATGAAGAGAGAACTGGAAGGCAAAGAACTAATACTTAAGAAAGAGCCATTTCTTAGTTAATTCACAAGAGGGTTCACCTTTAAGAGCTTTCTTCCTGCTATTTCGCCATGACTAATGACAACTTAGGCAACCAGCATTTTGCCCAAGACCAATGCGAGCAGAACAACGTCAGCGGAGGGCAGCAAACGATTGACCGCCGGAATGTCCAAGGTTCACGTCAGCCGAATCTAATTCTATGAGAATGATGTTAACGTCTTTTAGTCTCAATCAATTTTATTATGCTAGCGGATGGCCGCTCAGGACACTATAAGCAGGACTTTCCAGTCGTCGGAGATCGTTTGGACTGTGGGTTTCGTGTCATTACTATAATTCACCAATCTTCAGCTAATTTGCCATAAAAGCCTCCGCCACCTTTAAGTGGCTTGAAATCCAGCTACGCCGGTACCGATTCAAGCATCAAGAAAGACATGATGAAGCACTAAGCCAGATTGTATCTGGCACTGGGCAATGGATTCTTAACACAAATGAGGTCAAAATGTGGCATGATGGCAGCCATAAAAACCGGCATCTTTTGATGTCAGGATTTTGTAAGTGATATAGGTAATATCCTAAGGAATATAAATTTCTAACAATTGAGTGATGATTTAGTAGGATCTGGAAAAACTATTCTTTTGTAGGTAATACGGTAGTCTATGAACTACTGGATGAGGAATTTGCTAAGAAGTGTTTCTGAATATAGATCCTACATTATTCGATCCGTTCGGGAAAAGTTAAATAGCACGCCTAGAGTCGCTATTGTTTACTTCTACTTTAGCCACGGCGATGTCGAACAACCCCCTATCTTTCAGCTATGGGCATGTTTGCTGGAACAGCTTTTACAACAAAGTGCTCCAGACAATATAGCTCCGGAGCTAGAGTCCAGATCCGAGAGCTCTCCTTTTGGCGATAATTCTATTCCTCCTCGTGATTACATCAGTCTTTTCATAGAGCAGTGCGCTATGTTCAAGACAGTATATGTAGTCATCGATGCTCTCGATGTCTACTTGAGACATCGGTGTGACAAAACACAACAAACCATATACGAGTGTTTCCCAAAGCTTTCAGAGAATGTGAGGGTCCTTTTCAGCTCTCGAGACGGAGCTCTTGCAAACCGCCTTGGTGTTCACAGCCGATTCCACATTGAGCCTAGGGAAGCGGATATAGAGGTCTATGTCAAAAATCGCGTGCAGGGTATCTCTCATCTTGAGAATCTACATGAAAATGAAAAGAAGGCTTTCACGGATGAGATAATAAACCAGACCAGAAAAAGCCAAATGTACATCTCATCCTGCTCATTCAGTTAACGAAGCTGACAGTCTTTAGGTTTCTGCTGGCCAAATTACATCTAAATCGCTTGGAAATGGATACGGCTTTACGTACTCCAAAGGAAATGCTAAACAGGCTTGCGATCAATAAGAATGATTTGACACAAGCATTCAAGCCGTCCTTCGATCGTATCATGGGTTCTAAACCGTCTGATCGCAGTTTAGCTAGGCACATTCTTGCGTGGGTTATTTATTCAAAACAAAATTTGACCCGCAATCTACTGTTGGAAGCGCTCAAAATCTCACAGAGCCGTAATACTGACCATGAAGACTGGCATCTGGATACAGATTCTCTGCTCCATGTCTGCTGTGGTCTCGTCATATTGGATCCTGAGAAGGAGACGTTTCGTCTGATACATGATTCGATTGGACAATGCAAATCGATGGCACAACTGCGGTTGATTCAACTTGAAGCAGAAATAGCCCGAGTTTGTCTAGAGTCCCTTCTCAGTGGGAATATCGACAATTGCAGCGGTTTGCTGCTATCCTATTCGGCATCATTCTGGGCTTTACATCTTCGATCTGTTGGTGATGGCATCGATAAGAATCTCTACAGCTTGACCAAGAGGTTCCTCCTAAGTACCTCTAAAATTACTCGAGCTTTGGGCCGTGTTCCTATGGTCAACCCTGAATTCGATATCGAAAACATCACTGGGCTCCATGCTGCTTCTTTTTTTGACATATCTGACTGGATCGTACACCTTGGGAAGGACGATATTTATGTCGATAAGATTTCTGCAGACGGAAAGACGGCACTTCATTGGGCAGTGGCATATGGCAGACGTGATGCAGTCATTGAGCTACTTGCTCTCAATGCTGATCCAAACATTAGGGATTCCTCAAACGAGACACCGCTACACAAACTTCCTCGAGGCTCCACCGAAATATGCTTGGATATTGCTCGCGATCTAATCAGACGTGGGGCTGACGTGACTGAACAAAGCAAGGGCCAGTCACCTTTATCCTTAGCTATCAAGTATGGGCCTACTCCACTCGCTAGGCTCTTCATTGAAAGCCAAAAGGATGTCAACAAAGAGATTTCTAGCGGTTGGACCTCTCTAAGGGAGTTATTCCATCATGGTTGCCATATCGGTACATGGTTGAGAGGCCAGGGAGGAGGATCAGGGCAAAGTCGACGGAGGGACGAAGTAAAAAAGCACTTGCTTGACTTGCTTGACTTGTTGCTGAAAAGAGGAGCAAGATTAAATCAAAAACAGCCTGGCGAGTGGCTTCCTCTGCCAGCTGCTGTCAGACTTGGAAGCGCCTCTATTGTTGAGAAGCTACTCAACCATCAACCAGACCCAGCTGATAGCAACCTGCGAGATCCCCAAAGTGGAGAAACACCTCTTAGAATTGCCCTTGTTTATAAGAGATGGAAAATAGCTCGACTCCTACTCCAGCATGGGTCAAATACCAATGAGGAGAACGAGGATGGCTGGAAGCCATTGATTCACCTATGCGAGAAGAACGATCAGGAATTGGTTCAAGCAGTGATCGAAAAGGGAGCTCGACTGGATGATATTAACAGCAAAGGCCTCTCTGCACTCTCTTATGCAGTAAAAAACAATAACAAAGATATTACTTGGCTCTTGACAACAAAAGGAGCCGATGTGAATATTCCAGGACCCAAATCAAAGCAGAATATCGAACGAGCGCTCCAACACGATGATTATTCCATTGCATGGCTCTTATGCGAACACGGTGCCGCCATCGAAGGGCGAGATGAGAAAGGCATGACCCTCCTGCATCGCGCATCTCGTAAGGGAAACCTACGACAAGTCCAGTTTCTGATGGACAGGGGGCTGACTCTGAGTACTGGCGATGAGGATGGCCGAACTCCGTTGCATCATGCAGTCGATGGAGGGTCAGAGAAGGTTGTACACCTACTTGCATCCAGGAATACTGGGCCCAGGATTCTTGACAAACCTGATCACAATGGAACCACTGCCCTCATGCTCGCCACATTGAGAATGAACTTTCCGATGGTCCGAACACTCCTACGTCACGGCGCTTCTTGCGAAGTTAAGGATCATAAGGGCATGGCACCTATCCATTCCGCAGCACAATTGGGATGGCTAGAAGGCCTGAAAACTTTTATTCAACAAGTGAAAGAAGTCAATATGACCGACAACATGGGGAATACTGCTGTTCATCATGCCGTCTATGGAGGCAAGGTCGATGCCATCCGACACCTTGCTGATAAGAAGGCAAGTTTGGAAGTGTTGAATACTAGTGGGTGTTCTCCTTTGATGGCAGCAGTTCTTCAAGATAGTCCTGATATTGTTTGGGCATTGCTTCAAGTTGGGGCGAATGTACACCGGATTGGCAAGAATGGATGTTCAGCAATTGACTTTGCCTCGTATCGGGGAACCTCAAGGTCAATGAACATTTTCCAGGAGGTATTAGACCTACGATGGTCTCCGAATGACTCTAATGGTTCTTGGAAGGCGAGGGGTTAATGCCTTCAGATACTGCATTCTTTTCATTGATTTAAGAATTCGCGAGGAATAAAAACCAAAGTAATATTTGAAACACTAAAAATTGTGGCCCTTCGGTTCCAAGCAGGCGCCCAGGTCTGATTTTTTATTGATCTGTATCTCCAGATACGGCTATTTGGTCAAGTATCCCGTTTTGGCAAGACGGTTTGAGGTGAGAGCTTAGAAACATGAGACAACCTTATTGGGAATTCCCTAATTTGTGTGCGAACAAAGTTCTCGCATTCCAAGGACTAGCCTTCCTCTCCAATATTATGATCTGAGATTCAGCATGTTTGTCTGTGTAGGTCCTCGTATGCTACGAAGAATTGGCTCCCTAACTGGCTCTGTTTCTACTCCCTATCAAATTAAACATGTATTCCCAGTTGACCGATGTCCGTTCACGCATGATCGGCATGCGCTTGGACGCTTACTATCACACCAGAAGTTTGGAATTACCTCTCTAGCCTCTTTGCATGTTGCATGAAGAGAGATTAACAGTATTCAACGATATGTTACATGCACGTAAGCTGACAGCATATAATTTGAAGGCAAGCTCCACACGTATCCTCGTTTAGTTGGTTGTTATCCAATCGCATCTTCTTGCAGTAAGAGCTGAACTTCTTAATGCCAAGATAAATCCACTATATGCGGCTGCCTTATGCGCTCATCGGGCCTCAATCGGTCGCTTTATCGTGGTTCGCACGAGCCGGGTTTCTCCAAACAACCTCGGTTGAGCCGCATTTCTTTGTCACTTTTAGGTCTTCATGGATTTGAACTTCTAAAACCTTCCTGGCTTAGAGCGGGCCGTAAATTTGAACACCATCCAGTGACCTCAAAGCGTAAATTCCCGATCCTTTCGGGTCACATTTCCGTATATTATTGAGATTATGTCTTGTAATGAATGTGGGCCTGAGTTGCACATCAATTGAACAACGCTTGCTTGGTGCTATCTTCAGATAAAGTAGAGCGGGTGGCTTCCTACAGTCTAAAATGTTGTGGCGAGGTGGTTGCCTGGTTGAGAAAGCTCCAGAAGAAAGCATGCAATCGAAGGCTTGAAAGCGGTCGTCTTGACCTACAAGGCAGGCTTTGACGCATGTTGGTCCGGGCAAATGATTCATGGTGTGAAGTAACAAGGTCACTGATGCATAAGGACATTGGGTGTGCAGCTTGAGAAAATGTGGTCATAATATGATTTGTTAAAACACACTTTTTTGTTACACGGCAGCAGGAGGCATGGGTGACAATAGAATCTGCTGCCTGGTTTCAATCTCGAAATTTAATAAATCCGGATTTAATTAAGGGCCTAGCAAAGTGAAGTAGTAAGACACGTAGGACTAATCGAGGTAACGACTCAATTATAATGTATATATTACTTATTACCTAGTAATTATCATAGGACAGAGCGCTTAGACTCGAAGCAGGTAACCAGTATATAAAGTAAATTATCTCGCCCTGTTTCCAGTTCCCATTTCTATACAACATTCTTCACTTTTAAATTTCCATTATTCACTATACTTCAACAATGGATTCCATAATTTCTACTATCAACTTGACAGCCACCACTCTGGAGCACGCTGAGAGAGCATACGGTAAAATGGAAAAGTCGAACCAGCTCAAGATAAGCTTCCATCAAGCAGGCAAACAACTTGCAACCGTCAAAAACACTCTCAATGTGATAAGACGTTATATTGAGGAGGGAAAATCGAGCGGGGACGTTGACGCTGCTGATGACTGCATCAGAATGTGTTACGACAATGCTAGTTTCTCGGAGCGGGCTTTTGCCGATGTGGCCAGCGTTCCGGATCAAGAAAGACTCAAACAGTACAGAATCTACCTTAAGCATCAGGGAAATGAGTATAGG
Source organism: Fusarium sp. NRRL 52700 (assembly GCA_013396095.1). Taxonomy (NCBI): domain Eukaryota; kingdom Fungi; phylum Ascomycota; class Sordariomycetes; order Hypocreales; family Nectriaceae; genus Fusarium; species Fusarium sp. NRRL 52700. Next base: position 28,398 of record JAAQRM010000093.1, read on the forward strand.
GTGGAAGTGTTGGTGCGGGCAATGATGATCAACACATGCGAACTGGCCAAGCACGCTGGAGCTGAGGGAGAAGTCGCAAGCGAATTAAGGAGTCTGCGTTGGTCGATCAAGTATTTTGACCAAGAGATTTCGAAGCAAGATGAAGGTGATGAGAAGATGAGGGGAACGGCTGGTGCCTCTCACAACGGTATTGGTGACTTGTACCATGCAAAAGACGATGCAACTCAGAACAACATCAAAGACCACGGAACACAGTACTTCGGGTCATCTGCGGAGGGCTGGCCACAGAAGGCAACACCCCAATAATCTTTCAGCCGTATTTCGGCCAGGACTGATAGAAATACTGGGTAGGAGCGTGGCTTAGCCGTTGCGGCATATTCTTGGAGCCCATGGATGATGGGGGAGCTAAGGAATGGTCTCAGTGTAAAACGTACGATGCATCTTATGCATCTGCTTAGCCTTATTCATTCTAAATAAACACCCCTATGAATGATAAATCTCATCATTAAGTGAACACACATAGTAGTCTTTGTTCCCCAATCTCCTGGAAACAAAATCCCATTCTGTGTTTCAGTGGCGTAGTTGTCTTGTCTCTCGTTTTCTCGTCTCAACACAGAAAGATTTCGGCATAAGTGGGAGTGATAGGCAAGGTTTTAGAAGAGGCAGACATCGTAGTCTAGTGAGCATATGCAGACTTTACATGCATATACAGGGGAGCGCGGACACTTCCAGCCCTATTGATTGGGTAAGCGACAGCTTTTTAACCGCCTGCCTATCTTGGCTTCCTGCACGTATGTGTTGTCAAAAGCAGGCTGGATGGTCAACAAGCCTATCGAGTGGCTGTCACGTCAGAGGTGCAGGACGGAGGCCTCTGAAATCCCTTGCGGGAGATCTTCCCCCCATCCTCTTACCCCCATGCTGTTTAGTTTTCTTGAATATCGCTGGTTTAATTACTTATGAGAAACAGGTCCAAGCAGTCTAACTAGATATAGAAAGACTCAATAGTACGATGAAGTCCATTCCTTCAAAACTCAAGGCTCTATTCAATTCCGGAGACAAATCACGTCTCGGCCAGCTGCAACAACACGATGAAGCCAACCCCCCAAGTCTGACTACCGACCTCATGACGTCGACACCAACAACACAGACAGAGCTAGCAACGACAACAACAGATTTGTCCTCTCAAACGATGTCGTCTGAGCCAGAAGGCGCTATGTCGTTGTGGAATGATGCATATGACAGTTTGAGGAAAGAAGACGAGCAATTAGTGACCACATATGAGGAACTTCTTTCGCAAGAGTTGAAATCCGAAGAAGGTATCATTTAAGAACGTTCAAAGGATATTTTACTAGTACTAAGTTTGAATAGATACTCATGGCCGTAACGAAAGTGAATCGGGCAATCGCATCGACAACGTAAATGTCAATCACCGATACAAACAATTACAGCTGATCATTAAAAATGGTCAAAAACGAGCGGAAGAGCAAAAGACGACATATAAAATCTTCGGGAAGACCTTCATAGTACGGGATCAAGCATCTCAAACGGCTGAGTTCGTCAAAAGCGTGAAAACAATTGTCAACGAAGCGGTTAAGGCCTCACCAGAGGCAGCCTTAGCTTGGGCCGGGATCTGCACAGTTTTACCCATTTTACTCAATCCTGCATCTGCAGAAGCGTCTCAGCAAGAAGGGTTCGCATATGTCACCTTACGTATGCAATTCTATGGGCAGTTAAAAAGCCATCTAGGACCAGACGGTAATAAGAAAGTAGCCGAGTTAAGGCTACAGCTCAGCAAACCTCTTGTCACTTTATATCAGCATATGCTTGAGTTCCAGATCAAGGTTGTCATGCGGCTGTACCAGACGCGACTGGCAAGACTGAGAGATGATGTACTAAAGCATGAAGAATGGAATGGAATGCTTGCCAAGATCAAGGAAGCAGAAGCCACCTTCGACAGGGACGTGAAGCTGATCACTGGCCTTTCACTTGAAACGGAGCTGAAAGGCCTCAATGAAAAGGCGACCCAGTTCCTGGATGACTTAAGATCAGCGCTACCCATTGTAGCGGAGGCTCAAAAGTCTCGATCGCTTGTTCACAGCGGTTATGGAGACCAGTATGCTGCTTTTGATGCCGCAACTCAGAACAATATCTCAGGCAATGCCGTTCAGTACGCTGGAGTAACGTTTTACGGGGCTTTTAGCAGTGGTAGGGACAGGTGAAGGTAATGCCCTGAAGATTCGGAGGGTAAGAGGATATTAGAAGATTAAGATTATCTATTGAACACCAAAGGTAGTCATTACGTAGGAAATATCACATTTTTGGTAGACTTTCTTTGTTACCTATGCAGGTAGGTAGCCAAAAGAGGGTCGTATGCCAATGCCTTGATTTATGCCATGATGTCAACAGGGTTTGCAACTAGCCCGTGAACGGGTACGTACTACGATTGTTTTTGCTTTTCCTCAAGCACTCTGGTATTTCGCACGTAAGTCTCCAGGCATCCAAATCGATATCGCTGGGCCCGGAGGAAAGGAGCAAAGCAAGACAAATGATGGTTTCTCAAGGATTCAACCGACCCGACGCGGCCTCCGATCCGATGCAAGCAAGATGGGGCGCCGAGGATAAGGTCTAACCCAAGGTGGGTGAAAGAAACTTCCTTATCCTGGTACTTAGAGGCCCGATATTTCAATGTCGGACATCGATGCGACTTTCGCTTTCCAGAGTGTATCGAGCCCGAAAGAGTGGTCCCGAACTAAGCAGCTTGTCAAGTTTCTGGACGATGAGTTGGCGACCTTTACCGATGATGCGTTGGAATATATAGTCTACTGGAACACTATGTACAGTACTGATACTTACTTATTTTTGATAGTTCTGGGGGGATATGGTGATGGTCATGGATCAAATTACATAGCGTTACGGAGTTGTCAGCCGATAATTGGCACTACGGTATTACTACCCGATTATTCCGATTGGGTATATCTAGACACGGGAGCGCCATTGGCTACCTCAGGCTGCACCAATCGTTCAGCAGACACCGTAGACGTGAGCTCATGGCTTGAAGAAGACTACTCTGTCGGCTTCTATCCGAGTGTAGTGAGCAGATCTCGGGTCAGAAATTCAATAATAAAAGCCTCTTTACGATGCTTTTTGTTTATTTGGTTCGCAAGGTATTATCCACTATTTTCATCTACGTATCTACTTACCACTCGATCCTCCATTCCATAAAACGATGGCTTCAGTGATGCAGAACGGAGTGACCTTTTTCCATGGCACTGCATACACCAACGGCGTTGTGTCGGGAACGCTCCTGACGGCTGATCTTGAGTTGAGCTTCTGGGGAGGAGTCAACCCTAAAACGGGTGAAGTCATCGATCGATTCCATCCCCTAAGCGGATGCCTCTTAAAAGATACTATCTTGGCTATCCCCAGTGGGAGGGGATCGTGCGGTGGCAGTGTTATCATGATGGAATTGATCCTCAATGGACTTGGCCCTAAAGCACTTGTTTTCAAGCGACGAGAAGACATTATTACACTTGGTGTTATTGTTGCCGAAGAGTTTTTTGGCAAGACAGCCCCGGTGATCGAATTGAGGCCGGAGGACTTCCGCCAACTCCTGAATTGGAATGGCAATACTGTTTATATTCATGGAGACAAAGCTGTTCTCGATATTAGCAGCCTTAAAGTTGAACTATCCGACTTCGATAAAGCTTCCCTCGAGGGTGTTCACGGAGAGGCCACTAGGATTTCTATGAAGGTCCTCGCTCGGGTGGCTGACATGATGGGCGCCCAGGAGATGATGGATGTGACCCAAGCCCATGTCGATGGTGCATGGTACGGCCCGGGAAGCCTAGCCTTTGCCAAGAGACTTCGGGACTGGGGTGGCAGGTTTCGCATTCCTTCCACTATTAACTCTCTCAATATTGACCAGCGCCGCTGGAGAACTCTGGGGATCGACACAGAGCTCGGCTCAACTTGCGATGAGTTGACACAAGCCTTCCTCGATATGGGTGGCAAGGTGTCCTTCACATGTGTCCCCTACCTACTCGAGACCACTCCTAAGCTAGGGGACTCTATTGCTTGGGGAGAGTCCAATGCTGTCATCTATGCGAATAGTGTCATAGGTGCTAGGACTCTCAAGAATCCAAACATGCTTGAAATTCTCATTGCCTTGACGGGAAGGGCCCCAAAGGCAGGGGCATATCTTGATGAAAACCGTATTGCAGAGTTACATATACACGTGCAGCCATTCAGAGACATCGATAGTTCTTTCTGGCCTGTTCTGGGCTACGCAGTTGGAGTCGCTGCATCTGCAAGCATTCCTGTTGTAACCGGGCTCGAAGACATGGGCCCCTCCACCACAGACTTCAAAGCTTTCTCAGCGGCTTTTGCTACATCATCGAGCGCAGCCATGTTCCACATGGTCAACCTGACTCCCGAGGCCCCAACCCTCGAAGCCGTATGCGGTGGTGATGTGCCCCCAAGGATCAATTTCGGTTGGAAGGAATTGAATGATTGTTGGCATGAGTTTAATCACAGCTCTGAGCCTCGCCAAGTCGGCCTTATCTCCTTGGGCAACCCGCACTTTACATTGCAAGAGATCAAAGACCTCTCCATCCTCTGCCGGGGAAAGGCTAAGCACGCGGATGTAGCAGTTATAGTAACTTGCGGTCGGGCAGTGCATGGCCTTGCCTCACAAGCAGGCTACGTTAGAGACCTTGAAGCGTTTGGCGTGCAGTTTCTTACGGATACATGCTGGTGCTCAATCGAAGAGCCCATCATTCCAAAGGAGGCCAAAGTCATCATGACAAACTCAGGCAAGTATATCCATTATGGACCAGGACTCACGGGCAGGCAGTTCTGCTTTGGAAGCTTGGAGATGTGCGCAAAGACGGCGATAACCGGAAGAAGCACTGGGGAGTCACCTAAGTGGTTGCAGAAGGCTAAATAATCCCTGTTCTTTGCTAGGCCTTTCTATTATGCTTAGATTCGCTGGCAGCTAAGCCAGTTGCTGCTCCTGCTTATGTTATTCACTTTAGTCTTACAAGCTTAACTCGACGCGTTGATACTTGGTAGACAACGGTGGATTCTGAGCGTTTTAGAAGGGTCAACTTGCAGGAGGAATAGACCTCTGTACCTTGAGAAACTCGCAAAGCTCGGGTTCCAGGAACAAAGGCTGGTCTCTTCTTCAAGACTAACATGGCTTTTCCGGTCTGGCCTTCAGCAGCGTGAGGTCTCGCAGAATTCAACCAAGTCAACACTTCCGACGGCTATTTCTCGTCTTCCATGACGAGTGGATGCGGGGGGGATGGCTATCGGGCAACGTGGATAAATGTCGATCACATCCACATCTAATCATCATGCACACTGGCAATTGATGGCACGGATAAATTGATCAAAGTTGATTAGTTTCTCATTTAAAAGAAAATTTCCGCCGGCTATTTTCGAGGTTTCTCGTATTCCAGCTGCATTAGCATTGTGAAGTAAACCTGTAGATGGACATAGAACAAGGATCTCTGTAGATCTTGACCTTGAGAGTGTGAAGTTGGCTTGGATCACGGCACGTAAATACATCTTGTGATAGATGTTGACATTTTACCCCCAAGGGCATTGGGGGCAAAGGGAATCACCAAGTCTTATTTAAACTCATCTTTCCTCTTCAACGTTGAGCTAGACATAGACAGGCAAAGTATCCCTTACGTATCTAGCAATTTGAAATGTATTTATTCTTCTCATACGTCTTTATTGCCCTTGCAGCCTCAGTAGGAGCCGAGAATGGTAACTACTCTGGCTCGCGACACCTTTGGTATGACAGTCCTGGTACCGATTTCAGATCATCTCTACCTATTGGAAACGGCAGACTGGGTGCACTCGTCCAAGGCTCCATCTCCGAAATGATCATCATCAACGAAAACTCGGTATGGAGCGGTCCTTTCCAAGACCGTATCAATCCCGGCTCCCTGGAAGGTTTCCCCAAGGCTCGCAAGTTGTTGACCGAAAACAACTACACGGGAGCTGCGGGGTTCGCCGCAAGTGACATGTATGCAATACCCCCAACAAACAGGTGGTACAGCGTGACGGGAAACCTGCTGTTGGATTTTGGGCATCAGGCCGAAGATATCTCAAACTACGAAAGATGGCTTGATACTCTGAGCGGCAACACTGGTGTCAGCTACGATGTCAATGGAGTCACATACACGTACGTGCCATTCAGTCAAGACATCTGTCTTCTAGCAGATCATGCGAGTTAACTAGAGAATAGCCGCGAGGTTATAGCCAACTTCCCCCTAGGCGTCATTGCGGCGCGTTTTACAGCAAGCAAGAATGGCTCCCTCGAGATCGGCGTGAGCCTTGAGCGCGACAGAGGTATCATCAGTAATCTCGCAATTGAAGGGGCAAACAACATTACCATGGATGTTGGAGGCTCAGGAGCAGACGCGATTCCTTTCACTGTAGGCCTTCGTGTTGTTTCAAATGATGGTACGTGTGATGTATCTTTGATGAAACGTCATATAACGAATAGCAAAAGCTAACCATGTTCCACAATCAGGGACCATAAAGGCAGATGGGTCTGCATTGAACATCACCAAAGCCTCCACAGTTGATCTCTTCCTGGATGTAGAAACAAGCTTCCAGTGGAGTTCCGAGTCTCTGTGGAAAGCCGGCCTCGTGGACAAGCTAGACGACGCAGTCAAGCGCGGGTTCGATTCTCTCAAAGCCGAAGCCATCTCAGACCATCAGAGCCTAATGCAGCGCGTGGACCTTGACCTCGGAACAAACAACAGCACCTCGAGTCAGCCAACGGATAAGCGAGTTAGTGCATATTCTAGTAACCCAAATGATGATCCTGAATTTGTTACGCTGAGTTTTCAATTTGGCCGCCACCTGCTTGTCTCTTCCTCTAGAGACACTGGCGGTCCTGGTCTAGGAGTGCCAGCAAACTTGCAAGGTATTTGGAACGACATGTATAATCCTCCATGGTAAGTTACCTCAATCGCATCCAGCTCCGTCAAAGATGCGTGAAAGCCATCTAGATAGCTGATCCATGAAACAGGGGAAGTAAATTTACAGTCAACATCAACACAGAGATGAATTACTGGCTAGCTGAAACAACCGACCTCACCGAAACCCTCAGGCCACTTTGGGACCTCATGTATCGCAGTCGCGATAAAGGATCAGAAGTTGCCACCAAGATGTATGGCTGCCCAGGCTATGTGTCTCACCATAATCTTGACCTCTGGGGCGATTCAGCGCCTCACGACAGTGGAACTGCTTATACCATCTGGCCATCTAGTAACCTCTGGCTTTCTCAGCACATGATGGAGCACTATCGATTTACTGGTGACGAGACGTTTTTGAGAGACAAGGCCTGGCCCGTATTCAAAGACATCGCGACATTCTTCGACTGCTATCTCTTTGAGTTTGACGGTAAATGGACCTCTGGGCCTTCCACTTCACCCGAAAATGTTTTTGTTATTCCCAAGGATGGTTCAGAGGCTGGGAGTCAAGAGTCTCTCGACATTTCCATCACCATGGACAACTCTCTTCTGCGCGAATTCTTCTCCAACGTCATCGAGGCCGCAGACATCCTTAGCATAGACCTTAGCTCAGACAAGGTCCTTTCAAAGGCAGAGACCTACCGAGATGGTCTACGACCTACCCAAATCGGCGGGCGAGGTCAGATCCAAGAATGGCGTCAAGACTACACAGAAGCTGAACCGGGCCACCGCCACTACTCAAACCTCATCGATCTCTTCCCCGCCAGAGCAATGTCCCCTCTTCTCAACCAGACCCTCGCAAATGCAGCCCAGAAGAGCATTGAACTACGACTCGCTGCGGGTGGTGCATCCACTGGCTGGTCGCGCGTGTGGACAGCAGCGCTTTATGCTCGATTGCTCAACGGCGACGAGGCCTACGACAACATTCAGACTCTCCTTGGTCGCCATCCCGCCACGAACTTGTTTCATAATATCGAGCCTGGTCAGGCATTCCAGATTGACAGCAATTTTGGGCTGGTTGCTGCAGTGGCGGAGACTCTGGTCCAGAGCCAAGCTGGTGTAGTGCATATCTTGCCTGCACTGGGCTCCCAGGTGAAGACTGGTTCTGTTACTGGACTTGTTGCTCGTGGGGGTTTTCAGGTATCTATCGTTTGGAAAGATGGACTTTTGGTGGAAGCAAAAGTCAAATCCAGACTAGGCAATGCTCTAAAAGTAAGGGTTGCGGGTGGTTCAAGCTTTAAGATCGATGGAAAGGAAGTAGATGAGGTTGAGACCACATCGGGACAAACATATACTATCACTCTCTCCTAGTCTTGAGCAATACACAAGGAAGAGAGTCCTATCTATAGTCTCACTCAAGTTCTCACCCGTACTTGTGTGCTATGTATTGTCAGACTTGCCATAGTTGCCAACTTGGTCTCAATCAAGAGGATTGCCATGAGGGTCTTGAGCCTTTGTAGTGAGAATAACAGAGAAAGTTTTTGGCCGGGGAACTCCGTAAATCGTTTAAATGTGCACTAGACGCGACGGTCCAATGACTTGATTGGTTGATAAAGTCCGCTGCCCTTCAAACCAGCTCGTCAATCAGTCCAAATCAGGCAAGTGATCGACAGTTCTTCATCAAGTCTGTCTCCATCATCTCCACGCTGTATTCTTTACTATTTATATGCCATTCCAGCACTCTCTATTAATTCTCTCTTCTTTTCTCCCTTGGTACTCTAACTCTCATTATCGTATCATTCTGTCACCACTCCACGATATGTCCCGTAAAACGAGCTTGGTCTTTGTTCCGGGCGCATGGCATAAACCATCATGTTACGCCAAAGTAATGGAGCAGCTGCAAAACCAACATCATTTGAAATGCATTCCCGTCACGCTTCCAACAACAATGGATGACCCAATGGCAACCTTCAAAGACGATGTTGACGCCGTTCGTTCTGCTATCAGGCATGAAACTGAAAAGGGCCGTGACGTGATTGTCATTACGCATTCCTATGGAGGAACAGTTGGGAACAGCGCTGTCAAAGGTTTCTCTAGGCCAGCCGAGTCATCATCAGGTCGAATTTCAATGCCAACACCGACGTCTAGCAAAAGAACGCCGGAGACAGGACACGTTGTCGGTATTGTCCCCATCGCAACCGGATTTTGCTTCACGGGACTCACCTTCATGGACCACTTTCTCAACATAACTCCACCATTCTTTCGCGTCAACAAAAAGACTGGCTATGCAGATCTCACAGTCCGTCCTCAGAAATTCTTTTACCACGATCTGCCGCCTGCCGAGGCAGATCACGCGACTTCCATGCTCACCACACAAAGCCTCAAAGCACTGTTTGAAGGCAGGGAGTACTCGTACTCCGGATGGTTGGATGTGCCTGTATGGTTCATTGGAACTGTTGAAGATCAGGGGCTACCTATCTTTATCCAAAGAGCTCAGATCGGGATGGTGAGGATGCTGGGTGCTCGCGTGGTTTATACCGAGCTGAAGACAAGCCATTCGCCATTCCTGAGTCAGCCAAAGCATGTTGTGCAGATTGTGCTTCAGGCTTTTGAGTCATTCACGGGCACAAGAGCTGATGAAACGCCAGAGACACTTGAATTGGCAAATAAGCCATTTATACCACAAGTGAGCCCTTGGCAGCCTACAACATGGTTTCGGTACGGACTGCCGCTGGTTGTCGGCAGTTTTGCAGGCTGTACTATACTATTATATAGAAGGTTCAAGAGCTTGTTTCAGTCCGGGCAGACAAAGGCGGACTAACAAGCTCGAGACGGTGTAAGTCCGGATGAAGAAGAATCTCCAATCAGTATTTAGATTATATCCTTTCGTGTTCAAAGATCGGATGTTTAAATTTCGCTTTGACCTAGATATTTGAGAGAATGCATAGAGTTCAATCGAGGATTTGTTACCTGATGCAGCTGCATTCTGCTTTTCTATAGTGGCTGCGCGACGTGAATCGTGTATGGTATTTCAACCTACCGCTAATACCTCTTTTGCATGATCAGGCCGCCAATCGCCGTGATTAGATCATGATATGATCTGATAAAGTGGCTGTCACTCAGCCCACCATGATGCAACGTCAGCACAGTTGATCATTGGCGAGGCCAGGGTTCCCCTCTCCCTCTCAAGTCTCCCAAATTCAAACTGTCTAGAATATCTCTCAAAGTCACTTTGATATAGCGTCGTACCACGGTAATTCTTCATGTCGTCACCAAAGACCAAATCACCAACTGGGCCGTCATCTCCGGCATCTGGCCCCAAGTCGACACCATCTCCGCAGGCCGAACTCATACCGGCCGCTGACAACGAGGACGTGGGTATTGTGAAATGTTCTGTACCCTTTGCTATGCTAACGTGCTGCAAAGGATGTTCGAGACGACACCGACTCAACACTCGAGACAGATGCGTAAGTTTCACCCCTGCCATCGTGATGAGCCCATATTAACAATGGTCTTTAGTAACAGCTCGACTGCCTCTGTTTCTTCCAGCATCCTCCATTACAGAAGTATTCAGGGTCGCACATTCCATAGCGACAAGTTTGTCACTGAGTATTCTTTTCCCAACGATGAACAACAATTAGAGTCTGTTGACATCAGGTGAGATCTATCATCCTCAGCCCTTGATGTTGCCTACTCACCAAAACTCAAGCCATCATTATTTGACAGTCCTGCTCGACGGCCAATTGTATCTGGCTCCTATTGGGGACAACGTCCAGGTGTGTGGAGAGACGACACGGATAAGCCATCATAGATGTTGATATGTAATTAGAAAGCGCTTGACGTTGGGACAGGAAGCGGTAGGTCTCTGTAAACTTGTTTGACGCTCAAAGCTAACAAGCCGACTAGGAATCTGGGCGATGTATGACAACAGGAGGCTTAATCAAGCGAGATGACGCTGACACACTTACAGAGATTTCGCAGATCAGTTCCCGCAAGCAGAAGTAACAGCAACTGATCTCTCACCAACACAGCCACAATGGGTGCCCCCAAATGTACGTTTCGAGATCGACGACGCCACCGAAACATGGACATGGAAGGACAACACCTTTGATTTCGTTCACATGCGTTATCTGTTCGGGGCTATTCAAGACTGGACCGCATTGTACCAACAGGCCTTCCGTGTCTGTACGCCAGGAGGCTGGGTTGAGTCTGTCGAAGCCGATATTCATTTTCGCAGCGACGATGGCACAGCCGAAGAACAAGAAGTCTACAAGTTGTGCAACAAGCTGTACGAGGAGGGCGGTAAGGCGATTGGGCGAACGTTCTTTGTGCATGAGTTGCAACCAAAGGGGATGGAAGACGCAGGATTTGTGGACATTAAGACAGCGGACTACAAGGTGAGTTTGTAGTTTATGAGAGAGCGATTACGAGACTGACTTTATGTGCGGTTGTAGATTCCTATTGGGGATTGGCCCAAAGACCCAAGACTTGCCGAGGTCGGCCGATTCGTCAAGCTGACATTGGAGAATGATATTGAAGGTATACTGAGTCTATTCTTTATATCTGTTCCGTGCTCACAAGTTATTTAAGGATATACTCTGCTCTTGTGGAACAATGTATTGCAGTGGCCGAAGGATGAGTACCAGGTGTTCCTGATGGGTATACGAAAAGCCCTTCGCAACCGCAAGATTCATGGTTATTTCGTAGTGCGCTATGTATACGGTCGCAAGCCAGAATAATAATGCGGCGCTACTAGATAACTAAAACATTCATGGGTTGTTCTACCCAGCTGGCTTATCGGCCAGAGAGTCTGAATATCAGCTAGACGGACCTCTCCAAGCTCGCAAATTGGCGCCAATTCACTGAAACCCTCTTCCAAATACTGGGCGTGAATATATCTATACAGAAAAAAGAAGTCTGTTTATATTGTAACTCTCTGAATGCAGGATGCAACTGCCTCGGGCATATTAATAAATGGACTATGTCCGGCATTAATCTCCTCGGTGTTAATCTTAACACCTTTGGCCGTTTCCTCGACCATCAGCTTCTGAATATGAATAGGGATCGCAGCATCCAAAGAGCAGTAAATATATGTTGTCGGGACATGCCTCCACCCTTCGTATGTAAGAGGCGTATGAAAGACCTGGTAGCTATGTGGCTTTAGAACCGGTACAATCGCTGCAACCTGTTCAGGCGACAGGTCATTATAGAAGATTTTCTCCGGCGTAGATGCTTCAACAGAGAGTCTGTCCTCAGAGATAGACCACCACGGGAGGTCTTGACCACCAAAAGCAGCAATCAATGACTTGTCTTTCGGGATGATGAACGAGCAGCAGAGCACAAAGTGTGCAACGGCACCGCCCGGCCCAAAGGCGCCGATTGCTTCTGCGGACGGGATGCCGCCATATGAATGAGCGACGAGGATGACCTTTTGGCCCCTGGCAGCAGCTTGGGATATAGCCTGTCGAATGGCCGCGACGTCTGGGGTGAAGTCGGTGAGCATCGGCTCTGAACCAACTGAAGGAAGGTCGACATAGTCAACGTTGAAGCCAGCGTGCTCAAGGATGTCGCCTACTGCCTTGAAGGCTCGTGCTGGATGCCAAGCGCCGGGAACAAAGATAACACAAAAGGTTGAAGGATCCATGGTGTCTTTCAATTACCTGGTGGATTTCAGTGAAAGGTGAGAAGAGAGAACTACGGTTCTCGGACTAAAGCGTGCGAGTCGCCTAAAATATACCCTCACCACCCCGCATCAAGGCAGCGGGAATGGGCTGGCGGCGGCCGGTTATGTTCTGTCGGATCTAAGCCTATCGGGTAATGATAGAGAGTCGGTAATGGCTGGCGGATGTAGATAGCTAGTATGGGGTATTGTTAGATCGTATGAGCTAAATCTAATCTGGGAAAGGTTGTCGAGATCCCAATGCGCTATGGGATCGCACAATGATAACATTTCTATTCCCGACTAGTTATAGTATCCCCTCCAAGGTTTAGACTAGGCTTATCGCTGCGGAACATCCTCCGCACTTGAAGGCCATCACTCCGTGGGAAGCAAGTGGGAACTCTTGTTACGAAAACATCTATCGAGATGGTATTCAAAATTATGAGTTCTGGGATCTTACGGTGTAAAGTTCTAATGGCAAGACTTGTAGAGAAGACACCATCACCAGGATTGAGAACTACCCTCTAGTACAAGTATGGGGAGATTGGAGAACCAAAAAGCCTAATATTTAAAACATCGATATCCCCTTGTATTTTCTGGCCAGTCACCCTGCCGGTTTGCCTATAGAGGTTGGATCAGAGGCTCAAAGCACTATAATTAAGGACAAGTGGCTGGCTATTCATTGTGGTTGCATACAAGCATACCTAGCACTTTCAGGCTGATGATCCTAACAACTCAGGACTGGTGAGACATCCAGACACCGGAAACAAATAATGACATACAGATATTCCTAGACTAATATCTTGCAGGCACCTAAAATTGGCGGAAAGAAACACCAAAAAAAGGTCAGACTATTGCTCAGATACAGTGCTCCTCCGGCGTCATTCCAGGCAGAGGACAACTGCCCAGTAAGGGTACTAAGTACCAGACTCTCACTTCGAATGCCTCGAACGGAAGACTAGAGAAGAATACTGCTGAGAATAACGGGATAACCTCGTATCAGTTAGACTCCCGGCAAGAGAATGGCGCTCACTTGACATTCACATTTGGCTAGTACATAGAAATTTATAGATTCCGAAAATAATTGACTACGATTGGAACGACATGGACATACATGTGATGATAAGAAAACTTGACCAAGACGGGGCTGCTCAAATATAACATCCCATTTATAAATCGTAAGCCGGGTGAAGCCTGATGATATTCCGGATGTTTTATAAAGAGGTGGAATCCAGTGGAAGATTCGGGCAACGAAGTACGAGACTAAAGAAGATAGTGATCTTGTAGAGGAGATACGAACAAGGAGAGATTTTACAAAGGTATGGTACAGGTATTACAACTCTGGAAAGGTACCTCGGGAGTGTGTTGTTGAGCTCGATTTCGCCATCTAGCCAGTCGGCATCTGTTCTAAGACTTGCGAGTCGCTGCGGCTTGGTGTCAAGGGCCGTGATCCTTTCCTGCTGAAATTCTCTGTTATTCTCATAAACTTGAGTCATTTGAGTCTGACATTTAAAACAAGATTTGCATCGCACTCAGGCGACGTAGAGCTGTTGTGAGACATGAAAAGTTTCGAGTATTTTGCAAAACATCATTTGTATGACAATGGGGAATGTCGTCGGGAACAAGCTCATTAAATTAATCAAGCGACGTTGCCAAACTGATCCAATAGCGTTAGTGTGCATTCCGAGCATGAAATGAGTCATGAAAACCGATTCTGAGTATCCCAAGACGTCATTAGATCACATGAGAGATCACGGAATTAAATTGAATTTCGATGCTGCAATTGCGCTTGACAGATCCAATTTATTATGGCGTTGTTGCCTGGGATCGTGACCGTGAAGAATTTCACATTTGGATTGAACTGCATTAAGCTTGATGACTTTTACGTTTTGGCGAGATGATTGCAAAGCACAGACAACAACTTCGGTATCTCACTTAAATCTTCCAACTTGTGTAAATAAAGTAGTTCTTCTAGTCTAAGACCAATTGACCTTCTCTATTCATCTTGCAGTCTATCGTTTACTATTGAGTATCTCTTCAACTGTCTCCAATTGCTGAACTACAGGTTAGTGAGGACCGTTAAATGCAACCTCGGCCAAGTCTACCCCACCTCTTTTACTGGAGAAGACTATCCTGAATGTAGTCAAGCCCATAGCAAAATCATGCAGTAATATCGGCTAAGCCCGAACTAGGCACGCAGTCATTTGAAACAATGAAGGGGGTAACATCAAGCGAGCAATGCAACGCATTCCTCGCCCCTTTCCCCCCCAAACCAAACATGGACCTGTAAACAAACACAGAGCAGCCACAAAACTTATGACTGCTTTTTACAGCAGCCAGAAGAAAAATAGTGTGTGATGCAATCGGTTCCGTTGATGCAACCCTTTTGATCAGATCAAAAAAGAGAGAGTCGTAAGACAAGACAATGGCAGGCAACAAGACCAGCAGCAGCAGCAACGATAAACCCCTGTGGCGACCGCTGGCCCATAAGCTCTCCAGCCTGATCCCGCTGCGACGCCTCAATAAGGCCAAATCCAAGCCCGACGTCAGGTCCCATCACGCCGCTGCGCAGCCCAACGCCTCCGACTTTCGACTTGATGTTCAGTTAAACGGCCTCGAGAGCCTGCGTCTCCCGAGTAATTGGCTCCTCCAGCCCAAGGACACCGACAAGCAGCAACAACCTGTCGACGCGCTGTCACCGAGACTTAGTCATCACTTTTCGCGGAAGCCAGTCAATCGCAACGAAGCCTCTCGACCCTTGACGTTTATCGACAGCAGCGATGCAGACCAGCACCAAGCTCGGGCATCGGCGCTGGAAGCCCTCAGCAATCCAGATGCGTCGACAACGCCTAGTATCTTGGACCGCGGGCGACCAGTCGAAGCCAGACATTTAATCCATCAGCCGGTCAAGAACCTCAAGAACCATCGCAAGTCATTACCTCTAGACCTGGAGACCATGTTCCAGGCCCCTAACGAAGATCACGATTCAAATGCACTACGCACAGCCACCATTCGCCTGGTGCCGAATGAAAGCCTCATCACCACTCCATCTACTCCATCTGTAAAAGAATCGCCAAGATGGACTGCAGAGCATGAGGCACGGTTGGCAATGCCCCCACCACCAAGGCCACTCAGCACCAGCCCAATTGAGTCATCCTCGTCTACTACCACACCATCCAAGGCCATTCAAATCCCACGAAACCCTCAATTGGCATTAAAGAGACCAACCAGCCTCGGACCTACCCCCAAGCCTGCCGAGACACCCTCAGAACCCGCCCTCGCACGAGTCAACTCAAAGCGCCCAGGCGCACTAAGCGACCGCCTCGCCTGGATGCGCAAGCTAGAAGACAAAGACACCACCAAACCAAACAACGACCTCACCGCGCTTCAGAAACGAGCTGGCTCCGTTTCCGACAAGCTCGCCATGTTCGAGAAGAAGAACCTCTCCGCCACGTCCTCCACCTCCAAGCGCCTCCAGCTCCCTTCGCGCAACACAAGCAGCCAGTACTCCGCGTCGGTGCGCGAGTCCATCTTCTCAGCGGACGGCAGTGCGTATGCCCCGTCACCTCGCACGTCGATGGACACTGCGCGGACGTCCTCTGTTATGAGCTATTACGACGATTCGTTCCGAGAGAAACTCGAGTCAATTGTTGGACAAGAGCCTGAGGCGAATAAGCAAGCTGAGGAGTGAAAAACATTAAACGCTTACTCAGTGCTCTTGTCGGCGTTTGATGAGATGATTACAGATCAGAATGAAGATGATTTAGAATGTATTTATTGATATTATTAGAGCAGGTTTCTTTCATACCATGGCGTTGATGACTTATCTTAGATATGATTGGAGAGTTTAGATTCTCTTTAATACACTGCACGCAATGTGTCACTTACATCGAGCTGTCTTTTCTCCTTTGTTTAGTTATACAAGCAGCTTACATACCAAAGAGATAACAAATCTACATTAGACCAATTGATGAAGAACATCCTTTCCGTCTAACCATCTCTCAACGTTCTCTGCCTGTTCCGCATACCAGTTATTCATGATACCCTCCTCCACGTATCCCATATGCGGTGTTAATAGAACCCGACTCTTACCCTTTCCCCAGTCCTGAGACCGCCATGGACTATCTGCAGGCAGAGGCTCAGACTCAAAGACATCGAGAGCAACTCCGCGTATAGAACCCTCATTAGTTGCCTCCAGCAATGCCGTCTCGTCAATGAGTGCGCCACGGGATGTATTAACCAGCAACGCCGACTTCTTCATCGCAGCCAGTTCCTTCGTGCCAACAAGTCCGCGGGATCGCTCACTCAGAACATAGTGCAGAGTGACTACGTCTGCAGTTGCAAAGAGTTCTTCCTTGCTCACTGCTTTAAAGGTTTTATCGCCGTCTTCATCCACAATAGGCAGGCCAAGCTTGACAGCCATCTCATCAGCCTTGGCTTGGTCTAGACTGCTGCTCCAGCACTTGATCTTCATGCCAAAGGCCAAAGACCCGATCCTCGCCACTGCCGCTCCCAGTCTTCCTAGGCCAACAACTCCCAACGTCTTTCCCGACAAACCAATAGCCATGTCTGATTGCCATCCGCCAGTTTTAAGGGAAGCATCGTCTGCAGCAATGTTTCTTGCCAGAGCAAGGATCATGGCCCATGTATGGTGTGTCGCAGGATGGCTTCCTCCTTTGCGAATGTCCTGCTTATGCTGTGTTCCGTCACTCCGCCCACGACCTAGCGCTGAAGCAACTGTGATACCCAGATCCTTGGCAGTCTCTAGATCAAAGGTTTCAAACTGAGTACCAGTACATAACAGTAACTTCAGGTTGGGCAGTTGGCGAAGCAGCTCCCCCGAGAAAGGTGTTCTCTCACGCATGGTAGAGATGATGTCGTATGGATGTAGCTTCTCAACCAAGCTGCGTTTTTCTTCAGCAGTTTGTTGAGGGAGGTAGGTATCGGAGATTTCAACTTGTAATTTTGGAGGCTGCAAGTGGCCAAAATGTTTCGCCGCGATCCCAAGGTAGTCGTCCAAGACTAACAAGGAGGGTGCTGATGATTTTCCTTGTAGTGAAACCCCACGTGCCGTGCGGCCAAATGAAGTGCGGCCAAATGAAGTGCGGCCAAATGAACGCATAGTAGGAATCATGTCAATTGATTGGTTTTTTGAAATCCGAGAGTTTTTTTTTAAGATATTGAAAGAGATTTATTGACTTGGAGTTAAATCTCAATGATTATAAATGATTTGCAGACACTGTCTATGTTGATCAAAAGCCGACGGAGCTCGGCTCGGCCGAGTCGGTCCCGAAAGTCGACAGACCAACTCAACGGTACAGGGTAGATGCAAAATGAAAATGTTTTCATCATGGCTGTTCCATTGAGCGTAAGCCCTTATGACGATACTAGGCCACGCGACAAAGGCACAGCTTATAGCTCTAGCCTGTGATACTATTCAATACTGAGCTTTAAACTTCTTGCACTGCCGTCATTACAGTAAATGTCAAAAGGCGATGAGACGGTGTCGAGTGGTCCGAGTTGAACAAACATCTAGATCTACTACCCGTACATGGCTGTATCCTACTATCTTTTGATTTGGTGTGATGGCTCATCGTCACCATGAAGCTATCAGAACATAGAATTCTACGACAAAGAGAAATTGCATGATTTCGGGCACCTGTCCGAGCCATCCCCCAATGTCCATCTTCATTTACCAAGGTTAAGCTTAATCGTGTTAGCCACCACCCCCACAGGATCTAACCTGTACTGAAAGCCTTCCCCGCGGGGAAGTGGGCTTCGGCAGCTCTTCATGAGCCCGACTATTGCTGTGATCGGTATATCAGACACCGAACCTCGGGCTTGGCAGCTTTTGTTTATGTATTTAAGCTTGGCTTTTGCGCTGACTCTCGCCATGTAGCCAGTACACGGATTTCCTGTCTTGCCGCGTTCCAATGCATCTTTTGCGCATGTCGAATGCCCTCAGGGCAGTTGGCGTGGCACTATTTGCCATCACCGCCACTGCCTCTTCTACCCCAGCCAAGGATTGGACCAGTCTAAAGCTTCTCACAAAGTCGGCCGATGCTCAGGTACAAACTGTCATTGACGGTAAAAATGCCTCATTGACTGGCTCACCAAGGTCCTTGACGCGTGAGGTCCGTCGACTCGTCACACCATTCGTCTGGCCAAACTCGACCTACTACCACGATGAATCTCTATTGCCGCATATCGAGGAGATGCTCTCTGTGCTGGTAGAGGTTCAGCATGACGATGGAACTTACAACGTCGGCAATCGACACTCCCCGCCTGATACCGGCTTCTTGATCGAAGACTTTGGTATCATGGTACGCATCCTCGAACGCGACGATCACGAGGCTTCACAACCTTTCGCTAAAACCATGCGTGGTATTCTCAAAAAGGCTGCGCCTGGTCTTGCAAAGGGCGGAATCCATACCCCCAACCATAGATGGAAGATCTGCAGCGCCTTGGCACGCATTTCCAACATTATCGAAGATCCCAGCTTGATTGAGAGAATTGACGAATGGCTTGCCGAGGGTATTGACATCGACGCTGATGGCATCTACTCGGAGCGCAGCCCAAATTACTATTCCGCCGTGTCGAACCCTTCTCTGTTGACGGTAGCTCACGAGCTCAATTACACTGAATTGGTCGGTTTTGTTCGCAAAAACCTCGAGCTTTCCATTGAGCATGCAGAGCCAAACGGCGAGATGGAGACGATCCAGAGCCGCCGACAGGACCAGTCGCAGCCCCCAGGGGATAACATGGGCAACTTTTACCCACAATTTCGTGAGCTTGCTCTACTAGACAAGAACGGCAGATTCGCTGCAATGGCTCGTCTCATCGAGAAGCGAGTTGGACCGCAATTAGGCGATTTCCTAGGCAACCTCATAGAACGCCCTGAGCTGGCAGCGGAATTACCCAAGTCAAAGCAACCATTTTCAGACTTCAAGAAGCACTACAAATCAGCAGGCCTCGTGCGAGCCAGACGAGGAAAACTCACAGTCTCAGCATTTGGTGGGTCGGACTGGTATACCACGGACGGAAAGAAGGCCGAGTTCTACAACCGAATGGGCTCGGGCCTCTCGACGAATCCGACCATGTTCCGAGCCTGGAACGGGAAGGCTGTTCTTGAAGCCGTGCGACTTAGTGCCAGCTTTTTCAGTATGGGTCACTTCCGATCGAATGGCGTTGAGCTCTCCAAGGATGGTACCATCAAGTTGGGGAGCGAGATCGAGGTTCCGTACTACCTACCTATTCCAGCTGATAAACGTGACGACAACGGGACATATGCGCTGTCCAAGTCTGTCGATGGTCGTTTTTATGCTATGCTTGACTTTACGAACCGTCCAACCAGTGTTCGTCGTCTCAAGACCGATGTTGAGATTAAGCCGACGAAGAAGGGATATGACCTCGATTTTGAAGTTTCGGGAGAGGATAATGTCGAGTTGACTTTTGAACTGACCTTTAGAGATGGCGGCAAGTTCAGGGGCGTGAAGGAGATACTTGACAGCGACAACACAACCATATACCATCTCATTGAAGGAAAGGGAGAGTATAGCATGGGTGATGACAAGATCACGTTTGGGCCAGGAAATGGAAATGGACCAATCGCTGCTGATGCTGGTGAGCAGTACAGTTGGCATGGGGGCAATCTCACTTTGCAAGGGAGCCATGTTTACATCACAGGCAAGACACCGCTGAAGTATACTCTGAACCTCGGCTTTCTTTAGATGGACCAAAAAAGAGGCTGTCCTAGAATAAAACTTAGTTAGAATGGGCAAGGCAATTACATACAAGCATCACGTGTTGATCAATCTATGAAAAAGCAACTCATATCTCAAACATTACTTGGTATTAGTCTTCGTCTAAGATCAGCTCAACATTAAAATACATTACGACCACTTGTCTCATAAACATCTACTCCTCAAGCTCAGCCAACATGACATCAGCCGCCTTCTCAGCAACCATGTATGTCGACACAGCCGTAAAGGTACCAGGAATACGAGGATAAACGGAAGCATCAACAACACGAAGACCAGTGACACCACGAACGCGGAACTTGGAGTCCAGAACCGCCATCTTGTCATCATCAGCGCCAATAGGGCAAGTCGACGAAGCGTGGTGACCCCAAGCAACATCCTTGACATAGGTCTCAATGTCCTTCTGAGAAGTAACTCCAACACCGGGGAGAACCTCAGTGACGTTGACAGGCTGGTTGGCCAGTGCGCTTCGGGTAAGCTCGACGGCCTCGTACAGGGCCTGGAGATCAGCGGAGTAGTCGCCGTTGCCAGTGTCGAAGTAGTTGAAGGTGATGGCAGGCATGTCGAGAGGGTTGGCGGACTGGAGGAGGACTTCACCGGCGTTGTTACGGGGGTGAGCCTTGAGGATGGCCCAGGAGAACCAGTTGTGCTCGATGGTGGCGTTGACGGCGTACTGGGGGAAGTATCCTCTGAAGTTGACGGGACCACCGAAAGCAAAGATGTCAAAGTTGTCCTTATCAGCAGTGGAGCTCTTGTAGAACATAGAGGCAGCAAGACCGGAAGAGGAGTAGATGCCGTGGTCGCCATCAACAGGAGCTTTCCAGCGGTCGACGCAAGGGTCCTCATCAGTGAAGAGACCGAACGTGCAGCCATCGAAGGACGTAAAGTTGTTCTCGAGAGTTCCCTGGACGGAGATCTCGTAGTGGTCCTGCAGGTTGGTACCGACACCAGGAAGATCAGAGATGACAGGGATGTCAAACTTCTTCAGCTCATCAGCAGGTCCAATACCGCTAAGCTTGAGGATCTGGGGAGTGTTGTAAACACCACCAGCAACGACAACCTCACGAGAAGCAGTGGCGCTACCGGGAGTACCAGCAGCGCCGGTGGCGAGAGGGCTAGCCTTGTAGAGATGCTTGCCGTCAAGGAACTCAACACCGTTGGCGCGAGGGGGCTTGGAGTCATCAAAGGTAACCTTGGTAACGTAGCAGTTGGTTCGGACATCGAGAGGATACATCTTTGTACCGTTGGAGTACTTGGCATCGCGGACAGAGAGAATGAACTCACGGGGTCCAATACGGCTAGCATCCTTGGTAGACAGAGGGATCTGATAAAAGCCAGCCTCCTGGTCACGAGCCAGAGTATCGGCGTTGGCATCGTCGGCAAGAAGACCGTCCAAGGTGATGTTCTTGCCGCTCATCTCAGTCAGAGCAACGGCACCTCCGCCGAGAATGCTGAAGAGCTGCTCGTCGTTGAGAGGAATGCTAAGAGGAGCAGTCTCAGTGCTCAGCCAGCCATCGTAGCCGTGGCCAGCCTCGCCAGCAGGGCGGTAGTTGTTATCCTCTGCCTTGACAAAGTACTTTCGCATGTTATCCGCTGACCACGAATCATCACCAGTCAAAGAGGCAATGTACTCAAAGTCAGACTGATGAGGGTAAACAGCGATCAAAGCATTGTGCGCCGTGCAACCACCAAGAGCTTGAGTGCGAGGATACAGAGTACCCTTCATCTTAGCGTCCTTAGGAGGGTTGAGACCAGTGTACTCTCCATCAGGAGTATCATACGTAGTCTTGAAGTCACGAGCTTGTCGCTCATCATCAGCATAGTGACGCACAAAGAAGTTCCACGAGATCTCAGGATCTTCAGAGGCATTGGCCGAGTAAGCAGGAACAGTGTAGTTGAGCGAGGCGTAGTCATCACCTGCTTCGATGAGAAGGGTCTTGTGGCCAGCCAGTGCGAGGCGAGCGGCTAGAGGACCTCCTCCGGCGCCGGAGCCGACGACGATGTACTCGTAACCTGTGAGGGCGACGGCGCACACGGAAGCCGGGGCGGCCAGAAGGCCGGCAAAGAAGGCGTGTCTCATGATGTATTAAGTGAGATCCAATCAAAAGAGTGAATAAATGAATGACGTCCCTGTGGCCGAGAGGTCAACGAGGGAGAATGAAGGAATGACTGTAATGAATGGATGGTGAGGTACAGCACAAGTCGGCTGCAACTTGCTATTTATCTATCCCTCAATACGGAGTAGAATCTCAGTATCCTGGTTCACACCAGGGGAGGTCTCGTTGCATCAGTTCAATGTAACGACCTCGGCATTCAGTCCAGAACAAGTCAGGGGTCAACTGCACCACCAAATCCCCATTATACAAACAGAACCAATACCCAAAATCAAGTGCAGAATCTACAGGCTTGGCTGCATAGCAGGCAGTGCAATACCACCCCGACGAAGAGTACATGCCACGAACGGCATAGCCTCGGCTCACACTAGCTGCCTTTCCGCCCATGCCCCGAAGATATAGCTTGGCCCTGGTTCCACTGCCGCGGCAACAGAGACATAACCGGGGCGTTGAGCCGCACGTCGTTACATGCACCAACCAGAACCATCGAAACCCCCGCTGCAGGGGCGTAGCATCGGGGATCGGCGGCTAGGGATCGACCGTTTTCTCCTGATGGTAATAGTTATGCGGTGCAGAATATGGGCAACTGGTCCGTTCGCCGGGCTTAAGCAAAGCCGTTATGTGCAGGGATAATAAATGAAAATGCGGTCATAATTCCAGTGGAACCAAATATAGCCACCTACATCCGACCCTAATGCCGGGCTCAGGACGCACGAGTTGTCGTTCTAGAAAAAGTCTCCTGTCTTGGCTGCATCCTATTCCTCCCTCAGCTTCTTGTTCCTCGCAGAAAACTTCTCCTCAACAATCCTATTCTGACGAATAATCTCATCCCTCGCCCCCTCCCACGTCTTTCTCTTCCCCGTCTCAAAGAAGCGAAACATGTGCGCTGTCTCTACACCGTGATTCATAAGGTTATACATCTCTCTATCCTTCCACCAGAACTTCCAGCCTGCCCATCCCCATCCAAGATTCTCCATTCCTGTTCCGGCCTGTTCGTGCATCCACGGTTGGAACTCATATTGTTTGACCATGCTCACGTCAAGATGCGGCTCGCGGGCCCAGTTCGCCGCAATCCATTTTTGATGGTCGTCAATCCATTTCTCCATCTCTTCGTAAGTCGGCAATTGACTCACGCCACGCCAAATGTTCGAAATAGCCATGTTCATGACGTCGCTGAATGAAAAGCCATTGTTCTTGCCATATGCCGAGTAGCAAAGCACGGCGCAGCTATCGGCGTACTTTGGTGGAAAGACATTCATGTATAGGCGTTGAATGGCAGGTCCGCGATAAGTCGGTGACTTTGGCACACTCTTTTCGATAAAAGGCGCGACAGAAAAGTCGGCACAGTAGCCCGTAGTCAAGATAACACAGTCAACATCATCCACTACAGTCCCATCATCAAACTCGATTGACCGTCCGCCCAAGAATCGTTTAATCCCATGCAGACTTGTTAAGCTGCCATCCTGCAAGTGAGGTACAATATCTTGTATAAGACCCGGTAATCGCAGCGTCGGGTTACGGAATGACTGAATCCGCCATTCTGGGTCAAGTTTCACATCTGAGAATTGAGACGAGAGGAGTCTGGCTCCCCAGCCCGCGAAGTATCTGTAGAAATTCGGTATGTTCTTTGCCATCCATTGTGTAATTTGGCGGCGTCTCCACGATATTAGCAAGTCCGTCGGCCGTCCTTTGCGCATACGCTTGATCATCATTTGGCCGCTTCTGTGAGAGACATAGACCTTTTTCGCTGTGCTGATGATTTGCGGTGTGATCTCGCCTGTTGTTGTAGATAGGCCGAGAACTACCACTGTTTTGTCCTGGAACGCTTCTGGACTACAGATTACGGTCAGTATGATCTAGAGAATTGCGCATCGGAGTATCATTAACCTTCGGTATTGCTGCGAGTGTATAATCTCCCCCTCGAATTTATCCTGCCCCGGAAATGTCGGCATCACTCTTTTAGTCTGATAACCATGGCAGAAAACAACCTTGTCAAATGGGCGAGACTCTTTTTCGCCTGTCCCGACTTTCTCAACCTGCACTACCCACCCACTATCGTCGCTATTACGGTTGACCACTTGAACACTACTATTGAATGAAATATGCTCTGTGAGTTTAAAGTGTTCAGCGTAAGTCTGCATAAACTCTTGATAGTTGGCTGCACTGAGATAAACAGGGTACTCTGGCTCCAGTCAGCATCATCACGCCAGCAGAGCCGGACTCAACGTACTGTCTGGTATTGGAAAATCGGTAAATCCACAAGTGTACTTGCTGATATTTGCACTCGTGGATGCTAACGCAGTAGTCCACCCGTTATTTGCGTCGTATGCCCACAATCCACCGACAGAACTGCGTCTCTCAAATAAAGTCGCGCTGAAGCCATCTTGGAGAAGCTGCTTGAGCATAGAAATACCCGTTGGACCTAGGCACGTTAGAGACCAGTACGAGATGTCGCGCGATTACTTACCAGCGCCTATAATGGCAACACTGACGTGCTTCATTTTGCCTTGTCGTGTATATATCTCCGACTGATTTCGAATGAATATGGAATGGTTGCGAAGATGAGGACCGCGTGGTATTTATGATGCCTTATCGAAGGATCAGATATCCAATTAGCCGATTGGCGAGTTCGGAATGTGGCGCTCTTCATTGGCTATGTGCTGCGTGAGGCTAAATTCTTACATGTCATCATCTATCTTCCTGGGATCGGCATTTCTGACAAGCTTTCCATTGCAACGGGGCAGTAAGCATCGGATCTAACGGAACTGATAAAAACGTCGAACAACCACCGGGTATTGTCTTCTGCATAACTTGTTTTGTGTGATGAGTATCGTATATTTCTGACTTTGAGCGCCCTTGGGATCGACTTGCAATTCACCCAGCATCCTAAAGATAGTGTTTTGAGTCTTGAGTTCTCGCCGTCAGGTTGTACTCTATTGTCTTGTTAAATAGCTGTCCTCGCATCAATAGAGATCTCGGACAGTAAACAAGTTGAATATTATCTCCTGGTTGGAGACGGTCGAGGTAAGTGCTCGCAACTCGCAATACCGGTACCCATATAGCCATCCCTGAGAGGTACCTTTGGCAGGGGCATCGATGACGCTGTGTATTAAGTGCACTCGGACGGCGACGCTGATACTATGGGTGAGGAAGAGATGCTGTATTGGCTGTGATATGTTCCAGTAACTGTTAAGAGGCAGGCCCAAGGTGCTCCACGAGATATAGAAGCCCGGATACCAGCGCGACTGTCACAGCCCTACAAGAGAGGTCAAGCAGGCATCTTAATAGCCGGATAAAATCTCTTCAATAACGAGTGGCTCCATGATAAACTGACCGACGTCTTCCGCGGACATGACGCCATTGCTGACCAAGCTGAACACCTCGTTACAGAGAGCAGCTTGGCTCCAGTTTGCTGCGAAAGCAGGAACTTTATTGTTGATCGACCATAAGGGTTTTTCCAAATCGACATGTAAAAGCTCGCAGCGGTATCAATGCTTTTGGAGTCCTGTGTCGGGGCGATGGGCGACTTCAACCAGTGGCATCAAGTCAAGCAGATTTAATGTATTACCGGTGAGTACAAGGCATTGATTCTTGACGCGATGGACTCAGGGACCTGTCCCGTACTGTAGCAGCGAGAATGTCGCCTAGGCAAAAGCACATCTCAAGTTAGGCATCCCCTTAATCGATGAAGAAAACTTGATGTTGATTTGCTTGCATGGAACCGGCTTGAGTGTGAATGCAATCCAGTGTTGAAGGAACTCGGTAAGCTCCGTAGTTATGTCACCTGCGTGGCTTTATATGACTCGTAGACCACGATTTGCTCCTAGCCGCTCTTTTCCATCCACTACCCTTATAATATGCCAGGGACCGAAATGTTTCGCTACGAGAATAAGTATGACGCTGGCAACAGAAGTGGCCTTTTTAGTCACTTCTTATGCGACTAGTTCATCGGTTTCGTTTACCAAGGTTTTATATTTTTCATCATCCTCAAGCAAGATACTATCTTGCTTAGCTTGTCAATGACATTGTTGCGCAGCGACAGTCTATTGATACTAGAGATATTCACTCCCTCAATTATACAACAGCTCTTTTGCTTGGAGACCTCGCTTGAGCTCAGTTTAAATGCAGTGGTCTGTTTCCTCTGTTGTAAGAACCTTTGAGAAAGCGTTATGAATTGAGTTTGCTAACATTCCAAGCGCGGTAGCGGCTTATGCGCCGTTCACCTAGTTCCAGGCTTGTCAATAATGATCCCCGATGGGGAACAGCCCAGATACTACTAGAAAATGCCTCAATGTTATATATACTTTGAGGCTGAGCTACGTTCTTCTAGTAATATCCATATAGCAAAGAGCTAGTAGAGATCTTTGAGTAGTAGAACTCAATTGTATTGAATCTCATGTTTAGTTATACACTAACAACTTAGAGTCACTATCCATCTCTCACGTGGTAGCTAGGAATGCTGTGGCTTAACGTCTAATTAGACACTAGAACCGCCACAATCTAACCTCATTCCACTGCGGTCATACAACGCTGAGGGATATTTCCAGTGTTAACAGCATGTATAAATTCAATAAATCCCTGCAATAATTCTCTATCCGGAGGACAGGTCCATGGTGTATTTTGGATCCTTAAGATACATCGACTGCCCCCTTGTTCCCTCGGCTCGCACTGATAATTAAACATTCCTCTGCACCATGTTACCCAAACTCCTTCCCATTGCCTTAATCGCAAGCGCTTTTGCAGCGCCTCAGAACCCCCTTACCTATGCCAATGAGCCAAATCGATGTGATGCCACTTGTCAAATCGCCTACCGACAGGTGCTAGCTATGGAAGAAGAACGCTGGGTGAACCAAGACATCACGACTGATCCCTTCTATTCAACCCCCTCAAATGCGTCAAAATATTCAGCTGGAGAAATATTAAAATGGGAAAAGGTTCCGGCCGAGCAGGCTTATCGGCGATGGACCGTTCCAGCCGGCATATCATTGACCCGCTTCTACTACATGTCTGAGGATATCGAAGGGAAGCCCATTCCAGCTACGGGTATCGTGCTCATTCCATACACCAATCCCCAGGGGAAAAAGCCATTCCGCACTATTGTTTGGACACACGGCACAGCTGGCGGAACCCGACAATGTTCACCATCGAACCATCGCGCACTCCTCTACGGGTGGACAGCTCCATTTGCCCTAGCCCTCGCAGGTTACGTCGTCATTGCCCCTGACTATGCAGGCCAGGGAAGCGAGGCTCAAGGCTTTCAGTACGAGGCTGGTATTCTACATGCAGCAGATGCCAGCTTCAGCGTCCAGGCTGTACGCAAGGCTCTAGGCAGCAAAATCACAAAGGAGTGGGTCGTTGTAGGCCACAGCGAAGGTGGAATGTCTTCTTGGCGCACAAATGAGCGAGAGGCAAAGCCTGAGGCTGTAGGCGGCCTTCTCGGCGCTGTTGCCCTTTCTCCCGGCCTTGTCCCAAGCAAGATTATTGGTGAAACGATCCGGCGTGCCGCAGGTGGCGGCCCTGCTGGAGACTTTCTCTCTTCTCTCATGCTACAAACAGTTTCAAGGATCTACCCCTCTATCAAAGTTGAGGATTATGCTTCTGATATTCTTCTTGCCCGGATGCCTCTCGCCGACCAAGGATGTTTCTACACTTCAGCTACCCTCTACAGCAACCTGACTATCAGCCAACTTTACAAGAACACCAGTTGGATTGAACACCCAGATTTCATCAAATGGGAGAAGATATATAACGGTGCAGGACCTCATAAACTAGCGGCTCCATTACTTGTCATTCAAGGCGCCGAAGATCCCATCGTATATCCCGACACATCTGAGCAGGCTTTCAATGAAACATGCAAAGAGTTCGCTAGCTCGACGACAGCTGAGTTTAGGCTATACCCTGGCCTTGGTCACGGTCCTGTTCTTCCTGCGTCACAGCAATATTACCTTTCGTGGATCGAGGATCGCTTCAACAAGGTTTCTCTCAAGAAAGGATGCAAGAAGCTGACTCTGACTCCCGAAACTGACAACTTCTCCCCAGTCAATGATGAATGGGTCGCAATAATTACCTAGGAGACTTTTCCATGGATTAATGGCTGGCGATGGATTACTAAAGGACAGCGTATATATAAATGTATTAATATGACTTTATTACTGTCTCTGTAATCATAACAAATAGCTTTTCAGTGATGACAAAGTTAGTAGACTTCTACAAGTAATCAATCAGGAAATCTCACCTGTGTAAATGTTTTAGTAAAAAGAAGTTTAAGATGTAATTTTCAGCCGAGATGCCAAACCTAGTTTGACAGTAGGCATTGGATGCTCAACGCAAGTGCTTTATTTTCCCCCGTATAGACCAAGATTTATGATCATTCCCAAAGCCATCTTATATGTTGGACATAGCATGCTGGCTGAGCTAACTGACCCAGCATATGCAGCCAGCGGGTGCTATGTACAAGGACTGTGCTTCGCCGCTGAAGATGAATGAAGTTGGCAAATGTGGAACGTTTTTAAATTGAGATTCTTACTCATAAAGCAGTTTATGTAAACATTGGGCACTTCGCATCAGTGCTGTCTCCCTCAAGACTACCACATTCTCTCCCAGGTTCGCCTGACCCAGGTCATCTCAGCCAGTCTAGCCTTCTCAATCTCCTCCATGTCTCCATCCTCCCACTGCCTGCATTCCTCATCAATCTCAGCCTTACCGGTGATCAAATCCGCATCCTTCGGATTGACGATACCCTTACCCTCTCTCCAATACTTGACCTTACCAATTAGATACATAAATGCACTGAAAGCAACAGCAAAATAAGAGGTAATAAAACCTCGCACACTAAATGGGCTGAATACATCAAAGCCCACAAAAAAGATCGCTATACATCCCAGAGCGAGCGACATGATAGGAGTGTATGGGGTATAGGGCGCGACGTAAGAGAGTGACTCGTCAGTGAGACCCTGTGCTTTGCGCGCACGGTAGAATCCGATGTAGGTAAGGATCATAAAGCTGTATGAAGCGATGAAGGCGGTGGTAGTCAGGTCAACGAACCAGAAGAAGACCTCAATGGCGGAGTTGGATGCCACAAGAAAAGTGACGCAAGAGATCAAGGAGACAGTCATAGTAGAGTAGATTGGGACTCCAGACTTGGTACATTTCATCAGAAACTTGGGAGCTTGATGATCTACAAGCCTTATCAGTGGTCTGGTCTGTTTTGATAAGGAGTGGATAAGACTTACCTCTGGCAAGGCCATAGAGCGTTCGACTAGCAGCGAAGAGATAAGCATTGCCACAAGAAAGCCCCGACAAGAGGATAAGAGCGTTGATGAAGTGAGGCAAGAATCCAATCCCAAGATTCTGAATGCCAATTACCCACGGGCTAGCAGCGGCGCCAGAAGAACCATCGGCGATAGCGCTCATGAGCCTCTTATCTCTTGATGAACAAATAATACCAACAGCAAGTACTCCGACGATATAAAACCCGACAAGGCGGTAGAAAAT
The DNA here is from genome assembly GCA_013396095.1 of Fusarium sp. NRRL 52700. Classification (NCBI taxonomy): domain Eukaryota; kingdom Fungi; phylum Ascomycota; class Sordariomycetes; order Hypocreales; family Nectriaceae; genus Fusarium; species Fusarium sp. NRRL 52700. Next base: position 58,357 of record JAAQRM010000093.1, read on the forward strand.
CATATGCGCGACTCGGGGAATGGTCCGACGAGGGTTCTGGATCTCACCGGCCGCAAGGGCGATCATGTCAGGTCCGCTGATTGTAAATGCCGCATAGATAACAACAGACCACCAGCCGAGGAATTTTCCAGCGGCACCTTTGGCATAGTATTCATGCATGGCTCCGTCATTCCAATTGCGAAACCCGTAGGCATCACCTTTAGGGTTTCCGCCGGCCATCGTTATGACTGTGATGAGGACAAGGAGAACGAGCAACATGACCTTGGTTATGGCGAGAACAAACTCAGCTTCGCCATACCATCTGCCAAATCGGTTATTTTCTGCTTGAATATTACGTACTGGGATGCTTACTTGACAGCCACAACATTGAGAAAAACACAGATCGCCATTGCAACGGCTATCCAGACAGCAGGATTAGTCGTACTATCCCAGTACTCTGTCACAGCGGCGACTGCGCTATACTCGACACAAACCAGCATACTCGTCGCAAAGAAGTAGGTCCAGCCCAAGCTAAAGCCAACAGCTGGCTCAACGAAGCGAGAGGCAAGTTCAAAGATGGAGCCGCGAACAGGGAGATATGCCATCATTTCCGCCACGCACAGGTACATGGGCCAAATGAAGAAGATACCCCAGAATGTGTAACCTAGAATAAGAGAGAGCGGTCCCGCTTGACTTAGATAGCCTCCGATACCGACCTAATTCTCGTCAGCCTTTGATCATGGCCATGATTAGATGATTGGCCTACCCATAGTGCAGTTCCGATTGAGCCACCGATGGTCATGAGCTGTACGTGACGGGGCTTTAGACCACGCTGGGTCTGTCCGTACTTTCCCACCAACTCCGTGACTACCGGTTGCTCATGGGTGTCAAGCAGGGATCCCGGACGGAGGCTTTCCACGGGCGAGATGCCCAGTTCTGCTTTTTTGTCATCCATCATGGCAGATATGAAGCGAGATTGAATACAAAAAAAGGTGCGGGGTGCCACTCAAGTGTTGACACTGAGCTATGACAGCGATAATTGCGCGGATATCCATCGGTATATATGCCCGGTTCGATTCACTACTCTAGGTTGACTCCCTACAAATGACGCCCGTATGAGAGCCCGTAACTTCGTATTCAATTTCGCAGATTGGCTTATCTGTAGCATTCAAATGAAACAAGCTATGCCGATTACAGAATGTTCTGGCGACTTCAGCAAGATCTACCACCCGAGTTTGCAACTACCGAGTGTCTAGACCTTGCTGTAAACGCTAACAGCGATAGCTAGGTTTTAATGTTTCATGGTTGTGCCCATTGACCAATCTTCTTCCAGATGTATATCAGCCACACGAGGGTAGATAACCTATCATAGATGGGGTAATCTAAACCACTTCTCAAAATGGAAGTCTGCAGCGATTGGTCCATTTCCCCGCCTTTTAGCGTCTGTTCTCGCTTGTGACTTCTTCACATTTTCTTGTTATCTATCCGTGAATTGCTACTCTTATACCTAGCACATTGCCCTCTCCATCGCCCGCGTTTTATACTCTGGACTTTTCTTTATCTAAATTATGGGAGTTATGATACCAATTTACTGGAGAGGCAGCGGTCATCATGTGGCGGGTCCAAGAGAAACAGGGATACTCAACAACTTTATTTGGTATTGGCTTAATATGTCTCGTTGAGGTTATAAGCTTTAGGCATCAATCAATCTAGAACTTTATTTCTGTACCTGTACCAGACTACGTTTACTGGGCCAGATACTTCCGATGCGGCAAATGTGTGGGTGGCAACGCCTGCATATCAGCCATCATTTCCATGCCTCCGCTGCTTTGTTGCGCTCTTAGACGAGAAATTGTAGCTTCCACTATTGATTAAATTCTGGATCGAGCCCTTGCTCCATCCTCCTACGTTTCAGTTTGCATCATTGTTCTGACTCTTTCCAACAAAAGCTGTACACCAATTGATCAATTTGAAACACCTCCGTCATCAGGTTTCCTGCGTAAGCCACAAGACATAATGTGGTTACGCCGAGTAAGAAGTCATGCCAGCTGATACTCTTCATGAACCACTCCTCAGAATCCAGCTGGCCTCCAGGCTTGCATTCCTCATAGACTTGTAGGAGATCAGTCACTAGTGAAGATGATGCCGAATAGCATTCTCGAATGCTCTTATTTCGATGTTTGGTTACCGTGTGGACGATGAAGAACACATTGGGTTTTGTAGTATACAAAAGAAATACAAAGCCGCGCGACGATAAGTTGAGGATGGTCGATTATACAATTCTTGATTGGCCGAGGCCGACATAATTCCGGCATGCTTCCATATAAACTTTTGAGCTCGGCATCTAAAGAGTCAATGCGAGCATCTATTGACTTATGTGAGTGATTTACCAGCGCATGTTTGAAGAATCTTGTCGAATATCGTCATGAACCTGTGCTTGAGGATACAAAAAGCCACACCAGTCAGCTCAGAATCCGGTCGTGAGGAGGGCAGTCGAGCGCTGTGCCCATCGAAATTGGAGTCGAGAAGATCGGACGGAGCCCGTGTGTCTGAGGCTGCCAAGTTGATTCTCGATAGAACACCCAGATGACATGATACTAAAAGATCAAGTTGCATAAACATACTCCATGCCCTGTGCCTCATCTCTGCCGTGAAAGGACTCAGACCTGGGACGCTATTCTCTCTGTGATAGCTTGAAACCGTGGCAATGTGGGCAAGCACACTAAGAATGGCACCCATATCCGGAGAGACAAGTGATGCAGCGTGAATGGAGATAAAGCAGCAGTGCCTCAATGCAGAAGGCCTTGGGACGGTAATACTCGCCCAGACTGAGACAGTGGGCGGCAGCCACTACAAACCTATGCCCTGGTATCTCGTTCTCTTTACTCGTTCGGGATATGTTGGCGGCGATGAACAGTACTGAAAAGAGTATCGATATCCAAAGTGGCGAGGCCGCGCCAGGGTCGCTCCAGAAAGCCTCGTACTGCCTCTGGAACTGCACTGAATGTACATATGGCGTGATGTAAAACCTAAAGCGGAAATATGCGGACACGAGGCGGTCGGTGCTCCTTCGCGATGAGAGATACGTATTGAGTACTTGTTCGATGGTGACGGCTTGTGAAAGGTCAGCGCCGAACATGACCTTCATCCCCACTCCAACGTCTGCCTGAGAAGCACTTGTGTCTGCTTCATACATGTCATTGCCCTTAAAAGGATTGAGCGTAGACCTGAGAGCTTGTATGTCATCCAGCATAGCTGACCAATGCGTCGAACGGCTTCTAGCCTGGTCGGAGCGAGAAGATGACGATGCGATTGTGTGAACGCACTGCCTTGATACAACTTTGCCAACTTCCGTATCCCTTACCCCTTCCAAAACATCTCTAATAAACGCAGCTTCAATGGAAGGATTAATAGTACCTTGTGTTTTGTTCTGCTCTTGGCCAACACCGAGGGCGGTTGCCAGGTATCCAGGGCTAATAGCCCATACTATGACGCCATCCTGGCCAAGAAGCCGGGACCATTCCCTCTTTTCTACGTTAGCTCTATTCCATCGCGCACACCAAGTGGGAAATAAAATACCTCATCATCATGTTCATTGCAGTCTTACTGCTTCGGTATGCGGGCAAATGAAAATTATTCAAGGCCTTTGACCAGCCTTTGTTGGGCTGCTTATTGATACGCAAGTCGGGATTCTCAGACCCGGTAAGAGAGGATGTACCGCTGGCGATGAACATGAGGCGAGGATCGCTGGGCTTGAGAAGCAATGGGGCTAGAGTCTAAGTAGGACATGGATCCCGGTCACGTTGACATCATATATTCTGTTCCACATTTCTTTAGCTGACATCTTGCCAGCAGTCAGCTGCTGATCGAATTGGGCACCTGTTACAAGCACGAGCTTACGTCCGTCCATTTTGCCAGACTTCTTTGTGTTGCTGGACTGGATTCGAGAGTAGAATGATGTTTTAAGAACAAGACGTAGACAGATTGACAGTGTATTAATATTCACACTTGAAGCTTTGTACCAGATATTTATTATAGGAAGTGAGGAACAGGTCCAGAAAAAGCTCTTGCGCGACCTCAGCGACGTCTTTTCATCCTTTCACCTACTTCTTCCCAAACGCCCTTTCGCGGTACTATACGTGGGTCAGAAACTCCAACAGCATGCGGATCTTAATCCAAGCCATATGGCAGTCCTAGACAATTGCATCACACTATGCGTGTCGAAACAATTCAACAAATTCTAGGCAACCCTCAAGACCTACACCTATTCAGAGGGTGCTGCATCTTCCGTCTCCTTTATTCGAGAAAATCTGAAATACTGGACTACGATGCTATCTTTTATGACCAGGAATGTTTCTTTAGCTGTTTGGTGGTGCAGATGTTTTAAGGTCATATGATAATGGAGTGTGATTTCCCCAGCTTTCTCGGCATCTGCCGATCGGAAACGCCATTAGATGTTTGTTTCTTCTTGAAACGAGCTAAATTAGACAACTCAGGTGTGGCTAACGCAAGGGAGGATATCCAATCTCGCACATCTAGCAACCGCTCCCATTCGAGACAATGAGACAATATGTGGAGCTATAACATTCCTTCTCATCGGTTATGGGACAACCGTCCGCCCCGTATTTAGTAGCTACTTTCAAGGTAATTTGATGTGTCCTCTCCAGGATCCCAGGAATGTAACTTGAATTATCAGGGAAGGCCAAACAAAACAAGGCCCTTCTCAGCTACATTACATCTCCCTTCACTGTGGCGACATTGTGAAATGTGATTCCGTATCTAATGTCTGTTTTAAGCTGACACTTGAAGGAGCCTGCGAGCGACGGCAGAATCAATTTCTACTATCCCTGTTGTGAAACGTGCCGTAATAGAGCCGGCAAAGCTTCCTGCAATCTACAACTTTCACGCTACCTCGATCTCGCAAAAGGAACGGGTCAGAATTACTAGATAATCGGCGACTGAGCACCAAAGCTTTCAATACAACCTCAAAGACCAATAAACCTCCATTATCAATGGATATCGCTATGCTTCTCTCGAACGACCGTCGCGAGCCTCCTTCAGAGTCTCTGCAGCAAAACGAGGCTGACGGTAGGTACCAGCCTCCCAGTGCGTGCCGACTTCTAAAAGATAGCCTAACATCACCAGAAATTCCCTGCAGTGATACAATGAGATTAGAACAGATATTGGAGTGCTACCAAACACGGACAGAGTTTGAACATCCGGCTGTAAGCTTCGATGTAACCACCTCATATCGTTCAGACCCGATGGACCGTTCCGAGGGTACTTCAGAAGCTCCCTCTCCACCCCCGCCTAATCACCCACAAGTCTTTTCCCCAGCTGGACAAGCTCCAACAAGCGCATTGAACGACATATCACGGCGACCTACTTCTGTCCATACACCAGCGCAGCTTCAGAACCTTCCACTTGTCATCGCTGTGGAAGTCTCTAGTACAAGCGAGAAAGTCTTCCAGCAAGAAAAGAACACGATCTCACATATAACCTCGAAGCTTGAGCCCAAGGAGCTGGTAGACCAGTCCTACATCTTACCTTGGGATCGCCAAGCTCACAACCCAGTACCTGCACATCTAGTTGGGAACCTCCAACATAGCGTTGGATCAAACCCGTCGAGCATTTTCGAAAACTATCTTGGTCGGAGACTCCTTGAACAATCGAAGGCCTGGTTCCTCATGACGGATGGTGTGATTGAAGAGGAGCGCGTCAATGCTTTTACGAATAACATTGCCGAAGCGGGACTACACGGCAATCCATCCGTCATAATTGTCTTTGGAAACAGGTCTCGTCCTCCATCTCGCAGCAAGTTCTCAATGGGTATGTCCATCTGTGCATCATCACCACACTGCGCAGTTCTTTTTCACGACGTGTGGAGTAACGAGCAGTTTGTCGTTCAAGCCAAAGGATGTTTCGTCAGTTTACTTCGGAAGGGGTCTTACTTCAAGTGGTTCAGTGGAACGAACTGGGCCGACTTTCCCCAGACTTCCTACGATAGGCTACTAAGGGTTCGAGTTCCAGAGCCAATTCGACTGTCCAAAGATGAAGTGGCCCTGCCTTACGGCCAAATATTCGATATGAAGTCCATCTACAACGACTCCATGTCCCATCATGATAGATTTCAGCTGGTATCAAACAACTCCGCCCTCGATGCGATAATGGTCGTTGCTAGAACGAGAGGAGAAGGATTCTTGGTGAAGCTCTGGATTGAGAGCCTTCGCAGAACAACGACAAGAGACAGCCTGACCATAGAGAGAGACGATATCAACTCGCGGGGGGTGACAACCATGAGATACTTACTGATGGCAGCCGAGAAAGAGCTGAAAGCACCAAACACTCGCCACAAAGATATTTGGTCTTGTTTGACATCTATCACTGAGTCCAGATCCGTGCAAATACACGGTCCAAGCAGTCTTGGCTTTCATCGCGCATCACTCAGATTTGAGAATAAGAGAAATTGGGCCAACTTTGAAGCCAAGTTGGAAATGGAGCGAGAGGCACTTAGGCGTGTTACCAAAAGTTTACAGGAGATCCAGTCAGCAACAGGGATACTAGATGACCCTTCGCCAGATGATCCAAGTTTCTCTCCGGCCGACACCTTTTGGTACCCCTCCAGTGGAGTAAAGACTGGGAGAGATAACAAAAAGCTTCCGGCATCTGTTCAACCAAACAAGTTGGGTAATCATGATACCGACAAGGAACTATTTCTCTCCGGCTTCAAGGGCACCCGGAAGCTTCAAAATTCTGCACAGTCAAAGGCATACGCTACTTGTCCGGTATGTCGAGAGCCGAATTCGATCCAAACGTTGCTGCTGCGAACGAGCCCAAAGGACAACAAAACTCTAAATATTCCATTACCCAACCAAAAGCTCCTGGTGAAGTGTCCCTTGGCGCTGGGGAATTGCCCAGAGGTGGACATCATTCTTCCACTCACATGCTGCGATGGCTGCGCATTCCTCCTCCTGAGGATGAACAAGCAAATCAACCATCATCTAACCAGCCATGAGATCGCCGCGGCACTGCCACTTGTATCACTCCAAGACAAGCAGAATCGAAGACTGTGGAGGCAGACACTCGCGGAGATCTTCAGCCACCGCTTCCACGATAGTACTGTATTGTCTGTCTTCCTCGCTGCCATCTGTACCCAAATCGAAAACGTCCCTAGTCTGACACGCTCAAAAACTCTCAAGTGGTGCAGAGACGAGTTAGCACGACTCCCAGGGATCCACGTACCCAAAAGCGCCATCCCAAAGCTCGTTACTAGTCTTCCATCAGCAGTCGACAATATGGCCCCGCCGCAACAGGTCACCTTCTTTGCATGCCTAGGAAATAAATTCTATCTCAAGGCAGTTCTATCGCAGCCGGTTGAAGGGTTCGTTGTACTCATTCGACTGGCGGCATCGATGAAGTTTATCAAACCAGAAGCAATAAGAAACTTGGTCTGGAAGCGACTTCTATGCCATTTCATAGAACAAGATTTGCGTTTGCGAACTAATTTTGGGATAAAGTACGCCTCTGCGACGTTGCAGGAAGTTTTACAAGAATCATTGTCATCGAGCCAAGGGCATCATGGGAAATTCGTGATAGCTCTCCCAAAACAACGGTCATCTGTGTCACTGACTTCACTGGTCAATACCTACCTTATCTCGCCAGGATCGAGCGTCATATTGCACTTTTTTCGAATAGCCTGCTTCGAGGAAGTATATAGTACGACCGAGTATAATGCAGCCCTAGCAATGTTCTTACATATGTTGGCTAGCATTAAATATCATGGTGAAGAGGCGACAGATGTTTTGATGGAGATGCAGGGCGTGGCAGATAAACTTCGCCACGTCGGAGAGGACATGAGGAGTGTTTTTGAGGATCCAATATCTGTTGATGAGCCTAGAGCTGCTTATGTCATTGCTCATTTAGAGTCATGGCTGAAGTCCATTGTGTCTAGGAACTGAGCCATTCTCAGCCTGGGAGTCCAAACTACACATAATTATGGTTTTATCTTATTTTAATAGGCGATTGGCAACAGAGTTGACTTTTGTTCTCCTTGTTATTCCTCACATCCGGTCTGATGACATCTTGAGGAATCTGTGCTCCTTGTCGCACGGCTGTCGTAGCATTCCCCTGTCGATAGCTCTCCCTTTAATCGTGACAAGTTTGCTCTGACATTCTCTACAGCCAATGGATCACCAAGAATCAGCGGTTACAGCCTAATACCGTTACTCTTTGACAGAGCAGACTGTGATAGGACCAGGATGAAAGACGCAAGTCCGAGGACAATCGTAAAGGTCACCGCCATCTGAAATACGCTGACGTTAATAAAACACAGCGACATGGAGAACATCACTTGCCTTGGAGTTACCATCCCACCAGCCATCCTCTCTCGACTTCGAAGGCCCAAACTCAGTGCCAGCCCATATCAGAATCGTCAAGCCGACCACCATGCAAAATATGGCCAAGACTAAAAACGCGAGGCTGAATTCCCAGGCGTATACTTGCAGCCAGCTAGGTCGAGTTTTATTATCAGATTCCCGTTTTCGCGCAAGGCTGTTGCGGATCAAGCTGAGGCCGTCGGGATGAGCGGACAGGCGGTGCAACCTCATGCTCTGAACGCCTGCAATCACTACCGAGAAGAGGGCGAACACGAGGCCGCTGAACCACATGGTTCGCACTGACCAGGGCTTGTTGCGGCCGTTGGGGAGGACATCTGGCCAGGAGCCTGTTGTGCTAAGACAACTTGCGAGAAGAGCGCCCTGATTAGAATTTTAGTCAGTGGGTACTTGAGGTTGGGATTCAGAAATGATTTACGAGTGTTCCAACAAAATTCATTTCCTGCAGCTTATGGTCTCGCCAGTTCTTCGTCATTTCGTCTTGTTGAATCTGGTTATCCTCATTCAGCATCTGAATAATCGTGTCGGCCGAGGTCGTGGTCTCTCCTAAGAAGCTAAAGTGAGGCATAGTGACGAATATTGTTCTAGCCCATGTCAGCTTTATTGTACTGTAATCCCCGTGTCAGATACGGATGGATTGAACTTGAATTCTAATTTTTTCAGGCAGCTCAGAGATCAACACATGAAATTGGTTGAAAGATGATGTAAGGAACAGGAGGGAGAGAAACGCGGGGAAGTGAGCTCATGCACACCAGCATTATCGGTCGGAGAAAAGATCCCACTTTCCAACAAGGCTAGACAGGGTAAATCAATATGTCGTCATAAGTCTGTAATTGTTGTTTCTTAAAGCGATGAAATGGAAAGCTACTACTATTTTCATCAATTACAAGCTGTATGGACACTAAAGGAAATACATTAGCCCAGTCACATGATACAACATTACAGGATGACTTAAAATTCTGTTTGAGGATTTTCGGGCTCTCGAGGTTACTCACTCCTGGCCGTTACCCAATCAAGTGCGCGACGGACTCTGTTCATAATGGCTTGAATATATCGTGATTATTGGCTGACAGGAATAAAATCGATTAAATCCCATGAAATAAACCCCTCAGATAAGTCTGACTAATATGCGGCAAAAACAAAAGCGACAGCAAGCAATACAGTTGGCAAGTTAAATGTAGATACGGCAACAGAGCTCTTGGTCTCTGAATGAGAAGCCGACGTATCTACCACAGTACTTATGGCCGAGGATTCTGTAGTGGTTGCGAAATCATCCGTGAAAGAGTCCGACTCGGTCTCTGCTGCAGTCTCTTCTGCTGTTTCTACCGCAGTCTCTGTTGCCAGTCCATCGCAATTGTCTCTTTTGACTCTTCCACCGATACAGCCTCCACCTGCATTATTGCATACAGCATTCCAGGGACAGTACCAGTCGCTATCAACCCCGACACAGACCTTTGATGGATGGATGCCGGCGGCAGTTGGGCACGCGGGAGACTGGTAGTAAGTGATATCAGTCTTTGTGCAGACAATGGGCCATTGAATATCCGGATAGGAATCTTACCGAGTCAGTGACAGCTGCTCCACAGAGCGACTTATCAGACAGGTCGCAGCATTGCTCGTTAGATGTGCCACTATTCACGCAAACGGCAGATAGTGGACAACAGCCTCCGGCGCAGCACATTGCTCCGCCAGAGCAGCAGCCGGGCTGATCGGGGCATTCAAGCTCCGTGCCAGCTATACTACCACCGCAGTCTGATACCGGGTAGGGAGAGACAACTTGGGCGGACACAAGGCCGCAGGCTTGAATTAGGAGGAAGGGTAACAGCTTCATGGTGACGGTTATCGGTATTCCTTGATGTCTAGTGTTGAGTTTGCTTGCATCTCTTGTTCACTTGGTTCTGGCCAGGATATCTATATACTACCAAATGACTGCGCAAAACCAAGCGTGACGGCATCTCGGCATCAAAGAAGCAAGGTTGTCTCAATAGCAAGCACATTTTGTGTTCCCGAGCGGCCCAAACGCGTAGTCTTATTGGTCTTTTCTCAAGCTGAAAACTGTGGCGCTCTCGGCAAAAGGCCTGTGCAGCTGTTGGACGGCATTCAGCCTTGTGACTACGTGCTGAGCAGGCTAACGAGGGCTTTTACTCGCTTATTTGGAGCGCTACTTACTGTTTTATGTCTAGTCTTATCGCTAGCGGCGTCTTCTAAAGAGAGTTCCCCAATGTATGCCACCACTATGGGCAATATACAAGGATTCTGCATAAGTGCTGTAGCACTGGAGTCATTAGAGTTTAACTTAGTGAAATTCAACCTCGCTATTGTGTTCGCCACCGTATGATGTTTTCAAGTCAAACAAGTCTAGATTCTCAAATTCTTATCGCTAACATGAGTTCGCTTTGTTCAGCCTGGTGGAGCATAGTAAGGGACTTCTCATCCACAAACAACGAGCGTCTTCACCATATTTTTGGGATTCCTGAGAAGATCCATTGGCTGGAGATGTGCTGGAAGATGCGCAGCCCGGTTTCAAGGGGTCATGACGACTGGGTATATGTCTTCTTTGTCGTCGATGCTACCTGACACAGAGGCACGGAAATTCTCTTTGGCCTCTTGCAGTATTTCCGAGGCAGACTCAATCTCAATTTGACCAAGATATGATTGCACCCTATGATCTGATATCCATTAACGTCACGTATCTGACATATTAGAGGATGCAGTTACTTACATTGGCCACGGACTACCAGCAGCGTCCATAAAGCTTCGAGCTTTGCATCGACCACCGGTGCATATGTTTGCAGTAGCACTGAGAGAGTATTAGCAACGACGCCGTCGTATTATCTTGGTACATACCATCGTAGGCGTCGATCTCGGATTGCTCGGAATTATCTCTTGGCCGGGCATCAATCTTGTACTGGATCCAACGGGCTTTCTCGCTCTCATACGTGCCCAAAAGCTTCTGGTATAGATCAACCCGGGGAATCATCGGGTTATCTACCAAATTGGTCCTAGCCTGAAAGTCTGGCGATCTGGCCTCCAAATATTTCTGAGGAGGCTTGTTGATTCGCAAACCGAGGTCCGAAGGAACGACAGCAAGCATGTCGGTGGTTGGGGCATCAAAGTTAGATACCTTCTCTTCGAGCCAAGCGCACATCCTATCCTTCAAGAGAAAGTCAGTCAAATGAAACGGGACAGAGTTCTCATGCTATATACTTTACCTGGTCTTTTTTGAGCGCGATATCTGAGAAGGTTTGCTTTGCGCCAGCTGTTTGTGTGGAGAGCTGGTGTATCAGCATATCTGTTCCCCAGTCTGAGGTATCTGGAGGGGCTCCTGAGTTTTCAGCAGTTCCAGCCGCTGAAGCGCCATTGACAGGCTGATCAGGCATTCTGTTTTGGATAACGGAACGGAACAGGTTATGTGATTTGGCGAGGGGAATGGAAGGTAATTTCAAGGAGATGATATTGGAGGTTATTTAATAAACGACTAGGTTCTACACACTTGCGTTTATATTTCGTGTAAGAATGCAAATGATCAAACATTCCGCAGCCGGCAACAGCATGTCTTTCAATTGAACCTGTCTGTGTGATCTAGAACTTGTTGAGCTGCACGGGCCGAGACACAACCTCATCCAGAACCGGCTCGTCCGTGCGCCAATAAATCGCAGAAACTTTCCCTTTCACAGCAGACAGCGTGACCTTACTTAGCTGTAATGCCAAAAGTGCCGCCTGCTCATTGGTCATTGGGCCAAGAGGCTTCAGTCTATAAAGATTTATTGGAGTCTAGAACAAGTTATGGCTGCAGAAGGATTGCTACTTATGCACCTTGGAGCAGTTAGCCTGTCTCAATGAATTGGTTTGTCATGTTTTGATTTGTTCCCCGACAAATGTGGTTGGATATACATGCTATTGAAGACGCATAGGTTATATTGCGGAAATATATATGGTGCTATGATTTATCGCCTGTGTGCTCAAACTGAAGCTGAACCTCCGGGGCTTTGGTTATTTATTTAGCATTGATGTCACTTTTAGCCAAAGTAGCGCCGCTACCATTCGGTACCAAGTTCCTTCCTTATCTCAGTTATTTATCAGTCTTCTTAGTTTTATTTATGTTGCATTAGAAAGAGCTTTCGATTCCCTGGATTTACTGGAATCTTGTTTCAAAATGCTAGCTACGCCTTGAAGATCATTCGACGACTGAAAAATGGGCGCTCATAAATTGGATATGGCCCTTTTCGCTACCCTAAACTGAGACTCCTGGCTAGCATTGTGTTTCTTTCCTGGTCGATAATTGCCATGAGAATTATAGATTTCCTTCCTACTTACTTATCGAGGTATGGAATACGAATTATACTTATCTAGTTCAGCTATCTTCGCTACTCTAATTAGCTTGTCTTCCGGTTTACTTATGCTGATAAAAGATTTGCAAATCTAGAACTAGTTTTGAATTCAGAACCATATATACAAGATATTTAGGATCAAAAGACGATAAAACGATGAAATTAACTGGCACCCTGTTTTAACAACTTTTAAAATACTAGACATTACAACAATGCATGAGGATCCTGCGAGAATAGTGCAATCCTCTCGCAGAGACCTCCAAACATCTGTTCCGCCAATTCCTTGCTTACATCTCCATTCCCATTGTAAACCAAACAAACTTCAGTGCTGTCGACATCCTGAGGCGTCGTCACAACACTAAGATCAGCACAGTCTTCCTGCGATCCCAATACACCAACCTGATACATGTTTCTCCCCATCGCGAAACTCTCTGTACGCGGCATACTCTGATGTTGAACAACAGTAGAGAAGCCGTTGAACCCATCATCATCCCAGTCAGTGCACTTGCTGATAATCTCTCTGAATCCCAGTGTCTCGTACGGCATATTATCCACCTGCTGGTCTTGTATGTATTGAAGAAGATCCAGAACAGTCCAAGAGGATTGGTGGCGAACACTCACGGGGACGATGTTCAGACACGGACCAACGATGCTTTGGATCCCAGGTATGTTGCTGGCATTCCTTCCACTGATTACGTTACCAAAGACAACATCAGTCTTCCCTGTGATCTTTGCCAACACAGCTGACCAGGCAGCCTTGATGACAGTTGAGGTTGTGATGTTGACTGACGCGAGCGAAGGTGTAGAGACGACCTTCCTCAAGACTTGGGTAGGGCTTGTCCTCAAGAAAGTGTGTTCACGCTTGATGATATTCGTGGGGGTAGAGTCCTTCAGAAGCGCTCTCCAGTACGAGTAGCACCCTTGTTTGTTTGTCCCCAACACCTTCTGGATGTACGTTGCGTATGAGGGTGTGGGATGGATAGGCTCTCCATCGAATGATGCTTTCAAACTTTGTAGGATACTCGGGAAGCAAACGCCGTCGTACAGCGCGTGCGATATCCGGATGAAGATTCGGTGCCGCTCCGATGACTTGTGTCGTGCTACTATGAAGCGCAGGGACGGTTCTTCAGGACGCGAAACTTCGTTCTGACTGGTCATTTCAAGATCTGAAGTGAATAGATCAATGCTGTCCACATCTTCAACCATGACCGTCGGTTTGACGTGACGGAGGATGACCTGCAAGTAACGGCCTTGATGAGAGACAAACACAGTGCGCAAGATGTCGTAAGCGGCCACGACGTTTGTAATAGCCTCTTGCAGTAGCGCCATGTCAATTGAGCCAGGAGAATCTAGATGAAAATAATTGAGTTGCCATCGTGACTCCAGAAGGCTCCCGTGAATGGCCTGATCTTGAAAGTCGGTAGTCGGGAGGACATCAATGATGCTGGCTCGGGACACGCCAACAGCAGGACAGATGTTGTTTCGAGCGAATTGCTCAGCATCATCTACGTCGATCATTGAGAGGGGCTTGTAGGGCTGATCACTAGTAATGTATCTCTCCTTCTTGGAAGTCGAGATCTCCACGTGGTCATGGCTAGAAGCCCTGTCACTATCCTTGTAAGACTTGTCATTGAGGCAATCCAACAAGGAGCCGAACTCGGGATTCTTGAAGATATCAGCCACGGCGAGTGGCAAGTCCAACTCTCTAGCGTTGCCCACCATGGACATGGCGATGATAGAGTCACCGCCAGACTCAAAGAAATTGTCGGTAGCTGAGATTGCGCAACCGTCATACTCGAGACTGTCTCGCCAGAGTGCGGATAGCTTGTTGTGGAGATGCTTTCTGTCGCGTGAGAATGAGTTGCACATGTTAGATGACATAGATGCTATGTCGCCAAGGTCGACCAAAGTCGAAGATGCACTGATTCCTGAGCTTTGTGCTCTGGGTAGGTTGTTCGTGTCCTCATGTTCAAACGTCGAGCCGTCAGCTTCGGACGATTGCGCATATGCATTGCGAGCCACTGGCGAGCTCTGCAATAGTCGAAGATGGACTATTGTGTCCGCGCTGTGATCGATGAAGTCGTTGAGTAGCTCGGACATGTTTACGGCGAGGTCTTGTGCCTGCGAGGTTGAGAGCGTGTTGGTCCAGTAACGGAAGACAATGCCTTCGTCTCCTCGTGTAGCATTGGCGTTGAGCGTGACGGCATATTCACTGGGGTCATAGGCATCGACAGCCTCGTAGGTAAGCGAGTCCGGCTCGGAGCCACTTGTTACACCGGCATTCTGGATGGACACGGCTGTGTTGAAGAAGCCCCGCTTCGACTGGCCCAGAGTATGGCTCACACGAGCCAGAGAGAAATGTTGGTGCGGCAGACTGGCCATGTAGTCATCTCTAGCGGTGGAGAAGAGGGTCTTGAGGAGGGTATCAGTCGTGAATTGGAAGCGGACCGCGAGCATGTTGATGAGAGGACCGACAATGCCATCAACACCACCGATAAGAGCATCGCGTCCAGAGGCTAGATAGCCGAAGCAAACGTCCTGGCGATCTGTATATGCTCCAAGTAAAAGAGCCCACGCCACCATGATTATGTTTGAGAACGTCACCCCGAGTCGGGATCCAAGAGATTGTAGCTCTGAGAACCGGTCGAACTGGACCAATACAGACTGTAGGCGGCGGTGAGCCATTAAGTCGGGGTTGAGTGTTGGAAATCCTGTGTGTTGTGACTCCCAGAGATAGCCTGTCCAAAAGTTCAGGCTTGAAGTGGTTGATTGATCGGAAATGTATTTGATGTATTCCTTGTAACCAGGAGCTGGAGTCGGAGACAAGCCGTCAGTATAGGCGTTGGAGATGTCTCGGAGGAGGATTGATGTGGAAGCACCGTCGGTAACTGCGTGATTCAGCTCGAGCTTCATGAAAACCTTTCCGTGTGGTGTTTCGCAAATGGTGATCTCATAGGGAAGCATAGGGCCATCGTGTCGCTTATTGGTCTCACCGAGTGACCTGGAGTTCAACTCGGCCATGACATCAATCTCCCGACACTTGATGGTGTTGACGCGAGACTCGAAAGGCCTCAAAACGACCTGATCGAATGAGCCACCTTTGCGCAAGCTATCAATGAAGATGGTTCTCAAAGCTGGATGACGCTCAATGACTTTATGACAAGCTTGTGTGAGTCTCCCTGTGTCAATTGCAGAGCCGCCAGGAAGATCAAGTTGAAGAACAACGTGGAACAGGTACTGCGATGGGTCTAGAAGCTGGCTGAGCAATATTCCCGTCTGCATGGGCGAGCAAGGGTACATATCCTCCACCATGTCAAACGAGACATGAGCATTTGGTAGATGTGTGGTGATAATCTCGTGCAGATCCGTGTAGCTGATGGATAAGAGAGGAAAGTCGCTGAGTGTCGGAGCAGAAGGTGTCTCGGCAAGCCTTCTCGTGGTGTTGATGAGGATCTCCTTACAGTTGGATAGCCACTTCTCGATACCGTCTTGGTGAAGCATGTGTTGGTTGTACATAAGAGTGAAGCTAATTCCCTCATCAAGAATAGATATAGAAATCTCGAAGAGAGCAAGGCGCGATGTCTCGGGTGCGACGTCGGAGATAGCCAGAGTATCTTGCTCGGTGAATGGAAAGTCAACGGCGTTGAAGAGAGATTTGCTGCGGTTTGACTGTTGACTGCGACCAAGGTAGTTCAGCAAAATCTCTATTGGTGCGCTATCGCTTGTATCGGTGAGGTAGCGATGCGCAAAGTACGGGCGGCCATTATCAGGAATGCTGCGGCGGACGTCCTTCACCCGGCGAACATGGTCAACTGGATCGCCATGGTCGAGACTGTGTCGTGATATGTTCATAGGGCAGAGCGAGGTAAACCATCCGACGGTCTGAGAAGGATGAATGTTTTGATCCCAAGGTTCACGGCCGTGACCCTCGTTAAAGAGTGTTGGCAGCTCCCGTTCGTCGAAACTCTGCGCAAAAGATCTGAGAATAGCCGTGATGAATAGATCAAGAGGTTCAGTCTTGAGAGCCTTGTGCGAGTCTCTCAGGATGGAGGAGATAACATCAGGCTCTGTGATGACGAAGGAGGATTGCCTTACGTCTCCGTAGACGTTGGCAATCTTGGACATGCCCCAGAAATCCAGGTCGGCAGGTTGTACAGTAAATGGCAGAAGTGTTGCGCCATTGTTGAGAGAATTGAGGTGTTCGATCTGTAAATTGTTCCATCGGCGGAATGAGAGGGGCTTGTTGGGTGGTGAATAGGTAGAGGTCAATAGTGCCTCGAGATCGTGGATGATGTTCATCCAAGAAACGATGTCGACGACTAGATGATGAGCTACAAGTGACAGTACCTGAGAGCCGTGAGACAAGGTGAATAGGTCGACCACAAAAACAGGACCAGATACATCAATGCTTCTTTGGCTGGCGGCTACGATTGGTATCATGTCAGGCTCTGCAGCGATCTCGTGGTGTTGAAAGCCATATGAACCTTGGATATGTGAGACGATGTGCTGTGTCCACTGTCCACCAGAGAGCTTGTTGAACCGCGCGCGAAGCATTGGGTGCCTTTCAACAAGAACATCAAGAGCATCTTGGAGGCTGGACACCTCGAGAGTCTTGTTGATGGACAGGAGTTGACTCTGGTTAAAACGATCTCCACGGTCCTCGTTAGTGCTGTTATTGAAGAAGAGGCGCTGGATTGGAGACAGCTCGAATGCTTGATTGTCGTCTTCCTCGTAGTTGTCGAGTTTCGGTTGCTCTTCAGATGTGACAAAAGTAGACAACTCGGAAATTCCCTTAGCGCTCATGATGTCCTGTAAAGTCAATGAAATGGACTGGTCATGACAGCGCGTAAGTATCTGAATCGCCATGATGGAGTCACCACCGAGTGAAATGAGAGAACGGTTCATAGGAGTTTCTGTCTCTGCAATGTTGAGGATTGACGCCCAGATGCGCCTGAGCTGTTGGCTAACTGGTGTCATTTCTGCGTCCACCGAATCTTGACCATGATCCAAGTCGACAGTGACCTTGTCAAAGTCCGTATCTGCATCAGTAAGCCAGCTGCTCGCACTCGCTCTGTTGAGCTTGCCAGAGAGTAAGAGGGGAATGCTTTGAACCGCAAGCCAAACTGACGGAATCATATAAGGTGGAAGCGTCGCGGCCAGATCGTGCTGCATCGCGCATATCTCTGATCGGGCGATATCCATAGCAGATTCGGGAATGGGGACGAAGCCAGCCGTAGGAAGTGATGGCTCAGTGGGTGCATGTTCCTGGAGAGAGATGATGGCGACCAGGTGGCCCTTGAAAGTGCCAGACCGGGGTAGATTGACCAAAACCTGGCGGATGCGCGGGTCAGATTCAAGACGAGCCTCGATCTCACCAAGCTCCATGCGTTGGCCGTGGAGCTTGACCTGGTGATCCTTACGCCCTAGATAATCCAGAGACCCATCAGGGCAATATCTCGCTAAGTCACCTGTCTTGTACAGACGCACGGACTCGGTGGTGAAGTGGTGCATCCACGCTGGATCCTCGATGAATGATGCCGCCGTACGTTCTCTGTCGTTCAAGTACCCGCGGGTCACGATGGGACCACTGATGAGAAGTTCTCCAACACATCCCACAGGGACAAGAGAGTTGTGGTCTCTCGGATCGACGACCCAAGTGTGGTTCCCGTCCATGGCATGACCGATATTAGCGTTGGTAGTAGAAACAGAACTGTTCGCAACCGCAAATATGGTGCACTCTGCTGGCCCATAGCCATTCATCAGCTCGACTTTGCCTCCCCAGGCACTTATCGTTTCGGGTGTAAGAGTCTCGCCTCCACAGACCAGGGTCTGTAATGTGGTGAATTTGGAAGGGTCCTGCAAATTCGCGAGCGACGGCGTTAGGAATGCCCAAGTGACACCTAGTGAGTTCATGGATCCGGCGAGATCTGACATTCTCATCTCCTCATTGGGGATGCAGACACAAGCACCGATGGTGAGTGGAGCGAACGTCTCTCCCATGGAAATGTCGAATGCATAGGATGCGAAATGGAGTACATTAGAGTCCGGAATCACGTTCATGCGTTTCATGAAAGCCCTGGAGCTTGTCACAAATGAACCATGTTCAATGACAACACCTTTGGGCTTTCCAGTACTGCCAGAGGTATAGATGACAAACGCGGCATCTCGAGGTGCAACCACTGGCAGATCCTGCGTGCAAAGTTCTCTGGCAGTGACCGAGTCAGAAGTGACCAATACAACAGATTCTACAAGGCTTTGGAAGCGCTCTTGATACTGCGGTGCGCACAACGCAACGCGGGCCTTGCAGTCGCGTGTAATTTCGGTGTGACGAGCGGAAGGATGTGCAGGGTCCATGGGAACAATGGCGCCACCGGCGAGTATCACAGCGAGCATCGAGACTGTCGCCCAGACGGATTTGTCCATACAGCAGGGGACCAGCTCATGAGCGCGTACACCATGTCGCACGAGTATCCTGGCGAAATATGAGGCGTGTTGGGCAAGGTCATTGTAGCTGAGTTGACCATCCCAGCCGCGAACGGCGGTCTTGTTGGGCGTGGTTGCTACTGACTGCCAGAACAGATCGGGAATACTCTGTTCTGAAGGCTGTAGGACAAGGCTGTTCCATCCTCTGATCGTCTCCAGGTCCGCTTTGCTATAGAGACGGAGATCCGACACCTTACGAGTAGGTTCCCGAAGCAATAGGTCCGTCAGTTGGCCTACCAGCGCTTCGAACTGCTGGGAAATATGATGCGCATCCCAACTAGAGATGACATTGGTGTCGTGGTGAATTGTCAAGATGAGCTCATGCTTCTCAATAGAGCATTCCACAACAAGTGGATATGTGAAGAAGCTTTTCTGGCCAACTTCATGCTGGGAAGGGTTAAGCAGGTCATTCAGGCCCGTTTCCTGGTCGGATGACTGTATTACCAGCAAGTTCTGGAAGTCACAGGCGACTGCTATGGCATCGTCTAAGCGACTGATGCGCTGCAGACCCGCATGTTGATGAGGTATCACCTCTGTGGCTCTTTCACGAAGGTCCTTCAAGAAGTCACCAATGGTGCTGTTGCGACTGATGTGAATTCTCGAGGGGACCGTGGTCAATGTAGGTCCAATGATGTCTTGTACATGATCGAGGGCAATGTCGCGCCCAGACAAGGTTTCGCCGAAGACGACATCGTCAGATCCAGTCTGAGACCCCAGGACAAGCGCCCATGCTGCCCGAGCGATTGTTGGAATTGTTATATCCATACCAAGGCCATTTACGCTGTAATGTACCGTATGTATCAAGGATTCATGATATGCTTGTGCGGCTGGTGCCGAAGAGACTTTGGGGAAGTGAGACACGAGAGAAGCGTCTTGGAACCTAGCTCTCCAAAAGTCGTCAGAGGCTTCAGCGTCAATGTCGGCTAGGTACTTGATGAAGTTGACATATTCTCCCACAGTCTCATGGACAGTGTCTCCGTGGTAGAACTGTGATACTAGTTTGAGGAGAGAAGGCATACTCCACGCATCATATAGCGCGTGATGGACAACCCACACAAAGTGGCAAGGACCGTCATCGGGCGAGGTTACAATACTGTAGCGGGCTAAAGCTCCTCCATTGTGATCAGGTACCAATCCAGTCTTGGATGTAGCAGACTGAAGGTCGCCATGATGCTCCCAGTCAATGTCGTTTGGAGCAAGGACGACTTGGTATGACTTGAGAGACGTGTTGACGATTCGTGTTCTCAGAATGTCGACTCGATCAACAGTATTCTGCCAAGCGAGCTTGAAACGATCAATGGAGATGTGCAAAGGAAGCTCGAAAACATAAGTAGCGACGTATGCGCCTGGTTGTTGCAAAGTCGAGGCAACAAGACCCTCTTGGAGGGGGCTGCAAGGGTAGATATCCAGAATCTGACCTTCTTGAATGCCACATCGACCTGAGATCTCACCCAAAAGTGACGAAAGATCTTGAATGTCTGAAAGAAGCGAGAACGGGTCTACACTTGAGACGAGAGCTTCATCTGAGTGTTTGCAAGACATTGCCATATGTGACAGGACAGGGTTGTTGAAGATGGCCATGACGGTGATGACAAGGTCCTCCGCCCTAGCCGCCGGAACAAGCTTCATGGCATCGACAGAGTCGCCACCGAGTCTGAAGAAACTATCGTCTTTGCCGATCTGGGCTATAGGGATGTTCAAGACTGCGGACCAGGCTTTTTGCAGTTTGCGCTGTATCGCTGTAGTAGGGATGTTTCCCGTTCGAGAGGCGCCGGAAAGCTTATAGGAAGCCATCAGTTGAGGTGGCACAGACTTGGCAATCAACTTGAGTCTCAGACGGTCAAGCTTGCCAGCCAAGGTCAATGGCATCCTGGACAGTGGGATGTAGATGGTAGGTACCATGTACGATGGGAGAGCGTCCTTGAGGGCTGACTTGAGGGACTGAGCAAGGTCAGTCGAAGCACTCGACATGCTTAAAAGAAGTGGATCAACGTCTTGGGTAGAGGTATCCTCGACCTCGCCGTTGCTGGTAAAGAAGACAGCCAGTGCCTTGGTTGACGTCTTGCTCTGCGGAACAACTATATCAACAGCGGCTTGAATGTAGTCCGGTAAGTGAGCTTGGACATGGTACTCGATCTCACCAAGCTCAATACGTTGTCCATTGAGCTTGATCTGCGTGTCCTTGCGAGACATGTACTTGAGAGAACCATCCGAGTTGTACATAACCAAATCACCAGTCTTGTACAGACGACCGATGTAGTCTCCCTCGAGGTTCATACCTGTACGCCACGTTGGAGGCTCGATGAATGCCTCTTTCGTCTTTGTCTCATTGTTGAGATAGCCTCTGGCCACTATAGGCCCTTCCACGAGTAGTTCACCGATGCCGCCAATTGGCATGAGGCGATTGTGGTTGCGCGCATCAACAACCCAGGAACGGCTGCCAACAGCGCGACCAATAGTACCAGGGTCGTTGTTGATGATGTTTCCGTCATGGCCAACCTTTGTGCTTGTTGCAGCGATAACGCTCGTCTCACTGGGGCCGTAGGCGTTCACGAGAGCTGCATGCCCAGCCCATTTCGCAATGTGATCTCTAGACATTGCCTCGCCACCGGTGACGAGAGCCTTGAGAGTAGGAATACTACCGGGCTTGAGGACTCCCGCTACTGACGGTGTGAGCAGGGTCCAGTTCACGTTGAACTTGTTAATGACGCCTGACAAGTCGTTCATGCGGTCCTGGTCGTTGGGGATACATATGCAACCACTCACTAACAAAGTGGAGAGAACCTCCATGACGCTGGCGTCGAATGTGTGAGACGCAAACTGCAACACGCGGGAGGAGGACGTCATCATGATAGCTTTGGCGTGAGCGGTGCCTCCCGTGGTGAAAGATGCATGCTCGATTATCGTACCCTTAGGAACACCTGTCGTTCCAGAGGTGAAGATGATGTAGGCAGCGTTGTGAGGCTGAACAGTGTTACTTGGGGAGTTTGGCAACACGGGGGGCAGCAGCGACATAGTCTCCTTGCCCAGAGGAATAGCAGGAAGATCCAGGCTGTCGAACTTGGCCTTTAAGGACGAGGAGCAGATGATGAGTTTGGCATCAACATTGCTAACCAAGAACTTGATACGCTCTGGTGGGTGGGTAGGGTCAAGAGGAACAAAGGCACCGCCGGCTTTGAGCACTGCCATCATGGCAACGACGGTCCATGCTGACTTTTCGAAGCACAGCGGGACGTACATCTCGGGCCCGATACCGAGGAAGACGAGGTACTGAGCAAATCGGGAAGCCGCTGCATCGAGTTCAGAGTAGGTAAAGGTGGCATCCCATGCGTCGATGGCGGGTGTATGGTCTGGTACATGCTGGCAGTTGCGCTCAAAGACGTGATGCACGCATTCGTTCAAGACTTCGGATTGAACGTTGTTCCACGACACCAACTGTTGTCTTCCATGGTTACTGAGAATTTCCAGCTGACCAACGGGGAGGGTTATGTCGAATGTCGCAATTGAGGAGAGGACTTGATCGAATGTAGAGGCGATGTTGGCGGCCTGTGCGTCCGAGACTTTGTCTTGCCAGTAGCACAGCTGGAGCTCGACATTGGAGTCCCAGACTTCGACGTTGACAGTCATATCGTATTCACTAGGATCCTGTGCATCTCTGACGTCGAAAGAAATGGCACCTGTCGCCATATCCTTGGAGACTGATCTGCGCTGGAACGAATAGGCGGTGTTGAAGAGAGTTTCATTGGAACCACCCATGTTGTGCTTGAAGCTGGCAAGCGACGCATTCTTGTAGTTCATGGCCGTGGCGAGGTCTTCCTGGATGGTTCGCAGGGCGTTGTCAAGGCTGGTGGAGGGATCGAGGCGAACGCGGCAGACGAGCATGCTGATAAATACACCGATAGCCTCGTCGATACCGCTGACGGGTACATCTCTGTCAGCGACAAGATAACCAAAGCACACGTCGTCAAGGCCTGTGTATGCTTGGAGAACCAGCGCCCAAGCCAGTTGCAGTAGATTGGATAGGGTGATGCCTCTTTCGGTGCAAAGCGCTTGAAGCGCTGCGGTATATGAGATGCCTTGGGAAAGGGTCTGGAGAGTTCTGGGCGCTGGAGTCCCGTCTGTCAATAGGGACAGGCAACAAGGCTCAGCGCCGTCCAGATACGCTTTCCAGTACTCGGCGTCCTGAGAGCCTCCACTTCGCTGCAGGAAGGAGACGTAATCCCTGTAGACTGCAAGGTTGACAGTATCCAAGTTGCCTTCGTACGCTTGACCAAGGTCGTGGAACAGAATGGGCATGGAGGTTCCGTCTGAGATGGCATGGCTCATCTCAAGAACGCACTGCACTGTACCCTCTTCAGTGTTGAAGATTGTCAGGCGGTGAGGTGGTTGGTTGGTAGGAAGGCCGAGTGGTGAATGGTCACTGAGCATGTGGTCTAGCTCTGCGGATGGACACTCAACCATGGAAATGCTGGCATCGTAATGCCTCAGAACTACTTGACTGATAACGCCTTCCTGTAGTGTACTGTCAACAAACACGGTCCGAAGCGTGGAATGTCGATGCACAACACGCTTCCAAGCTTCTGACAGTCTTTGCGTGTCAATCGCATCACCCGATTGTGTGGAGGTAACCGAAAATGTGATGGAGTAAGAGTAGTATCCCGGGTCCTTGATCTGAGACAAGAGAATGCCCTGCTGAACCGAAGAGCATGGGTATACTGCCTCAACGTTATCGATGGAGATGCCCATCTCAGCAAGACCTTGCATAACCTGTGACTCCATCTTGAAACCTAAAGGAAGGACAGACAGATCCGGAGATGGCTCTCGTGTAACCTGAGATAGACTTTGGCCTGCTTGGTGAATACAATCCCTACAGCTCTCGATCCATCTGCTGATAGATGACTGGTGTTCCATGTGGCGGTTGAAGGAAAAGTCAAAGACTAACCCTTCGTTGGTGGAAGAAGCAGATATCTCGATAAGCGCCAAGCGTGGGATGTCGGCCCCTATGTCGAACTGCGAGCTCAAAGAGTCCAACGTGCTTCCACTGACGGATTTGAAAACACCGTCTTCTGTTCCAAAGTCCTGCGTGTGGCCAAGGAAGTTGAAGGCAATCTCCACCGGGAATTCGATCGGCGACTTGGAGTCAGGCGACATGCTGTAAGCAAAGTAAGGTCGACCGTTAGCAGGAAGCTTTCTTCGAAAGTCCCGCACCCAACGCACAACATCAATGATGTTGTAGTCAGCGGGAATGACCTCGGGGAGAAAGACAGGACAGAGAGTGGTGAACCACCCGACGGTGCGCGATAGATCCAGAGTATCATCGAAAGGCTCTCTTCCGTGACCTTCGTTGAGTATGGGAGGCATCAAAGAACGATCTGAGAAGGTTTGGCGGAAGGATGTTAACAGGGATGCGAGCAAGACGTCGACTACATCATGGTTACAGCCTGGCAGCAGGGTTGATGTACCATTGGGTATCGTCATAGTCTCTGTGACTGAGTCGCTGTGAAGATTCGGCACGCCTTCCATTCCCCAATACTGGAAGTCTGATAGAGGGACTGGGATATCGTGGAATACGCGGTCTAAAGACGTTTTACGAGCTTCGTCGTGTTGTTTGGAAGTCCATGTCTGGAAAGAGACAGATATGGAAGGGCTGTAGGTAGATGGTGACAGGAATCCTTCTAGATCTTGTAGGATGATGTTCCAAGACACGACATCGACAATCAGGTGATGAGCCACGAATGTGATGATCTGGTCGCCAGTGTCCTCCCTCTCAAACATGTCGACAGCAAGTATCGGGCCATCAACAATGTTTAGGGCTGTCTGGCTCTCCTCTACCAACTTTAAGAGACGCTTCTCGTCAACGATACCATGTGAACGGAGGGCGAAGGAGCCAGCGATGTCGCTGGTGATCCTTTGGGTCCATTTGCCATGGACCTGCGAAAAGCGAGCACGCATCATGCCATGCATCTCGACGATAGAGCGCAGGGCATCTGACAGATCCTGCGAGGTGATGGTGCGGGTCGTAGCCAGACTCATACTCTGGTTGAAGTGGTGGGAACCGATACCAATACTCTCGAAGTAAACCTTTTGAATAGGTGAGAGATCAAAAGTCTTCTCCAATTGTTCTTCTTCGTACAGGACTTCCTTGACGCTGATGACAGTAGAGGCAAGGTCGATGATAGACTTGGCTCGCATGATCTGGCTGACGGTCACAGCCATGTTCGAGGAGCGACAGATAGCCATCAACTTCATGGCTGATATAGAATCACCGCCGAGATGGATAAACGATTGCTTGAATGGAACCAAGTCGACCTTGAGGTTGAGGGACTTGGCCCAGGCGGCTCTAAGCTTGATCTCCACATCCGATGCTTCTCTATCCAGCGCAGAAGCCTCTTCCTGCGCATCAAGAGCGAGCTGGTATTGCTCGGGAGTCATGTCTTCGACACATCTCAGAGTACGCCTGCGGTCAAGCTTGCCAGATGGCAGGAGAGGAATATGGTTCACGACAATCCATAGAGATGGGATCATGTAGGATGTGAGATGCCTTGCAAGACCTTCACGAATACCCACCAAAACGGATGGTGCATACTTGGTCAGAATCTGCATCTCCTCTTCCTCGATCGTCTCTGCCTTGGTGGCAGCACTAGAATGCAAGGATAGAATGCCTACCAGGCGGGCTTTGAAGGGGCCCGAAACTGGAACAACCGCAAGACAAGACTCGACGGCAGGGTCGGCGCTCAAATGATGTTCAATCTCAGCAAGTTCGATTCTCTGACCGTTGACCTTGACTTGATCATCCTTGCGCCCATGGAACTCTATTCCGTTCTCAGTAAGTTTGACCAAGTCCCCTGTCTTGTAGAACTCGCGTTCCTCGCTTGCAGTCGCGTTTGAGAATTGTCTACACCACTTCGGGTTGATGATGAAAGACTCTGCAGTTCTCACGGGGTCGTTCAGATACCCTTGAGCGAGGATGGGGCCTTCTATCACGAGCTCGCCGACAGCGCCGACGGGCATCAGTCTATCGTGATTGGCAGCGTCGGTAACCCAGCAAATACCACCGACAGCATGACCGATATTGGAGGGAGAGGAATCGAGAGTGACGGTTGGGTTGACAGCAGCCACCACGGCAGTCTCACTGGGTCCGTACGCGTTCATTAGACGAACTGACGACGCCCACGAAGAAATGTGCGCAGAAGACATGGCCTCACCTCCGAGCACAAGCGTCTCAAGACCAGGGACAAGCGATGGCTGGAGCAGCTGGGCCACAGAAGGCGTTAATAGAGCCCAGTTGACGCACATTCTGTTGATAGCACCTGAAAGATCGTGGAGACGCTCGTAGCTACTCGGCACACAAACAATCCCGCCGTGGATGAGCGTTGTGAGGATCTCCATGATACTGGCGTCAAAGGTATAGGAGGCAAACTGCAAGACGCGTGACGACTCTGTCATGCCCATGGCACGACCGTGGGAATACGCGCCGGTGCAGAATGCGGAGTGGTCCACAATGGTTCCCTTGGGCTTCCCAGTTGTGCCAGAGGTGAAGATGATGTAAGCTGGGCTGGTGGCGGACAATGATAGGGGGACTTGGTTTGTTGGGTCGGCTTGACTTTGGGTACCACCGTCCGACAGAGCATGCGAGACCGAGATTACCTGAGATCCGAGCTTGGTCAAGCGCTCGGAGTGTTGGTCAGACGAGAGAACGACTGTAGCTCCTGTATCGGCGAGTATGCCCTTGATCCTAGCATCGGGGTGCGCTGGGTCGAGCGGCACAAAGGCAGCACCAGACTTGAGAATGGCCAAGATAGAGACAACAACCAAAGATGACTTATCCATGCAAAATGGAACGATGGAATGGACTGAAACGCCATTTGCCACCAAGACACCAGCAAGACGTGTAGATTGAGAGTCCAAGTCAGCGTATGTAAGGCTCTGGTCCCACGATACAACAGCAAGCTTATCTCGTGGTTGAGCCAGTGTCTGATCCCCGATAACGTCATGAATGAGTCGTCCTGAGGGCGAGGTTATGGCTCGGCTCATTGGTCACTGCAGCTCAACAAAGGCACATCGCCAATCCTCTCATCCAGCAGATTAGACAACGACACGGAATCTAGCATCAGCGCAAAGTGACCCATTATGCGCTGCATCTGAAGTTCAGGTATAACGTCGGGATCAAAGTGCACGACAGTCTCGAGCTGGCCATCTGCAAAGTGGCACGACAGCATGAGAGGGTATGATGAGTAGAAGTTCGTACCAGCCATCTCGTTTGACTGCTCACACCAGAAAGTATCCGTCGACTCTCGAGGTCCATAGTTGATAGCCAGAAGGTTTTGGGCACCGCAGGCAAGGGCCGTATCGGCGTTGATGTTCCTGATGCACTGAATGCCAGCGAACTGGTGCCTTCTCACAGCTGCTGAGTGATTCTGCACAGAAGCAAGAAGCGCAGCAACAGTTTGTGAAGGGTCAACGACTATACGTGTTGGTACAGTCGCCAACGTGATGCCCGCCATGTCCTCAATCCCAATGACAGGAGCATCGCGCCCTGTCATAGTCTCCCAAAAGACAACGTCGTTGGTTCCCGAGTAGGTAGAGACCGCCATCGCCCAGGCTGTGCGAATTCTAGTAGCGGCTGTGATCTCTGATCCCGATGGGCTTGCCAATGTTGCCTTATGAACCATCAGGGCAGTTGCAGAAGGCTGGTACTCGGCGTTGGGAAGGCGTGGGAAGTGCTGGGTGGAAATATTGGAAAGATGTGACTCCCAGAAGTTGGTGTCTTGTTTCGGGTCCAGGTCTGTAAGGTACTTGATAAAGTTGGAGTATTCGGGGCCCTTGAGTTGCGTGGAACTCAGATCGTCGTGGTAGCATCGCTTGACCTTGTCGAGAATGAGAGGAAGACACCAGCCATCGTAGATAGAATGATGGATAGTCCACACAAATAATTTGCTGGCAGAACCATCCTCAACAAGACCGTAAGTGGTTAATGTGGCACCGTTATACAGTGGAAGCTGGCGTCGAACTGCATCGGCATCGGAGAGGCTGGAAAAGGTAGACCACTGAGGGGTTTCCTCATCTACAACAACCTGAACGAACCCAGCATCTTCTGTATGAACGATCCTCGTTCTCAGAGTTGGCTCAGCTTCCACCAGGATACTCCAAGCCTTCTGGAACCTCACAGTGTCGATCTCGGCTGGCAGTCGATAGACGAGTTGCGCCACGTAAGCTCCAGGTTCCTTAGTCGAGAGGGCCATGAGACCCTCTTGAAGTGCAGAACAAGGATAAATATCTTGGACATGACCGACCTCAATACGAGCAGAGTCAGCGACGATTTTTCGCAACGCATCGACCGAGATCTCGTCAGACAACAACGAGAACGGGGAGTATGTTGTGGCAGGGGCCTTGGATAACGGAACCGCGGACTCGGCCATATCCAGTAGTGATGGCTTCTGGAACACCCCGGCCACGGTCAAGTCAATATTAGAGCATCGAGCCAGCGTCACAAGCTGCATCGCCCCAATTGAGTCTCCTCCAAGTTTGAAGAAGTGATCTTGGACTCCGATAGACGCCACGTCGACGGTCAGCAGCTGAGCCCACATAGCTGCCAGCTGCTTCTCTATGTCGCTGGATGGTGCCCTTCCACTCTTGAGGGCAAGCTTGTAGGACTTCATCTTGGCTGCTGGTACCGACTCTCCAAGGACCCTTAGGCTGCGCCGGTTAAGTTTGCCTGACGATGTGAGAGGCATCTTGGACACGGGAAGCCAAGCGGAGGGGACCATGTACGCAGGGACTGCATTAAACAGCACAATCTCGAGCTTCTTGGCGTGAGACCTGAAAGAGTCATCCATGTCCAGCACCATGCTGTCATCGCTGGTTTCTCTGAGGGAAATATCGGCATCGGCACAGATAAAGCAGGCGAGTAACTTTCTGCCCTGTGATGTGACAAGTTCCACTGCGGATTCCCAGCCCTTAGGGAGATTCTCCTCGATGTGGTGCTCAATCTCTCCAAGTTCAATGCGCTGGCCGTTGAGCTTGACCTGGGTATCCTTTCGCCCAAGGTAGGTAAGTGTGCCGTCAGAGTTGTAACGCACAAGGTCGCCGGTCTTGTAGAGCTTGCGATCTGATCCAGCGTTCTCAGTCATTCCCTCGATACAGAAGGGTGGCGGAACAAAAGACTGTGCCATCTTGTCTGGGAGGTTTAGGTAGCCTCTTGACACGATTGGGCCATCGATGAGGAGCTCACCAACGCAACCAACTGGGACAAGGAGGTTGTGATCGGTCACATCAACTACCCAAGCCACGCTACCAATGGCACGGCCAATATTGTGGGCCTTCCCTGGCTGGGCGATGTCTCCAGAGAAGGTCGAATTGACAGAGCATTCCGACGGGCCGTAGCAGCATCGTAGAGACACAAAGTCATGCCAGATGCCAACACACTTTGCAGTCACGGCTTCACCTCCAAGAGCCAGAGTCTTCAAAGTCGGAACCTCCGATGGCTCCAGAAAGCAGGCCACAGTAGGTGTTATATCGGCCAACGTGACGCTATACCGATTGATCGCTCCAGCTAAATCGTTCAGCCTCTCATGCTCCGAGGGTACGCATACACAGCCACCCAGACTGATAGTGCTGAAGATCTCTGCGAGACTGTTGTCAAAGGTGTACGAAGCAAACTGCAACACCCTAGAGTCTAGGCCGTAGCCTAGCTTAGGCCCTGAGTACATGGCGTTGCTGGCGATACCTCTGTGCTCGAGGACTACGCCCTTGGGACGCCCTGTACTACCAGACGTGTAGATAACGAAGCAGGCGTTATGAGGTGTGACTTGAGGAAGAGGTGACTCAAGTGTCGAGGAAATAGTCTGAAGTAGATCTGCGTCCACAGCCACGACTGTCTTGATGATGGAACTGAGCTTGGGTACTAATGATGGAGACACAAGGGCGATAGTAGACCCTGTATCCTCGACACGAAGTCGATGCGCCAGTTCCGGGTGCGCTGGGTCCAGAGGTACGCACACACCGCCAGCTTTGAGAATGGCCAGCATCGAAACGATGGCAAATGAAGACTTCTCAAAGCAGACTACCACAAACGTCTCTAGGCCGACGCCCAAGGAAGCAACATGATGGGCAAGCCTGTCAGAGGCGGCATCAAGCTCGGCGTACGTGAAGTCCATATCCCATGAGACAATCGCGGGGCTGTCGGGATGCAAGGCAACCTGCTGCTTGAACAGATCATGGACGCAACTCTCAACGGCGTCGGGAACCCGCTGGTTCCATTGACTGATCTGGTTGCTATGCCAGGAGTCCAAATGGTTGAGCTGGGCAATGGGCTCGTTGCAGTAATGTAGAATATTGCTAAGCGCCTTTGTAAAAGTGCTAGCAACATTGGCAGCCTGACCATCCGACAGAGTATCAGACCAGTACATCAAGTCAATCGCCATGTCATGCTCGCCCGCTTCAATATTGACTGACACATTGTACTCATCTGGGTCATAGGTAGGACAGCACTCCTCAAACACAAGGTCCGTCTGTGTGGTTGGCGGTAGCTTTCTGTACGACAAGGCAGTGTTGAACAGAACAGCGTCGGAGAGCTGAAGTGCGTGGTGCACCTGTGCCAAGGGAGTGTGGCGATACTCTAGACTCTCGAGATAGTCTCTCTGCACTGAGTTCATGATGTCTCCGAGGTTGGTTGTGCTGTCAATGTTGACACGGCATGTGACCATGTTGATGATGGGACCGACGGTATCGGCGATACCTTCGATAGGAAGATCGCGAGCCGATGTTAGGTAGCCGAAGCATACTTGGTCGGAGCCAGTGTATAAACGCAAGGTGACTGCCCAGGCAGCATAGATTGCGTTGACAATAGTGACTCCCTGCCGCTCACAAAGAGCTTGAAGCTCAGCGAGCTCATCAAATCTGACCCTCAAGTGTCGCAGCTCCTTGACCTCTGCAATCTCCCCGTCATCCAGAACAGGGAAGAGACATGGCTCGATACCCGCTAGATAAGACTTCCAATAGTCTATCCCGGGTTGGACGGCCTGGCTTTGAAGAGCCTGGATGTAATCGCGATACAGTGGCCCTGTCTCAGCCTTGAGGATTCCTTGGTAAGCCAGTGCAAGATCGCGGAAAAGGATTGAAAGAGAGGTGCCATCCATGATGACGTGGCTGATGTCTAATCTGCAAAAGACCTTGCCGCTCTTTGCTTTGCAGACATGGAAGTGGTGCAGTAGTCGGGATGCATTGTCGCCATGGTTCGCAGGTACCTTCAGAGCTGCAATCGCATCCTCATCTGTGCCGCTCTCAGAAACGGTGAATGGGGCTTCAACTTCCTTGAGCACCACCTGATCGTAGATAGAATCCTCCAACGTCAGGCTCTCCAGGAAGATAGTTCTCAGAATAGCATGGTATTGCACCATGCGCTTCCAGGCCACAATGAGCTTCTCAACATGCACCCTGTCGCCACTTCTGCTCTTGATCTCGTGGAGCGTGTAGGCAGCATAAGCAGCGTTCTCCCTGGTGGTGCTGACTAAGAGGCCTGACTGCATGGGAGAGCAAGGGTAGGCGTCTTGAACAAGGTCCACGTCTGTGATCCCAGCCTCGGGGAGCTTCTCCTCAGTGAATACCCTCAGACGATCATACGTTAGAGACAAGAGCGGGAAGTCGCTTAGAGTAGGCTCGGGTTCCATTAAAGCCAGGGATGTAATGACTTGGTCGAGACTCTGCTCGCATCTGGAGATCCACTGGTGGATCTGCGGTCGGTGTTTCATATTCTGGTTGAACCCGAATGAGAAACGGAGAGATCCCTTGACGATGACAGCAGACACCTCGAATAGCGAGATGCAAGCTGTCAGAGGTCCAACATCTGCACCTTGGCTTGCCTCTCTGATCTCGCCAGCGATGTTGCTCTCGGGAGTGAAGAGGGCGCCCTCACGCTCTAGTTGCTGGTACTGACCGAGGTAGTTGAAGGTGATCTCCAAAGGCCAGTGACGAGAAAAGGCTTGTTGACCCTCCTTTGTCAGCCAGCGATTCGCAAAGTAAGGCCGACCGTTATCAGGAACTTTGCGCCTTGCGTCTTTGATCATCTTGACTGTGTCGATGAGACTGGATTGGGTATCTGATCCAGAAAAGACGGGGTAAATGGTAGTAAACCACCCGACCACGTTTGACAAGTCGATCGAGTCGTCCCATACTTCCCTGCCGTGGCCTTCTGCAAATACGGCTGGGATTCGACGGTCGGTGAAGATCTGGCCAAAGGAATACACCATCGCTGCCATGAGAACATCCGGGATCTCTGTTCTTAGTGCGTCATGGCACTTGGATAAAAGTAAAGATGTCTGGTGCGGCCCGATCTCAAAGCCTTGACGAACCATCTGCCCATAGATATTAGGAATGTCTGCCATTCCCCAGTACCCAGCATCGCCGTCTGGAATGCCGTGAATTGGCAGGACTTGGTCTGGCGTCTGCGCCTCAGCATGGTCAGACTGCATCTTACACCAGACCTGAAACGGAAGCGGACAATCAGCATCGTGCAAAGCTTCGGGCCGGAGTAATGTCTCCTCGAGCTCTTGAAGGATGATTCTCCAAGATACAAGGTCGATGACCAGGTGATGCGCCACGACGAACAAGAGCTGCTCTTCCGTCCCTCGGTCGATCAAGTCAGCAGCGACAAGTGGACCTCGTACAGGATCTAGGCAGGTCTGGCTGTCGACAATTGAATCATCGACGTCCTCTTGCAAAACCAGTTTCAAGCCACGTAGTCGATACGAGGACGCAACGTCGTTGGTGATGCGTTGCTGCCACTCCCCGCTGACATCCTGTTGAAACCTCGCACGAAGCATCGAGTGCCTGGAAATAAGCGTCTCCAATGCTTTTCGTAGATCCGCCTCGTTAATGTGTTGGCTTGTCCGAAGAAGAAAACTCTGGTTGTAGTGGCCCTGTTCATAGTTCGGCCTCGCGAAGTAGAGCTTCTGGATGGGCGAGAGTTCAAACGGTTCTTCCACCATCTCGTGCAGAAGCGCGGGCCTTTCGATATCCTTGACTTGTAGAGCCAGTGCTCTGATGGATTTGCAGTTGATGATGTGTGAGACTGCCAAGCCGACACCACGCTTCTTGCACTCGCTCATAACTTGCATTGCAGAGATGGAGTCACCGCCGACGCTGAGGAAGGATTGTGCGAGGCCAAGCTGTTCTTCCTTGAGGTTCAGGACGTAGGCCCAGATCTTGTGTAGGTCCAACTCAGTCTTGCTTGCGCACCTGAGATCCTCCGATCGTTGCATGACTGCTGCCACAGGATTGAGTTGACGATACAGAGCCTCACTCATGCCATCGATCCATTTCGCTGTCTGCTTCCGATCCAGTTTTCCAGACTGGAGACGAGGGATAAACTCAACGGCAAGCCACATGGATGGTACCATGTATGAGGGTAGTCTCTCACTAAGCAGCTCCTTGGTCTCTGCAATCTTCTCGTGCACAGTGCTCTCAAGATCGCCGCTAATCAGCTTATATGGCTGACCATTGGGTACGAGGTCCTGACTCATGGCATCGCATAGCTGCACAATGGCCAAGAGTCGACCATTGCAGAACCCTTCTCTTGGTAGGACGACCATGCCGTGCTTAATGCTGGCACTGGCATTGATGTGGTGCTCTATCTCCCCGAGCTCGATGCGTTGCCCGTGAAACTTGATCTGTGCATCTTTGCGACCAGCGATATGAAACGTCCCGTCGTGATTGTACTTGACGAGATCGCCCGTCTTGTACATTCGTCTAGGGCCAGTTCGCAACGGCTGGTTCTTTGCCCATGATGGATCTTCAATAAAAGCTTCGCGCGTCTTCTCAGGTTCCTTGTAGTACTCGCGTGCGAGCGTATGGCCTTCAATGACCAACTCGCCCACTGCACCAACGGGCATGAGACGGTCGTGATTGTCTCGATCCACGATCCAGCAGTGTATGCCAACCTGGTGGCCGATGTTCAGAGGATTGGTTCCTTGTACCATGCCTCGATGGACATGCGAAACAACAGACGTCTCAGCAGGACCGTAGCAGTTGATGAGGTTGATATGCGACCACGAACGGATTACGGCCAGCGTCATGGCCTCTCCGCCAGTGACGAGTGTCTTCAGAGTTCGAACATTGGCGGGGTTGATGAACTTGACGAATGTTGGAGTCAAAAGCGCCCAGTTTGCTCGGAGCTCGGTAATGGCCTCTTCAACTGCGTTTAGGCGAGCGTCTTCGCTGGGTATGCAGACACATCCACCCAAGATCATGCAGGTCAGGATCTCAGTGATGCTCACGTCAAAGGTAGACGCAGCGAATTGGAAAGATCGCGTGTTGGAGTCCATCATCATAGCAGGCCCGTGAGCAAGTGCGCTCGACATTAGAGCTCCATGCTGGATGAGGGCGCCTTTGGGCTCACCCGTTGTGCCACTCGTAAATATCATGTAGGCACCGTTCTGCCACGATCCACAGTCGACCTCGTCGCTTTGACTGGGCAGCTCGGTGAGTAGCTCCTCATCGACTGGTATCAACTCTGGCGCTACGCTCTCTAGCAAGCACTGATGCTGGGGCGAGCACAGGATCGTCTTGGCTTCCACTTTTTGCGCGAGGGACTTTAGACGAAGCAGTGGTTGCGACGGGTCGAGAGGTACAAAGATTCCGCCTGCCTTGAGGACAGCGAGCATGGAAACAACAACCCATTTAGACTTGTCGAAGCAGATGGGCACAAAAACTTCGGGCCCAACTCCCGAGGTTTGCAAGCGACAGGCGAGGCGATCTGCCAGGGACAGGACTTGTTGGTAGGAGAAGCTTCCATCCCAAGCACAAACAGCTTCTGCATCGGGTCTCAATGCTCCTTGCATCGATACAGCCTGGTGGATGCACGTGCGCACATTTCTCATAGGGTTGCTGTTCCAGTCCAAGACTTGTTGCTCATTTCTCTCACTGAAAAGATTGATCTGTGATAGGTAAGTCTCCGGGTGGTTGACGATTTCCCTGAAGATTTTGTCGAAGGTGCTGCTAACGTTCTCTGCTTGATCCTTGCCCATGAAGGAAGAGTCCCATGTCAAGACAGTTTCGAGGGTTACGGGATCTACAGTCATGCGAATTTTGCACCACAAAGGATATTCTCCGCCGTTATTCCTAGGCTCATTGCCGTGGTTCTGAATTGACAAAATCGTGTTGAACAGCGTTTTGGCTTTCTCGTCGCCCATCAGAACCAGCGACGAAAAGCTACCATTGAGAATCTCTTGCACGCGCTGATTGGCGGGCAAGCGAGCATGCACAGCTTTTCTCATGCGCTCTGCATGTCCCGACGTTGCGGTAACGCTGTGCTGACTGTCAAAGCCGAAACACACATCATCCAGCCCGGTGAAGGAGCCAAGCAAGATCGCCCATGCAGCACAAAGAGCAGTGCATGTGTCTCTCAGATCTTCAGGCACAACGTGGTAAATCCGGCTGGCATGTTCCAAGTGTTCACAACCTGTCTCAGACAGGTCGAACTGCGGAAACATGGCAGACTTCAGATCCGGTATTGACTGATCGGCAGTTCTGACACAGCCGCAAGAAACAGTGGATGCCATTGTTTAGGTTATGTAAAACGTTAGGTGAGTATTTTTGTTGACGGTTTGTATGACAGAAACATGTAGACCATCAAACGAATAGAATTTGAAATTCCTGCGTCACGACAGCAATAGTTGTCTTTGAGATGACTGCATCTGTTCGGATGGAGGTTACAGCAGATATATCCTTGTTACGGATCACACCACACCTGCCACGAAACAGCACTCAAGGTGTATACACAGCAAACCATGCCGAATTAGAGGACTTCTTTTCAGCTCTACAGCGACATGCAGCCTATTTCGCCATGCTGGCTACTTTTGCTTGCTTCTGAACCGCAAGACGATAGTTGTCTCCGCCCATTGGCCGGTTACAAGGCCACTACACCAATGACAACATGGCAAATCTAGCAATTCCGCCCTTTTCTGGTTCTCCCTTTCCTCGTTTCTCTCGTTCCACTATATACGAACAGGTTTTGGGACCCGGGAACCCCGGGCGTATCCCGATTTGGTATTGAGCCGAGAAGTATCGTCTTGACTGAGACATTAGAGGCGGATGAAAGTCTAGGATACCTCAGGCGTAACCAACTTGACGAAAGCAAACTTGGCCAACTGATTGTTAGGAGTACGTAGGCGGCGCAGCTTGACCAAAAAGAAATCGAACAATCCGAATGGGCCCGTGATGGCAAATCTATCCATGTCACTTGATAGCCTGATTTACACTCAACAAGCGGTGGGTTGCCAAATGTGGCACGCAAAGGCCAGGAAACAAGACTATGCATCGAGATACTCCATAAACCGGCTTGGCGCTGGGAACCCGCCGCTAGCCACAAGCCGGCTATGCAGCCGCAGCTGTGAACCACGCTTGGTTCACTCCGTTTTCGGCGGGGGACCGTTGAGAAGTTTGCGGACACTACCTTAGTTCGGTTCCGCAGCCAAGGGAAGAAGCTTGGCAGGCCTCAAAAGACAAAGATATGACTAGCTCGAGTCTATGTCAGCACGCAAGGGGGCGTCGTAAAATAAGGATCTCTGTCCTAGGCAGTAACAGGTTTAGGCAAACTTAGCATAATTTGGTAAAGATCGAGTAGATCTTAGACTAAGTTTTCCTTGTACCTTGATCTAATATCAGACGTCTTCTTGCATCGCGGAGGCAGGGTTTGATAGGAGGGATGTCTGTCTTGCATGGAGCGGGGTCATGCGGCGGCTATTGTGACAAGGCAAAGAAGAGTTTTTTTTTTTTAATCATGGGGTGCGTTTTATGTCAAATGTCGTATTTGATGTGAGTATACAATCTTGTTGACCTGGTGACTTGTGTCGCTATTCATGAAATATGGAGACTCGATAAAAAATCATTCAGCAAGGAGAGCATTCAATACTAATGAATGCAAATGTCCTCTTTTTAGCATAGTCAACAAGCTCTCTCCTCCTATCTGAAGTGCCTGCAGAGAAAACTTTGATAGACTGCCGTGTGATCACGGGCATGACTCGAGGGGCGGCATATGCATGTAACGTGTCGGTATGGATTCTATTGCAACACCACAGGGATAAAAAAAAACCGCGTACAGTGGAATACGAGCCGTGGAGTGGAACCAATTATCTAATTCCATGATCGGAGTAGGCCTACTCAGCGGGGACAGAAAAAGCAAAGAATTGCTGAATAAGAGGCTGGGAGAAGTGAGTGATGATCTCTCTCTCTCTCTCTCTTGAAAGGGAAGGTAAACAAGAAGATGTCTAGATAGCGTAAGAACCATACATACTTGACCTCCGACCAGAGTTTGTACAATACTCTTCCCAAAGGCCAATCAAGCCATTGGCCTGGGGTACGGCGGCACTAGTTGCCGCTGCCGTGCTTGCATTAGTCCCCGCCGGTGAGGTTGGTTGATGACTTGATGTAGGCCTAGTTCGGACTAGCTATACCGGTCATGATTATGATCGCCGCTATGGGGCGAGCTGAAAATTACCCCAGGAGATGGTCCTTGAAAACGTCGATCTTCAACATATCAGTCTCGTTCCTGATCATCCAAAAGATCCTGATTGATCATATCATGGCATCTCGGAGCCCAGATGTAGAGTACGTACAGCGTGGCCTTACGACCAGCTCACCGCCAAGTCCACTGCGCTGTTGCGCCGTTGCGAGCCGTGTCATGTATGTCCCTTGCCTACCCTGGATGTATGTACCCTTGCGCCTGTCTGACGTGGCTCGCTACCTAGTACTGTATGATGGCATTTTGTCTTTTTCCACTTTTTTTTTCACCTGTCCTGGTTTTTAGGCTGTCGAGCACTTCCTCGGCTAAGCTTTCAAAGGGGTTTTCTTGTACGTACTCCGTTCCGTAACAGGCAAAGATTTCTCGACTCGATTAGCGATTGATTGATACCACGTTCATCAAACAACCTTGATCAATTCTTCCGCAACATTGATTGTGACTACAGACTGCAAACCCTTGGTCTCACATCAGGCACAATCATGGTCTCGTCGTCGTGCGACGACGCTTTTGGTCCATATGCTGGTGGTTGTAGAGGCGGTTTCGACTTTACACTGCTTTTTGAAGAGTCAATCCTCACTATACCTATCACTGTTTTGGTGCTTCTCGCTGCCCCATGTCGAGTCCTGTACCTCTTGCACAAAAACAAGGTCAAGGTAGAGAATAGCCGCTGGCTGTACTGTAAAATTGTGAGTTGATTGATGTGCTCGCGTTGTGTCTCGGGTACTGACAGACCTCACGACATTATGTCTCGGCCTCTTAGCAGCGCAGATCAGCTTTCTCATCTCGTGGACTCGCTCTTCCGCAGTCGCGACCAGAGCCTCTCTTGCAACTGCTGCATTATCTTTTGTCGCATCAATTGGCCTTTTATGTCTATCCTATGTCGAGCACGTCTATTCGTACCGACCGTCAACAGTGCTCATCCTCTTCCTGCTCTTCACTGCTCTCTTCGATGCTGCACGAACACGAACACTATGGCTTCAGGGCTACAACCGGCTGGCCGCAATCACCGCCCTCATCGCGACGGTGATAAAGATCGTCATGCTTGCTGTCGAGGCAATCGAGAAGCGTCGTTTCTTGCGGCCCCAGTACCGTGCCTTGCCCCCTGAAGTCACTGGAAGTGTCTTGTCGCACTGGTTCTTCTCTTGGCAAATACCCATGTTTCGCTCTGGCTATTCTAAGCATCTGGAGATCGAGGCGCTGTTTCCCCTCGAAAAACATTTCAAGTCTTCGTATCTTCAGGAGCTTCTGCAGACAGCGTGGGTCAAAGGTCTGTCATTCTGCCAATTCAACAGACAACATTTGGCTTACAGGATACTGACAGTGGCATAGCATCTAAAAAGGGTAATCATGCTCTGATGCTCACGGTGCTGAGAACCTTGAAGTGGCCTACCCTATCCATCATCTTTCCACGTTTGTGCTTCATCGGCTTCACCTTTTGCCAGCCATTCCTCATCTCAGCAACCCTCGAATGGGCAGAGAACGACAGTGACTCTGACGACATGAACCAAGGTTATGGCCTCATAGGCGCATGGTTTCTTGTCTTCATGGGTCTAGCAGTACGTGCATCTCCATTGCTACAGGGACATCCTACTAACTACTCATGCTACAGGTGACGAGTGGCCAGTATCAACACCTCACGTACCGCGCCATCACTATGGCGCGCGGTCAGCTCGTCTCGATCCTTTTTGACAAGGCCACGGATATCAGCATCACTGCTGCTGACCCTAGTGCAGCCCTGACTCTGATGAGCGCCGACATTGAGAGAATCGATACCGGTTGGCGCACTGCCCATGACGTTTGGGCCAACTTGGTTGAGATTGTTATTGCAGTCTACCTGTTGGGACGCCAACTCGGAATTGCGTGCCTGATTCCCGTGGGAGCAGCAATCTGTGAGTTCATTTAGGAATGATCCATGATACAGAATGAGTATTAAATGTACTGACGCCTTTAGTTTCCATCATCGGTTCTGTTATCGCGGTCAGTTTCGTCATGGCTCGTCAAGCCGCATGGCTAGAGGCCATCGAAAAGAGAATATCTGTTACGTCGCAGATGCTGGGCAGCATCAAGGGTGTCAAGATGTGTGGGCTGACCGATGTGCTGAGCACTCGCATCCACGCCCTGCGAAACGACGAGTTGCGCATTTCTGGCAAATTCCGTAGGTTGTTGATCTGGAACATGGTCTTGGGTGAGTAGTTACCGTGCATAGTTAAACCCGCTCCGATGGAACGTTTACTTACCAGACAACTCTAGCATATCTCGCTCCCATCTTTGCCCCAATCCTGACCTTTGCAACGTACAGTCTTGTTGCCCAGTCACGGGGAGGAGACAACAACCTGGACATAAACCGCATGTTTACATCTTTATCACTATTCGCACTGTTGAACGAGCCTATCACCTCCTTTGTCACGTCGTTATCCTCTTTGATGGGGTCCGTCGGGAGCTTTGCGCGTATACAGGCTTTCCTCAACACAGACATTCGCGTTGACAGCAGAATCATCTCATATGATAACAAGAGCGAGGGGTCATCAACCCCAGTTTCTCTACGCAGCGAGCAGGAGAAGGGCTCAGTATCTTCCGAGAAGGAGCCTGATTCTTCCCAAAGAGGCCCGTTGCTGATCGATTCTCTGGACGGCAACTGTATTGTTGTCAAGACAGGCGCCTTTGGATATGATTCTACACAGAAACCCATCCTCAGCGATATCACCGCTCAGGTTCCACTGGGTAATCTTACCCTTGTCGTGGGGCCAGTAGGTAGTGGCAAGTCAACTCTCCTCAGAGCATTTCTCGGAGAAGTGGCAGTCATGGACGGATCCATTCAAGTGATGAATTCGGAAATCGCCTACTGCGACCAAACTCCCTGGCACATGAATGGTACTGTGCGAGAGAGCATCATAGGCTTCTCACATGCCGACGAACGTTGGTACCAAAAGGTTCTACAGGCTTGTTCTCTGACAGAAGATCTCGGCCAACTTCCCAACGGCGATCTCAGTAAGATCGGGAGCAAGGGAATCGTTCTCAGCGGAGGTCAGAGCCAACGAGTCAGCCTAGCGAGAGCTGTCTACGCACAAAAGAAGATTGTCATCCTTGATGATGTCTTCAGTGGGTTGGATATGCATACTGAAAATGCTGTCTTCCATAGCCTACTCGGCACTCATGGCCTCTTGCGACAGTCCAACACAACCGTCATCATGGCGACTTCGCGTGGTACGTTGAATACTCTATCCACGTTCTAGTACTTATGCTGACACTGCTGCAGCGAATCGACTTTCCTACGCAGACCACATCATCAGCCTCGATGGTACTGGTATAGGCTGTGTACAGGGAAGCTTCGACAAGCTGGCCAATGCTGACAATTACGTGTCCCGCTTGGCTGTAGCGTCTGCGAACTGGACATATAGCCAAGAAACTTCTGTCTCCTCTACAGAACCTTCGGCTGATGCATTGCTGAATGCAGAGGTACTCCTCTCGGAGGAAGCCAAGGATGACGCTGGTCGTCGCACTGGTGACATGGCAATATACCTCTACTACATCCGCGCCATCGGCTGGATTCCAAGCTTCATCTTCGTCTTTGCCATCTGCGCCTTTATCGTCTGCCAATCCTTTCCCACCATCTGGCTCAATTGGTGGGCAGCCGCCAACGCCAAAGATCCTTTTGCACGTCTGGGTTATTACCTGGGCATTTACGCGATGCTAGGCGGCCTCGCGATTATCTTCCTAGTCCTCAGCACCTGGCAGATGATTGTCACCATGGTGCCGTTGTCGGGCAATAGCTTCCACCAGAGTCTTCTAAAGACGGTACTCAATGCACCCATGTCCTTCTTCGCCA
This sequence comes from Fusarium sp. NRRL 52700, assembly GCA_013396095.1. NCBI lineage: Eukaryota > Fungi > Ascomycota > Sordariomycetes > Hypocreales > Nectriaceae > Fusarium > Fusarium sp. NRRL 52700. The sequence continues at coordinate 99,886 of JAAQRM010000093.1, forward strand.
CTACAGATGCTGGCGTTACTATCAACCGCTTCAGCCAGGATCTTCAGCTCGTCGACATGGATCTGCCACTATCAGCGCTGAATACCTTTGCCACGTTTGTGCTGTGTATTGCTGAGATGATTCTGATCTCTGTAGGTTCGTACTACACAGCCATCGCATTTCCCTTTCTCTTCGTCGCGTTGTGGGTGGTTCAGCATACATACCTTCGGACATCTCGGCAGCTCAGATTCATGGATCTTGAGGCAAAGAGCCCGCTTTATGCCCTTTTTACAGAATCTGTCGCTGGACTGGCGACACTGCGTGCATTTGGCTGGCGTGACGCACTGGAGGAGAAGCATCATGACCTTCTAGATCGGTCTCAGAGACCGTTCTATCTTCTCTACGCGGCTCAGAGATGGCTGACTCTTGTCCTCGACTTGTTTGTCACAGTCATTGCTGTACTCGTCGTGATACTTGTCACGCAGTTGAGGGGTGTGCTGCCGACTGGATTGATCGGCGTGGCCCTTGTCAACATTATTCAGTTCAGTCAGCACCTGAAGCTGCTGATGACCTTCTGGACAACCTTGGAGACACATATTGGTGCAATCTCTAGGATCAAATCTTTCACGTCTGATACTGCCTCAGAGCACGAGCTGCAGGAAACAGAGCAGCCACCGTCTATATGGCCCTCCAAGGGCCAGATTGTTTTCGACAATGTTTCTGCCGGGTATACGTACGTTCATTTAACCCAAGCCCCACGACCAGTTGCTGACCATTATGTTTGTAGACCATCTGAGAATGTCTTGAAAGGCATATCCTTATCGATCGAGCAAGGTCAAAAAATTGGCATTTGCGGCCGAACTGGAAGGTAACAAGCACTCACCATTGACTAGTCATACTAAGCTGACCTATATACACCCGTAGCGGCAAGAGTTCGATGGTATCTTGTCTTTTCCGTATGGTGGACCTCCACCATGGTAAAATTCTCGTAGACGGGCTCGACATTAGCACGCTTCCCCGCGAACAAGTTCGTACTCGACTAGTTGGCGTGCCTCAAGATGCATTCCTCATCGAAGGAAGTAGCGTGAGGCTTAACGCGGACCCTGCTCAAGGGCTCTCAGATGCTGCCATTGAAGACGCCATGAGGGCCGTTGAGCTCTGGGACATTGTAGCCGAGAAAGGAGGCCTTGACTCTCCTATCGAAACGCTTCACCTTTCCCATGGCCAGAAGCAGCTCTTCTGCATTGCACGCGCTATCCTGCGCCCTTCGCCCATCGTAGTTCTGGATGAAGCTACCAGCAGGTAAGCCGTGACCTTCCATTTGACGCCGTCTTGACGTCAGGGACTGACATTATGACTAGCGTTGATGAGCGTGTTGATGAGCTTGTGCAGCGTGTTATACGTGAGCGGTTTGAGAACCGCACAGTGATTGCAATCGTGCACAAGCTCCAGTCAGCCCTCGAGGACTTTGACATGGTAGCTGTGCTTGATAAAGGTAAATTACTAGAGTTTGGGCCTCCGCACCAGCTTCTGGAACAGGGGCCTGAAAATTCTGCATTTGCTGCTCTATATGCGAGTCTGAGTACAGGAGGCGAGGAAGCACTGCAGAAATGATGTAAAAGTGAGATTCTGCTAGAAACGTATGATGGAGCATGGTACAGTCTGCTCCGGCACTAGCCAACGGATTCTAAGTTGGACCAGTACACTTCTCCCCGTAGCTTTTGGTAGATGGTTTGGTTCAGAGCTTCAATTATGATTACTCAAGATCCAGGATGAGGTCGCTAGCTAATCCACCACAAACACCTTGCTCTGTGAGGTAGAGAGTCAGGAAATGGCTTCATACGTCAACCCAACGGACAGAGGCCAACTACGGGCTTGCATCAAGGCCAATGAGAATGTGGCCATACCCGAAGGAACCACAAAAGCCTCCCATGTCATATTCTTATGATTGTTGCGCCTCAATTTCAAATTTTCATCCTGCAGCCGCATGTTGCAACGATTATTCCCTGCTCGAGTCTGGTGACAATGAATCATGATGTGGATATTCCTCCTTCCGCTGCAGCCACAACTACTAAGTCATGCATTTGTGCCAACCATTATCTGCTGTCCGATTATTTTACTGGAACACAGAACTGCCGGTAGCCTCACTTTCCGGGATCGACATGGTACCACTGAAAATGCACTTACTAAGGTTTTCATAACCTTTTCAGCTCTAGATGATGGGGCGGAGCTATTTTGTGTGCCGTGAAAGAGGCTTGCAGCGTGCAGTAGTGGAATTAGTGGCTGGCTGATCAGATATCACTTACAACGGGCCCGGCTGCCCGCTGTTTTCTTTTGTGCCGCACTGAGCCGTGCCGTGCTAACCGCGTTTCCCCTTGCATAGTTGTGCCTGAGGGTTGCCTGGCCTTTTTCTTCCAGGTTGTATACAGCCCTATAACCATGGCTACATGTCTATCGTAGATCACCACCACCATCAATCCACCATTTTCTGTGCTACCTGAGGCCTTTGATTACAGGCGGTCATGCGTCTCACTGTCAGCCTGATCCTCTGCCTTTTTGCCGTCCCGAATGGGATATCGGCTTATCCTGGCCCCGCTGGTCCAGCAGCGCGGCCTCATTCCCTTAAGCGCCTTTCAGAGTACAAATCCTCGGCAGCAGGATGCAGCTCTGGTCAAGAGGTAGTCATCAAGGCACCAGTGAACAATATTTTCCAAAGCCTCACTGATGAAGAATATGCCCATGTTACGGCGTATCTTCATGAGCAGAAAGACCTTAACTTGACGGCTGTAGTTAATTCGACCTCGTGAGTCTCAGTTTCGCTTAACTCTCTAACAGAACTTCGTTGAACATCTTCTGCATACTTCTCACATAGAACTATCGTGATACATCAGCTAATGGCACCCAGCTGGGATAATGTGATCGTGTCTTTGGACCTATTACAGCCGAACAAGACAGGTGCATTGGCTTACCTGGAAGGCCACGGTCCTGCTCCAGTCCGCTATGCGAGAGCAACCCTTCAGTTTAACTCAAAATTGCAGCCCTATATCCAAGAGTATATGGTCGGACCGCTACCGATCCAAAAGGGTCTGACGCATCATGAGGAACTCAACTACATATTCACATCTGGCCGAGGCCGGATCAATGTGTACAACGCTGACGGTGAAGCCATCGCTGCTTTCAACCTCAAAATTGGCACTGAGATAAAAGACATCACCAAGGAACTTCTCAACGGTGTTCGTGTATCCTTTATCTACGCGTCTATCGATGCCTCGACTAACTATTTCAACAGACCGCAACAGGTGCTAAAACCGATAATCTTCTGATTGCAGGCAGTGACCCTCTGATTCACCATAACGATAGGGTCTACCAGTGGAACGAGTTCTACTCTGCTCACACTGGCGAATTCTACTCAGAAACAGTCCTTCCCACCAGTTTGCAATTCAAGGTTGACCTTACGGGCCGTGATCCATCCAAGTGGAAGGTAGTGGGCTGGTACTACGACGGCAACTTCTGGCCATCAACTGCCGCCTTTCGCAAGGGTATCAAATCCTTGAAACGAAGGCCAGGACCCGTCGTCGATGGATCCTGGACTTCTACTGATCAACAAGGCGACAGCTTTCCCCGTGACGATCTGTACCCTCCTATTTCAGTCCAACCTGATGGTCCCCGATTCGGAGTGGATAGGGAGCAGAATTACGTTGAATGGAGTAAGTTCTTTGGATATTGCTTTTCTAGATCTGGCTGACAATGCTTGAAAGTGGACTTTAGCTTCTTTCTTTCCAATCACAAAGAAACGGGGTTGCAGTTACACGACGTTCGATTCAAGGGCGAACGTCTGATCTATGAGTTTGGTCTTCAAGAGGCTCTTGCACATTACGCTTCGCAAGACCCCCTGCATGCCTCATCGGCATATCTTGATTCCTCATACGGTATAGGTACCAGTCAATGGAATCTCGTCGACGGTTTTGACTGCCCATCGCACGCTACCTATCTCAACACAACGTTTTATATCAGCGAGACTACCCATGTGCACCCAAACAGTTTATGTCTGTTTGAGTACGATACTGGTTATCCTATCCAACGACACTTGACCACGGACTATGTTTCTGCAACCAAGAATATTGTCTTCACCGTACGTAGCGTTTCCACGGTGGGCAACTATGACTATCTCTTTGAGTACTCTTTCCACTACGATGGATCCATCGCAGTTACTGTTAGGGCCTCGGGATATATCCAGGGAGCCTTTTGGTCAGGAGATGGAGATTATGGCTATCATATCCATGATAATCTGTCTGGATCTATGCATGATCATGTCATCAATTTCAAACTGGATCTAGACATCAAGGGCACAAAGAACAGTCTGATGAAGACAGAGTTTGTACCACACACTCAAGTGTAAGATCCCCTCCGGCATTTTTATTTCAACATGCTAACTATTGGCTAGCTACCCATGGTCTGATGGTCAGCCTATCAACACCATGAAGGTTAATCGCTCGTACATTGCCAGTGAGGACGACGGCAAAATAAACTGGGCACCAAATGGAGCAGCTTCATATTCCGTTGTTAATAAGGACAAGCTAAATGACTTTGGAGAGGCACCCGGTTACTCCATAACCCCAAGTATGACACTCCCCAACACACGATCTCACATGAATACTAACAAAGTTTACAGACAGCGGTGGCACTGCGTATCTGACTGTCAAGTCATCCTCTGCCCTAGGACAAGCCGCCAATTGGGCCAATCATAACCTCTACGCCCTCCAGCAGCACGACACTGAACCAAAGAGCGCATACGCCTTTAACAGCCACGACTTGAATCACCCAGCTGTCGACTTTGACAAGTTCTTCAATGGAGAAAGTCTAGACCAGGAAGATATTGTTCTGTAAGTACATAATACTATGGCATGGCTGTTATTCACGACTGATAATCATTCAAGATATTTCAATCTCGGCATGCATCACCTCCCTAACACCGCCGACCTGCCCAATACCGTAACTACGAAAGCTGTCTCCTCCATGGTAATCTCACCGCAGAATTACTTTTCTGGTGACGTATCACGACGGACTGTGCATCAAGTCCGAATGTCCTTTGACAAGAACTCCAATGTCACCGAGGTCAAGAGGTTTGGTGTGAAGCAGCCCACATGTGCGTTCGATATGAATAGAGCGGCACCTGAACTGAGCAAGTTTGTCGGAGAGATTGAGATTCCCAAGTTTCCTTGGAATCCAAGTGGTAGTCTGCAAACAAACCCTGGTGGCTAAGGGCCAGGTCATTTTGTACAGTTGACACTGACGTCTGGCCCTATGACCCAGTAGTCTATCACTTGAAGTATCTCTGTAACAATGATTAGAGATGTGCACAGTCCCATAGTTTATTTGCAGGTCATCGCCGATTTAATGTACATTCTTAAAAGAAACAGAAGCTTATATAATAGAGACTGGATCCTATGCTATGTTCACTTGTGACTCATTCTTGATTCCTCTGGCAATGCATTCCTTCATCTACAAATAAAAAGCTTTTTACTGTAGGGTTGCTTCAGCAGGCTCCCCCGCCCAAGCTCTCCGCAGTAGTTCAGAAATCCATTTGAACTCCAAAGGTCGTGGGTTGGGATATTGGTTGCTAGTGGCAATCTGAGCTGCTCTCTCAATATCACTTTCCTTCATCCCCAACTCTTTCAATCCGTGCGGTACTGGCAGTTTCCCCATCAGTAGTCCCAACCCTTTCAATGCATCCCCATCACTTCCAGGTAAAACAGTAGCTAGCTTGGCCATCTGGTCTGGGATACAGGGCGCATTGTAAGACAAGGAATGGGGAAGCATGACAGTGTGCGTCTCAGCATGAGGAAGTCCGAATGATCCACCGAGCACATGGCAGATCTTGTGATGAAGTCCCATTGAGGAGTTGCCTAGCACTGTACCGCAAAGCCATGCGCCATATAGAGCCTGATCGCGAGAGGCGTTGGAGTCAGGGTTTTCCACGATTTGTGGTAGTGACTCCGCTAGTGACTTTATTCCCTCAAGGGCTAGTATTGAAGTGATGGGGTTGGTATTTTGGGCGTAGAGTGCTTCGACTGCGTGCGCTATTGCGTTGACACCAGATGTGCTACAGATGATAGGTGGTAGTGTCAAGGTGAGGTCTACATCGTAGATGACCACAGCTGGCAGGATCTTAGGGTCGGATCGAGTAGTCTTGATACCGTCTTTCGTTTCGCCGAGAATGGGGGTCATTTCCGAGCCTGAATACGTCGTTGGAATGCTGATATGAGGTACACCTGAACGGATAGAGATAGCCTTTCCAAGTCCAACTACTGATCCTCCGCCGATAGAAATAACGCAGTCTGCTGATACAGAGCCAAGAAAGGCAGTTCCTTCTTCCGTTACAGATGTTGGAGTGTGCGCTGTGGCGCTGGCAAAGATGCCGGCGACATCGAGAGGAGCATCTTTGATGATATCGGACAGTTGGTCTGCGAGGTGACGTTTACCAGGCGTGCAAAGGAGAAGTGGTCGGGAGACGTGAAGGCGCTTGATCTCGGCAGGGAGTTTTGCGATACTGCCAGAGCCAAATACGACTCGGTTCGTTTGGACGTTATACTCAAAGTCTTGCATGTTGGCTAGCGGGAATTGCTGTCGTGATTGATCGAACAAACCGCTAAGAAACTGTGCTTCTGGAAATTGCTATGCTGAAATAGATGATTAGATTATCTCATTTGATCGATTTATTACATATTGGACCGGAAGATTCGGAAGACTCGGAAATCCCGATGTACTGAGTCCGGATGGCGGAAGATTGGGGTTTAAGTTTGAGGTTTTCCGAGATAACGCGTGTTCTTCCGGAACTAGAGTAATACTTCCAGACCCGGGGCCCCGCGTTATAGGGTGATCAACGACCAAGTTAGATCGGATCGTGCATCCCATCTTACCGGTATTGCCCCGCATCCGGGGACAGATCCGGGTACAACACTGCCCGAGATTCTAATTCCAGGCAAGAGTTCAATCATAAAGCATGGACTTGCCCTCTGCTGCAGATCATCTTGAAGTAGATCTTCATTCCTGGACAGGCCATAACCGTTAGTCCATTTAATCTTATCACAGGCTACCCTACATGTCATGCACACTTGTTAAGCCCATGCCAGTATGGACGATCTCAAACCTAAGCAATCAATGGATGAACAAGTCCACGATACTGCCTTGTCTTCAGATCTCAAAGATTCAGAAGGCTACATAGCCCAGGTTGACACGCAACACCACGGTAACCTCAAACTCGCCAAAGATGGGCATACCGTTCTGATCCCGCAACCTTCTGACGATGCGCGGGATCCTCTTAACTGGAGTCCTGTCAAGAAACATGTAATTCTCTTCATCGTCAGTTTCGCAGCTTTTCTTCCCGATTATGGCAGTGCCGTTGGCGCTGTCACTCTCATTCCGCAGGCAGCGTAAGTAAAGACTCATTCCAAGAGTGATCATTATGTTAATACGACTCTAGGCAATGGAACATGAGCCAAGACACGGTGAACCACTCCCAAGTAGGAAATGTTTTCATGCTCGGCGCAGGCGGTATCTTTGTTGTAGCCATCTCCGCGTGGGCAGGGCGTCTACCTGTTTTATTCTACTTCCTTGTCGTCGCAGCTGCTTCAGCTGCTTGGTGTGCTACTGCTTCGACCTTTGAGTCTTTCATGGCTGCTCGTATCTTGAATGGTTTCTTCAGCACTGTTGCGCAAGGTGGAGGATTGATGTTCATCTTTGACATGTTCTTTTTCCATGAGCGCGCTCGCAAGATTAACATCTGGGCTGCTTTCATCATCCTTTCTCCATACATGGGTCCATTGTTGACTGCCTTTATTATTACGACAGAGCCGTGGCCCATTGCATTCTGGGTATACTTTACTGAAGTATAACTTCCTGGCCCAGCGACTTTAAGTTCAAGACTGACTATGCACAGACCTCGCTTGCCCTTGTCCTTACAATCCTGTTTGTCGAGGAAACCTATTATGACCGTCGCATCTCCGCGGCTGATCAACCACCTAGAGGATCACGGATGGGCAACTTGTTAGGCTATGTCCAGTATCAATCTCGCCACCTCCGCAACAGCTTCGGCCACGCCTGTATGCGCCCAATCCGCGTCATCCTCAAGCCAACCGTCTTTCTGTCTTGCCTTTACTATCTACTGACCTTTGCATGGGTCGTCGGTATCAACACAACCTTGTCAATATTCCTTACACCTTTATACAACTTTGGTCCTAAGCAGATCGGCTTTTTTTATTTCACCCCTGTTGTTGCTGCTATCTTGGGAGAAGTAGTCGGCCACTGGCTACATGATGGAATTGCCACCCAGTTCATCAAAACGCACAACGGCCATTTTGAGCCTGAAATTAGATTGCGTGCAATTTGGTTCAGCACCCCGTTCATGCTCGCCGGTTTGGTCGGACTGGGTTTCGCTCTCGAGGAGGGGTATCATTATATGATCACAGCCTTGTTCTGGGGCCTGTATGTCTTTGGTATCATGGTAACTACTGTTGCTCTAAATGCGTATAACCTCGACAGCTACCCGGAGGCATCAGGAGAGGTATCTGCATGGATCAACTTTGCGCGAAGTAAGTTCACATGCCACTACTCGCACAACATCTTTAGACTATTGCTGACACCATACAGCTACTGGGGGGTTTATCATCAGCTATTTTCAAGTCAAATGGGCAAATTCAGTCGGCGCTAAAGTCAGCTTTGGTACCCAGGCAGGCATTTGTGCTTTTGCATTTCTTATCGTTGTTTTTTTGCAGGTATCTGGAAAGAGAATGAGAGCCAAGAGTGGAAAGCTATCCTTTCCTACATCTTAGGACATTTACCCGAGTACCATTTATATCATAATAATAATGCAACTTTTGTCTCTAAGAAGATGTCAATGGTATAAAATGGCTCTGTAATAAATACGTATCTGGCATTCCCCAAAGATTTTGCTGGAAGGTTAGTTAATTCTCAAACTGCTTTTTGTTCTAGCCAACCCAACTACTATTAGACTGTTCCTCGACCCCACTCAAAGATTTCACGTACCAGTTGGTCAGCACAGGAGTAATGGGGGTTTTAATTATTCGCCGGTCCCAGGAAAATGCAGTCAATATCCCCAGGTTTTGAAATTGCGGGGGATAACATGTCAACCTAATGTACTTAGTAAATATACCTCGGCACTTCGGTGCGGAATTGACGATCTAGACAACCTAGGGAAGGGCGCTTCGCTGGTCACGCTGTCGAGCACACTTGGACCTTGAATCCCGCGATTTCCGGTCTATTTCTGAGGGGAACAAGAAGCTAAGAATAAACATGTCCTCGACTTCAGCGACCAAGAAATCTAGAAACATGGATGAGTATGCGTCCCATGCTTGGTAAGTGCTCCGTGTTCTTAGCCTGAGGATCAACAAAGCACAGAATGTCAGCGACGCAAGGTCAAAGTTAGTCTTACCCCGACAATCGTTATAGGTTCTTTGCTGATCCTCCTGTCGCAGTGTTCTGGACAGTCACCATGCCACAACTGTCTCGGCAGAGGTGCTGAATGTACCTATCAAGCGCCATCAAATGGATCTAGTAAAAGGAAGCGAAAGCGGACATCGTCAGACACAAACAAGTATGATGCCGCCGCTGTCTTCAACTCTGCATCAGGCTCCTTCTTATATGCCTCTAGGCTGACAGTCATCCAGAAGACGCGCTGCTCCCTCCTCCGCCTCTGCGTCACAAGAGACTACACAGCTCAAGGAGCAGCTTCAACCATTGCAACAATCTGGATACCTTGATGATGCAGCAATCACTTAGCTTCGACTTCCTCAGTTCACACAACACTCCACTACTGCCGAAACATAAGGATATCTCGGCACCCTCACCAGATGAAACGCCTCCTATATTCAATCATTCCATCGAGGTATTTGAACCGCAGAGTGCAACAGAGAATCTCGAGGAGGAATCACCTAGCCCTTGTCGAGATAGCCGTCAATCTGCTGAGCTCACCTATGTCGAGACTGACATCTTTATCCCCGGCAACAAATGGCTGAGCCGATTCGCTATTGCTTCGCAGAGCTATGATCTACGCTCCAGTGTCGAAGCAGATCCTGTTCTCCCGGACACAACCGCCTATAGAGCTGTACTTTTCTGCTTCCCTGACCCAAGGACTTGACGCGGGCAATAAAGATAGGCCTAGCTGGCATCGACTGCTTCTTTGCGAGTCGGTACTCGACGGACGCCACGGTCAGACCGGATGCTTCGGAGAGCCGCGTCAAGTACCCATCGTGAGAGGCGTTGCTCCCAATGACGAAGCCACCTAAAGACGGCCACTAAGCTTAGCACCCATAGCGACACTAGCGTGTGGTCATACCTACATCGAAATGGAGGAAAACACCTTTAGATGGACCAGAATATCAGCAGAAGTCTTTTGGCCAGAATGCACGGATCTATTAACTCTTTGCTCGGCTGTTTCTGTCCGGCCTCTTGTGTATGTTTGAGATGCAATTGTGGTTAGAAAGCTGCGACGGAATTGATGATTCCGTGGGACAGAACATTCCGCGGCTATAATCCATGTTCCCGAGTCTTCTGGTCGGTGCAGAGTTTAAAAACTTCTAATTATTTAATTGGTTAGTGGTTTGACCCTTGCCAGCCCTGCCGGGTAGGTTGATAAAACATGGCTTCAAGACACAGAATTCTCCATATCGTAACATTCGAATAATGCTCATGGAACAAATACAATAGCTGCAAGGATATAAGTTAATCTCAGTAGGCTATAAAGTAAATTAGATCCTGTAATTCTGGCTTTCTCTTAGACAAGGTGCTGTGAATCGTTGGCTTTGAAGCCATTTGTTGATGACTTGTTTTCAGCTCACAGCCAGAATATCAAAGAGTCAACCACCAACATCAGCTTCTATTGGTCTCACTGTTCAGAGCTTTGTGAGTATCTGAGAGATTTGCGGTCGCGAAATAAATTGCGGCCAAGCCACGTCCACGCCCACTTCCTGCGCAACCTTGAGAACCCAACCCGGCTCTTTCAAAAACTGTCGCCCAACAGAAATCAGGTCAACGCTACCCACCGTGCCCTCCTGAACCAGGTCTCTAGCCTGAAAAGCATCCGTAATCTCACCGACAGTACCTATGATCATATGTTTACCTGCCTTGTCCAGTTCCTTCTTCACCCTCGCAGCCATGGCAGCCTGTTCTTTTCCAGCGTCAAACACGTTGTGAGCGGCTTGTGGGTGATTGCCTGCGGAACTAACGTCGAGGACATCGACGCCCAGATCAGGAAGAAGCTTTGCAAGGCGGATCGTGCTGGGAACATCCCAACTTCCTAGGCTCTTGCCCAGCGTGGTGTTCTCCATCCAGTCAGTCGCGCTGATTCGGACGAACAGAGGCATGGAAACAGGGATCACACCGCGGACAGCTTGGATAATCTCAAGAATCAGTCGAGTTCGGTTCTCGAAACTACCGCCGTATTGGTCTTTCCTCTGATTCGTGATGGGGCTGACGAACTGATGCAAGAGATAACCGTGTGCAACATGAATCTCCAGCACATCTATACCGGCCGAGACCGCTCGCTCTGCTGCTTTCGCAAAACTTTTGACCAAGTCGGAAATTTCGCCAATGCTCATCTCCCGGGGCTTCCAGTACCCCCCCTCTGGATCTTGACCAGACTTTCCATCCCAGACAAAGTCCGAGCCTCCAGATGGCCCAACAACATCTGTAGGCCACCCGCCTTGAGATTCATCCGCTTTAGCACTTCCCTGTCCCATACGATTCGCAACCCACGGCGCCAAAGTGCTAGCCTTCCTTCCGGCATGCCCAAGCTGCATCCCGATAAGACCTCCCTGAGAATGTACAAAATCTACCAGGTTCTTGAGGGCATCTCTCTGCGCATCGTTCCAGATTCCGGGACAATTGACGCTGATGCGACCATTGGGCGTAACACCAGTTGCTTCCAGCATGACGAGCGCCGCACCTCGGAAGGCATAGTGGCCGATTGTAGTATGGTACAGAGGAGTCATGACACCTGTCTGCGGTCCAGTTGCAGCACATGAGTAGTGGCACATGGGGGACACGCAGATACGATTGCGCAGCGTGACACCGCGGATTTTGAGAGGACGGAAGATTGTCGGAGTGTTTGGTTCGAGTTGTTTTGCAGTGCCTGTGCTGGGTTCCTGAGCTGGTGCAAAGAAGGGAATACCGGGCACTGCGGCGTTGAGTTGGGAGTCGCGAGCCATGTTGCGTACTGTTTGGGAGAGAATGTGATGAACCGTGATGAGGATGTGGTGGATGACCGATTTCCAGAGAATTATTATATCAATCAAATGACTCAATTGTATAGAGCCAGTCCTCAAGCTCACTCTGAGGAACTGACTGGTAGGTATCGTGTATTTGTCAAGTTTAGCCAGAAAATGGGTCGAGGTGTTAACCGATTCCACGGAACGAATTATGGTTTGGGCCTTCGGAACTTGACAGTTTCCGAAATCTGGAGACTCGCGACCATCAGCGAGTCCAAGACTCAATGACCAACAGCCGAAGCTTATCCATTCGCCGGCCGATATTGATTCATTTAAGAACAATTAATTATTTCATAGTATACACAATTAGAAAATCTCAATGCGACCCCCCTGGACAGTCTACTATTCCCCCAGGGGCAAGTTCAAGATGGCAACAAATCAACCAATGAGCGCACGAGACCGTACCCGGTCCTACCTCTCAGTCACAGCACAAGACATGCCTGACTACTTCGGCTTTCTCGGTCCATTCTCCCCGCTCGGCCACGGCAGTCTCGTAGCCTCTATCGAGATGGTGACCAAGTATATCACTGACTTTGTGAACAAGCTCCAAACTCCAAACTACAGCTACTGCGCTCCCAAGGCTCACATACCCGCTGCTTACCAGAAACATGCCGTTGCATGGCTTGAAAAGACAGTTGAGGTGAGTAACTGCAGTAGCACGTTTAAGAACGGGACTGCTGGTGGAAAGCTTAACAGTTTACAACCTGGAGGTCGGATTCACTACTTTGAGCTTCTGCGTACTCCAAGATGGGAGGACTTTGAGTGGAAGAGCCTTTGCGAGAGTGAGGATTTGACTTTTGCTTGGCTGGCGAGTGGTTTCACCTATAGAGAAAGTAATCCCGCTAACTTCCCAGACACAACGTAATTCTTGGCCTCTCGGTTCTGTATTCCTCTAAGTAGTCTTGACTAACCGTCCAATGTAGCTTGCTTATCAATTTTGACAAACATTCTAAGTAGATCGAAATATGCAACATAGAGGAAGACGTTTAAAATGTTGTAAACGGGACCGAGGGGGTATATAGAGACTGATCGGACTATATTAGCCAGATGGAGATATGTATAAACAGAAACTTTGAATACTAAGTTCTGTCCATTGGTCGAAACTCTCAGCAACAAGTCTCAACATGAAATACAATAAGAACTCATTAAGAGCCATAGTAAAGAGTAATAAGAACTTATTGCATTGCCGGTTAAGCGAAATACGGAATAAGGCATGATATTAATAATGACGTGCACTTTGAATTTAGCATTCAACACATTCGTAGTCCCTCTGGCTTTAAGTCACAGTACTCATATGATCAATCCGTTTATCATGGTAACATTAGCAATAAACGTTCTTTCAGCACAGTGGTACAGGCAGCGAGAATATCACTTTCTAGTAGTTATAGCTTAGAAGACCCAGAAACATTGGCCTCGTCTCCCAGCAACATCTCTGCAAGCTTTGCCGCGGCATCAGCTGTCCTGGCTCTTGCGCGAGTTGAACGACCCTGGGGACCAACATCTCCCAATAGGTGCACCTCCCTCCAACTGCCGATATCACCGACCTCCAAAACCGTACCCCCAGCGTACTTGACCTCAGTAAGCAGTGCCATCATCGCCTTCACAACTTCCTCAGTAGGCAACAAGAAGTCTTCAGCCGGATCAACGTGATTCTGTGCTCCCGAGTTATTACGAATCAGCGGTGTGTCAACTAAGCTAGATAACGTAAGTTAGATTGATACATCAGGTGGAGGGGATGTGAACTCACCCCGGCGCAATGCCGATTACTCGGATGCCACACATCTGGTCAAGCGGTGCCATGCAACGGACGAATTGGCTGATAGCAGCTTTCGATACAGAGTAAAGAGGAAGAACCACGGAGGGCTTTTGGGCTGTGATGCTTGAAAGGTGAAGGATGGTGCCTGGTTTCTTGGCCTCTCGCATCTTCCTGATCGCGATTCGTGTCATTCTGATAGGGTGCGACAGGTTAATGTCAAACAGCTTGTAGTTGAGTGTTTCGTCCTTGTCATTCCAGAACCCAGGAGAGGACGCTTCGTACACGCCGGCACCGGGCACTACGATATCAGGCACTCCACCGATCTTCTTCTCAAAGACCTCGAAAACCTCGAATAATTGTTCCAGTGACGTTACATCAGTCTTGTGAAATACAACTTGGGGGTTCGATTGGTTCCCTAGAGACTTTAACCATGCTGCGGCATTGGGGGTCAGTGAGATGTCAGCGATAAGGACCGCGCATCCCTTGTCTCTGAGAGCCTTTGCGAGTTCCAGGTTGATACCTTTGTTTCAAGTCAGATCCAGGACCAGAAGGTGTAATGAGAGTCTTACCCGAGCCACCTCCTGTTACCAAGGCTGTTTTTTGGGCAAGATCGCTCATGATGACGGAATGAGTTGATATCCCTGACTGTAAGTGAGGGAGTTACAAAGCTGGCAGTGCTGTATATAGAGCCCTATAATCAACACTCAATTGAGATTTCGAGTTGAAAGTCCAGATTTATGTCTTCTGTGGAGGCCTGAGCACTAAACTTTGGCGTTAACAATGGCAGGCGAAGCTAGGGGCGGAAACACTTTTAGCAGGCCAACCTCCGAATTCCGCGGAACTTTTAGACTATACGGAAACATTAGACTGAGTCAATGGGAAGAATATGGCGAGGATAACGTCTGAACATTGTAGTATTTTGACTTGACTTGGGGGTTTGGTCTCTGCCTATCTATGTAGTTAGTTAATTGATGCCCACAAGATGAAGCTTGATAAAGCCTTGGAAATGCGGAGAGAAAATAGCTTCCAGGTTGGAGAGTTGGCTGAATTTCTATTTCGGAATGGCTCAATAGATCGCGCTAGCCCCGCGGAACTACGACAATATTTGGAGCTCCCATCGTTAGGGGTGATCCAAGTGGGCCTATCGTTACATTCTACCACCTAGTTCCGCGGAAACAAGCAATGACAAGTGTGACAGAAGCTGTTATTAAGCAAAACGATGTGCAGTAGTTAGAAATAAGGGATGATTCAAATATATCGAAGTGCAATATCCTACGTCCCAGATCAAGTAACCATACACCATCCACTAAAGCGGTTGGACTATACCCTCACTACTAAGCAGCAATATGTACACTCTTCATGTTAGCTCCATGTACTGGTTTGAACTCACAGCCGGTGGTCTCTCTATCGTCCTGCTACTCTCCTTTCTGCACAGTCATGCTCTTCCAAAGCTTATTCCTGGGAAACCCCGTGAGAAAAGTGCCACAAAGCGCCTACCAGCAGACCTCCCGGACTTGATTAATCACCAGAAGCACACCGGGAAGCAACGCCGATGGTTTGCGCTGCAGTGACAAAAGCTCAACTCTCCAATCGAAAACCGCGACTGGTTTTGTCTGACTTTCGAGAGACGCACGATATCCTCTCAAAACGATTGAAGGATTTCGACCGTAGTGATAGAGTCCGGGAGGCATTTGCGGGGATCATCCCCATCAGATACTTTCGTATCAAACAGTAGATTCCAAGTTCAAAAAGCATAGAGAGCTGATGAAGGATCTTATGTTACCAAAGTTCCTCAACCAGGTTGAGCAAATAGACGACATTGGAAACCGCTTCTAATCAATCTCAGGTCTCAGCTCCCGAGATATACTCCAAAGTCAATACTTTGGTTAGCCTCTGGCATGAGAAGTGCTTGCATGCCACTGAAGTTTAATACTCCTGTAAACACCTAGTGTAGGGTGTGCAAGAAGGCTAAACATGGCTAGTAGGGTCGAAACCAAACCCATCAGCAAAGATCCGAGACTGCCTGCTCTAACCAAGCGGTACAGGACCTTTAGTGCTGACGATATGAGTACGGGACAGACGAGTTTCGTATCCACTACCCTGGGCATTGGCGATTATTCTGAGACCAATCGCTAACGTTACCTTACCTAGCTGCATTGGATACCGATCTAGGGAGTGATACAGAAACATCAAGTACCGGGGATATGCGATCAGACACTACAGGCGCCGGAAAGTATCAGTGCAGATCAGCTGTGCGGAGCTATACGAAGGGATAAACGAAGTAAACGAAGCTAAACGAGGTATAAAATTCACAGCATCAATATGACTGGTAGTTTTCTGGAGAACTCCTGCATACGATAAGGAGTTACTGGTTCTTGGAGGGCTGGGGCCAACCAATAGTAGAGACAGTAGCAGATATCTTGGGGAGCTACTGGAGAGAATGGCTGCTATGGCCTTTGCAGGTTATTTAAAATAAGAATTCATTACCCTAGTACTATGTGTTACTTAAAGAGTTAAGCTGATAGCCGGTATATTTTTACAGTACTTAATAAAAGAGTATATAGTTGATGCAACAGACTTAGATAAGGAAGCCGTTCTCGGAACCATTCTCCCTCCTCAAATTCTTATCTCTAACAAGTAGCAGTAATAATTTACCTCTTGTGGATAACATGGCTGATTTTAGACTGAGGATCACCCCGAGCCACGTAGAACAGGTGATTGCCATTGCGAGCAGCAACAGCAGTCAGCTGGCTTGAGCCATCTACTCGTGTTCCCATGACATGCTGGGGACTGCCCCAACTCCTACCGTACTGCTTGGTCACTACTCGAAGCTCTTGGTTTTGTTTTGTGTAGTACAGGTAGACAGTCCCTTCGACCCAGATAACAGCCAGACTGGTACCAAGCTGTGCATCATATGTATACTTCAACTGCGCAGCTGGTTTACAATTAGCTTAGTAGAAAGTGAAAAAAAAAAAAAAAAGCTTGAACTTACTTTCGCCTTCGCCATCAGCGGAGTATTCGTACAAAGTTGGATCGGAAGCGCCTTGGATGATTACAGAGCGTTGGTCGGTTTCCGGGTCATAGTAAGCCGCTAGAGATGAATCCTCGTTGATTTGGACGGTATCGGCAATCTCGCGCACCCTGCCAGAGTTGACATGAGCCTCCACTAGAACGAGATCCCCCGGGCGTCCCCTTTCGGAATGTTAATGCATCGTTAAGTGAACAAGAACTGCAGACAACTTACTTGAAATAATAGATCCAAGCATCATCTCCCGAGGTACTAGATGCAATAGTCAAGTTGTTCTTGTTCGTCTTATCAATAGACAAGCTTTCAGGGCTGACGACAGAAACACTGTGGTACTCGTCATCGTATCCAGCAGCGCTTTTCGTCTTAGTGAAGCCTGCGACGATATGTTTGCCACGGAGCATTGAGCTCGCGACCTGACTTTTGTCAAGGATGCTGCCTGGAA
This sequence comes from Fusarium sp. NRRL 52700, assembly GCA_013396095.1. Classification (NCBI taxonomy): domain Eukaryota; kingdom Fungi; phylum Ascomycota; class Sordariomycetes; order Hypocreales; family Nectriaceae; genus Fusarium; species Fusarium sp. NRRL 52700. Next base: position 117,375 of record JAAQRM010000093.1, read on the forward strand.
TGCCGGAGGTAAGAGCCTCAGGGTTGTCGTTTGCATTGCCCTCGTCGTGATGCTGGGTGGCGAGCTGGTTGTTGGGGGATGTGTAGAATACCTGAAGCTTCTTGCCGTCCGCAGCCTGTGGTTTGTAGATACTAGCGATGCCGGGCATTTTGAAATTGTCGTAAAGGTTTAGTTATATGCGGTATAGCGCAGTTTGATATATCAACGTGTTTTTAATGAGATCGCCATGGGCTCTGCAGAGGAGTTGTTACATCCGGCATGTTGGCTGCTATAAATACCTCAACCACGAGCGAAACTCAAAAACTCCTGCCTCATTGCCCTTGGCCTCAATAGTGTTCGCGTGCATTCACAATTAACTAAAAACAAAATCATATGCAGAGACGCAATAGCACGGCTTTGCTAAGCCATTTAGATCGACTAAAACGACACCTAGCATACAAATGCAGTCAAGATCATCTCTTTGCAGGAGCTGGAATATCCCTAGGTTAACCAACGCATGCATTGCTAAGACGTTAGTGGCACACGATGTCAGACGTACATTTGAGCTCATGTCTAGTTAATCTTTCAACCAATTGACGGTACTACGCACAGGCCGTCTCCCACAAGGAAACCTTGTTCCAGTACTGTCATACTGATAAAGCAACTAATCATAACGGCTGATTGGTGGTGGGAGCCACCATTTCCATTCTGTTCTGGACGCTAGCTAGTGCATGTTTAGATAGCGTTCTGAGCGTCTACCAGTGTTCTTCGATCATTGAAAATATTATCGGGACCACTACCGTGTGTAAAGCTTATAATTCGTTTGTCATGATGCAGATGTGTCGGAATAGGCTCCTGCATATGTTCGCCATATATTGGTACGCCATAACCTGTATGTAAGCAACCTTTGGACTTTTTTATACTATTGGTTCCAAGATCTGTCTGCTGATTTAAGCTCTCAGCTACAAATCTCAACTATAAATAATACATCTAGCACTATTGGTTCAGTTCGGGTACCAGCATCTAATGTTATGTCGTCCCCCAGAAATGTCGTTTTGGTTGAACTTGCCATGCAGTCAGATGAAATTACTTGACGGTAGCTGTCTACCTGCCTGCCTCCCTATTAGTATCCTACAAGTTACTGACCTCGCGATCTTCAAAGCAAGACTCTGGAACATGTTTGGTTTGTTTATGCTGTAATTCGACTACTCGCTGATAACCATATGGTCTTTTACAAATAAATGATCAACATGGGAACCTACACCTGAGAAAAAGCTAAAGCAGCCAGTGCGCTTGGTAGCCTTGACTAACAAGAGCCGCACCCTTCAAGAACGATTAAATTAAATAGTAGTACTAGAGCCAGAATGTCTAAATTCTCTGTGCTGATTCAAGGTCTCAGATAAAAGTCTAAACTGCAGACAACACACTATCTTAAACACATTGGCAGAAGTAACATTTTCATGTGATTACTGTTGCGTAACTCACTGACTAAACTTATACAACAATTACTTCAACTCACCACGAATCATTGACCAGTGGACAAGGATGGCTCGGAGGTTTAAAGGGCATAAGGATGTTTACTTGTCAAAGACCCCTGCGTGGAACCTCCGTCTTTCTGTTCTAGTCCATAAGAGGGTAAGACAAGGCACATTTCACTACCGACTTGCCTAAACGGGCCAAGGCTCACTGGGGTCAGCAGAGCTGAAGCGCTCCATTTCACCAAAGTACCGAATGTGATGTCATGCTGAAAAAAGATAAGATCAATGTCAGCAGAGCTAAAAGAATATAAATAGATCTGACATCTGACGTCTTTCCCATCTCTACCCCTCATCTACTCTTGATTTTAAGATTCTACCTTTCAAACATCACCATGGCTCACCAACAAGGATATCCACAGCAGCAACAAGCGATGCAGCCTGCAAGCAATGACAGAGGTGCTTTTCCAGGCGGCACCTACAGCATCGCTCACCGCGACACCAACGCCGTTCTCAATGTGGACCTTCAGCAAGGCGCCACAGTGCGCTCCAAGTCAGGCGCCATGATTCACATGTCCGGCTCCATTGAATTATCTGGAAAGTCCAAGTTCTCTCTGGGAAAGCTCTTTACAGGCGGCAATATGTTTGAGTCGACGTACGCCGGCCCAGGTCGCGTTGCGCTTGGCCCGACGCTTTTTGGAGATATCATTACCTTGCATGTTGATGGTCACCAGTCTTGGACCATTGGCAAAGACGCTTTCCTTGCTTGTACCTCTGAGATTTCCAAGAAGAAAGAGACTCAGGGTATTGGCAAGGCGTTGTTCTCGGGAGAAGACCTCTTTGTGTTTCGAATTGAAGGTCAAGGCATTATGTGGCTGACGAGCTTTGGTGCTGTCGATCGACTGGATGTAAGATTTACCGAGCATTTTACTACATTGCACTACTAATTATTGATGAATAGCTTCGACCTGGGGAGGAACATATTGTCGACAACGGTCATCTCGTCGCTTGGAGCTGCAAATACTCCATCGAAAAGGCTGGCGGAGGAGCTATGACTGGAATGAAGACGGGCGAGGGCCTGGTTTGCCGTTTCACTGGCCCTGGATCGGTTTATGTACAGACGCGAAACATGGATGAGTTTCAGTCATTCATTAAGGCAACTGTTGGTGCATAGATCCGTTCGACTCATCGAAGTTCCTACGATCTCCTATCCCTCTAGTATTTCTCATCTAAACCTATTAGATAGGAATGTGCACATAGCATCAGCTAGACCAACCTCTGTAGTGCCTAGCATATGGTCACGCTCCGCTACGGTGGAGTACGTACGGTTAGTGACTATTAAATATGATACCTAAAGCGGACGGGCTCTCTCACATCCTCATCTAAAGTTTGATTTTGCAAAGCATTGGAGGATCCGGCATTTGGGGCCGCTTAATATGTGTGCAAGCTCTTCCCTCCAAGCCAAACTACATCTAGAGATCGCCAGTCAATAAATATGAGCTGCAAAGTGTAGTAATTTCATTCTAGTTCTGTTGATATCAAGGAATGATAAGGGAGCAGTCGAAGATCTAAGTAAACATCAAAACAGTTTTCAACCCTGACAGGTTGGCTCCAGCGCCACCAATATTGAAGTCTTCAATAAACCCACTCAGCCTACAATGGGCAAACGTCCACAGGCATCACCTTTGTCAAATACCGTAACTTCAATGATATAGATCGCAACGCGACAGCCGCTAGACGATCCAGAGGGACAAATGATCAAAATCCTTCATTTTATGGCTCTAGGCGGATGCAAAGATGATATGCAGGGTCGATTCCATTTAGGGTATATCCCTGCATAACACAAATCTCGAGGATGAATCCAAACTGATTGTGGCAATCCCTTCGGGCGTTGATTTACGGACCGTAGCAGCCACGTCACCAAATGGAGTTACAGTAACCGTCTACCTAGCATTCATCCAAATCTTTTGTAATTGTTATCGTGACTGAACTCTCCAACGGTTCCAGCTCGAACTCTAATTTCATCCATGTGTATTGTCGTGGCCTTAGCCAAGCGACCAAGCTCCAATACCATAGCTGTCAAGATTCTATTCAAGAGACAATCTTGACCAAAATATCAGAGCTAGCGTTGAATGCCCAAGCTGCAATCACCCACCGGACCTTTTCCTTTACAATTTAACCTCAAATCCGCTAGAATTCCTTTCATCCATCAATCCTGTTGGTTCTCATATCCCTCTGGCTTTTCCATCCCTTGAGAATCAAAAAACTTCGATGTACCTAGTAGCTGCGTTAATGAAAACCTCTCCATCATGAGGCATTGGGCACTTACAAGAATAACCCTTCCAATCGTTATTGTCTTTTGGATTGCAGTGGCAACGAAGTTCGATTCTTTTCTTAGCATCGGTTGGACAGTGAGTAAAAGGGTTGTGCCAATACGCGATATCGTCAAAGAAATGTATCTCGGACTTATCAAGCATGAGCCCGGCTGCAATAGAGTGAATCGGGGCATCACCCCATCGCTCATAGAAAAAGCCGCCGGCTTGATCGAGATGATTGAAATAGTCTAAATATTTCTGACTTCTGAAAAAATTCAAGTCGCCAATCTCGAAGTTCGACCACTAGATTGGAAATGTCAGTCTTCTGACTCGCTACTGTGCAGGTATTGTGCGATGACGTACAAAATGACACTTGTTATATGTTGCCCCATTGTCATCACTCAAAAAGTCCATCGAGTTATGTGGGCTTAGATGATCAGGATTGTTCTTGAAAAATTCTCTCGTGGCGTCCCAAAGGGTAGGAATCGTCTCGATATACTCTGGAAGACTTAACACGAAGCTGTACTTTTTCTTCGTTTCCATCATAAATTTGAAAGGGTCGTAATCGAGATCGCAATAGAGCTGGATATCCGGCTCGACCCGCCAGTAGTAATCATAGTTCATCATAAGAGGTTGTCGAAAGAAGAAGCCTGATTCGAATCTGCACATATGGCGGTAGCTCACAGAGTCTCCGTAGATGATTTGCCTCTGTCCCATATCCTCTCTGGCTTTCTTTGCTTTGTCCTGGTCAATCCAATCAGGAAATGACCAGTTCTCTGGTGGGATCAAGCCGTAATAAGTATTGCCTGATACCAGGGCGCTGGTTACTCGTTTAAAAGTCGCATCGAAGGGCTTCTCGTTCAAGAACACCCAGTCATATCCATACTTTCTATTGAAGCGATCTTCAACTTGTCGTATCGACTTAGCAATGTTCCATACATCGCTGTTCCGCGCAAGGGTGACAAATGTAGCGTTCACGCGTAAAGACTGGTTCGGCGGCCGGGTTGGTGTTTGCTTTAACAAAGCATTATCTGTGTCTATGTGAGATACGACGAACGGCTCAGCACGACAGTTCCGGGACCCGAATTTCAAGGCATGACACCGAGTTTCTGAGAATACGTTTGCGGGGCTTAGATATGCTAGTGATCCTAGTACCTACATATGTTATTAGGCTTCTGAGCTACACCGTCTAGAATCTTGGCCAGGTACGAAAGAGGGCTTACCAGTAGTATAAGGACGATTATTCTTAAATATCTAGATCTTTTGACAGAAATAGGCGGAGATCCAAAGAGCATTTTGACGTGGCTGGTATAGTGTCGTGACCTAAGGTATATGAAGAAATATTAAAGACAGTCAAGAAAAGGATAGACAAGGGAAAAAGAAAATACAGAAGCCAGTATAGGAAGAAAATTAACTAACAATTAACAGTATAAGAGGAGGACTTTACTAAGTACTTAAAATGGTAGCTCTAAGTATAAAGTTCGTGGAGAATTTAGGTTTATTACTATCCCTAGTACTGAAGGGCAATATTTATCCAGCTGTGCCTAAATCCCAAACTTAATTCTGACCCTACTACTTAGTCTTCAAGCCATAAATAAACCCCCTCCTATAATAGCCTCTATTTAGGTTAGCCTATCCCTTTGGAAATTTAAGAGTTATACAGTAGCGCTAGCAATTTAATATCATTTATAAGGTCTACCTATTCAGCTATCCTTGGCCCACATTTTAGTTATCAAGGGCAGCAAGGGATAAAACAAGTTTAAAAATCCCTAAAGTGGCGTCACTTGAGCCAATCAGCAGGATAAAACAAGATACCTCTTATGCACAATGGCCTGAGTTCGACCTGATGTCTAACAACACATGTTATCGTGGCTAGTTAGTCCTTGAAGATGCTATCAAGGTAGCGGTTCCTGGAGCCCACAGTGAACTATCTTCCCTGCTCGCCCTCACGAGCGGACTATACCCATTTATATCTTCAGACACCTGTCGCTTCTGGTAACTACAGCTCTTTCTCACTAGCATGGTTCAGGTAAAGGGTTTAGGAAGAGACTATGCGGCTGGGCAGATGGCTGCTGCCACGACCCTACTAAATAAGTATCATTTGCAAGTTCGCATCACGACATGTAAATGCGTACTTGATGTAATCAAAACAGCAGTATATTCAAAAAGAGATATACTACTTGCTCCATTTGTAATAATACGGTTAGAGAAAAGCATTGGGCGAATGTGGTTGATACATGAAAATCAATGAATGCTTCCGTGACCAGGCAATTGAGACTCCCCATCGCCCCCTTGACACGATATCTTCTTATCTAGATCACCTTGCACAACGGCAGCCAATTTTAAGATAATACATGGGCAAGCTGACTCTATCGTCGTGATGAAATGGATAATGACAAGCACCAAGAGTGAAATGAGAATTTGGACTGCTTTCGACGCAGTGACGAGGTTAGAAAAAGACATTTTTAAAAGCGCCTGGAGCATCTGTCTCTTCAAGGATGCAGATAATATCACAATCGTTGACCCAAAGCATGAACCACTCAATGATAGTAATATGGCGACGCGACAAACCATCGCTGGCATTCCACCCACGATCAAGCGTTTGATTAGTTTCTTTAAGCTTCCTTTCACTGCTGAGAAATAACCCGTCAACAAATTACAGTCGGTCCGCATCTTGCCCTCAGATCTCGCGTAAATAAAGTATAGACGCAAAGTTGCTGGTTATATATAGGAGAGCCTGGACGTGGGGGCCGACTCTGAGTAGTGGCCCAATGAAGGGGAACTGCTTGATCATTGGCGGCGGGAATAGACCTTCTTGCCATACTAATATACTAATTTCTAGATTTTCCGCGGTGTAGGCGGTGAGTCTCGAGACGGAGTCCATTCCTGGACATTTTGTTCCGACGGCTTGGGATGTTAAGAGGCTTAACTATTTGAAAATCGCGTGAAGCAGAACCCAAGGTTCTTTGTGGCTGATAATGGGAGTTTTTCGTTAAATGCAAATGGCAATGAAGGGATCTTCTATAGATCGGGTGTTAAAGTTCCATCACTGTAAGGCTTTTCACGAATACACCTCCGTTAAAAGGTCAGCTGGGTCCCGGTAGATGGGAACAACGCTGGGTGCCGAGTTTACAATCCCTGATAACACCTTTAGGTTTCCAACTAGAGGTTGGTAGTATTATAAGTTTAGCCTTATAGCCACTTAAGAATATAGAAGAAGAATTAAAACTCTATAAAGACTAGCAGATTTTCAGCATAAATAAGAAAGAAACTTAGTTATAATAAGGCTGCTTGGTAAGCTTGGGGACCTTCTTTGCACTTATAACTTGGCAAGAAGAAATCCTAGTCCTAAATGACTCATTGTAAACTGAGTCGAAGCGGGCCATGACTGTCTTGTACTTATTCAGACTGGCATGATTAATAATAACGGCCAGAAGCTTCTGTACACTAACTCCTCTCTTTATTTTAGTGATCGGCAGCCTTATTCAGATCACCGTCTAATTAACCCGAATCTCCGCTGGGACAGACGTGGAAACGGACCAATTTTGAGGTTAGCGTCTTTGCGTCGGGGATATGGTTGCTCCGCAAGAAGAAGATCAAAGGCCAGAAAGGGCAACTTGGCAGTGGCTTGAAGCTAGTTAGGGGCCATAGCCAATTACTCAAAGATGCTGTCATACTGGGCCAGCTGAAAAATGCGGCTTTCTTTTTTACTCTAAAGATTACGTAGATAAATGGTGTCTAGTGGAAACTTGTAAATGCATATAAATCTTGTATTTGGCAATCAGGACTATTGAATTCTACTCTGGATCGTCATTCTCATTATACCAAGTTCTCTCTAGAGATTTAAGCTCTCGCCCATAATATTATCATAATGGCTACCATGAAAGCACTCGTCGCGAACCGAAGCATCGTCACACGACTAATCAACGCGACGCGCTCCAAAGCCATCGGCGGCCAGGGCGGCCGCGTCCAAGACGATGTACCCATCCCCAGCATCTCCCCCAACGAGATCCTCGTCAAAGTAAAAGCTGTAGCGCTCAACCCTACAGACTTTAAGCATCTCGACATTATCTCTCCTCCCAACTCCATCATCGGATGTGATTACGCAGGTGTGGTACATCAAGTGGGTGATTCGGCCAAGGACAAATGGAAAATTGGCGACCGTGTTGCTGGCGCTGTGCACGGCGGGTTATATCCTGACAAGGGCGCTTTTGCTGAGTATTTGAAGATCGATGCTGATCTGGCCTTCAAAGTCCCCGAGGGCATCAGCGATACTCAGGCAACTACGTATGGAGTCTCTGCTGTGACAGCCATGCTAACCCTCAATGTCCGTCACGGGCTTCCTTTCATCGATACCAAACCTGCCACGCCCAAGAATGAAACCATCTTCATTTACGCTGGGTCAACCAGTGCAGGCCTATACCATATCCAGCTCGCAAAAGCAGCTGGGTACACTGTCGTCACAACTGCCTCGCCTCGCTCATCCGCCTTAGTGAAGCAATATGGTGCCGATGCTGTCTTTGACTACAATTCGCCCTCCGTCGCTGAAGACATCATCAAAGACTATCCCAAGATCACAAAGGCTGTGGACTGTTTCTCGGAGGGTAAATCAACATCCATCTGCGCCGCGGTGCTCAAGCCCAGTGGCGGTAAGGTGATTACATTGTTGTCAAATGGAAAATCTAGCACTCCCGGCGTGACCTATGATCTGGTCATGGCGTACACGGCTATGGGGCATGCCTTTCAGTGGTTACCGCCAATTGGACCTAAGATTGAAGCCAGGCCACAGGATCGTGCGGCTCTTGTTCGCTTTTATGAGACTCTACCACAAATCACGCATATCTTGAAACCTATTCCGACGATTGAGCTGAAGAACGGGTTTGATGGTATACTTGAGGGATTGGATAAATTGCGGGCTGGTCAGGTAGCGGGAGGGAAGCAGGTTGTCCGGCTTAACGTATAAGAGTAACCGACTAGTGCTTCAAGCTCTAATAATCATTTAAGATAGAAGGATTGTTTGAGAATTACTTCTTTTCAATACCTTTCTCTGTTCACTAAACTGACGGGGCAGACCGCCATTATTCTCCATTGGTACCCAGTGTCGATATCGCCAGACGCATTGGCTCTGCCCCTCTTCTCATCCTCCATCGGTTACTGATTTCTACCAAGTCTTCACAACCCTCAGCTGCCCATGACCACTTTCTCAGAAAGCCAGGCGTAGCCTCCCAACTCTGCATATTATGCGGCTCGCCCCAGATAATCAGTCCATTGCGTCCGGCCGTAAGTTCGTCTGTATCTATGCTATTCTCTAAAACCAAACCTCGCGACTGTTCTGCTTCAGGGGTACCGATAGAGAAGCTAAACGGCGTTCCTCGCTGCCAAGGCTCCGCTGTGTAGCTCATAAGATCACCAACGAGATCCCGCCACAATGCAAAGTTGTCAAACCGGCCTTCACGGCGGATAAGATTGTCGCGCAGGCGAGCGAATGGCATGATATTGATCCAGGGGAAATGGTACTGAGAAAGTTGTAGTGCAGTAGGGGCGAGAGATAGGGGAATGTTGGGGTTTGGGGGGTAGCGTGTTGTGTCATCTAGGCAGGGGCCGAAGACTGGACATGTTGTTGGGTCTAGTGAGATTGTGTTTATAGTGCGTTTGATGGAGATGAAGGCGCGGTAGACGTTGAATTGGATGAGATGGAGGAGCTGGTCGGAGGGGAGAGGAAAGGTGATGTTGATGGGCTGGGAGGTTGATTGTATGGTCATGATTTTGTCGGGTTGATCTGTATGTGATGGTGACCGAACAGCTGGAGTATTCACAGCAGTGGAGGGAGGCGTGCAAGACGGATGGCAGTTTCTAGACACAGCAGTTGAGTCTGCTTCCCCGTCTTGGGAACAGTCATCGTCAACCTCATCGACGCGCCAGCGCCTTATCTCGAATGAATCCGACCCCTGATCTATCTCAAAGACTTTACCCTTGATCCGTTGTCCTAGACAAATTAATAAGCACTTCCAGTCATCTGACCAGGAGACAACTCACGACGGGCCCTCTGATTCTTCCGGTTCTGTAGTTTTCTCCGTAGCTTATTCGCCTCAGCAATTGCGGAGTAATTATTTCTCGATTCCATATCCATCTGATGTGTGTTATCGACCTTGAGATGCAGTAAAGAGAGATGAAATTGGCGACCGAGTTCCTTCGGCGACCTGAGAAATGCTCCGCCCGCGATAGTGGAGCAACTCGATGGTCAAGTCGAGCAAGCTAAACTGGATGAGGATAAACTGTCATCCGCCCCACCTTTACTCAGTTCTCCCTGGAAAGTAATTGGGACAGGCTAGACCTGGAAAGGCAGGAATGTCATCAGCCAGGTACACCAACTCACCCTGGAGCTCGATACCGAATAATCACGATCTATGTTTTTTGTCTGCTACGCGGTGATAGTGCTATTGATATTACTTTAAGTCCATACAAAGATGATTTGTAAGTCATCCTCCATCATGTTGAGCCACTTGATGATAGTTCACATCAAAATTTACTTAGTATTCTTTCACTAAGAGCACTGTATATAAAAGCTTAGTACACCGGCATTACAACATTCATTTCTCATCACACGCAACTACTTTTCGAGAATTTTAACCACAGCAACCTTTCCAACTCTCTTCTTCATATCCACAACAAATCATGTCTCGCTACACCGCCGTCCACGCCAAAACGAAAGGCCCAGGCGACGCTCGTCCAACAGCCCTCCAGATCATCAAAGACGAAGGCCTTGAGGAAAAGCGCCAGGGCCAAGTCTTCGTCATAACCGGCACATCCTCCGGAATCGGCATCGAAACCGTCCGCGCCATCGCCGCTACAGGGGCGACTCTGTACCTCACAGCCCGAGATCTCGATAAGGCCAAGACTGCGCTTGATGGCATCTTCGACTCATCCCGTATGGAACTGTTCCAGATGGACCAAGGGTCTCTTGCGTCTGTCCGCGCTGCCGCCGCCGCTATTCTGAAGAAGACGTCCAAGATCTACTGCCTTATTGCCAATGCTGGTATCATGGCTATTCCTGACCTTCGCTTCACTGCCGATGGCCATGAACTCCAGTTTGGCACCAATCATCTGTCTCACTTCCTCTTCTTCCAGCTTCTTAAGCCTGCCATTCTTGCTGCTGCCTCGCCTGAACTGCCCTCCCGCGTTGTGGTTCTTTCGTCGTCAAGCCATAACATCCACGGCATCAACGACTCAGATAACTACGCCTTTGAGCACGGAGACTACGACCCCAACGTCGCCTACGGCCAGTCCAAAACAGCAAATATCTACATGGCCAATGAGATTGAGCGTCGCTATGGTGCACAGCATCTGCACGCGACTAGTGTCCACCCAGGCGTTGTCGCCACAGGACTTACTAGACATATGGCACCCGACGCTTTTAAAGGTATGGAGCACATCTATCCCATGATGAAAAGCGTCGAGCAAGGCGCTGCAACTACAGTGTGGGCAGCTGTCGGTGAGGCTTGGAAGCATGATGGCGGCAAGTATCTTGTCGACTGCGATGTTGCCAAGCCGGCTGTTGATGGGGATGATAAGATCATCGGGCCTGGGTATGCTCCGCACGCGTATGATGTCGAGAAGGCGAAGCGACTGTGGAAGGACTCGAACAAATTGGTGGGATTGGAGGATGAGGAGTAGTCAATGGCGGGTCGAATGTTTTTTTTATGACGCCCTGGGTCCAAGAGACATTATGATGGCTTCGACAGATTTGTGAAGGAGGAGGAAGGTGATAGATATTAGATAGCTCACTTTAGAAAGAATTGGTCGCGTAGCCTCACATGTCCCCTTATGCATACTGGTTTCAGTTTTATCATATGACATATACAGTGACACGGATGACAAATGTGCTTTAAATAAAATGTAACTGCTACATTGATCTTTTATACACAGCGGCGAGGATATCCTATTTATATGTGTGGATCTATTGAAATGGATTATCACCTCCCGAGCTTAAGCCCCATCTCTCAAGCAATTTCTTATCATCACCAGCCCACTTCTTCAACACCTCAAAGCCCTCATAGCTACCAAGACATAATCCCCAGTTCATCCAGCGCGTCTAAAGAAACCCCCTTGACGCTATGACGAAACATTGACATCTCTAATCTCAGCCAGGCCTTTTGCTCTCTAGCTTGTTGCCACTCTGTCAGCGACCTTGCGTTCCATATGGATGCGTGGCCTGTGAAGCTCAGCTCAGCCAGCCTTGGGCTGGGTTGGTACCACCCGAATTTGAGGAAAGTGTAAATACTCTCGAAATATGCTGAAGAAGCCTTGAAGTCGACTCTTGTCTATCACACGAAAAATATTCATACTTTCCAAGACTCAAAAATTGAGTCTTCCACCATGGCCAACAATCTTGAATCCACCCTCCCCGCTTCTGCCCTGAGCAACTGGATCGAAGACCTCCACGCCCGAATCTTCGTCCAGCCAGACGATGAAGTCTACGCAAACACCATCAAAGAGTGCATTGTAGAGGATTTTACTGCTAGGTACACAACTTCCCGCAAGTCTAACCCCGAACGAAACTAGGCGTGCCACATAGGATCAACCATGATCACTACACTCGACAATCCTTCCACGACATCATCATGAAATTACGCATCGATAACAAGGCTATTATCCATGAAACCAAGGAGCTTCAATGCTGGGATGCACCCGATGGCTTAGGCGCTGGCTGTGTCTCCCAGTTTCTGCACTTTACCGACTTCAACAAGGAGACCGGCGTTGGTAGCATGTCTTCTACGTTGCTGATTGCTAGCATCAAGATGGTGAATGGGCGAAAGGTGCTGGTTGAACTGACGGAGGTGATGAAGGGAGCTCTTTAGATCTTTCAGTGGGTGAATGAGCGAAGATCAACGCTATTGTACCTACTATGGTCCCCAGACTGCAGCTGCTAGTATGCTGTTAAATTTCGATTCTCTAAGAAGGTGCTCTCAGTGTAAAATGTGCCATGTTCCAAAAGATATTCGTACTGCAAAGTCCACGGGAAAAACACCAAAATACTCTTCCAAATCTGACTCGTGCTGCTGCATCGCCGTGCAACTAATAGCCTAACAATCCATGCTCCACAGTGCCCCTTGGCCCAGTATCATTAATTTGATAATATTTCTGATGCCCATTTCCTCATCCTTTCCGTAGCATCGCCTACCACTTCTGCCTGATTCTCAATGAGGATAAAGTCATGACACTCACGCTCACCGACTTCGAGCACAACAGGAATTGACCGGCATTTCCGCTGGGCAGCTTTCCCAAATTCGACGACTGTATCACAGAAAACTTCGCGTCCACCAACCGTGACATAGAGCGCCTTGGTTATCGTCGGGAGATCACTTAGCCAAGACAAATCTCCATCCACGGCGAGGGCTGGGTGAGCTTCGTTGATCCTCGGCTTGAGGTCCTCATTGCTGAATGAGTGCACGGAGGTTCGTTGGAGCAAGCCTGCAGAGAGCATGTCAACGTTGCCGTACTCTTTATATGAGGTTGTGTCTGTTCGGTCACTGAGCCAAGGAGACACCAAGAATATTCCTGCGAGTGGACTTTGTAGCTTCACTTCTGGAGCCGTCGGATTGGGATGGAGGAGGTGGTAAGCGAGTTGAGCTGTCAAATTCCCTCCAGCCGAGTCACCACCGACTATCAGATCACGCGGGTTCACGCCGCTTTGAAGGAGATGATTCAGAGCGGCGGAAGCCTGGCGCAGTTGATCAGGATATCTCGCACCTGGGGCAAGCGTATACTGCAGCACCGCAACAGCGACCTCCTGAGTCGCACCAGGCCCACCGTTTACGTATGCCTCCCAGCACCAAGTGAAGTGCCCTGGAAGAGGGGGCGCGACATATCCGCCGCCGTGAAGGAACAAGACGAATTTAGATGCCCCTTTGCGATTCCCGATCCACATTATAGAAGCGTCGGTGCCACTGAGGGGCTCAATGTCGATGTTTAGTCGAGTGTGATGGCCCTGGTTTCGCTGCTTCTTGATCCAGGCTTTGTAGACGTCTATCGTTGGCGTGGAGAAGAATTGGATCTGGCGTGGGCTGAAATCGCCTATGAGGATGCGTCCGGCCATGCAGGTGAACCAGAGATGCAATGGGATCTTGTGTTTGATGGCAAGGGGTAAGCCTCGGATGAGAATGCCCACGATGGTTCCAGGTACTGGGAATGATTAGTCTATAGGGTCAAAAACACTGTGATGTGAATTGACATCTTACCTAGAAGGACATTTACCGCAAGGCCCAGCTTCTCTACGAGAGACAGCTTGGGGATGGTGGTTGACTTCATTGCTAGTTAGTATCTTGGACTCCACCAGAATGTATCGTTTGAGTTGTTGGTATAGACAATTAACAGGCTTTAGACTATATACAAAAGGAAATTGACTTATTATACCACATCGGCGTACCGGCATGTCATCAGCCATAGAGAGTAAAGTGATACAAATACAAAACCCTCCTCGGCTCGGGAGGGCGGCAATTGTCAACGGCAAGCGATAGAGTTTGCGCTAGTTTATGCTTGGAGAAATAGTTTATATCCCCAACCCCAGATTCCGAAGCTGCGTTTTGGGTTTACCCCATACTCCAAGATCTCTCGATCCTAGTGCCAGGTTACCGTACTCACCAGACCTCTCCACCGGCAAGCCTCATAATTTATGATAGAACGTTCTAAAAGGGATTCGAACTAATGTAGCCCGTTTCTGATATCTTAAAGCCCTTGGCTTGTTCAAACAAGCACTTACCACTCAGCAGTACAAGTTGGCGGCATAATACATCTCCACCGGTGTAGCCGGCGAACCGAAAAGTTTAACGCCAAAATCGGGTTTAGGTCACATCAGAGGAGTTAACCAGTATCTTTCACATCTCGAACCATTACAAGCTGTAATTTATTGCTCTTCGGCTGGGCTTATTTGCAGAGACCCTACCTCACAATGCCATTTCTTTTGGTGTCCAGTTTCCCTGCATCTTATACATGCTTCAGAGAAGCAAGTTGAAGCGCCTCGCGTCAATAGATGGACAGTGATGTGCATACTAGTCTTGCTGATCTCCTGTGGCTTGTTTCTATAACCAGTCCAAAAGAAAGGGAACAAAATGAGATTACCAGCCTCATAAATAAATCACAAATCATAGACAACAGGCATATTTCAGCTTATTGGTTGTATATTCAAGCTACACGTATTATCAACTAGTACCAACAAACTATAAAGTTCTCATCCGCTACAAAATGCCTAACCCATTACCCTTCAACCAACGGTAGGTATTCAACGTCTCGCAAGTTGCCCCAATGGTCACCACGTGGGTGGATCTCCATGTGGCTACTGATAACACTCACCATCAGCCCTGCCAAGCCACACGAGATCCAGGTCCATGACTTGTACGGGCTCCAGACCCATCGATAACAAAATTACCGGAAGTTTCCACTGCCGTTGCAGCGAGACAGAGGAATACTGCTCTGTCTCTTGATACACATGGTAATAGCGCCAGCAACCCACTTAACACCCTCATAAGACCCCTCGTCATGCGAGTCAGCCATCCAAGTGCCAGTCTGCTGCATAGACCCAACGCATCCTCTGAACTGCCGTCCATAGCGACGATTAGTCCAAGGCCGAGTGATGACAACACCAGTTTCACCACCGCGCACGGTACCGCGGACAGTGACGGTGGCTTGAGTGGTCCAAGTGCGAGAGTAGTTGACACCAAAGCTAGCGCCGAGACGGTCCTTCACAGCTTTGAGGTCGAGACCTGCGCTGACGGAAACGCCGTTGGAGATGCTGAAGGAAGATGCAACGCTGACGGTGATACCGTCAGTGCCGGCACCAATGACGACGGGGGACATTTGCACGTCCCAGTCGACGAAGCGCTCGCTGCGATCGGTCACGTACGAGGTTGTGCCGCTGCAGGACTGACGCTCCTCGAGATCGCGGGGTGCAACGGCCTTGGAGCCGGGGTTGAGCCAGTCGTGGTCGACTTCAGGAGTGAGGGCGGCAATGCCCTCTGACTCGAGAAGCTTCTCATAGATGCTGACGTGAACAACTTCCACTGAGAGTATGTTAGGTGGCGATGGGGTAGAGAGTGGGAAGGTGACTTACTGCGGCCTTCGCCGTAGAGGATGACTTCGTCTTGCTTGAGGACGTGGTCGGGAGTCCAGATGGTGGAGTTGAGATCGCGCTCGGTCATGAAGGGGGCAGCACTGGCGATGGCAGCCAGGCTGAGAAGGATGAACTTGGGGGCAATCATCTTTGAAGACTAGAGATTGTAGGTAGAAGAAGTTGGAAAGGAGGCGTTGGTTGAAGAATGAGAACAGTTCTGTTGCCAAGAGCAGCTGTGACCTTTATACCTGAATATGCCCGACTGCAGACTCAACTCTTAAGGTATCCCGTTCTATCATATCGTAGATAATTGATAATTCACTCATCACTACAACGTCGGCAGTTGCGTCTCATCCGATTCAGGAAACTATCTCGTAATCTCCAACCATGCTAGACTTGAAGCTATTTGAGCGGTTACAAAGATCATCCGTTGATAGAAGTTCATTGTTTCTGTGATTGTGGACTTACCCCGTTTAGGTCTCGGTAAGAACCGAGCTTCTGGTGCATTAGGAAGGTGGCTCGCTAGTTGACGGGTCCAACTGACACCGTCGATCACGACAACAAGGTTGATGTGTTGGTATGATACACGGATTAAATTATGATTGGTCAATCAACTGGTAGACCACTGGCCTTGATGACTTCAATCATGGTGGTTTCGTCAATGGAGCTATGATTGCGAGGTAACTGCCGTGCCTCGTGGGAGATCGATAGGGCTCGGAGAGACGATGAATCCTGGCTATCTGTTTTATAGCATGACTCGAGTACGAAATTGGCAGATAAGTTTTGAAAAAGGGTATAGCTTCAGATACCAGTTAGATAATGCCTCCCTGGGATGAAAGAGTTGATCCTCCGTCTTCGGAGTCGTTCTCGAGACTTAGCCACGATGCTCAGCATATAAGCACTCTCATCCGCATCTATGTAGTCCAGATCATCCAGCATCACCTCTTCCCTTCTTCCTCCCACTCCAAGTCTTCAGTATCTCCTTCTATCATCACAAGTCAAAATGCAGTTTCTCAGCATCACCTCTCTCCTCGCTCTCGCGACTCTGTACGATTCCCCCAGCCTCCAATCAAACATGCCACCACTAACAAGCTCCGAACAGTGCTTCTGCAAAGCTTCACAGCCAAGCTGTCTGCGTCACCAACCGCCACTACAGCCCAAGTGGAGGAACGCCATGGAGCCCCAGCTACAACTGGAAAGTGAACTATGAGATTCTTCCCGACGCTACCAACTGCGCCTGCGCCTATTACAAGAACCGCAACACTGGCAACAACCAGTGGGACAAGTGCCCTGACTGTCGCTTTGTGGGTCATCCCAGATACAAATGTCTTGGTAGAATGAGCGCTAACATGAAGTAGGATGGCCTTGTCTGTGGGTCTGACGGCTGGCATATTGGCGGTGACGAGGTGAGTAACGTGGCATGCTATCCCCGGAACCTGTCTCTGGGGCTCTTTTATATTCTCTTGGACTCTTGGCTGACGATGTATCTCAGTTCACCTACTACTGTGAGAAGAAGTGTGGAGCGCAGGGAGCAGAGGCGAACTAGTATGGGACAGCCTTGTCGTCGGTTCCACCAAAGGACCCTGAGAAACAATGCAGGATTGGAGTAGAAGCTGTGATAGGTCAATACCAGTTGATAAATTCGCATTCACGTCGGAAAACGGCATTTGTGACAGCTCGGCATCTGTCGTTTCCCATGGGTCCCAGGACTAGATGCAAGGGTCCAGCAGTTTGACAGATGAGACATGACTCGCGCAGATCATCAAACGTGCTGGGGCGTAAGATAGGAAACGGCTCGTGCTGCATTAGTGCTATTCGACGAGTCGTAGGCAGTATTTCCACGAATAGAGTTTGAAGAATGATGTTTTAAACTTTACATGGAGTTATTCGCTCATTCATCGATGATTGGTTCATCGTGGCGTTGAGATGAATATACTTCCAGATTTGAAGTTTCATGCATTTCCCACAAACCTTGTTAGTTAAATGCCATCAAGCTTATCAGGCTCACTCATCTTTGACGGGAATAATCAGATCCCTGATCCTTGTTCGCAATGACTTGGACCTAGTTGTTGACAGCCCACGTGCTCGAGAAGTCACCAAATGTGACATTGGACCCTTATTTGTTGACCCACCAGAGCCTTTGATGGCTCTAGTCGAGCGGATAAATAGATAACCATTATTGTTGAGCTACGGGAATACCTGCGATATCTCCATTGCCGAAATGAGCGCATGCCGATCAATCTGGCAACCTTATGAGGGTAATCGGCTCCTAGACCAACGAATTGGATTCCCCGTTAAGTGTTACGGAATGCACCCAGTTAAGAAAGCGACTACATGCTTCTCCTCATTACAGCACAGATATGAGATCAGTTTTGTCGGTGAAGAATCATGTGTCAATTTTCGCTTCCTCTTTGACTTTGTACCTGAATCCTTCCAATCGTCCAATAAAAACAGGGAGAAAAATGTCCGCTGAAATATGGGAACTTTGGCTTTAATCGAGACCGCTGTTTGACTCAATGAGCTTGCGAGAAAGCGGACGCAAAAGAACATTAAAATCGCCATCCAAGGTATATCTGTTAGTGCTCGGGTAAATTAAAGTCAGATCGTCAAGCATCTGATCGCCGTGAAAGCGTATGCCATCTCAGCGCGAAGTATCGAGTCAAGACACTGGAAAGCGTATTTAACTTTGGCTGTTGAACGGAAAATTGTACACGGCCTGCGCCATATGCAAGATATGCTTCAGTTAACATGAGGATCCAAAAGCGTAATCTATTTATATCGGAGTCTTGTTCCGCAATACCAGCAGGCGTCTATCAACCATTGCATCTGGCTGGTGCTAATAAAATATACTATTTGCGCGAATAACCAAACCAAAGTTATAAGACATCTAACTTTTCGAAATAAACTTCATGTCGTGCCTAAGAATGAGTGCGTCAATATAAAAGCAGAGTCGTTCATCCTCCCACACTCCCCCAAAACAAAGTCATCAACAGGTTCTCATTTCAAAATGTCATCCCAAGCGGCTCCCAATTCACTGCTGTCTGGAGAACCCCCAGAGAAATTGCCAAAGGACCTCCAAGGCACCAAGGTCCTCTTCTTCACCCTCGACGCCCTTTTCAACCGCGACTATGCCATCGAGTGCGCTCTGGAGAAATGCAGAAGGCTCAACAGTGACCTTCACAGCAAATCCATCGGTGAACTGAAGAACGCCTATAGTGCCGCCATGGCTGCGGCGTATCAACAGCATATCCGTGCCCAGGTTCAAAGGCCCGCACTGGAGGGAACTGGTCCCCAGGCTCCGGTTTGTAAAGTCGGCATGATCTTTCGGCAGCTCAACCTCAACATGCCGTCGCCTGCTGAGCGTCAATCCATAGGCGAAGAGTTTGCTCATGAG
The DNA here is from genome assembly GCA_013396095.1 of Fusarium sp. NRRL 52700. NCBI lineage: Eukaryota > Fungi > Ascomycota > Sordariomycetes > Hypocreales > Nectriaceae > Fusarium > Fusarium sp. NRRL 52700. The sequence continues at coordinate 136,644 of JAAQRM010000093.1, forward strand.
TTCAGCCAAAGGCGATTGGAAGTTTACGGTGCTTCTCACTGTCTTAGGCAGTTGAAGCGTCTTGATTATTCCGTCGTTGTTGTCGACCATGATTTTGACTGGGAAGTTGTCAAACATCTCGAATTCTGGCGATACATCGATGCCATGGTCATTTCGAAAGAGCTGTTGGTGCGAAAGCCTGACCCTCGCGTGTTTCAAAGGGCATTCGTTGCATGCGGAGTCTCTGCGAATAAATCTGTCGTCGTTGGGCGCTCGCTGGAGGACGACATTAAAGGTATCCTTGATGCTGGCGCAGAGCCAATCTTGCACATGCCGGCCTATAACCACTCGGTCATGGATTTTCAGGGCACGCGTGTTCACGTTGTTCGCAACATGTCTGAGCTATTGACGGTGATAGAACGTCTACCTGAAAATAATCAGCAGGTACCGGCTCAACATCATCAAGCACCTCCTCCAGTTCACCTGCCAATAGTGGATGCACCACAGAACCAGGAACATCCGAATAATCAGAACAGTGGATACTCAGCCCAGTATCTCTATCAAGGTCCAAACCAAGCCCAACATCCTGTTCCTTATCCAAACATGGCAGGATATGAGCGTGCGAGGCCATCTTGGGAGATAAATCAATTTCCCCCTGTTCTGTCAGAACCAAGCTCAGGCTATAGCCCTCGGAGCCCACCACCATTGCCTTCAATCAGACTTTTTCCGCCCACCGAAGACTATGGGATTTCCATCCGAAACCACGTCGAGAATCGGGACCATGACGGATATGGACACGGGACTTCTCTGGACTGGTTAACCACGAAGGGCGGATATCCACCTGGAGTTCCAATCCCGCATCAAATCTCCAACTCCCTCGACGCTGGGCATAGAGATCAGCAGCACTCCCGACACGACTATGGGGAATCAGGTATGGTCAGCACTGCCCAAGATCAATATCAGATTGGAACGGCAAGTTCGTATCATGCCCCGCATGAACCTCGAGAGAGAACCATGTCTGAGCAAATCCCACCATCTATTGATGTGTCTGGTGAGCATTGGAGATATACACCCACAAGAAGGAGTGTATCAATGGTCGAGAAAGATTATCTCAACTCTTGGGGAACTGGCCATGCTAGGCACCGCCGTGAAAAATGGGAACCTCCGAATCAACGCCGCTGAGAGGAACACCGTGTGCGGCAGCACCATAGAGGGGCTATCGACTTGACTGCCGAAGATAGGATTGTAGAGACCTCTACTCAGGCACCGTCATCCACGATGTCTTCCAATGTCCAACCTACATCACAGTCGTCTACATCAGAAGGTACACTCTCTGATGACGCAGCTACTGGACTATCGGGTCGAGATCAGATAACAGCCCAACGAATCGCGGACGCCGCTCAAACTCTTCTTGATCTGAGCCAAGACAGTCGAAGGACATGCGAAGAAGTGAGAAACGCTGCTCTAACTATTCTTGATTTGAGGCGAAAACGTCCACGACGTGGTTCATCTCCCATACTGGTAAGTAGCTACCCAAATCACAAAGTGAAACGATACGTTGCTGACGATTTTAGGTCAACAAAACAATCAAGAGTGACAAAGACCAGGGTCGAAAGTAGCTGGTTAGATAATCTCACGGCCCATGATTATGCGGGCTGTGTCTGCAAGATCCTCAGCTTTGGGTTTGTAAGACGGATTTGGGAAGGGTACGGAGTTGACCAGAATGTTGTGATAGCTAAATTGAATCTCGTCCTATATAACTTTGCTGTGTATCTGGAGCCTTTCTCACGTGACAAACCCTGTATCGTTTCCCTCTCAGGTGTCTGAAGGTTTATCTTGCCCCATCATTCGCCACGCTATTTATCCGGCTTCAGCGCTTGGTGAGCCGTAACCTAATCTTTTTCTCATCATTTATGATTCGCAGCGCCTTTCCATATGTCAGTGTCTTGATTCTCGGGTAGTAACATGCTATTGAAGTGGCCATCAGAACCTCAATTGCCAGGCGAGGGCTTCCAGGAAAACTGGGGTTTGTCACCATCCGCAGTGCATGAGAGAATAGGGATTTTCCAGTGTTGATTCGAAGCAGGTAAGCTAAATGTAAACTATCCAACGGTAGACTTCTCTTACGGCGCATTTTCTCGGCGTTGATATGACGATAGCTGTTATTCAACAACGTCTCAGGCGCGTGATGTGAGCATCAGCTGTGTGGCCTACCAACTCAAAATAACACTCTTGTTCATCAACATTATTACGAAACGAAAGGACATTTTTAGTACAGAGCAAATTGGGCGAATTCGGGACTAACCTAAATCCCCGCCAAAACTAGGACAGCAGGACTACACAAGCGACGGTCGACCCCTTCACCCAAGCTCTCTAATCCTGTACCTAATATGAGTAGCAGAGAAGCGAGCTCCGAGTGCTTCATCATATCCCGGACCTTTAGATCATCCGCGAAGCCATTCATGAGAAGTGTAACATCGAGAGAAGCAGCAGGAGGCTTGGTCCCATCAAACTGATCCTGAGTCCTATAACCAGCGAATTCCATGATGCGAGTCTCGGGGACCTCTTGTTGCCAGAGTGACCAGAGACGATAGATCTGTGTTTGGTGAACAAAAAGGATGGGATCTCACACGTTAGCAATGACTTCCGAGAAAAATGGAACAGGGGCACGGGACCTACCATTAGGAGAAGGTTTTGGAACCATTTCGCCACCGATCGCGCTATGAATAGCACCGTGAGGACTAGCCTCCAACTTCTGACAATAGTTATCGTAGTCCTTGACACCCTGAATCTTGGCAACAGCCTCCTTGTTGTAGTTCTCAGATAACATATCCCCAACAGTTTCACTTCCGTCGTTCTATCCTCCTGCCAGACAATGAGGATCATATTCGGTGGTCAGGTAGGCAAGGAAGAAGTCCTTGAAGGGTCCATCGTAAGGACACTTTCTGACGGAGCGTCTATCATAGATAGATTCAGTTTTGTTGGGGCTCCCGTTACCGCCGAAGCCGGCCTTGGGGTCCCGAATAGTGGACTTGGGCGTTTATTCGGCATCGAGAGACAACTCCCAGTAATTTATTGTTGGTACTAGTACATCCATCGTGGATGATTCCATTAGGAGGGGAAACTTACGGCATAACCCCTTTGTAGCCGCATTTCTTGAGGGCACCCTCATAGACGTGCACGAAGTATGGTGCCAGGGGAGGAACGAAGTAACGGCGTGAACTTGACGTTATGTAATGCCAGAAAACAGTCTTTTAATAGCAAATGGAGTGCTTTCACGTACTCTTCTTGTCCAAGTGAGCGTAAATGTAGTGGAAGTCGTCATAAAGAGTGGTGTTCAACCCGAGACGAGATGGTTTGGTGGAAAGGCATACAACAGCCTTGGCGTACTGCTGACGGGCTGTATCATCGAGTTCGCGTCATTCGGCACGCTTTTTTGGGTTCTGGCAGTTAGAGACTGCAGCTGCTGCGCAAAGGCCGGGAAAGGTCGGCGAGAGAAAACGCATATTGGTGATGGCTCCTCACAAGAGCGAAAGGATATGTTCAAAAGTGATAGGCGATTGAGAAGAGTCAATGAGTTACAATATGATTTACCTATATGCATTTGGATTGTTATCCTGCCTTTGCACGATACTCTGTGCTGATCGGCAAACTCCCTTCTTAGACGATAGTGAATACGAGGGACACGCTATGATACTTCGTTTAGTTCTAAGTTGCTATCTATTAGAGCACGTTCTGGGCTTGCTATCCTTAGAGTTCCCCAACGATTAGCATGAGTATCCACAAGCGTAGTGACATTTTATGGAGATCGACTAAGGATAGACCGTTGAAACAAACTTCTGTTTGCAGGACGATAATCTACAGAGGAGTCATAGGCGTCTTTATGGTGGATAGTAGTTGTAATGGCTTGTGATGTTCAGTCAAAGATCGCGGACCTAAACTTGTACTTATCCGATATTATTTTATCACGAAAAAGGTTGCAGGCTAAGGATTTATTACACAAAGCTCTGGTTAACACGCATGGAAAAGGCGTTGATAGTTATTTTAATGTCAGGAACAAAGGCATATTTATTAATTTATAACACCTGTTTGGTCCACTATGCAGAAAGGTCTTATTGGTGGCATTAATAACCGTTGGACAGCTTGGGGCTCACGGGTAACGTTATCCTCGAAGCCGGATAATGAGAATATAATGTAACGCCCGCCACAAAAACATGCAGATCCCTACAATACTATATTTCCATTGGTTTCTGACTTCCATGAGGATGCACGTATTCTTCTTTTCTCAAAGATCTCCCAGGAGTCGTGGTATTCCGTCTTAAACCAGCTAGTGATCAGACAGGAAGCATACTAAGATGTAGGTGTCCCGAAATGCGCTTCCAGTCAGCCCCTGTTCACTCAGAGGAGGTACTTCATTCTAAGGCCGTCCCCGCCAGATCGAATTGAAGATCTGCGACCAACAAATTCTTTTTGGGTCTTAGTCCGGGATGTATGACGTTTTTATATGCATGCAAAGCATGCGGCTTTCTTATCTGTAGACCTAGGTGAGACAAAATGTCAAGTGATATGCTCAAAATTGGTAAAGATAAACGAGAAGTCTATCATTGGCTCTTGGCTATGACAGAGGGTTGTATTCATGCCGGTCTGAAATGCAACGCATAAGCGTGACAAAGCAACTGCATATGCGCGAGGCTGTAAAGGTCAATGTGGCTTTTCTTTACCACCCACCCGCGAAATACAGAGCAAAGTAACTGTAAACATAACCTGCTTTTGATCTGTGAGTGTGAGTATGCGGACTCGTAGCTTGATCTGAAATGCGTTTAAGATCACACTGGTATCCCCATTAAACGCTCCATAGGCTTTCCACACTGCATTTTCATTGAGAAACACCAAGTTCAAAATCTGACGTTAACCTAAAAGTAGCCATGACTCTTTCTTATCTGCTAGAACTGCCTACTTCCACTGCCACGGGCATAGCGGCGTTCTGCTTACTATCATCCTGGTGGCTCGGCACAACCTTCATAGCATGGTATCGCCTCCACCACGTTCCAGGCCCCTGGTTCGCAGGACTCAGCTACATATGGAACGGCTGGATCGCATACAGTGGTAATCAACATCATGTATTCGTCGCCCTGGATGAAAAATACGGTTCACTGGTCAGAATCGGCCCAGAGGTCCTCCTCACTTCAGACGTTGAGCTCGTCAAACGCATGTCGGCGACAAAGAGCTCATACGGCAAGTCCTCTTGGGTCGACGGCGTGCGCTTCAATCCGTACCACGAGACTATGTTTGCAGTGCGAGATCCACGACAGCATGATCGTGCAAAAGCAAGGGTTGCGCCTGCGTATAGTGGTCGTGACACGCCTAATCTCGAGGGTGCGGTCGACCAGCAAGTTAACAACCTTGTATCTTTGATTCGACGCCGCTATCTCTCAGAGCCTGCCTCTGGTGTATTCCGTACACTGCCCCTTCTGAGCGTTTTATCGTATTTCACCCTCGACGTCATTTCTAAAGTGGCGCTTGGGACGGAGTTTGGTTGCTGTGCTTCTGACTCGGATCCGTATCGGTTCTATAAGGGGCTGGATGAGCATATGCCGTTGATGGCGCTGACGACTGATGTGCCGTGGATTCGAGCTATAATGTACTCGACGATCTTTCTCAAGTACTTTGGGCCACGCGAGACTGACACTCATGGAATTGGCCCACTGATGAAGTAAGACACCCTCTTCTTGACTAACTCAAGTGATCAGACGAAATAATCTTGGATTGACTCGTCTTGGACAGGGTTACAAACAATAACGTACGAGAGCGCTACAGTCAAGACCGAACAGAGAAGACAGATATGCTGGTATGTACAAGTGCTTCACCATCCGCATCTCTAACGTGTTGTTGATGGATCATTGACGTTTTTTACTATCAGAGCTCATTCAAAGTCCACGGTCTATCCGAAGGTAATGCTCAATCTGAAACGCTCTTCATGTTTATTGCAGGATCCGATACCACAGCGGCAGCTATACGAGTCACTTTGTTCTACCTTATGTCATGTCCACGCGTCTATGGTAAGCTCAAGGAAGAGATTCGAGGTGCTATTCGTGAGGGAAGGGCTTCAAATCCAATCACTGCTGCTCAAGCACGCGAGCTACCTTATCTCCAAGTAGGTCCACTTACGCATCCTCCACAGAATACCAGATAATAACTCCTCCCAGGCAGTTATATATGAGGGCCTTCGCATGCGACCAGTCACAACAGGGCTGCAAGCCAAAGAGGTGCCAGCTGGAGGCGACACCATCAACGGGTACTTCATCCCGGGCGCAACATCCATCGGCATCAATTTCTCCGCCATCTTAGGTTCAAAAGCTCTGTTTGGCCCAGACGCCGATGTCTTCCGACCAGAGCGCTTCATTGGTCTTTCACCCTCGGACCTTGCAGAGATGCGCCGCAACGTCGAGATGAACTTTGGGCATGGCCGATGGATGTGTGCTGGAAAGCCGTTGGCGTTTATGGAGCTCCAAAAAGTGTACTTTGAGGTTTGTTTTTTAAACAGAGTATGTCCCATGGGTATGGTTCTCGCTGACATATCGTGATATAGTTACTGCGGGCGTTCGATTTTCAGCTTACCGAGCCTTTGAGTCCAATGCGATCAGAGAGTTATGCTTTATTTCGGGATTTTGGACTCAAGGTACGTGCTACAGTCGCAGAAGATATGGAATAATTATTGGAGTCGCTGTCAAGCGCAGAACTTGAGATTTGTAATTGTCTATCATTCTATGGAAGTTAAAGTCACAACGCCTAATGCTGGTAGTAAATTGAGTGAATGTTATAAAACAAGACCATCATTCCCCCAACCAAGCTCGCTACTTGCTCCATTTCAAAAATCGAAATACCCACAGCTGGAATGAACAGTTGAATTGGATACGTCAGTTTTAGAGTGCTCACCGTGCCCCACGCCAAACTACCAATAAAGACCATATAGAGGATTCCAAGACAAAAGTGCGATAGCCGAGCTCTGCGAATCAAGTGAAGGAGGTTTATCGTGATCTGGAGAGCAAAGCGCGTGATAGACCTGGTTTCGGGCCCCAGTATGCCCGAGAATACATTCCACTCAGGCGATAGTGGTATATATATAAAGAAAGCCACCAAAAATACGCACCCGCTCATGTTCAGTGCCATAAACCTGAATAGAGCAGACTCTACAAAGATCCAGAGGGTTCGAGCATCGCCACATATGGCTAATAGAAGTACACCGTTCAATATAGGCAATGCAACGCCGGCAGCAAGGCATTTCCCAACGCGGTCGGAGCCATTGAGCTGCTGTTCTGTGCAGTTTTTCCTCTGCTCAAAGAGGAGAAATCCAAGCGCAATTAAGCAAAGCCAGAAGCAATTATCATTGATTCGTAAGGCAGCATCGATAGTGACGACGCGCGGGAACACGTCAAACATGTCGGGACCTGGCTTGTCGAAAAGTACTTGATTCTTGTACCGATAGTCATATTTCTCAGAGACTGGGCCCTCGAATCCATTCCCGATGATGATGTGCATAAGGTTGGCTCTGAGATACTGCGTCTTGCCGGACGGGAAGTTCCATAACTGTACAGCGAAATGGATCATTGCGATGAAAGGGTATAAAATAGCTGCCAGAAAGTCCGATGTTGGCTGGAAGCGATGGGTGGGATTCCAGATCCAGGATATAGCTGTGGCTGCTGCGATGCAGTACCAGGCCACTATGGACCCAGGCCCGTAGTATCCGGGCGTAGAGAGAACTATGTCCGATGGTAAGTCCATGGTTTCTTTTGGGAAGACTTGAACTTGTGAAGTGAGTCGCTTTGAAAGAACGAAGGACATCGAGCTGGAAATAAGCGCCTACGCTAAGCCTCAAGTTAGAGCGATTTCGTAAGTGGCGCTGATAGAGAAGATGCGATCTAGACCTCCATTCGGCCTAGTGCCCTACTATCTGAATTAAGATTCAGGACATGAATTGAATCAGTAGGTATCTTCTTTACCGACCAGGATCGCTTGAGAATTGCAGAACCGTGGCATAGTATCTTCTGATCTCGCGATCAAGGAAGACTCGCTTTCCTCTGTTATGAGAGGCGATTACACGACGATCAGCGTCTTCCGATTGTCCATAAATATAATCAACGGCCTGCATCATGATCACCGGTCGTGCCTGGCAGAGCGTAGGCAAGGTCTTTGACAGATTGAGCAAAATACACATCAAATCCATTAGCTTTCTAAATCCCAACGTCTCTCCGAACATCTCACAACTTCATTCCTCAGATAATTATCCAATATCACCTCATACAAGAGCGTCAGAAACTTCTGTGTATTTCCATGAGTACATAACTAGACTTGGCACCCTGTAATCTTTGATAGCCTCCTATTGTGCTAGTCGTAAGCTCATAGAAAGCGTCCTCTCTGCATCCCTCAGCTCCTGCATTCGTTGTTCCCGTTCTAGTGCCCTGTCGAGGAGATCAAGCAGAATCCCGCAACAATAGTCATATTCCTTCTGTGCCGCATCCATTGTGTCTTGATCGTAGGTCCCATATACGATTGCCTGCTGGTCCAACTTCTTTTGCGTTATGTGCTTTGTATAATCGTCAGCAGCCTTGATCTCGCTTTCCAGCCTCTCTTTTTCTTGTCCAAGACAAGCTATCTGGTATTGGATCTCGGCTTTAGATGACATGGCGTTCATGCTGATTTGAATAGTTGTCAAAGTACTCTCAGATCTTGTAGGAGTTCTTTTAGAGGCAATAGTTAGAATCATGAGACTTTATACCCTTGGAGCATTGTCTATCACTGACGGTTGTCGTCTAGCTGAATGGCCCTTGCCGGTGTTTACTAATCGGGCTTGGTACTGATCCTCGGCATCAACGCCTGGAACCCCAATGAGATGATATAAGACTCCCTGGTCACTGTAAGTTATGATGCTAACATGTCATGTCCTTGTAACTCGTTGCTCCAGCTTCGTTCACAAGATCCTCCCCAAAGGGGTTCGGCGCCTAACCAATAATCACGCTCGCTTGCTTTTGATTAGTGATGGTGACCAACAAGGACTCAAGGTCATCTCTTTAATCTACTCAAGAACAACCAACCTCTCCTATCCATTTTCCCATCAAAACAAGTAACGCTGCCTGAAGTACAAGTACAACAGCAACAAACCCCTGCGTATTCTCAGGTACTCCCCAGTTTACTTTGCAAATCATTCTTGGAACTGACAGGCAGTAAAGATCTTGAAAGCTATCCATCACTTACAGAAATTTATAGTAAGCTTTCTATGCTTGCTCCCTCAACACCTCAAGCTATCACCTAATGCGCTGAGAGCAAATCCCTCATCAACTCCCTCTTCTTGTCTCTCAACTTCTGTAGCTCTTCACCCCGCTGCTCCTGCTTATCGCAGAGCCTTGTCAGAGTCGCACAGAGCCGATCATGCTCCCGTTTCGCCGAATGCTTTTCGGCCTGACTCCTGCGTCCGTTCATTACTCTCTGTGCCTCTCTCCTTCTGTCCATTAGGTCTTGTATTTCCCACCTAGCGGTATCGTAGTTGATTTGCAATCTCTCCATAGAGTTTCTGACCCTCGCCAGTTCTGCCTCGATCTGCGCTTTGGTCGGCATGGTATTGTAATTGTACTGTCAAATGGATGTGATATTACAGTATTTCTTTTTGGAGATCTTTGAGTAGGTTGTGTAGGTTTTTTTTGCAGGTTGCATGACAGAAATCGCTTGAAATATCGGGCTCGGGGTCTTTTTATAGGTGGTTTGGTGCCCGGCCAATTCACTGGCTAGCAGGTCAGAAGGGGACTTCACTTTCGCCAACACAGCATATCATGTAGCAGTGAACGCACCAAGCTACACAAAGTGACGAGTATTAACAGTCAACATAATCAACAATCTAACGACATCTAGTTTACGCTACAGAGTTGCAGAACCTGGCCAACGCTGTGAATGAGCGTAGTGTCAAGGTCACTGTCGTTAGTGAGTGACACGGGCTAAAAACGAAATCAGGCTCCCTACCATCTCATGTCATATCATTTATTCAGGGATCAATTATCATGAGCCAACTCAATGCTTTTAACTCGAGATTGTGCATGACACAGTTTGCTTCATTTGCGTCTTGTTGAGGACTTGGCGGCAGCTCCATGCGTTTAGGCCGATCGACAGCCAATCTCAGTAATCCTTGAAGTCTTATCGTAATGCATCATAACCTTGCACTGCAATATGAAGTGATCTCTACATGCTGGTTGTCTGCTGAGGGGCTGCATTTCTTCTAGTGCTCCGGTTTGATGTTGTAATACCGTGTTTAGGTCACTCATGCCATTGCTACTCCTTGGCTTTATCAAGAGACAAGTCCTTCATTTATTAGTAAGGGAGTAAGGCGTACAAACGCAGCAATCTCATTGCTTCTTGAGAGCTACTACATAATGCCCCTCCACATAATCGACTGTCTAACGCGCCGATTGCAATTCCCTTTCAAGACGCGCAACCTTCGCATTCTTTATCGCCAAGTCTGTCCTCAGTCTGTCACTCTTCTCTTTCAGTTTCTCCTCTTTACGCAGAAACTCCACGCGTTGCTGTTGAGCCACGCGTCTCTCATCATTACTAAAGTTTGGGGAACAACCTATTGCGGTGGCAGCACGCCATTTTGCCTGCACCTGTAGTATTTCCCAATCCACATCGTTTATGTCCTTCTTAGTCGTGTTGATTTGGGATTTGACAGTAGAAATCTGCCTCTCGATCTGCGCTCTAGTCTTAGGCATGTTGTTCATGTATTAGCAGGTGGTAAAAAGATGTAGTTCTGTAGGTGTTCTTTGCCTATGTTGCTTTGTAGGAGATAGTTTAAGTATTCCTCCAAGGGCATCTTTTATAGCTCCCGGGCATAAAATTTCACTGACTGGTATGTCTGAACAAGGTATTGCTTTTACAAACGCTATCTACAGATTAACTGTTGTTGTCATGTGTACCCTTAGTAGGAGCGTGTGAGGCGCGTGACGCGAGCATCAGCCGTGGGGTCTATCACTTCAAGATAGCACTCGTCAAGTCAGTTCAGGTAGTATACCAGCTACCTGACATATTTGCCCAAGCCTGAGTACGAGCAGTGAAGATACAGGTATACATAAGGTTAGTTGTGCTAATATAAGCTCCCAACCACAACTCACTATGGCAATAAGTCCTACTGTCTGTATCTTACCACGAGAGTGGCTGTCCTGACTTGATATTTGTGCTACAGATTCTTAACTGCTGCACAATGACCAAGTTTCTTACATTGTCATTGCTACTTGACTCCGTCAGGGTATAGTTCTTGTATTTCATTCCTTGATTTCTTGAAAAGGAGGTAGTTGACGCAAATGTATTAAATTTAGGTCTTTGCTACCAATATTTACCCAAAGCTCAACTTTCTCACAAAGTTAGACCCCATACTCTAGCAAAGTCCCTTTAAATATATTCAATACCCGATTACGCTTGTAGTTCATTCTGAAGCCTTACCTCCCTGTCTTTTAGTCTCCCTAACTCCCGCCTGCTCCTTGTTTGCTCACGTCGTAGATCGTTCTCTTTGTCCATGAATTCCAGATATTGCTGTTCAGCCACGGCGATCCGATCAGGTGGATAATTTCCTTTGACTATCGCTTCAGCAGCGGCCTTTCTTGTCTGCGCCTGAATTATGTGCCACTCTCTATCGTTCATTTCCTTCTCAACGGAGGATATATCGCTTCTCACGCGAACAAGCTCTAACGCGATATCTACCTTTCTAGGTGCCATACTATTATGGATATATATATCAAGCGGTAAAAATATTTTAGTTCTTTAGCTAGGTTTCTTTGCAGGATATAGTTCAAATGCCGATCTCAGGGCCCTTTTATATACTGTTGGTATTGTACTTCACTGCCTGACTGATATGTAGGATCAGATATTACTTGTGAAAACACAATCCAGTGACCCATCGTTGGTGCCATGGTAGCTCAAATAGAATCAGTGAAGCTACTGCTACACACCAAGTTCTTTGTGTCAATACAGCTCTTGACAACGACCTTGGATGACTGGTCGTATATCTAGCTTACAAATTAGACAAAGTATCATGGTCTACTGAGTCAATCACTTTACTTATTACACATCCACGGTGACCCGCAATATGATCTTGTTTTGTAGCCACTGCACGATTCATGGGCGCAACCACGACGAGGATCAAATTTGGTTTCAGATTCAATCTATCTTGTGGGCGGCAGCGGATGAAAAAAGGAAATCAGATTCACTCTTTCCCAAAGGTGTATTGGAAGTATTTATGTACCTATGTCCTCTAGGTGTCCTTATTCAAACTCCCAGCGACGAGTCTAAATTGCAAGTATTTATGTAACAATTATTACAGTTCACCAGGTCCAATTTACTGCAAACGATGATCAATTCTACCTGAGAGGCCATAATTAACTCAATATGTCGCCGGTCAGTTGAACTGTCCCAGTGTGCGTTAATGCACTGATAAGACTCAAGTACAAGACTGCCTTATTAGATTACATCTGCACGATACCAGCCAAGGGCTAAATCCTATACTTCAATGCTTTACTCACCAACAGGGGAGATTCGCGGATGCACACTCAATTTGCTCAAGGACTAGCAGATCTTATATTATGCAACATGCCATTGTCCATGGCCATAACTCTAGTTTGCTTATAGCAAATCAATCTGAAGATATGACTCCTGTCTTTTCAGTCTCTCCATCTCCTTTGTGTCACTTTCTTCCTTTTCCAGTAGATCTGCCTCTTCTCGGGCAAACTCTGCATATTGCTGCTGAGCCTCGAGCTTCTCATCCTCCTTGCTGAGGTCTGAAACTGCTATCCCATGAGCAGCGTCCTTTCTTGTCTGGGCCTTCACTATCTTCCATTTCAATTCGTTTAGTTCCCTGTCAAGCCTGTATATTTCACCTCTGACGCGAACAAGCTCTATCGCGGTCTCTGTCTTTGTACGCGGCATGTTGATCTGGTAATACTGGCGAGTATTGTGGTATTTTTCAGGGTATTGGTTTGGTTGATAGCTCCTAGAATAGCTTTTAGGAGTGCTTGTGTGATTGTTGTCTGACTGTGATGTGATCGTTGTGTGATTGTTCCGCAGTTGCTTGCAAGACAGCTCGTAGTGCGTACCGACACCAGCTATTATAGCCTGCCCGCTTTGCATTGTACTGATTCACATGGTCGACTCAAACGTGAATTTTTCTGTGACTATCTGTCTATCGGCGTGCGGAAACTCGGATTCAAGCTCATCACGAGTCCCTGGGGAGTGAACATAACTGAATTGCTGTGTCAATCAATCCTATTGAGCGGCATGAATAAGTAAGAGTAACTTGTATGCATCGTGAACGGCTCACAGACTCCCCAGGTAACGGAACGAGGTGTCACTGTTGTTACCACATTATTATAGTTGGTGAAGCAAAACAGTATGCAAGTGATACATTGTCGCGTGGCTCACTGGGCCATCTGTCGTTATTCGCAACTCCAGCCTCTGGTCCTGAATGAGAGATATTTCGTGCCTGTTCATCAGCGCATCGCTCACCAGTCCCGTTGTGCGGAACAACGTTATTGATCAAGGACTCTGCTTTGACAATTTGTTATGATATTTCTCGACTGCGTCTGAGCGACGAGTCAACAACCAATCAGTCTGATGTTCAAGTCAACGTCATTGCCCAGGCCACAAGAGAAGCGTAGCTGCAACTCCAATCTGTATTAGTCCATCAGCCACCTCGTGTTTCCCGAAAAGCCAGCTCCAGAATCTGCAATCCCTTCCAAACCATCGTCAGCCACCATTCCAACCCCATAAACGTTTCCAAAACAGGAACCTCTAGCTCCAAGCTAGTAAAGCCGTGACATCATGCTCCACGGTTAGTCCGGTCCGTGATTTGCCAGTTACTAATTATAGAGAATCCACTCCCGGTAGATCGGCACTTTGAGGCTTGGAATCACGAGAATCAGCGCCACTAGCTCACTGGGACTATTTCCCTCAACGTTACATTTTGGATCTGAATTTCGTGCTTTCAGTTAGTATCGCGGCAGTTAGTGTCGCGGGAAGAGAGCAGATTGCTTTAGCGAGCTTTAAGTTCGCAATTTCACGTACTGCTACGATGCAGGGATGGCGTAATGTCTATTCTGGCCCCGGGGGCCGCGAGGACCACTCATGGGAGATCCGCAACGTAGTTTTTACTTTAGCTCATGTCGTATTGGGCTTGAATATCAGTCTCGTAAAGCGTCGATCTGTGGTCCATGCGAGTGGGAGGGTCGCCACGGCAGTTGATGCATTTAATAATATTTAATATCCGCTCCATCCCTCTTGTCTCACCTCATTCCATTCATCCTTCCATCGCCCTTCTATTCTCCTCATTCATTCACGATGCATCTCAACACACTACAATGCTTGGTCATCGGCCTTGTCGCCAATGCCGCGCACACATTAGCTGTGCCAACCAAGCGAGAAGCTGTGAATAGCTGTCTCGTCCAAGCCAAAGTCCCCGTCGACACCAAGGGCACGCAAACATGGACCCAAGACGGCACCGCATACAACCTGCGTCTTCAATTCGAACCCGTCGCCATCGCAGTCCCCACGACCGTCGCTCAAATCTCCGCCGCTGTTTCTTGCGGCTCCAAACACGGCGTCGCAGTTAATGCCAAGAGCGGTGGCCACAGTTATACATCGCTTGGTTTCGGTGGCGAAGACGGCCATCTCATGATTGAGCTTGACCGCTTATACAGCGTCAAGCTGGCCAAGGATGGAACTGCAAAGATTCAACCTGGTGCTAGACTTGGCCACGTCGCTACTGAGCTTTGGAACCAGGGAAAGCGTGCTCTTTCTCATGGAACTTGTCCTGGTGTCGGTATTGGTGGCCACTCCCTGCACGGTGGCTACGGCATGGTCGCGCGCAAGTACGGACTCACGCTGGACTTGATGAAGGGCGCTACTGTAGTTCTCCCCAGCGGAAAAGTGGTTCACTGCTCCAAGACCGAAAACTCCGATTTGTTCTGGGCCATTCGCGGCGCTGGTGCTTCATTCGGTGTCGTCGTCGAGCTCGAGTTCGACACTTTTGCTGCACCTGAACAAATTACCTATTTCGATATTGGTGGTCTTAACTGGAACCAGCAAACTGCTCCTCAGAAGCTGCTCGACTTTCAGGAGTTTGGAAAGACGATGCCTGCGGAAATCACTATGCAGATGGCCATCTCCAAGAACGGATACAGTGTTGACGGTGCTTTTCTCGGTACCGAGGCTGACCTCAAGAAGGCTCTTCAGCCGCTGCTTACCAAGTTCAATGTTCAAGTCAGCGCAACTACTGTTGACTGGATCCAGTTTGTTACTCATTATGCTGGTGCCAATGTCAACATCAACCCCACCAGTGCTTCATACGATGCTGTAAGTCTATCTCCTTTCTCATAATGGTGTTTCGCCGCTAACAATTCACAGCACGACAACTTTTATGCCAGCAGCTTACAAGCACCTGAGCTAACTCTCGCTCAATTCAAGTCCTTCGTCGACTACATCTCCACCACAGGCCAGAGCAGCAGTCACTCATGGTGGTTGCAGATGGACATCTCTGGTGGCAAAAACTCCGCTATCTCTAAGCACAAGCCCACCGATACTGCTTACGTCCACCGAGATACTCTTCTTCTCTTCCAGTTCTACGACAGCGTTGCTCAGAACCAGAAGTATCCATCTGACGGCTTCAACTTGATCAAGGGCCTGCGACAGAGTATCTCCAATACCTTGAAGGCGGGTACTTGGGGAATGTATGTCAATTACCCTGACTCGCAGCTCAAGGGTGATAGAGCTACCGAGATGTACTGGGGAAGCAACCTTGCCAAGTTGGAGTCCATCAAGGCCAAGTACGACCCCGAGAACATTTTCCGCAACCCTCAATCAATCCAGCCCAAGGCTTAAATGAATTTGTACAAAGATTGTAAATTTCTCTTATACATAGACTTATTACTTAGCGGGTTTTATTGGTTTAATATTCATAGATTTGTTTCTGATTCAAGACATCTCCCGGGTAGCCTTTATTTTCATCACCTTTCCTAATCGGCCTTTCAATCAATTAGCCAAGTTACTGGCGCTTGTTATGTAGCAAGCTACTTCACTATATTGAACTCTCTTATATTTCACATCAAAGCATAAAACTCCTCGAATCCACCTGCTTCCACAGCAACGTGGCATGTTGAACAGCGTATTTCCTTTCATGATCAATCATTAACCCCAAAGTGCAACAAAGACATTTCTCAGAGTTAAAGTCAGCGAAACTAAGCGCTTGAGATATGAATGAAATTACTTTTCAATGTCCCTCCTCAAGTTGAGGCATAAACAAACATTGCTCTGTAACGACAACAACGTTGATAGAACCAACAGTGTTGGTTGTCATAGGTTTAACACAATTTGAGTTAGTTCCCCTACGAATTGACTCATATGATTGGCCCAGCTGACAACTCACCGTAGGATCTGCCCACCTTCTGCCTAACTGTGCCCGAAATAACGGGGCGGGTTTTAACCAACACCAATTACCTTAAAAAGTCTTCCCCTTTTCTATCATCACCTCATCCATTTCCTCACCAACTCACTACAGACTATCGCCATATCGCAAAAATGTCAGGTATAAGCAACCGAATGCTACAGCTAGACATGGCTCTGACCCAGAACGGGACACCAGCCACGCCTCATCTCCGTCAAGCGCGGATCAAGCGAAAAAACAGCCCTACAGACATCAGTCATTTAGTCTTTGGTCCACAACCTGGGAAGAAGCATCAATTGTGGATCACAGATCGTATCATGGAACCTCAGACAATTCCTCACTTCTTTGAGTTTCTTATGAATGGCGAACTACCTGGCGATCGAAAAACATCTCGGCCTTTGCTTACTGTTGAAGAGGTCAAGAACTTGACTAGACCTGCTTCGGAATGGGCGCCTGCTCCACTTAATCGACAGGCGAAATCGACTGGGGAATGGATTGGGATTCGAATCGGTTCATATGAAGACAGCTCCAGACTCTGGCCGATTGCCAAAGAGCTTCACGCTATGAAGTCGAGACTTTGGGAGGGAATCCCACCAATATCTGAAAGACGATGGCAAGAACTGGGGCTGGATCATCCGGACAGATTTCCCGAAGCTTGTCGTTACTTTGTCGCTGTTATCAATGTCTTTATCTACCTGAACACAAAGCGCACCAAAGCAGCTTTGCGAAAGACTTATAACCTGATATGGGACCATCTCAGTGTATTTGAGCAGGCCATCAATGCAAAGAGAAAAGAGGAAGCAGACGACGGTGTGTATGAGCACGTATCAGTCACTGGTCTCTGGTATGAGTTCATCAGAGCGCAATACGACTCCATCTGTGAGAATGCACATCATTGGATCATTGAACACATCGACCGCATACGAGAGTCAATCGTGCAAGAACTTGCACTGCACCAACCCGATAGTCCAGATCACTACAGCGATAAACAATGGGAAATGACAAACAAGCTGCATGACCTCGCCGAAAACACCTCTCAAGCTGACTACACCATAATGATGCCCACGGATGGATACAAAGGCGATAGTCTTCCAGTCAAAGAGGACGATTGTCTTACAGAAGCTCATGGCGGTGGTTTTCGTACAGAAACAATCAGCTGGTCCGCGAATTTATCATGGCGAGCCTCGGACTATACCAAGCGTGTTAGGTATCTTGACAGAAAGGAGATGTACAGCCATTACGAACATGAAGACTTTAGAAGGCTCCGAAACTCAGTTGGTGTGACTGACCCAGCGTGTATGGTCATCTCAGCGATTAGTCAGATTGATGCGCAGTCTATGGCTAGGGAAGAACTACGAGGGCTCCCGAAGCATTCGGATTTTGTGCCGTGGATTGAGTATGCTCGAAGAAGGCCGAACAAACGTTTGGGTTTTGTGGCGTATAGACTGTATCATGGGTATAGTCCTGAGAAGTGGGATATGTTCAAGGTCAAGTTCGAGGCGGATATTTCTGACTGGGGACGAGGAATTGTTGGCATTAATGATATAAGGAAAGCGTGCAAGATCCAGTGGATTGATGGCAAAGAGATCGATATCGCGGATGATGATATCGAAGCTGCCAAGAAGTAAGTTCAATAATGAGAAGCCAAAAAACCAGGCTAACAGTCACAGGCATTTCGAAACCATGTCAGATCAGTCAGTCCACGAACGTGTATTCCTCGTTATCGACGAAGCAACCATGAAATCATATCTCGAACCAGAACCCGGAAAAGAGAAATTTGTCCTCGCCGTTGACGCAACCTACAAACCAACAAACGATGAGAACGTCGAATCACCAGGCTACAAGGGGACTTTGCGTATACTAGGTAGTCTTCTTTGGGATGAGCTAGGCGCACTGTTGCTCATGCAAAGCGCGTTTCTCGAGAATCTCTGGCCCATGGCGATGCATGATGCTGAGGGTATATATCGCGGTATCAGGGTTACGTCAGTGCTCAAGTTTTCATCTTATCAAGAGAACTTGAACTGGAGACTTGCGAGTGAGATTGTTCCCAAGTTGGTAGCTTTCAGAAGAAGACTTGAGTTCAGATCGAGGAGATATAATAAATAGCTAATAATTGAGTCGCCAATTTCCTAACTACTCATGATGACCAGCCTTTTTGGCCGCCGTTCGAGCTCTCGTGATCTTCTTCTTCCAACAAAAACACTGATTGCACGCTACATCTTCTGTTCAGAATTGCATCTTCCTGTGAGTCATAGCCGAGACTTACTAGCGCTATTATGATTCTTGCAGATATAAACGCCATCTCTGTTGGGGGAGGGATCTGTAGAGTCGATTGCCTCACGATCTATAAAGTCAAACTGTAAAGAGTATAAATAATTAGTTATGGTCGAAGGGGTGAAAGGTCCACGTACGCCGTAGAAGGAATCGTTCTCCTCGCGGAAGTCGACACTGCATTCCTCACACTGGAGAAAATGTTAGGCATTTTGTCGGGCTATTACTGGAGAGTGTGGACTGACGACTTCAGCGAGATGCTCTCGGCAGAACACTGCGTCGTTGACCTCAGCTGTGGCCATGGTTACCGCTAATGAGAAAGTTGAAAGATTGTTGAGTAGTGTTTTAGACGAGATGAAATGAAGCGTTCGAAATGGCGACAAGGTCTTGTTTTATAAAGTGATGCATTTTGGAGTCACGTCAGCGGCGGGTGAGAATGTGAGACACTACTGCAGCTTTTGTGCTTGGACCGCAGCTGAAAGATGGCATGGCCCAATAGTGAGATTGGGAGCTAAGCGCCAACTGTATATGATCGGCGCTGGGATTCTTGTAGCGATACTATTGGATAGAGATACGAAGTTATTGACTACAATCCTGAAACTCAGCTGCTAAAATGAGACATGCTTTTCCTTTTATGAAAGAGACCGAGTCTTTGTGATGAAGATGTGAACCAAGTTCCCAAGCGATGGCGATATCTGGAACTCAGGTTAAGGCGAATATCGCAGATCAAGTATGTCGATTGAAAAGTCCCCTATATACAATTTATATCGATACTTAATATAAACAAACAATCATTATGCATCATTGTCACTGTTGATTTACCTGTTTCCAAATCTGTGTGAATCTGGAACCGTTCGGGAACGACATCCTGGCGAGGAATCCACAAAATCCTCCTAGAACCTCTCATGAGCCAGGCTTCAGATTCAGAGTAGGATAGTCTGAGGTAACGCGGGTTCCAGTGATTTTCCGTAGCCACAGTTGGTATACCTCCAGAATTGCCACGTTCCATGTCACAGTCGAGAACACCAAACCCCGTGTTGAGTAGCTTGGGGGTCAAAAAGTTGAAATTTAGAACGTGGCCAGGTAGAGAGTACTTGCGAACCCAGGAGCCATCTTTCGCATTCCCAATGCCTATAAACCATTGAACCCGATCGCGTGCATAGACTGCAAGTATACCACTTGAGTCTAGGGAAATGTTCAAAACATGATGGGCTGGTAGAACGTCCAGGTCAAAACACTGTGTTGTCTTTCCGCACATGATGTCCCATATCAATACCGTAGTAGCACCGTGGTACAAAGCAACTCGGCCGTCAGCTGTAATTTCTGATCTGGAAGTTACAGCATCAGATGAGAGGGGTATCATCCTCAAGTATTTGCCTGTTTTTAGATCCCAGAACTTGATGTCCTCATCAAAAAGTACGATCTGCTCTAGTCCCCAAAACTCTATGGTCGATTTGACGCCCAGAAGATATTCAGTGGCCACGTGCTCTACAATCCTTCGCTCGCAGTAGTAGGTGCCCGTATGGTGGTCGAAATTAAAAACATATATGGTATCACGGTTGGCAATCACGGCAAAGTAGTCGTCGTGACCCAATGCAAGTGACTTAGTTTCGTAATACCAGACCAGGGACGAATTTGGAGGTATCTCGGGAAATTGGCGAGACCTGCCATTGACTGCCATGTTCAGCATGTCAGATTGTGCGTTGTGGCTGATGACAGCGACCTTGCCACTTGACGATGTGATAAACGCCTCGAATATACTGGCAGATTGTCGGCTGGTGGGTTCTGAATCACTCAAGATTGTGTCCAGGCTCCAGATCCTGAGATTGCCGTCTCTATACCCGAGCGAAGCAAGTTGGCGATTTCTTCCATAGCATATTGTCTCAGTAGGGCCGCATGGTACCTGCGCCACCGATCTTTTTGCTTCCAGGTCCCACAATTCGATGCCGAAGAAACCACAAGTGGCTATTGAACGGTCATCGGCTACCCATGATATATTGAATACATTGTCCGCTGATTGGGCAATATTCTGCACGGTTATTGATGACCCCCATGAGTACAATACGAGATCTCGAGAAACATGGTATACCGCGCAGCATGTCCGATCAGGGCTAACCTTGGCACTTCCAATCCTTTCTATGCCCGTCAGCGACATGAGCTCTAACATCTGATGTCTAGGATCAAGACCCCAAATGCAAATGTTCTCTGTTCCGAGGATTAAGAGAGCCTTGGGATGTGAAATTATATGTATCCAGGAAATATATTTGATATTGAAACCTATATGGCAGCTGACCACTTTTGTTTCGGTCGTGATATTCCAAATATCGACCGTATGGACCGTATGAGGGTTTGATGCTAATGCAAGTAATTGTCCGTCTGAAGAGATGGACAGAGGACTCCGGTAGTAGTATTTCTGAACTGTCTGAACTGTGAACGATTTACTGTATTCTAGATTTGGCAGATGGAAGGTGGAGAGTTCCATTTTGTCTTCTATATCTCCAGATAATGTAACTAGCGAATCTCCGCTTGGGTGGAATGTTAATGCGTGCAGGTACCCTCGATGAAATTCAATCGACTTGATAATTCCACCAGTGGAAGCGTCAATCAAGAGAATACTGTCGTTGTTGCTGTTGAACGTTGCTATTTGTCGACCATCAGGTGAAAACTCGCATATTTCCGAGCCAGAGGAGCGACTTGTTATACCTAGAATGGTATGGAGACAGGCATCCCATTGTTGAAAATCTGGGGACAAGACATCTATGGATTTGCTGATTTCCTTGCTAAAGCATCCCTTGATCTTGCTCAGTTGTGGAGTGAATAGTAAAGCCGAGTCATAGAGTTGAAGCGGTGCAGCATCCATGATGGTTCTGTGCGTAGACGCGAAACGTGAAGCGTCTTGGACCAGAAGCCCTAGCTCGTCAGAAGCTCGGGCCTTCTGTTGGATGGTTAATTACTCATTCCCTTCTCTCGACGCATTAACCTACCAGCTTGTCTTCCAGTCTCTGCATCGCTTTGATTGCCTCTGAGGTACACCGCAACAAGCTCATAGCCTCAAGCCAGTAGAGGTACTTGCTCTTCAAGAACCTGGTTATCATAGTATAACACAAGCTGTTTTGGTGTCGGTTGTCGGTTAGGAGCCATGCACAGATGTGGTCAACCCAGTACACGCAGGCATATCCAACAATAGTCAGAGGGGCACGCGGCAAAGCATCCATCTCGCGGATTAGAGCACAACTGTTTCTTAGCTGGTAGAGGTTCCGGTGAAGCCTGTCATGCATGACACTCATGCTAGAGTTGAAGATAGAGTAATGTTGTTGTCCTATGTCAGGTAAGATCTTGGGTGTCCTACGTAAGAAATCATTAACCGACTGATGGACCATATAGACCTTGTTCTCCCTAATGGTCAAGAGGGAGCCACAGGATGCGATAAGGCTCGATAGAGTTTCCTCATCTTCAACCCATTCAGTAAGAACTTCGTCAGCCACGGCTAGCTCTTGTAGACTAAGGGGCCTTAGAGCAACAGCTACTACGGCAAGGATAACTCTACACCAGTACATGTCTCTATCATTGATATTGGTAATCATCCTTTCGTATAGCTCGTCCAGTCCAGGGGGGAAGTGCTCTAGAATGTTGGAACTATGATAGTGTTGAACACCGGGCTTCTCCAGTTCTTTACAGACCAAAGCAACCCAAAGAAATGTGTCATTTGCTTTAGCAATCAGATGTTTGCGAATACGCTCTCGATTTGACTCATCATAAGTTGAATTGAGCAGTGTAATCTTCCGATCAACAAACTTGACAACAGCATTTGAGATCGAGGCGTGATTGAGTTCCAGGTCTAATCGAACTTGATTCTGCATTGCATCAAGCTGTGACTTTATTTCAAGCCAGTTACGGCTCGAGAAGACCCATTTGGCTTTGTGTGAGACTGCGCACTGACTGATGTAGCCAATAAGCTTCTCACGGCCTTCGGTGCACTCATCCAAAGCATCGATAACGATGGTGCAATCCACAGATGTCTCATCTTCGAGGATGTTGGTCAAGATCCCTGAAAGCGTATACCAGGAGTTATGATCGGTGAAAATATTTGAACCAGCTTGATCGTACTCCCTACGGATATATGATCTCAAACCTGGTCGCTTGGTGACGAAGAGCCAAATGACCCCGCGAAGCACGTTTGATGCAGTTCGATGAGATGGACGTGCGGCTTGGCAGAAGAAGTAAAAGATACCGTCGTCGGACGTTTTCTCCAGCTCTGTAATAAGCCCAGCTAAAAGCATCGTCTTGCCTTTTCCGGGATCGCCTTTGATCCAAAGCAAATGTTGTTCGGGGTCATCGTGCCATTGCTTAAAGCTGTCATTGTAAAAAATCCAGTTGTAACAGTCTTCGAGCAGACCGCCCTTTTCGAGTTCAATGCGTTTCTTATCGGCTTCGGGGTTGGTGATATAAAGGTCCTTGAGGCATGAGTCCTTCTCAAGCTAAATCGCTATCAGATATCGCTCGAGGGCGAGAACGCGTGTCTCGAATTTACTTACATTCTCGCCGTAGATATGATTAGTCTGTTCATTGATTTTAACGTTGCCGACCGTTGCAGCCTTCCCTATGTGATAGTTGTTCATCGTTGATTGATAGTCAAAGCTTATGACATCTCAACGAGACATATCAAGCCAAGACGGTGAAAAGTCCCAATATAATACGACTGGTAGCAGACAGTATGCGCATAAACTCTTTTGTGAAGGCCGAATGTAGTATCTTGGAGGAGAGTTGAGCCCGCAAAAGCCAGGGACAATGAGTATGCACGTAAAAACTTTTCAAGCGTACTAAACTCTTCTCGTTGGGCTCCTATCGAATCAGGCACATCATCTGACCCCAGCGGCGGTTCTCAAAAGTCCTATATTTCTGAACACGTCAAATCTCACACCGCCTGCACATTGCCCAGTTGCTTTCCCCCAACCCGATTTGCTGGTGCACGCGGGAGGGGCGTTGGCCAACCAATGCCACTCATCCTCATTCTCCCCCATCTTTGCATGACGCCACAGCGCTAACTGATACTCCCAACAGCGGGCAGACATATCGCATTTTCAAGGGCATTGAGGCTAGATGAGGTAGTTGGGCACCAACCCACCCTCCTTTACGCTTTTCGCACCACCCTCGCCGGTGTTAGAAACAGACCGTGGTCTTGGAGCCTGTGCTGGTCAATTTCACACCAAAACAGGGCTTTCTAGGAGCCTTGGCTAATGGCGATGGTTCACATTGTATTGCTTGATGTCTCGTTGAGACGCTCAAACTTTAAGTATCAATCAGTCCATATTGTATTGAACTATTTCTAACGTCTAGAGAGGCACTATGGTCTACAACCTTTAACTGCCTTATATATTATCTGTAAATAGTTTCGGAATTTGGAGCAGACGGAGCCACTAGAGGTGATTCACTTGACTCCCAATATAAATGCTGTCGTTGGCGACATTTACAGCCTTCCCGAGGATATTGATAATGTTACCGCGCTGCAATGATGGTCAGAATCAGTATGACAGTATCCAGCAGGGTAAATGGCTCTCACATTTGATGGCGGTATGCGCGGTGGTATCATGGCTTTCCGAATTGCCGCCACAACAGCATCATAGCCGTCAGCGTCCTTCGTCTCGAATTTGCAGATACTAATATGATCAGCACGTATGGGAGCGGCATCACCACACCCATGAAGTTGAGCGGACTCGGGTTCGACGATCTAAGCGAGTCAATCTCAGCAATTGTTCACTGGCTGGGACGAGAGTTCAAGACAAGGTACTATACCTGAACCGATCCTATCCCCGATCTTGTCTTAAGCGTCTCATAGAAGAAAAAAGCTTCGATTCTATGGTTGATTTCTTTGGAGGATCTGCGCTTGTTAAGAACCTCCGGAAATGCTCTCGTGAGCTCATCGAGGCGCTCAGAGTCAACACCAAGAAGCTTCAAAGTTTGCTGCTGCGTGTCAACCCTGAAAAGTTGAAGAACTTTGCGGACAACTTCAGCCGGCCTCGCCACTGACGAACCTCGGAACGGCGTCCCCAAGAACACCATTCCACGGATATTTCTCGCGATCGACGCTTCAACAGAATTTTCGGGCTTATGCTCCCCGTGAACCAGAATCTGAGCGGCAACCAGTCCGCCGAGGCTGTGAGAAACGAAGATTATAGGTCGATCTACCTATTTCCACGCCAGAGAGTCAGTATTCTGATCCAAAAGGAAAGCTCGTACTGCATTAGAAGTCACCAACGGTTTGTGTGCTTAAGCGTTCTGCCGCCAGCTTCGCGCACACATCCTCTGCATCACCATGGATTTCTGTCTTGGAAACACCCGACCGGCCAGCACTAGTGATATTGGTGTCATAACCAAAGAGAAAGATGCGAGATGCTGGAATGTCGTCGGGCAATAGATCCTTAGGCCAGACTACTCCATTCTTTGTCCATGCCTTTTCTCGATCTCCCCGTAATCCATGCAGAAACACAATGCTGGATGATTTTGTGTCAGCTGAGTGATGTGGTATCGATAGGTAAACTTACTCGGCTTGCGCATTATCTCCATTGTATACTTCTAGTAACCCGTATTGAGCCATGATGAGGATACCTGCAGCCTGATCTTAGTTTGGGTTTCGTTGGATGTTGACAGTACTGATCAAAGGCCTGCTTTCGATGAGTTATTCAGGATGTTTGACCCTCGTTCAGGAATGTAACTGAATGTTGAGGATAAGTCTTGGTGGTACTCAGCTTACAGATCATTCTTTCGAAGGCATCCCTTTTAGGTATGCAAGGCCGATTGGTGAGCCCGATGCAGGCGGGTCAAGATTTGCTCAAGTGACCCGTACTGCAGATGGCTTAGACAAAGTACCACTCTTTCAACCATGGTGTATCTATATAAAATGGTATTGGGTGGGCAGCCCAGCTGTCTGATTGAACCCGCAAAACGCCTGCATGCTCAGCTGGTTGAAAGACTCGAACATTACAGCCCGCCACTTTTATGTTAAGAAATAAAAAATCATATATGTAGCCATTCCCAATAAGCGCAGTCTCAGATGGTTTTATATGAAGAACTATTACTAGACTCATTCTTGTAAGGCTGGGTACTGATGCGCTGGCAGGATGCTTCCCATCGCGGCCGCTCATGGATGTGTACCAGGGCAGGCTGATCTTTGCTAAATGGAACCAGCATTGCGAGATTGGCTTTTCAACTCCCCACAATAGACGGGCGCTAGATAACAAGTCAACTCAGCCGCACTTCCCCGCCCCCATCACCACCACGCTACATCGGGCGCGTGGTCAAAGGATATTACTTGTCGACAACAAACGCGATTGTGCCATTGTTTACCCTTTCAGATGTCTCTATACATCTGTACAACCGATGATTGCACTTTCTTGTTGCACACTGTTGCTACTGTTTTTATAACAGCAGAGACAAGAGGCAGCATAGTACATTGGTCTTGTAAAATCGTATGAGTACAGCGTTTTCTTTTTAAACAGTTTACATAAAGTAATAGCTACGAGATAACTCAGGCTTTTGATAAATTGATTTACAGTATCGTTTAAGGGATATGTATAGGACGCAATAAGAAGATCAAGTTAATTTTGTAACCTGTAAGACAGCCTGGGACAGAAGAAACCTTACATCCCTAGCTATACATTCGAAAATTGAAGTCTTTCAGAATCCAGATGTATACTCGTCATCTAGAGCCAGCATTCTCTCTCCCTCACTTACCATTCACCCAAGAACAAGAGAAACCTTCTGAAGATCTAGGCTCTCCCACTCTGCTGCTATCACTTCCCCACTTGCAACTCGATACGCAACACCATCCTTCCACTCAACCCAGAGCACAAGATATAAATCCTCCCTGAATATCGGCAGTCGTGTCTCCCAACTCTCTCGATCCCATGTCATTGAGCATCTTTTCAATCTGCAAACTGCCACTATATCAACCTGTAACCCTATTTCACCTCTTTTTACATTCTCTGGAAATTGATCCCTTGTTTCCTTGTTTGGTAGGTGCAATTTTCCAATAACCTTCCCAAGTCTATCGCAGAGCTTTGCTTCGTTGTCCCAAAGGAATTGAAGCTTATCAGAGTCCTGCTGATATCCTGACAGTCTGGCTTGGACTGTCTCACAGAATAGATATGGGGTTTGCTCTGGCATGGAGGGGGGTGTTGATTCCTGGATCTCGCTCACGGGGAAAGGGTAGTACCACTGTGAGATTAACCCAGAGGGGTCAAGTATCGATTCATGCTCAAAAATATATTTGCTGCAGCCGTCGGGGTAGATTCGGGGCTCATTTTCGAGGACAGGTATACGGTTCCATCCAGATGGCATAGGTTTGGTGAAATCCTTGTATTTCTCGCGTTTCCCAAACCAAGTCGATCGAATTCTTCGCCTTTGCTCCAAAGGATCGGTTGGCGAGCTACTTGTGTACCATTCAGTAATAGGAAATGCCTCTTCAACATATTCTTCTTCGCAGGTATAGTTGCTGCCAACTCGAACTCCTGTCTGACTACGGTCGTGGAAAGAGCCTTTCCAACCTAGCCAGGACCACGAAGGAAGCTCAGAATACTCAAATCGACTTTCCATAGGTCTACTTGATGCGACGCGACGCTGTAGACCTTGGGTACCCGATCCTCGCCAGCAGAGACTATGGTCGAAGAACATCTCCGGAATCCCATAAAGGAATCCACCTTCAAAGGAACGACTGAATACTGATAATAGACCCGACAGAGCTGGGAGAGCATCTTCCTCAAAGGTCAAAGACCGCTGATTGTATTCGTTAAAGTAACGTGAAAGAGAGCAGTCATCCGGGAACCCAGCCATGACCAACTTGGACTGAGGATGCAGCTCATGATCGATTTCAGTAAACAACGTGAGCTCCTCATGCCAGAGATTACATGAGCATACCCAGTGGACTTCGTCGTTAAAAAAGATAATTTTCCTCTTGGCCATGGCATATTCCTGACAGGTCCAACCTCTCTGGTAGTAAGTCTGAAGCCGAGTTGGAAAGAAGGTCATCTCATCCAAGGAAGAGGTGTTCCGAAGGATGAGCCTCTCATCTCCAAAAGGAATGACATTCTGGATCAACCCTCGGGGGTCGGATATGCCCTTGAGACCACGGATCCCGGACTCAGAGTCGCCATCTGCAGCAATGATAGTAACAGCTGCATTTGCGTAGATGGCCCCCATCGACCTCAGCTGCTCAGAAGCAGCTCCTGGATCGTAGTGAGTGATACACAGTGCATCAGCCCAGAGGTACCGTTCGCCGATGGCCGAGGTTAGGTACATGGCGTGGCGGATCATAGACGATACAAAGTTGGAAAACTCGATAGTTTCTAGAGCAAAAGGCTCTCGCAGCCCTTCAAAGACGGTGGAAGTAATTACTGGTGGAGTATGGCTTCCATAAGTATAGCTTATCGCGACGTAGTCAACGGTTTCGTTCCCCGGGACAATGCATTGCTTTTGCACGTCGACAAACCAGGCAGGGCGAGTATGCCATACCTTGAGAGGATTCTCGCATTTGACGCCATGAGAAGAAATGCATTCATTCTTCCATTTCTTGACGGTCTCCACATCAGCCCAGTCCCTATCAAGTATCCGTCCATTGCCTGGATGTCCAGGCACGTCGTTCTTCTTCGCTAACAACAAACTCCACCAATAGCCACCTTTAGACGATAACTGACTGATGTTTGTGCTATAATCTTTGCGTGGTTTTTGAATTTCAACAATGCTATTATTATTGAACTCTTCGCTATGAGGTCCTTGAGAAACAACATAGTCATTGAACTTCTCCAGTAAGACTTTGTGATTGGGACACTTGGTTGAAAGAGCTTCTTCGGAGGATCCGAGATTTATGTCAGACGCAGATTCGGGGTCTGACAACTGGATCCAGATAGCCTTGCAGATTGGACAATCAGATGCCCATTGCGGTGTGGTATATGTGAACGTTGAGGCTCCAGGTGCTCTAGCCATGATCGAGCTACGAAGGATAAAAAGGAATAAGGTTAAAACTAAAAAAGACTGATCTAATTACGTAGCTTGACGTGCTTAATTACCATGCCGCTCCTGGAGTCAACTGACATATGATTTAAGGAGGGGTAACTGATCATGCATAGTAAGCGCAGATAAGCTGCTACCCCCTTTCCTATAGGCTATGAGCCTACAAGACCCGTCACGCGTCGCAGGTTCCTCTGTAGAAGGGCGGGAAATGGGGTTGGACTCAAGCCAATCCCTCATTCAATGACAGCTTAGCACCTCTGAAAATCCCCAGACTTAACCTCCTGGCTGTTACCATTTCGCGCCCTACTCTAGAATAGGGACCGTATTGGCCACAAAGTTGATATTGGCCCTTTTCACCTTGTTTCAAAAGAGTCAAGTTTGGTGGCAGTATTTATTGGATCACGGCGATCTGGTGGGACTTCTTGGGGCAGACTTAAAGCAGGTCTCATGGGTTGATATGTAACTTGGATTGGCTCCTTGTGGCGTCAGCTATCTCGGCGTCAAAAAGCTTCAGCCATTTCCTTCGTTTGACCAATATGGCTACTACACAAAACATAAGATATTTATTTACAGACTGGAAAAGTGTTATCTTCAAAATAGGCTAGATTGTATCTATAATGGCTACTAAATTCCATGAGGTAAGGTGATGCGATAATTGAGGGATTAACTTATAGATCACACGCCTTATCGGAAAAGTCGGCATAGAATTACTCTACTCAAAGAAGGCCAACACCCCCAACTTTGAAATGTTCTGGACACTTCTGGGTGTCACAGCCCCTCATAGCACCACAAGTTTCAGTTGATCAAGATGCAGGTTTTGATTCTTGGATTACCTCGGACGGGTACCCAATGTAGGCCTCCATCCAGCGCCTGCTATTTTGCCCACCACTTATCTAATAACTGTGCACTATAGCCCTAGCCGATGCGCTGGCAATTCTCGGCATCTCTCCAATATATCACATGCGGGAAGTGGGCAAAAACAACCACGCAGATCTCTGGACAGCCTTGATCTACGAAAAGTTCGAAAAAGATGGTTCCCCACAGCCTTCTGGTGATCTCCTCACAATCCTGTCCAACTATCAAGGCGTCGCCGATTACCCCGCAGCCATTTTCGTGGACGAACTACTTGCAGCCTTTCCCAAAGCTGACGTTGTTTTGACAGTGCGGCCGGAAGATGTATGGGCAAAGAGCATGAAGGACACTATCGTGCACTATCTTGAACATCGGGTGAGTGACGAAACAACTCCTATGGCGGTTATGAGTAGGACTTATAGCAAGTTCTGTTGGGACGATGACTTTGAGAAGAATGGCTTGGATTTGTTTCGGCGGCACAACGAGCACGTGAGATTAGCTGCCAAGGACAGAAACTTTCTAGAGTATACGGTTGGTGACGGTTGGAAGCCATTGTGCGACTTTTTAAAGACTTCTGTTCCGGATGATATACCTTTTCCCCGAAAGGACGATTGGCTAAAGTACAAGAGGCAGATACACAAGATTATCTCATTAAATTACATATCCTGACACCATCCCAAGTCAGGGCTCAGAGCTAATTCTGCCATATAGAGAAACATAGATATAATGATCCAGCAGTCAATAACCTAGAATTAGAATACTATCAGGTTTCGAGATTCTATGGTGCAATAAACCTTTCTGGGTTAGGTTCTACCAAACCCCCACTGTCTGTAAAACATTCATCTGGAAACCAACGCGGAATCTGCAAGAGAAAGGATGAATTGATATCAATCCAGATGATAATCCGACGCAACAGTCCATTGAGACCAAGTGAATCCAGACCGTGTCTTTGTTCGACCATATCATACAGCCCCTGCATATGTATTCGGTACGACTCGACACCTCCGTGCATCGCCTCAAAACTAGCCATCTTTGCCACAGCCCCAATAAGCGTATCGCTTGTATCATCCCGTGAAGCCACCAACGTATTGATTGAAGAGATCGCCTGGAGCCGAAGCTGCAGAATATGGCTGGGTGGCAAAGAGGTACCAGAGACTGATGACCTGTTGGCCGCTGAAAGTAACAGTATGGTTTGAAAGGGTGCCTCATCGGAAAGCACGAGGGGGAACCACCTCGTGCGGAGAAGACCTTTATTTCCCGGTTGGTCTAACTCGGGGATATCTACTGCCATATGTACAAGATCTACGGCAGTGGTTAGTGGGTCCTGAAAGTGTGCAATGCGTAAGTACACTCACAGTGGTCCACGAGGGCAGGGACCTGCGGATTCCAAGGACCAGGATAAGTCCTAAAGGGATCGACCCGGCCGCCGCCGAGTTGCCTTTCGACGGGAGGTAGTTGTCTGCACAGTTGATCTACATCTTGGCTGACGCATTCAAAGACGATTTTCTGTTGCTTATCTCGTCCCCGGCGTCCTTTTGGTCGGCCGCGTTTCGTGTGAGCTTTCCAGCCCCGCTTGGAGATATGTGACCGGACACTTGAATCGGCTTTAAGCAAGTCCGGCTGATCGGCGATGACGAATTTAAGGTCCGAGTATAGGTGAGGGGTGCACTGGATGACTGTAGATCGAGACATGTGTGTTGTGCTCAAATGACGAGGTTCTGAGGTTCTGTGATAGAAAGAGAGGAATGAAACCGGCTTGTGCTGACACTTGGGCAGACCCTAGACCTAAATAGGGAAATGCATCACGGCTCACTAGTTCATGTTAGAGTTTGGAACTCAGCTGCCAGGGAGCATGACAGGTGCTGATCAATACGCCATATGTCTAGCGTCAAAGCGTCTGGGAGGACAAAATAGACAGTGCTATCTGGTGGTACCTCGATCTGCGTCTGGCCCACTTGTGATTGTGAGTATCCTTGATATAGGTAAACTACCTAGATGTTGGTTCAACAGAACTTGCACTGTGCCCTTGATATACAAAGGGATTTAATGGAAGCGCTATACTCAATTCCGTAAATGCATATGCTCAGCAAGTGCTGTTGTTGTCTCACATTGACGGAGATCAGCACTCAAGCCTGATTGTCTATATATCCTTGCATGCCCTGACTTGAGACGAACAACACAGAAAGATTTCTCCCCTCTACAGATCAAAAGCTACAATTGACCTTATCATTTCCAAAATGTCTCTCGAAGGAAAAGTCATCCTCATCACAGGCGGCGCCAAGAACCTCGGCGCCGAAATTGCCCTATCCCTTGCCAGCGTCGGCGGCAATCTGGCTCTCCACTACAACTCAGCGTCGACAAAGAGCAATGCAGACGAATTGGCAAAGACAATTAGCCAGTCCTTTCCCAAGGTGAAATATGTGTTCTATCAAGGCGATCTCACTACAAAGACAGCAGTCGACAAACTTTTCGAATCGGTGCTCAAAGACTTTGGCAAGATTGACATTGTCATCAACACAATTGGAAAGGTTCTCAAGAAGCCCATCGCTGAGATCTCCGAGGCAGAGTACGACAGCATGTTTGAGTATGCTACACCCTTGAGGCTTCAAGTTACCTCTTACTAACCAAGACTACAGCGTCAACTCTAAGTCGGCTTTCCTCATTCTCCAAGCTGGCGCAAAGCATGTCGCAGATGGCGGAAAAATCATCACCATCGTCACCGCCCTCCTAGCTGCCTTCACCGGCTTCTACACCTCATATGCCGGATCCAAAGCCCCCGTTGAGCACTTCACCCGTGGCGTTGCCAAAGAGCTTATGGGACGCCGAATCAGCGTCAATGCTGTCGCGCCGGGACCAATGGATACACGTAAGTCGTCCCTGGTGATCTTGTAGTTGTGTACTGACGATAACGCTTCCTGTAGCTTTCTTCTATCCACAGGAGGCTGACGATGCTGTCGCTTTCCACAAAAGCCAAGCGCTGGAGGGTCGCTTGACGGATGTCAAGGATATTGCTCCCCTTGTCAAGTTCCTTGTCACTGAGGGGGGATGGATCACGGGTCAGACCATCTTCGCTAACGGCGGCTATACTACTCGCTGAGTACTTAATGCATAGTAACAGTCCAGCTCAACTAAGACAAAACCACTACCTATTTATCATGCTATTGTCAGGCCAATAGTCAATGTTCCTTTTTAGGAAATTCTGTTTACATGCATGCCCTGTCAACTTCAACCTTCTCCGTTGCAGCCAAGGTCGGTTGAAACTCGAATGACTCTTCATCTTCGTAACGTGATTGGATATACCATGAAACATGTCTTCACTAAGCTTCTGAGTTTGTAATAAGCTTGTTTCCCATCTGCGTACCAGGAGCGTGATTTATCGCCATAGGTTTCAGACCAAAACCCCCTGGTTAGAGATTGAGCACCGACCAATCAGTGAAACTCCGATGCGACTTGAACTCGACCTAGTAAATAGGCTCTACATATATATCAGGCAATAGAACTGCACTCCAGGTAACAGCCTTTTCTCCTTCACTTCTATCCTTTATTTGGCTGGTCCAACAACAACTTACCAACATACTCGTTGAACTCTTAATCTCCGTTGTCCCCTTACACCCATATTCTCAAAATCAAAATCAAAATGCTCGTTAACACGATTTGTCTCCTTTCACTCGCCGCTCTCACCATGGCTGCGCCCCAGCGCCCTGACCTCAACCGAGATCCTGACAACAACGGTGACCGAACAGCGCAGACCAAGCGCGTCGAGGACCTCCGCAACAAGGGCCTTACTTGCAATGAAGGTGCTCAGCAAGCCTTCATTTGCACTGATGGCCTTGGTGGCGACTGGTGAGTAAATCTACTCCAATGCATGAGCCTAATATTTGAGATAAATGACTAACACTATCTGAATAGTTTTATCAATATTTTCGGAGAAGGCAATTGCTTGATTTAGAAAATCATAAATAGAAAGAATAAACGCAGTTTTTACCGTCTATAATGCAAAGGGCTCTATGCTTTCCCCTCTACCTTATACATCTTAGTATAAGCCGTCTTTGTCGAATCTTCACACCTCGTTTCCCAACTCATAGCCAGCGGAGTTCATTACCGCTGTTTTCCTCCAGCTACTAGGAGTCTACTTCCGTTAGAATGGCTTGTATTAGTTTTAATTGATTTGGGGCAACCTAACGGGACATAGATTGAATGCCGGCAAGAATCTTCAAAGCTTCACTATCAACTATTCGCCGCTGGGCGGTGCTACTAATCCATAACTGCTCTAACATCTGCCACGGACATCGTTGGGATTAGCGTAGCACTTCCCTTCTCCATCCGCGCAGTCATAGCCCTCCTCAGCGATCTTTCTGCAAGCGTCCTCCCACTGGTCACCAGCAATTTTATCTTCAGCCGTAGCTTGAGTACACTACTCTTAAATCAGTACATCTCTCATTCAACAGAGAAATTTCCACTTACACGACCAGATGCCTCATTGTAGGCAGCACCGCCCCACTACACACTAAGTTAGCTGATACAATGTTACTGGTGAGTGCTCGCTCCAGCTGCGTACCTCGTAGCCTTGATCGTTGTACTCTGTGCATGCAGCGGCTGTCAATCGCCAGTTATAACTATCTCCATTGTGGCAAGCACAGTTATCGTGAAGATTGGCTGTCCTTTGATCATGTTAGCGAACTCATGTTTCAAACAGAACGGATCTATCTTACACGGCGGTGACGAGCAGGAAAGCGCTGAAGATCTTGGCGAACATGATGAATACTAGGAATATTTGATAAGGTAAAGATTATTGATTGATCTAAATAGCAGATAATGCGACGTAAAGAATGAGTGACTGAAAAGAAAAGAGTGTCGAAGTGCCAAACCTGGTAAAGACTGTTGGTGATGGATGACAAGCCACCGACTATCAACGGAACTGCAGACACTTATAAGACCTTATCTCAGGGATGATACATCCATCTTCTCAGCTGAATAGATTTGTCCGAGCTTTTCCCATCAATGTAACGTCACTGGTAACTAGTACCGGTAACTGAACGAACATTATGCTAACCTGAAACAATACCAAGGCCCCCCCCGAAATATCAGCGCCAACATCCGATGACATTCCCGCGGGCTAATATTCCAGAAACCTGCTTCTCATCCAATCCGCAGCAATTTACCCCAGCGTCGGCAGTTCCGATGATGGAAATAGAAGATAGGGATGACACAAGTCATGAACTTTATTCCTCGTGTCGGTACGAGGAATAGGAGAACTTCATGGCGCAGCCGAGGATTTGAAACCTCGGGATTCGATTTTCCGTGTGGATCACCCGCCATCAATAGCATGTGGGTTGCCTTACTGGGCCAGAGTGACATGACTCGAGTGCATTGATTATAGGCTCCCTGTGTCATATGTGAATTTACGCATTGCCTGTTCGAGTCATGGAGGGTAAGTCGAGATGAACTGGGTCCGTGATATCTGGAGATGGGGGGTTAAAAGATCAATGCGCCCCGACTTGATGAGATTAGCTTTTAGCAGCATCGAGCTTTCGTCGTTCATTCGCTTGTGTACCCATTCACTCTTTACAGTCACTCATTTATCTGATTTGATCGCATTATCTTGCTTTACCTGTGTTGCTCAATACTCCCACACAATCATACTATTCAGCTTCCCCACCATGATCCCCTCCACGCTTCTCGCCCTCCTCAGCCTTGTCTCGGTTACCCAAGCCGCAGCTGCCCCCAAGATCCTTTCTTCTGACGATATCATCGTTCTGAAAACAGACGGCACTTCTCAAATCATGAAAGCCGCTGATCTCGAACGTCTCGAGACTGCCCCCGCTGTCAACACCAAAGCCCCCACCAAGCGAAACATCAACCGTCGTGGCTGTGAAAGCACTGAAGTTCAAGTCCTCTCCGAAAAAGAATTTCTCAACTGGGATGTCCCCATGTCCCCCGTCATCAGCAGCCTCGACGGTTCCAAGGCCACTGTCAGCGTCACCTCTGGCTACACTATCGCCAACTCTCTCAAAGTGGGCGCTAGCTTCAGCATTTCACTCATCGAGTCTATTCTCACCACTTCGCTGAGCATCGACTATACCGAGACGTGGACATCCAGCCAGCAGCAGTCACTAACGTTCCAAGTTCCTGACAATCATCATGGTCTTATTGTCAGCCAGCCTTATGTTCGACGCGTTCAGGGTAATGTTCTTGATGGATGCGGTGATGATATCGAGAAGACGGAGTTTACGTCGGATTCGTATGAGAGTCAGAGTTATGGAGATCTTGAGTGGGTCAAGGGCATTATTCGCCTTTGCAGCAGCGAAACTTATCCCGTTCCTTTCTGCAATGGCGAGGGCGAGCACAAGTAAGGCTCTCTAGCATGGAGGTTGGGTCCGATTTGCACAGGAGGTAGTGCGACTCTCGCAAAGATCGAGCTCAAATGACATAATAATCCACGTAATTGATTCCGTTCAAGACTGCTGTTATCTCAAAATTCTCTATGAACTTTTGGCCAAGTTTGATGATTATCTCATGCCTCTAATCCTCTCTGTTGAAAAGGCTAACATCCAATGGTAGTCTTTCCCCCATCCAGATCGCCCTCTCCAAATGATCCCTCTTCTCAGACGCCAAGCGTTTCACGCCTTCTTCAGGAATAGTATTCGGGTGAATCAGGGCTGATAGAGGTCCTCTCCAAATTGCAAGCCACGCGACGAAAGCGCCGAATTGAGCGGGTGTGAATAGGTTGACTTCAAACATGGCGATTGGGTGAGGTCCAATTGGTTGCTCCCAGAACTTGTAGATTCGTAGTTCGGGGACTATCAAGTATCAGCTAGTGTCCTTGAAAGAGTTGGATTAAATAACGTACACTCTCTTCGAATTCTCTCCCACAATTCCTTGGCGTATTTGGTCTGCTCTTTGTTTGTTTGTAGGTAGTAGATATGAATGTCGCTGATACTTGTCAGCTCGTCACGTGCTGTCTAAGAGAGTGATATAACTTACAAGCCGCCGCGCCTACTTCGATCCAGTGGATCTACAAACTTCTCGTATGCATCGCTGAGCTTTTCCGATGGGGGATTCACATAGCTCTTCCCATCTGCGGCCTTCTCGTCCGGCAATGGTGGGGCATTTTCATAGCCGGTCAAGGGAGAGGGGTATTTGAAGACTGAAACGTCGCCCATGATTGTTAAGCAACTGATGAATATAAGATGACGGGTTTTTAAATCGATGTAACGTCGTAATCGAGAAGCTTTTTATGATGTTACAGTGAAGCGATATCTCTTTGTTCTTGGGGGCCAGATGCGGGGATTTAAATCCGGTTGTTGGTTGCGTGACTGCTGCTATTAATAATCTATATCAGTCAGCAGCTGGGTCATAAGCGGGATCGCCCGACGCGCGCGGCTATTACCCTACACTTTACTTTTTTTTAACAAAGCCACTGAAGACGACGGCAGATGGCCAAAAGAGACCTGTAAATTCCTCTCAAAATAAGCTGTATCAAGACAACCTATGCAGTCACGACTTTTTAAATACCAGGAGTTATTAGGAAACGCGCCAACAGAGCTTCTGTCTTTCTAAAAAGCTTTAATGTAGTTAGATCTATTGTGGCTTTGAGAATTACGTTGTGCAATGCGAAGCGGTCTGAGTATGAGTAAAAGAAAGTCGTAAACGTTCAAAATTGTCCTACTCTGATATATTAAAATCCATTATATGCAGTAAAATTGTTGTTAATAGTATGAAGAAAAATCATAAGTATCTTAAAAGAACTCCCTTTTGTAATAATCCTCCTACTCTTTCCGGGAATCCTCAGTTAATCAATAGGTCCTTTAGTAATAATAATAAGTATATACTGGGAATCTAACCACAGCATTAAAGAAGAGAAATACGCCTCCATGGATTTCCTTTATATCCTTTTTCTAGCTCAAGGTGTCGGAGCGGCGGCAGTAGCTTGGTCGACAACCAGATCAACAGGCGTTTGATTGATGCCCGTGAAACCATCAGCAACGATATTCAACAATCCAGTGTCACCCTGCATGGTAAAGTGACTCAGCCTATCCGTCGTCGCAGCGCAATTCTGAAGACCACCACCCAACTGAGTACAGCTCAGGACCGGAACGCTGCACTGGAGCGCAGAACCCTCGGTAGGGGCCTGACATGTCAAATAAACCACGCCGAGGTTGAGATTCTCATTGTCGCTGTTACATGCAGTGATGTAGGCGTAGCTCATCTCGCTGTGAGTGAACCATGCGCATAGGGACATGGCGCCGGCTTTGATCTGGCCTGTGGCGGCATCGATGTTGTAGTGCTGAGCGGGGAAGGTCACGCTTGAGCCGAAGTACAGGGGAGTGCCGAAGCCGTTGTCTGATTTGAGGAGGTTATTGGCTGAGGGGCCAGAGCCGGCAACAATAGCGAAGGTGGTGATCACGGGCGGGGCGTCAGCAGTAGTGGTTGTCGCGTCGGCGGTGGTGGTATCGGCTGAGGTCTCGATGGAAGAGAACTCAGTTGTGGCAGCGGAAGTTTCTGTTGTAAAGAACGTCGTTGAATCGGCGGACGTGGCGGTCAAGGCAGTTGTTGTCAAATCGGTGACGGTAGAGTCCACAGCAGTTGAAGTCAGAGTATCAGTTACCAAAGACTCAGCCGTAGTGGGCGTCTCAGTAACAGCGGAGTCAACAGTGGTAGACACTGTGGGTTCAGCGACACTCGATGTCAACGTGGCAGAAGTAACTGCCGAAGCTGCATAATTGATAAGCACATCCTCCCTGACTGATTCATGATACAACCATACCCGACGTCAGCGGCTTGCATGGACTTGCAGCCGCACCAATGAGGCCAATGGCCAGCGACAAAAACGCAAAAGCATACATAGTTATAGCGAAAGACTAAAGTTGGAATTGACAGACAAAAGAACATGTAAACGGGCGCTGGAATGTCTTTATGGCGTTGGGCTTGGCGCTAGCGGGATGTCATCGGTGCACTATCCTACCTCAGCCGCACGCTAAAACGCTTAGTTTAGAGGCTACGAAGGGTAAATACAAGGGAAAATCAATGGTCCGTCAATAGCTTCATCTGATTCCCTGGTTTACGAGTATTTAATTTCCTATTATTAACCTAACGGATATAACGCATTACAGTAGATGGAGCTTGATATGCCGAGTTGGACGATGCCATCTGAGAACTGCCAAGGTTGGAAACATTAGAGTTTAAGATTTATACTACGGAGTATAGACATAACTTATTATAAGGCTGAGGCTATGAGATCTCTAGGTATTTACTACATAACACTAGACTGATTACAGTAAGATCATATTCTACGCCGTTTATAACAATACGCCCAAAAGCAATGACTACTTAGTAGCAGCTTATGCTTACTGCTTATTCCTTTTATTATAATTTTCTTATATATAATGTATTCAGTATATTGCCAAGACATTACCTACCAGTCCGGTCCTTTTGAAATACCATTACGATCACCTTTTAGAGAACATCGAGATTCAGCCCCGGTTGGGTTCAAGAGGCGGAGGGAAAGGTCCCTGCGACTCAAATACCAGCGATGCTTTCACTTCCGCCTGAAGTCGCGGCTCAGACCAGAGGCCCTACTATGATGGCAGTGATGTATTCATTCACCGCCCTTTCATTACTCGCTGTCGTAGGCAGGATCTTTTCGAGATATAAAAAGCTAGGTCATTTAGCTATCGATGACTACGTTATAGTCCTATCTCTTGTTGGTCTCCCGCTCTTTTCTTCACAATGCCGTCACCCAACTCTTACCTACTACGGGTGATAGAGCAAGAACCACTGCTGACATGTCGACAGGGGTTTGTATTCGCTTACGTAGCCTGCTGGACGGCCGCCATCTCAGCTGGTAGTGGCCGCCACCAGGCGACTCTGACCATCGATGAATTCGACCGTTCTGTGTGCTTCCTAATGATCGGTATGGTCCCAGGAGTGCTGTCGCTCGCGCTACCCAAGTTCGCTGTCGTTAGTCTACTCGTCAAGATCCTCTTCCCATCACCTCGGCACGTGCGGTTGCTTTGGGGCCTCGCAATCGGAAACCTTGTCCTTATGCTCGGCGCTTTCGGCGTTCGTTTCTCCGAGTGCGACCCGCCATCGGCTCGATGGACTGCATATGCCCCTGCTAAATGCCGCAACTCGACTGCCATAATCGTCTATTCAGTTGTCGCGGGATGTAAGTGGACCCTTATCCTCGATAGTCAAGTAAGAGGTGGCAGGTATACTAATGATAAATCGATGAACGGCAGCATTTTCCGCCTTGGTAGACTTCTACCTTGCTCTTTACCCAGCAGTGGTACTATGGTCATTGCAATTGCATCTGAAAAAGAAATTGGCCCTTAGTGTGGCCCTTGGTTTTGGTGTTTGGTTAGTATTGCCGCCTGCTGCTCCCCTAAATTTCAACCCCGACTGATATCTTGCACTAGTGCTGGCTGCGCTGCTATACGCAAAGTCATGATGGTTCCAGGCATGGGAGATGGCAGAGACTATACTTGTAAGCTCATGCCATCCGCACAACTGCACAATATAGACGCCCATACTGATAAAATCTTGCATGGCCAGACGCTTCAGGGGGCCTTGTGATCTGGATAAGGTTTGTAGTCTCCCTTGTGCCATCCAATACTCTTCCATTGACCTGTCCCTGTGATGTGTAGTGTCGAAACAAACTCTGTCATAATAGCCGCCTGTATCCCGATGCTTCTGCCATTCCTTGAATTATTATTTGGGAAGAGGTTTCTGTCAGCGCCACCCCCATCGTCATTGAGTCGAATAAGCAATACAAAGTCTGGAAGTAGGACAAGAAACCTCACTGGAACCAACAAGACAGGTCAAATGGAGAAGCGTAGAACAAGAGACGAGGTGGAGGAACGTATGGAGGCCGTCCTGCTCCCCGGGGAACCAAACCAAGATGAGGAAAGCGGCCAGACTCAGAGGGTAGACAATGTTCGCCAACGCAGGCTACAGCGTACTTAGGATGCTATCATTGTAGCCAATTAGTATCGCAATTTTGCATAGTATTCGGGTAGTCACTTCGCATTTTGATCCTTTTCTCAAAAATCGAAAGGTTGAAAAGTCTTTTTATTGCAGATAATCTCCTCAAGCCAGTCTTCTACTTGATCGAGTGCATTCTCACATGTTCTTTGATAATGTGGCGAGCGAGGACTTGGATGAGTCTGAGTGTGAATCTGGGACTTCTGTCGTGGCTTCGTAATGTGAGACATGTTGTCGAGATTTATGTCTTGGAACCTCGATGCTCTGAGGTTCTGGCTATGGTCAGCGGCCTTGACGTGGTACTCGATATGGCTAATGCCAATATTCAGGAGTCTTGGGGGCAGGATGTGAAAAGGGTCCGGATAGAAAACGAGAACGAGAAAATGAGAGAGGCAGCCGCTGGAATAAAAGGCAATTGGCCCAGTATCCTCATACCACCCAGCAAAATACTCCTGCCATCCCACAGCAAACAATGGCTTTCGATAGGGCGTAGGTTGGACTATTGTGGATAAGCTCGGATATAGCATGAGGGTTCGTATAAGTGGCTTCGTTTAACCTCGTTCTCGCTCCGCTTCCCAACTGGTGGTTAATAGTACCTCAAGCTTAGCGTACCATATAGACTGGGTGCTAGACACAGTTGCTTTTAAGAAAGGTATCAATCGTTACTTAGGTTGCCACTCTCCTAAACTCACTCATTTGGGAGATCAACTCCCCAATCATCCTCCTCTCCCAGTCTTCTGATCAAGCCCTTCAGATCCTCGTATACCTTTGAGGATAAGGCAGAACATATCCCAGCTTCATGCAATCCAACGCCAAGTAGTGGAACCATTGCTACTAGACCTGATAGAACGAACGGCATTCTGCGAGCTGGTGGAACAGTCCTGATCTCCCAGTCACCCAAATTCATCATCGACCTGACCCAGTCTACAGTATCAGAAAAACTTAGCCCATCAAAACTTTCATCGTCCTCCGTTTTACCATTTCGAAGAAGCAATTCATATTCCAGCGTCAAGAATCCTGCGGTCATTGAGGACGCCAAAATGCCCAGTGGCGTATGCCAATCAGGATTGTCTTCCGTCCTCGCTATCAAATAATTGGCTCGACAAGTTTGGATGTGGTCTTGGACGAGATTGCGGATTTGTGAGAGAACTGCAATACGTTTTCGGTCGATAGCATCTAAAGTTCATCTGTGAGGTTATTTCTTCAACGCGTGTTTATGAAGAGACATGATACTTACCAATTGTGTGCTGTGGAAGGCTGACACCATATTGGTTGGTTTGCTCACAGATCAGACGTTTCCCCTCCTTCTGCATCATAACTGTCAATGTGTTGAATTCAGCGCCTCTTCGGAGCTTCCAGCACACCCAGGCCCTTGCTATTGCCTTTTCGTCAAATGAGTCCGAGACTTCAGAAACTATGGCATCAGCCCAGATGTCACACTGCACTCGGTGTACGACGTCCAGTTGGAGCCTTTCAATCAGCTTGATGTATCCGATTAGCGCGTCGAATGGGATCCGAGTAGGGACCTCACCATCCTCACGCTGGACCATCTCAAATAAAGCCATAACAAATTCATTGTCATCTTGTGTAGAGCCAGGTCTGTCTGTCCGAGTATCCGAGTCTCCTGGGCTCCCTGTTGGTGTGTCCAACTCCTGTTCGGTGCTATTGAACCAGGCTTGTAGTCTGTTTGGGTCCTCAACAATCATTTGTCGGTTTCTCCCGTCTTGCGCAGGCACGTTACACTCAAGGATGGTGTGAGAGCGTGACTTCCTATGCGTGCATCTGTGATAGCATTCAAGGGTAAAGCTTGCGAAAGGCTGTATCTCAGCCATTTCACCCGCGGACTCGCCGCATGTTATGGACTGGAAGTCCAGCATGCACGGAAGATTCTTTTCCGTAAGCCATTTGTTCATGATCTGTATTTCGATATGGCGACATGGCTGTTCACAGGGTTCCATGATGGTGAACGTCTGGTCGGTTTCGGTTATGCAGATATAAGCGATGCAAAATAACATGGAATCGGTTTCGTCATAAACGCATTGGTATAATTTGGTCGTCTCTCCAACAAAGGCGCGGCTTTTCTTGTCAGCATCAATAATGATCGCGATTGTTTCGTTGCCAAGATCCGAATTGAGTGAGTTTGGGTCTGCCGCTGAGTTTGAAGAGAGAGACAGTTGAAACTTATAGAGGTGGTTTCCCATGCCTCGCTCCCATTGATCCTGGCTGATATTCTCCAGGGCTCTTTCAATTCGATTCAGCTCGTTGTTGTGTGTATTGGTGTCACTTTCACCAGTGGCTGACTTGTCCTCGTCAGTATCAGTGGCCATAATTACTGCTTTGTTATTTCGAAGGACAACCTCGTAGCCCCCAGC
This sequence comes from Fusarium sp. NRRL 52700, assembly GCA_013396095.1. Taxonomy (NCBI): domain Eukaryota; kingdom Fungi; phylum Ascomycota; class Sordariomycetes; order Hypocreales; family Nectriaceae; genus Fusarium; species Fusarium sp. NRRL 52700. The sequence goes on from JAAQRM010000093.1 coordinate 179,574, forward strand.
AACTTCAATATTGCGTTCGCTATCCCCTCGAGCCCGTTCATTCTTCCGTGAATGTTTATGTTTGGCTGAAGTTTTACTCTTTTTTGAGCGCCTTGAAGAACGTTCAGACTCGCACCTAGGGGATTTTGTACTTGTTTCGTCTGGTTCTGGAGGTTTGACGACGAGTCGTCCCCGACCATCGACTAGATCAAATTCTATCTTTGTCACATTTATGTCCCGGTTAAGTCGCTCTAGAGCTTTCGCCTGGTCTTTCATGCTATTATGAAGGAGCTGAAAGGCATCTTGCATATGTGCCTGTCTAGAATCCCGCTGTTAGCTGAAATCAAATCATTCTTCAAGAATTTGTCTTACCCGGCGTTTACGGTTTCTAAACCACATAGACATATTGCAGATTGCAAGGATATCTTAGCCTTTTCAGCTGAACCAATCAGTCCTTGGAGATGTTCCTCAGCGATAACGAACTTGACTGATGATCTCTTCACTCGGAGCCAATCCCAAATCCGGTTTCTGGATGACTTGACCAACTTGTCATGCACGCCTATTATGTGGTTGACTTGCTTTCCGATGATTTGAATTTCTTTAGCCGCTAGAGTGGCCAGCTCTTTGCCCTTTATTCCGCTAAACGCAGGGGTTTCGCTAGATATCATATCTGTCAGAACACGCTGAACCTGCATCAAACTGCGATTAGTTTCCTCTCTCACTATCTTATAAAAAGTTCGGTTCATACATGTGAAAGGCTCTCTAGCTGGTAGCAGTATTCCTTCCAGACAGCTGGCGCAGCATTGATCCTTTTGTAGCACTTTCTGAGTTTGCAAACCAGGTCGCATACAGTAATGGCACTTGAGATTATACCGAGAGCTTCAGCCATAATTGATTGATGCTGGACGCAAGTGAATCGCAGTGAAGGATCAGGAAGGGTGGATAAACATTTTCAGGCATCCCCGGTTTTCGTTGGTGCGCAAAACGTCATTTTATCACTTTTGGTATGCGTACAAAGTCCCTGCTGACCACAGGCTCGGAGAGGCAGACTGCTTGGGGGCAGGGCAAAGACAGCCTTTTGTGCATTTTATGCGGCCATCAGGGCCAATAATACCCCAAAGTGTGGACAAGGCGGATTTGTGATGGTAGTGGTGGGCGCTGTCGGTGCATGAATGGTGGTGAATGTGTCGGAGTGCATGAGGCGTTTTTGTCGTTCGCCCTGCTTTGCACAGTAGAGTAAGAGCTTCCAATGCAGTATGCCACGTCGCAGCGATAAGCCGTCTTGCAGGAGGGACAACAGGCAAGGCACACAAGATAACGGAATCAACATTTCCTGCTATTCTGCACCGATTACACCTTTAGAAACTGCACCTCGAAAAAACTCAAAACAGTTATCCTACTGTGTACAAACTCAAGGTCTAAAGCCCCCACTTGTGCAACTTGTCTATCCTTTCTCACACTGGCTAGCCATACAGTAGACGCTTCGGTTTATCCGTTTTATTGCCTGTTGACCTGACTAATAGGGACTTGCATATACAGCAGCTTGACTTCGTGCTCAGGTTAAAGCAGCGACGACTGAGGACGGTGGGCGAGAAGAAAAATACCATAGGTCGATATTCGCATTCTGTATTGGGCTGTTGCTGATTGATTTGAGCAAGTGTAAGGCAGCGGAATCATGACCCACAGCGGTTGCCATTGAGAAACTATCGTAAATATACCCATGATAGTAATGCCGGAATGCCAAATGCAACGATAAACGTAGTGCGAGGATCCGGCATGTTACTGAGCCGCGTATCATTATATAAAGTCTAATTATGTACATAGTAAGGGCTTTTGGCTCACTCGCTTGTCATACACGTTACAATTCCTCCAACGCCCAAACCTAATACCTGAAACGCTATACCTTAAAAGTCTGACTGACTGCACTTTTCCCGCTCGCGCTGCGCGCATCATCTGGACTTAATCGCTCGTGGGAAACGCGAATGTGAGTCACCAGCTCAATTTCATCATCTCTGACGCCCCATTTAGCATACTGAGAAGCAGGGGTTTCGGCGTTCTGGCCCTTTCCGGTAATCTTGGTGTGAACGCCGTAGCCGCTGGGTTGGTTCGACGAGGAGCGGTTTGTAGATGATTTCGATCGCATGATAAATCTTCGAAGTCCAGGGAGAGACACGACTATAACAGCAGTACTCATCTCGGCAAGGGACAAGGTATCTGTACACTAGGTTAGCCGAAGCATGTTATGCAGCAGGGACTCGAGACATACTGCCAGACTGGTCATCAAGTTCAAAATCAGTGGCGTTGTAGGCAATAAACCGGGACAGGCTGACTATCAGAGTGATAGCACCTAAAGAGAAGATGCCAATAAGGGCGATCTTTTGTTTTCGGTGGAGTTTTAGATGTTTGAGCAGAAAGAAAGGATAGAAGAAGACTATTGGCGTCCGGACACATTAGATGAATTCTTGTCAGTGAGTATCAGGCGTTGAACATACTTAATAAATCTGTTGAGAAGTTGAGACCCCATTGAACACAAAAAGAAGCGTAGGAATTCCATGCTGACTTGAGCTGGTTTTCGATAGACCTGATATTTGTTAGTCACATGTTGAGACAAGTGATGCCATTTGACGTTACCAATTATCAGAAAACGGTATGCAGATAAGAGTGTTTACAAGTATTGATACGAGTAAAGCGCAGCTAAGATAGAGCGTGATGGCAAGCAATACGCGTCTCAATGATCCAGAGATCCCAGGGATCAGTTTCCAATAAAACAAGATGATAGATATCTTGGGGAAATAAATCCCAGTATCGAAGAAGTACTCTGCAATTAGTACTATCTGCACTTGGTTAGCTTTTAACTCTGTCATGCGGCCAAACAATATGGTACCTTGAGGTATTCTACTGAATTAACTACAAGTTCAGAGCCAATTGCAGGATTATTGATGAGAATTCGAAGGGCAAGAGTCGAGCAGATAAACCATCCAAGGCTGAAAACCCAACCTAGCCATGCAAGAATATCAGGCATGCTGAATAGAGCCTGCTTCATCAAAAAGTTGGCCCAGCATCGTAGGATAAGTACCACCAATGCTAAGATAAGCAGCACTGCTTGAATACCCTGAAAAGATTAGTCACGAAAAGAAGAAACGAGAGGAAAAGGCATGAATTACAATAGAAGTGTTGGTATCCATGGAGATACTCGCTCGGTAGAGCGACCCGAGTCTTTGGTTCTACAGCTAGACTGAGAAGCAAACAAAGACAAGAAGGACATGGCTTGGCCGCAGAGGTTGGATAAAAATGGATTGGGGGAATGCAGTATATTTAATCACTAATTCTTAGCTTAAGAGTTACTAAATAGCAATGGAGCTCAAGCTAGTAGAGCGCTATTTCAGGCTTGGGAGGGGAGGGGGCTCGAGCACTTGCACATAACGTGGCGAAGAACGATAAGAAGGATCTAAAGTCCAGTTTCATAATTTTAGCTGAAGATATCCTCCACTGCCTAAAAAAATCGGTATTGTACCCGATGGCTTGAATGCATTTGCCCCCACCTCTACGGAGTAAAGAACAGGTATACATGGCTTTGGAACCCACAGAGTAACTTTATAACCTTAACTCGAGTGGACTTGGTATCGAGATGCATAAATGCTAAGCGAACTAGCTTGGCCTCTGGCAACAGTACAGCGTTCAAGATGATGGACCATCTTCCTGTCAAGTGTTAGCGCGTTCATGAGTCTCTAGATACGTTCATGTCAAATCAACAGTACGGCAGAGGATTGGTGCGTTAAAAATTGAACTCTGGACTCCGTACTAAATAACAAAGCGCAATCCACCGACAGCCACAAGAGAAAACACTGTACTTGAGTCAAGACCAAGGTAGTTCAAATATGGGTTAGATCAAACCCTAATTAGTAAGGAGTACGCGGACCTCGCGAATCGCAATTGTTGCATGTAGATCCCGGTGGCTCCGAAGCAACAAGGCTAATTAGCGCGAGTCATGCCATCTTGTCTTGAGTCAAAAGCGTCAGGGACCTACTTAGCTAGGCAATAGCACCGACGAGCTAACGGACGCTACAGAACCAACAGCTTGCGGTATCTGAAATTTAATAACTCTAGGGGAGAAAATCCACCAGAGCACGGCTGAAGATGCGGATGTTTTGCTTTATCTGTTCAACTGTGGTCTCGGGTCGACATTCGGACGGGGAGTTCCGCGGCTCCACTGGCCGAAGTTGGGCGAACGAGACTAGTGAATCATTACAGTCTACACATGCTCGCCGAGGTAGAGCGAGCGACAGTTTAATTACTTCCAGGGTGAGTTCGTATAAGAACAAACTCCCTCCTTCTAGCTCTCAGAAATGCTGATCCTGGACACTCTCGTTACCAGAACCCGCCAACATGAAGCAATCACCAGCACAGCTTCTCACTGTCCTTACAGCTTTCTTCAGCGCAGCCGAGGCAGCCACCCTCCCGCCTCGAGATAAAGCAACCTGCAAAAAGACCAAGGTTGCAATCCTCGGAGCTGGTGTTGCTGGTATCGCTGCAGCCCAGAACTTGACCCAAGCTAAAATCACCGACTTCCTCATCGTCGAACATAATGACTACATCGGAGGTCGCCTGCGAAGCCAGCAATTTGGCCGAAATGCCAAAACTGGCAAGCCATACACCATCGAGCTAGGTGCCAATTGGGTCGAAGGCATCGGATCGCTCGAGACGCACGAGAACCCCATCTGGAAGCTGGCGCAGAAGTACGGTTTGAAAACAACTTATGCCGATTACGATGCCCTCAAGACGTTTGACCATAAGGGCGCTAAGAACTGGACCGACAAAATCGCCGAGCTAGATGAAGCCTTTGAGAATGCGTCGGGCGAGTCCGGTGAGATCTTGCTGGATAACCTCCAGGACTTGTCTGCTCGAGCTGGTCTTCGTACTGGAGGCTGGAGACCAGATAATAACGACATGTATGCACAGGCAGCAGATTGGTGGGGATGGGACTTTGAAGCTGCCTGGACGCCTGATGAGAGCGGTCTCGTTTTTGGCGTCGCTGGAGACAATGCCACCTTTGGTTATTTCAGCGACATCAGCAACCTAGTTATTGACCAACGTGGTTATAACTATTTTCTGAAGCAGGAAGCTAAAACTTTCCTCAAGGAAAACGACCCACGGCTCCTCCTCAAGACTACTGTTGAGGGTATTGAGTATAACAAGAAGGGTGTCAAGGTTACAACCAAGGACGGTGGCTGCATTGAAGCTAGCTATGCTATCTGTACCTTTTCTCTTGGTGTTTTGCAGAAGGACGTCATTGAGTTTGAACCTAAGTTGCCGCATTGGAAGCAGAGCGCTATTGACCAATTCGCCATGGGTACATATACCAAGATCTTCATGCAATTCAACGAGTCATTCTGGGATACCGATGCCCAGTATCAGCTCTATGCCGATCCGATTGAGCGTGGACGTTACCCTCTGTTTCAGCCTCTCAACGGCAAAGGCTTCCTCGAGGGATCTAACATCATCTTCGCGACAGTCACCGGCGATCAGGCCTACCAGGTCGAGAGACAAACAGACGAGGAGACTGAAGCCCAAGTCGTCGAGGTTCTGCAGTCCATGTACCCCGACAAGAAGGTCCACAAGCCTACAGCATTCACCTACCCTCGCTGGAGTACCGAACCGTAAGTTGATCAACAACCTCTGAACCGTCTGTAACTAACATAGCCTGTCTAGCTGGGCATACGGATCGTATAGCAACTGGCCAGTAGGCATGACTCTCGAAAAGCACCAAAATCTACGTGCCAACGTTGAACGCCTCTGGTTCGCCGGCGAGGCTAATTCGGCCGAGTTCTTTGGCTTTGTCCATGGTGGCTATACCGAAGGTCGTGAGATTGGTCACAGAATTGGAAGGATTATTAATGGACAGGCTGGCGACGACGAATTTGAGATGGAGAGGTATGAGGTTCTGCATGGAACTACTCATAAGGACGAGTATAACGATGAGAACGGATGGTTGTTTCCTTACGATGTTGACGGTGACAACTGATCGCATCACGTCTCAGACATTTACTGTACATATATAGACCCCAGTGCCTAAGATGCTTGGGGCATATACACAAATTTTTTAATATACTACCTACTACTACAATTAAGAGTACAACATTCCTCGTTCAGTCTTTTGATTAAGCACAAGTTGATGGTAGATGTGATCCATCGGCTGTAAGACTTGCGGCGTAGAGTAGATGTAAAGACGCTCTGGCGATCTTGAAGTGAAGGATTTTAAGAGGTGAGTATGGACGTGACTGCGATCTCGACAGCTGATACATGCATACGTCAAGATGGGAATAACGCCCTGTATATGTCCAAAGAGATACCAGATACTTTCTATCAAACTGTGATTACTCAAAAATCGCCAATAATCCCTGCAACCTGCAGAAGCGCATTTTACCTAATCATTGTACAATGGGCGCTGACTATGCCGCATTGCCGATGAGTCAACTTGCTAGTGCTGACTGCAAATCACCCACCCCTCACGAAACCACTTCTGTTCTTGACTACATACATACATAGCATAGCGTCATTACCTGTCTCAACTCGTGTGACCAATCCATCAACACACCTTCAGCCACCATTCACCAACTCTCTTCAAAATGCCATTCTGCAAAGAAACATTCACTTTCGAAGGCGGCTGCAGATGCAAAGCCGTTCGCTATCGCGTCTTCGTTCCTCCATGGCAATCACGAATTGCACTGCCATATAAATCAGAGGAGGCAGATATCCAAGACAGACTACCCGTCTCCATCGTCTGCCACTGCAACAATTGCCGCGAGACCACGGGACAAATAGGCGCGCAATATGTTGCCATCCACGCGTTGACGTTTGAGATTTCGTCGAGAAAGAAAACAGATGACATGACGGCAGATCGCGGGGATTCTGAATGGTTACATGAGAAAGAGTTTGAGCATAAATTAGATCCTTCTTCTTGGCTGACGGGCTTTGCTTCTTCACCTGGGCGTCGTCGGTGGTTTTGCGCGCGCTGCGGTACACCTATCGCGTACACCATAGATGATGGGAAGGGCCCGGAAGGATGGCCTCCGATGATTGATGTCATTCTTGGCACGGTTGATCGAGCATGGTTGGAAAGAGAGGATTTCAAGCCCGATCATTCGTTATGGACAGCTTTGGGAGTTCCATGGGTTAGAGAACAGCTTAGAGATGGTGCGGTTGGTATGGCTGAGCATCCACTGGTTCATGTGGATAAGAAGATGGGTGATGATATAAGCTCGGTAGTAGAGTGGCTGAGTTCTATGGGCTCCAGCGTTGAAATTACTATTCCTAAGTAAATATATTCTCATTATTTCAAGATCAGACATACAATCGAATCTTTGTCTCCCTTTGCTGAACGATTAAACTAAGAGCCCAAGACGGCGCAGCGCTCGACCTAGATCGGGAACACGTTTTACGATCAATCTTTGTTGCTTGCGTGAGTTCTTCATTATCGTGCATGAGCCTGGACTACCGGACTCCTATTAATTACTCTGTGTCGCATACTCACCTTCGACCTGGTTGCCAAGTCTGTGATAAACTCGATCTTGGCCTGAGCCCTGAAGATCAAGAACGCAATAGCTTTCCAGCATCGAACGCGAGAGGTTGGGGGAGTTTTCCGTAGCTTGAGTAATGGGAAGAGTTCTGGGGGTAGGGGAGTTCCTGGCCCCATAGATACAATGCGCGAAGGAGATACGAGGACTGTAGAAGGGAGTAACCGTGACGGACTCTTAGACTGTTGTACGCAAGTAGAAACGGCAGTGGTTTCTTATAGACTTGTACTCCGTATTCTGGTGATTTAGCAGAAGATCATCTCATACAAACTTGAAACTCCCTGTATCTCCCAGCCTGTTCAACCACATCTCAACATCAGAAGACACGCCCCGAGCAAACTCATCATCAACCGTTCCAACTTGCCAAGCATTAGATATAAGCAATTCTCCACCTTTGGTAGAGATAACATTGACAGTTAATGCTGCTCCGAAAGAAGGCGAACTCTGAGCGAACCTGGCACCATCGATATTCCACTTGTCCTCCCCCTCGCTGTTGCCTTGGATGACGCCTAAGTTGCTTACTTCAAAGGCATGCTCGCGCGTCTTACTTAGGCCTTTGAAGTATGACGGCCAGTCTCCAATGAACTTGGCCAAGCCCACCGTATCGTTCTTAGTACCCTGGCTCAACTTTGCCAGCAATCCTTCTCTTATAGTTCTAGTAACGCCCCAAACGGCATCTTCAAAATTTGGATCTAACTCAGGGTTTGCTTTGGCGTCGCTGAACTGCTGACGGATCTTTGTGACAAGACTCTTTTCAAAGATAAAGGGCCAATAGGCATAACAGTTCATAACCGTCTTGTTACAATCAATATCGGATTTTCCAACTTGGAATTGCCTGAAACAAATAGGCGTTCCGCATGAGAATGCTCGAGCCTTGTCCTCAGAAAGTCTCGTTGCTATTGATACCATGAGGAGTGTGTTCAAAAGTGCAGTCAACGTCGTCTTATGCGTTCGGCAAGCGTCTAACACTGACGGGAAAGCGTCTTTCCTAACTCGCATCCATGAAAGGCGAGTCTTTGCCGGCTCAGCGAAAATGGGCGCCCAAGTCGCCATGTGAGGTTTAGTTGATAATTGCGGAAGAAACTCGCGGCTGAGTTCTGATGCGATGTAGCCTAGTGAGATGGGAAGATTGATTAATTGATCTATCGGAGGCGTGTGGGGAGCAACAGGAACATCGAAAGATCGGTTCTTGAGCGTGATACTGTTGGATTCTGGCGTGTTGAGGCAAGCGAGAAAAGTATCGTGAAGTATTTTGCCACTCTTTCCATCACCTGCCGAGTGATCCCATGCAAAGACGACATCCATGAACTTCGTCCCAGGGTCTTCAAGTATCACAGCCCTCCAGCAGGGCTGTCTCTCGAGGTTGACATATGGGTTATTGACCTGCCATTCTAGGACATCCCTAACAGAATTCTCAATGTCTTCAGAAGGCTCAGACCATGTTATATGGTTGTTAAAATCGATGCGATCTAGGCGAACCCAGAGCGGTGTTTTGGTGGCATCATCGATCCGACCGACGGTTAAAGCCGGATGTTGAAGAATGGCACGCGCAAATGCAGTCTCAATTGCATGCTTGAACGAGTCCGTATCCAAGGCCAAAAGCGCTTCTGGTATAACGTAGCGGCAGGATAGAGCGCATCCGATATAAATTCTCAGTAAATGCTGAGCACTTTGGAAGCATTCACTGGTAGTTGTTAGATTTACCATAGACAAGAGTGAGAATTTAATACGAACTTGGGACTTAGTTTTCTCAGGATTCTTGCTTCTTCATCCGGGTTTCTAGAGCTCTTCTGCCCAAAGAAGCTGGCGATCATATTGATGAGTGACTTCGGATTGCGGCTAAAAAGGAAACGGATACAGATGATGAGTTACCCAAGTCCGAGAGGGACTAGGCTATTATATGTTAGTCTGTTGGAAGGCGTAGTAGAAAGCCGACTCCAAAAGGGATGTGCTTGGGGACTTGTGCGAGGATGCTTATCCAGTCCAATCAGAATAAGCGATTCTTTTCACTGGCGTGGTTTTTTCGCTCCCCCTTTTATTAGTGCTGACGTATGATGGATCCTAGTAATACGGTTCGGGATTCCGATTAATTACATCAGAATTCAAAGTAAATAAGACCCAGTTGTCGATAGTGTTTAAAAATAAGATGCACTATAATAAATATACATATAGTAGTGGATGCCTCAATCATATTGTTGTTGAACTATATATACACAAAATTGGTGTCGAATGTAATCTCGCCAGTGGCAGCGTCGATATTCTTTCACATCCACTTCGCCGAAAACAGTGGATAGACAACGTTCGGCACTAAACTTTGGAGGGCTGACGCTGATACATGACCAGCCTCGACCCCAAGTTTAGCCACATACTTATAGATCAAAAGGTGGATCTTTTCGTCATCGTCCTCTTCGATTCTCACGACGTAGGACAAACCATCTTCTAGATCATGCGATCCTTCTTCGGGCTTTGCATCAACCCAGCCTGCCTCACCATCCGCAGGCTGCCTAACAGCCCATTCAGTCAGGCGATAGTCGGATATCTTGCAGAATGTGTATGAGTACGACTTTAGTTGCACCTCAATCTCGACACTGTCTGATAGGTCATAAGGTGGACCAGTGTACTTTGGAACAGGATCTTCGTGATAATCCGTGGATGGGACCCAGTCATTGTTTTCCCAGTGTTTGGAGTCTTTGGGTCCAACCTTGGCTTTGTAGCCGGTTTTCGTGTTGTGGTAGCGAAGTGTATGGTGTGTGTTGTTGACAAGTTCGACAATATGGACGCCCATTATTGTAGTTTGGTGTAATCGGACCCCGACAATGGGTTGAGTAATTTATGGAAAAGAACTGTTCCTTTTTTGTCAGCGGTAAAGTCTCTTGTTCCAGATAGACTCATACCTTTCTATTTCCTTTGATATAGAAAAGCTGCAATGTGAAGTGCTGGATCTAAAGTCAAATGGCGCGGTCGTGGTAAGCTTATATGTACTAGTAGTGCAATTTGAACTTATGTATTGAGTTAATCCAGTTGAAAGGACAGTTTTCATGGGGAAGATTGATTATTTAATATTTTCTAATTAACAACTTTTGGATTAATCGGCTACTCCGGGCTTGATTGACAAATGGGTAAGGGCGAAATGGTCATAAAAGGAAATGATCAGCATGCCGTTTGTGTTGAAGTAGCTGAAAGCTGGGGTAATTATGCAGCTTGTGAAATACGTCAAAGAGCAGTACTTTGGTACGACAAAAAGTATCGGTGTCTGTCCACGGGCTGAGATTAGGTTTTAAGTATGGCCTCAAAATGGTCGTAAACGGAAATGATTGACATGCCATTTGTGTTGAAGATAGCTGAGTGCTGGAAGGATCACGGCTGACATCATCACGCGGCTCGCTGAACACGTCAACAAGAGGTGTTATGGTACGATATTAATCAATAGCCTCTGTCAAAGACCGGCTGAGATTATGTTCCAGACCTTCTGTGTGAAGTTTTGGCGTAGCTGATGCGTGATTTATCCTGAGAGAGGAAACAATCGTCATCCTCTTGATACGAGAGACAGCTGAGTGTTTGGAAATTCATGCATGCCGCTTGAAAATAACAGAGTGCCGAATTAGCCCTATGAGTACTGAAGCATGCTTCCTGGTCTCAGTGGCTCATCACATGAGCTAATTGTCCCAATCGACAGCCCGACCCATTTCGGGATGATCTAATATAAGTCGCGCGGTATTCCTGAATTTCTTTCGTCTTCAAATCATTTTTGTATTCCAATACCGCAAGCATCCTATCACCATGATTGACCCCAATGACCTAGACGGAAGAACCGTCTGTTTCCTCAACTTTGCTACTGGCAATGCAATGACTCTGGATACTCGTGAGTAGCGACACCAAAAATCATTAATAAATTGCTGAGATAAGGCGGTTTAGAAGTGGATGATCCCTCAGATGGCACAAAAGTCCACAGCTGGGTCTTGAATGGTAACAACAACCAGGTGTGGAAGCTCAAGATAGTAGATGGCAAGGGCACTGAAACTCCCACCTTTGTAATCGGGAATAAAAGGGCTCCAGGGAGTAAGCTGCCATTACTAATGGAGTCTTAGAGGCTCTATGTTTTCCCGACTCTTGAGGCTAACATGTTACAGAATTTCTTGATCTTTATCATGGCAGCAGCAGCAACAATACTAAGATAACAGGATGGGCTGGTGGGACAGAGGGTAACTATCACCAGCTCTGGAACATTCAAACCCGCGGTAATTGGGCCGACAAGGGACAAATTGTCAAGTGAGTTATCGGATCTTGACCTAAAGTCTGAAGCAGGCAACCTAATGAATTCGTAGGATCCAGAATTACAATGCCGGGACTTTTGTGGACTTACATAATGGTGGATCCAGCAATGGGTAAGACTCTACATTCATACTTATTATAGTGGAAAGTCTCAGCTAACCATTGTCTGTACTGAAGAACACCTATTGTAGGCTGGGGTGGGGATCTTGAGAACGTTAATGAACATCAACTCTGGCAAATTGAGTTTAAGGATTAATAACATTCTTAAGTATATTACATATACATACAAGTTATCGGCTACACTCTTGATCGAGGCTATAAGTATCATGGATTATAATCTTGATTGGATCTTAAGGACATGTGTAGAAATGATATTTAATGAAATCTATTAGCTCAAACCAACCTAGCTATTAGTAACAGGCTGCTGTAATCTGGGTCTGATAGCAGTAGGCTTTGGCCTTCATATGAACATACTGTATGGTATTTTACTCTTGACTAGAGGCTCTCCCATCAACACATTCCTGTAATTAGGCACCCTCGTTACTCATTCCGTATTCTTTCGGAAGCTAGACCTTAAACTCCAAAATATCAGCATTGTGGCTTGGTATTCTGCTTCAGCTGACCGCCCGTCAGCTCATCAACCCCGCTCAACATTCGAGTTCAGATTCTATCATGGAAGAATGCCAAGCCTTTCTTCTGAATAATGGTCGATCCCATTTCTATCATCGGCCTAGTAGGCCAAATCTCAGACCTCATCCAACGAGCCTACAATTACGGCAAAGCAGTCCACGATGCTCAAAGTGACATGCGCAAGCTCTACACTGAGCTTCTCGGTCTCAAAGGTGTCCTAGAGCAACTAGAGAAACTAGACATCGCGTCAGCAGAACCACATATAGCTGATTTAATACGCTCGAAGGAGTTTCGCGCGACTTTATCTTCAACGTCGGGGCTTGTAGGTCGCCTTATTGAGAACCTAAATAAGAAGCAGACTTCGTCTCGCCGTGTGAATGCGTTTTTGTGGCCGTGGGTGAAAGATGATGTGAAAGCGGATATTCAGGATCTTGAGCGTGTGAAGACGTGGTTTATTGTGATGATGATGGCTGAGAACTCGTAAGTCCTTCAATTCCTGGCTCCTGGCATTGAGTGTCTCTGATTGCACTAGGACGCAAATGGAAGTCTTGATGACAGAGTCGCGTGAGATTCTGGATATTGCTAGAGAAGGTCAGGCGAGGGGAAAACTCAAAGACAAAGGTTTGTATCAGACATGCTAGTCTTTGTTACTGCTTACGCTTTGAACAGAAGAAACGAGAGAAAGGATAAGGGAGTGGGTACAACCATTCAGTCCCAAGCAGTTGCACGCCAAAGCCGTTAAAAAGAGGATGAAGGACACTGGATCATGGTTTTTGGACGGTGAATTCAAAACTTGGAGGGACGGTGGTGTAAACTCCCCAAGAACCCTCTGGCTTCGCGGAAAATGTAGGTGGACAATCCTTTTTTCTGCTGAATCCTGTGCACTAATATACATCTACGTAGCTGGTTCCGGGAAAACAACATTACAGTAAGCCAAATCACCGATTTCTTGTCACTCATGCTTAAAAGATACCAGTGCCGCTGCAGTCGAGCAACTCAAGTCCCACCGACAAGAAAACTCTAAAACCGGATTTGCGTTCTTCTACTGCTCATTCGACGACAGGGAGTCGCAGCAGCCCATGAATATCCTGGGGTCTATCTTATATCAACTCTCAGAACAGAATCCCGAAGCCCTAGAAAGTACCGATCGATTGCGCAAATCCGGAGAAGTCTTGGGCGAGAGTGCCATACTCAAACTCATCTCGGAACACATCTCAAACTTTGACAAGTTCTACATATCAGTTGATGCTATTAACGAGAGTTTTAGGTGCATCGAAGTATTTGAAATGCTTCTACAGCTTGTTATTGATAGCCCCAATGTGCTTCTGCTTGTGACAGCTATATCGAGCTGCTCGCCTTGGCTAGAAGATCTGCAAATGGAAGAACCACCGGAAGTGATCGACGTAGATATGGGTACAGAAGGTGTTGATAGAGATATCGACTTTTACATCACGACGAGAATAAGCGAAGAGCGTCTATTTAGGCGGCTTACCAATGAGACGAAACTCGAGTTGCGTGAGAAAGTACTTGGTAACGCGAAAGGAATGTAAGAAAAGCCATCCTATACCCTTTTATGTACCTCCTCTGACACTTCCAGGTTTCGGTACGCTCAGTGTCAACTCGACTCCCTCAGCACTCTGAGAACAGCCAAAATGGTTTTCGACGCCCTATATAATCTCCCAAAGGATATTTACGAAGTCTATGAGAAGATTCTGCTTAGCATACCAGAAGCAGATAGACTTCTCGCCAGAGAATCACTCTTCTTCCTCTCCGTGGCGCTGCGACCACTCACGATACAAGAACTGGCAGAAGCTGCAGTTCTCGATTATTACAACGCACGTATCGACGAGGAGTGTAGACTGCCCGAGCCCATGGTGTTACTAGAGATATGTCAAGGCCTAGTGGACTACGATGCAGTAACAGGAGTGGTTACGTTGGCTCATTCATCTGTTCGGGCGTACCTAACCTCCAGTCACACAGATGAAGGCAATATTGCCTGGTTTGGCTACGACATCCCTGGTATACATGCCGATATCGCCAATAAGTGCTTATCATATCTGCTTCTCGAGAATTTCCAAGACGGCTGCTGCACCCACGACGATCTTGAGAAGAAGTTTGAGGAATATCCTCTTCTTCACTACGCTTCTCAATACTGGCCACTGCACGCAAGGTTGGCTGACCGCGAAGGGCGTTACGAGACCTCTGCCTTGCGATTTTGTCTAAGCCATAAGAAACCTGGAGGCGGAAACTTTAGCTTCTGGGTTCAGTGTCTGATGCCTTATTCAGCGAGGGATATCATCACGGCGAGCGAGCCTCTATACTACGCTTCTTCCTTCGGGCTTACTGATCTCGTCAAAAGTCTATTGACGTCTGAAGGTGTAGATGTTGACGCTCGGGGTGGTCGTTACAAATCCAGTGCGTTGCATGTAGCATGCTACAGAGGCCATGCTGAAATAGCCCGTCAGTTGCTTGAGTGCGGCGCAGATATTAATCTGCGCGATAGTGATGGTCGAACCGCGTTATTCTGGGCAGAGAAGTTGGGACGAAGCGATATTGTTGATCTTTTGCAAGATCCCAAATATGCACACACTCAAGGATACACTGTTATGACACTCTCAGATCTCCCGGAGTATATGGATTACCCGATGTGGTTCTGCTGTGCTTGCAATGGTGGACCTCAACGGGGAAGATTCAATGAATGCTGGAGCTGTCGCAGTCATGAGAGGTGCGAGAAGTGCATCAAAGTGGCTGGCTTGAAGGATCTTGAGAAGATTCCAGAGTCACAAAGTCGATGGGTTTGCTGCAACTGTGAGGCAGGGCCATCAATGGTCGAAACAAAGGACTGCCGGGATTGTAAACATGAGAGATGTCGAAGGTGCTGGGTCTTTAATGTTTTAATTTGATGTGATATAACAGTCATTGCCTACAGAAGTAAGAAAACATGGTGTGTTATTCAATATAAGCATTGATGATGTTCTATTCTAACGACTTGCATAACCGAAACGACCTCGAGACCCATTATCATATTATTAGAAGGGAAAAAACAAGGAAGCATAAAAGCACTGTTCGATGACTCGCACGACTCTAAATGTTCTTCGAAACTCCTGGGGCGATGCTCTCCAGCTTCTCCAACAGCTCCTCATACAGTGCAACCTGGATTTTTGCACCAGTCTTGTTCGTGACGTGACAAGCAGGACTACAGCGATATTAGCTTCAAGAAATTAGCACGTAATGAAGGAGGACTTACTCGTGAACTTGACAATTATTCATGTACTGCCCATTGCTTTCTCGACCAGCCAAAACTCCAGCAACAAGTGCGCGGCTCCCCATTTCCGTTGACCGAGCCAGAAAGTCTGGCGGCGCGACATCTTGCTTCTCTCGCATAAGACCAGATTTGCAGTAGCTTGGATTTGGCGCGTTGATAATGACGCTTGACTTCTCTGTCGTGCTGAGACGAGATACGATCTCGCGAGTGATGTAGAGCACTATAAGCTTGCTGACGTAGTATCGAGATTCCATGATGGACTTTTCGGTGTCGTTGAGTCGTGAAAAGATCTTTCCCGCCTTGTCATCGGGTATCAGCTCTTTGATGGGAGCCCAGTAATGTGTTGCCGAGTTGGGAATGACGAATTTTCCGGGGTATGAAGACTTCTGAAGCTTAGGGAGAAGAAGGAAGAAGAGGAGAAAGGTTGAGATGACGTTGACTGTAATTGTTCTCTCATTATCCTCGGCCATCGAGAACTTGTCAGATGTTGCAAGACCTGCATTGGCTAGGACGACATCAATGGTGGGCAACTCAGCGATAGCCCGAGCAGAGAATGCCTTGACAGATTCGTAGTTCGCCATATCAAGGTGCCAAACTTCGATAGACTCTGGAGCTCTCTTGGTCAACTGGAGTAGCTCCTTTCGTGCTGCTTCACCCTTGTCTAGGCTGCGAACAGCCATGATGAGTTTACCGACTCCGAGGCGGAGAAGGTGTTGGCTGGCTTCGAAGCCGAGACCGGTGTTGGAGCCGGTGACGATCATGATTTTGTCGGACAAGTCATCTTTTGTTTCGGGGTATGGAAGGTTGATGAAGAGGTTGGAGTAGATGACACCGGTGATGCCGTAGAGACTTGAGGCGATTGACATGGTTGCAGTAAAAATGGAAAAAGAATAAATAATAGTGAGTTATTGGATGTAATGTATTGATGTGAGTGACTGATGATGATAGTACGAGAGAATATTGAATGGTCATTGTCGTTCTTATATATCGTTTATGTCTTGCGATAATCCTATGGCCGAGGTGGGTTTAATATCTCCGCTTACACAAGCAGCCAATCACAAGGTCGCGGGGTTAATAAATCCGCTCCATCCCCGATCTCCGTCAGCATTGCTTATCTCCCTTCACCCACAAACAAAATCCTTCAACAACCATTAAAACCGGCATAAATCATGATAGGAGCAAGTAAGAAGACCCCAGCGACTCAGGGACAAGCGCTGATGATATCCAGCTAAAGTTGAGAAGCGGAATCGACCGCCCAAGTCTTGCGAGCCCTGTCGCACACGAAAGTGAGTCTGGGCGCTGGTAAGCCGAATACATGATGACGCTGACTCGACTAGGTTGAAATGTAACAGAAGTTTACCTTGCGACTCTTGCGTTAAGCGGAACAAGCAATCGCTCTGTCACTATGCTTCCAATGCTGATAGACATGATAAGCGTGAAGAGAAGCGTGAATCTGTCGCTGATAGGCTCAAGAACCTGGAGAGTCTGATCGCGACGGTGGCTCAAAAGACACAGAAGCCAAGCCCTACATCTTCCATGTATAACAGCGAGGACACATCCCAGAAACAGCATGTGTTAATGGGCATTGATAATGTTCACCGTGCCGACAACTCCAGATCAGAGGCTGTCGCCAACAGAGATAACCCCGCTGGCGCTCTTGTAGGCCAAGTCGACTCCAGTCACTGGTCCTCTATCTTGGAGAATATTAGAGCCATCCGCGATGAATTACCCGCTGCAAGTCCCCAGGTCTCAAATGTCAGCTCAGTCACACTTATCAATGACGCGTCCACGAGTGAGGCGGACTTTGACATGGGATCCCCAGATGGCCTGACCATTGAGCATATCCTATCAGCCTTACCGCCACGACAAGTCTGCGATACACTTGTATCCTTGTTCTTCCTATCGCACTATACGATGATGCGTAAGTTAGTCTGAAATTTGGAGAGTTGTTCAGTTGTAGCTAACAGTGATATGAAAGCGATCCTGCATCCGACAAAGTTCCAGCAAGAGGCAAGCTTTATTACGCCAAGTGTGTGGCTGAATCTTGACTGACCTTTTTCTCAGTATGAATCGTTCTGGGACTCACCAGCAGAAGCTTCTCCTGTGTGGATCGCACTACTTCTATCTCTTCTCAGTCTATCCGCAGGCGTCTACGAAATCTCAGGAATGGCACGCTCCTCCCAATTCCCCATCCCGTCCAGCAAGGCCCTTTCCAAGAAGACACAAGAATGTCTTCGCTTGAGCAATTACACCGCCGCCAAAGAACATGCCGTCGAAGCCTTTCTTCTTCTTCTAGTCGGATGCTGGCTGCGTGCCAAGGTCTCCGACACTAACCTTTGGTTCCTAATGGGAAAGGTAGTACAACTTGCGATCTGCAAGGGTTACCATCGAGATTCGACAAAAATTCCAGGGCCCAGGATCAGTCCATTTGACGGGGAGATGAGAAGACGAGTCTGGGTCTGTTTGTACCAGCTTGATTCTCTCATGTCGTTCCAGATGGGGCTGCCGAGCATGATACCATCGGACTTCTGCGATACAGAATTACCGAGAAACCTGCACCAATCGGACTTTTATCCTGGTATCATGGAACTGCCTCCGTCTAGGCCTCTGTCTGAGAATACAACTATCTCTTACTCCATCGTAAAAGCTTCTGTAATGGCAATGTTCAAGAAGGTGGTCAGACATACACGGTCACTTACGCCTCCATCATACGAAGAGACCGTTGCACTAGACATTGAAGTCCGGGCAGCTTACAACAATATTCCTGATAGCTTCAAGTACAAGCCTCTGACTAGCTTCATTGTTGACGAAGTCAGTCTCATAATGAGCAGAACTACCATAGAGCTTCTGTATCTCAAGAGCATAATAGTGCTTCATCGGCAATACTTGACGGATCGCCAAGATCGTCGTTTTGAGTTTTCAAGAAAGGTCTCTCTGGAGGCAGCCGAAAGGTTACTGGAGAGGCAGGCTGAGATACATCACATTACTCTACCAGGTGGTCTGTTGCATGATAAGAAGTGGATGATCACGTCCTTGACGCTGAGTGACTTTACTCTGGCTGCTATGGTTATCTGCTTGGATTTGACGATCAGCATACGAAATAGCACGAAAACACGTGCCCCCCTTAATGACTTGGAGTTACGAAAGTATTTGGCTATCGTCGAAAAGGCCCACGAAATATGGTCCAGTTCGTCAGAAACCTCAGAGGGTCGAATAGTGTCTCACGCTCTAGACTCGACTATCCAACGCGTGAACGACTTTCTCAACACGTCACCAGCATCGCAAGGCTGGCCGATTTCTACGACAGACACCGAGACACCTGATTATATGGCGACCAATTTTGCAGACCAGATATCAGACTTTGACATGATTGACAGTATCGACTGGGTAGGTCTCTAAGGTCATATTCCGTATATCATGCATGCATATTAACAGTTTCCGCAGAGCCTTCTAGATAATCAGATCCAAGATCCCAGCAGCATTCAGGACTTTGACTTGGACATGTGGCTTATGGACACGGCGGGGCCGTTGGAGTCTCTAGGATGATGGGGCCTTGGGGTTTTGCGAGAAGTGGCGCTGCTGAAGGAGTATTGATTCAGATTTGAAGCATACCTAGGGGAGGCGAGAAAACACAAGACCTTGATCCTTAGTAGTAAGAATATTTAGGTAAATCTAGCCTAAGCTTAGGAGACTCTTTGCCAAGTTTATTTTGACACCCTAGATCAAGGTCCGGTGTTTTCTTGCTCCCCGAGGCATGCGTAGCAGTTGAGGTGGCTTGCGGCTGAAGAATAAAAACGGGATGGCTATGGCGCCTACGAGCTAAGGGATGACAGACCTCATAGAACGGACGGCCCGAGACACTCCATTCTCAGTCACGCACTCGTTTCAGACTATCGAGGGCTGGGCTGAATGCCATGTTGGGCGATCTATCGAGCGATTTCGCCACTAAAGCCAAGTCGAGGCCTCAAATTGTTCTTCAGGAGAATAAATTACACGAGGTTCTTGGACTCGATTATTGGTCCATTTTTGGGGCTAGATGTGCATGTCTCAAAGACATCGATAATAGTTCATCCCGATTCGTCTAATGTGGCTGATATGGCTGGAGCTGAGCTGCTACCCCGGCTGGCTGAACGCGTGCCAGACAAGGTCAGGGCGCAAAGACTAATTCGGAGATTCAGCAGCGCAATTGAGAAGCCTATTTTACGGCCTTGCCAAGTTTTCCTATTGTTGTTACTTTTATCGCACTATTGAAGTCCAACTCGCCGCATTAACCAATGATGCGCCACCCTCTTCTCCAACCATGGGCTCAATGTAGCATACGACCGCCCAATTTCCCCATACTCAATCACGGCACGGCGCATCTCCCCAATCTAGCCACAGACCTTAACTCCCTCGTGGCGAGCTGACCCTCAGCCTGGCGTTGAATCACATATTGAAACATGGTCCAAATCTAGATCCGCTAGTCCCCGTTCTATCACTTGTGGCTTAGCCGAGCGACAGCTGAAAATAAAAGTCTCGGCCCAAACCAATTTCAGGGATAACTAGTCCATGTGATGAAGACTCGAGAATGTGTGTGATATGCCATTCAATGGTTAGCAATGGATGTGATATGGCTGAGATTGTGGAAATGAACTCCAGGGCGTCACATTCTGGGCTTCGGACTGTCTCACTGTCCAGCTCTCCTCAAACCACTAGTTCATGAGATCCCCCCGGCCTCAGCGTGGCGACCAAGGTCCAGAGCGCCTGGAGACAGATAAGGCGGTTGATCACTGGATATATCTCTCGCAATGGTCCTCTCTTCAATGCCATCCTTGAAGGCTGTTCTCATGTTCGCAGATATTTTCTTCAACAGCGAAACAGACACCATGCTCAGCCAAGCCAAACGTATGTCTCCCCTTTCTCCCACTGACACGATTCCTTTCTGACTGACACTCTCTAGTCCACCAGCTGGAGTCAGCCCCTTCAAACGTCAAGTCCAACTGGCTCACCACCGTGCAAACGCGCCCCGTCCGCTCTGGCTCTGTATCTTCAGACGATGAGCCCGCTGAGAGTATAATCCACCACCACGACACTGAGAGCATCGTCGCACCCGCCCGCTCTTCAGTATTCGAGTATGGCACCGGCACTACAACAGTTCTCTCCCACCGCGACTTCTCCAGCGCGACACGTCATGCCTCACAGGCAATGTCTATAATCTCCAAGCGAGACCACTCCTTCACCTCCTCCTCCTACGCCAGCGAACTATACGACACGCAGGCTATCTACAAGCACGGTGTCGACTACGAAGGCTTCTCATGTGAGCTCGACTCACACATGCAGAGGGCTATGGACCGGTATACCCGCGTCTGCGGTAAGCCTCTCGACTTTGGCCGCTCCGTCACGTCAAAGGAGTTCCTCGCGATGGTCACGAACGAGAGATTGCGATATATGCCTGAGAAGGGCAGTCGTCTTGACAAGACGCTCAAGAAAGCTGAGGCGTTTGCCAAGAAGTTTGACAAGATCATGACGGCGATCAAGATGATTGAGGTGTCGACTTATGATAGCTCTGCGCTTGTTCTCTCGTCGTGCAAGACCCTTCTTGGGTTTGCGGGTAAGTATGGCTTTGCTGTTGAGCGTTTCTTTACGGTGCTTGATGATGCGATGGGGACGGTTGTCAAGATGGTTGAGAAGTTGGAGGCGAGCCATGCTTCGCACAGAGTTTCTTCCATCTTCCAGTCCTCCCTTGCTATGATTGTCGATATTGTTGTTGACATCACTGCCTCTTTCGGTTCGCACCGCTCTGGTGGGAGTGAGAAGACCATCATTACCCAATTCGAGTCTCGCTTTGAGATCATCATCACCAGACTCACGCAGCTCAAGGCAGAGTTCCACTTGTGTCATCTCAACCACTGGCTCGAATGCCACGGATCTGTTGATTCACTCCTCATCATCCTCCGTGGCTTCGGCGACTTTGGACTTGACTCGTGTCCCCCAGCATACATCTCCATCCTCATGAAAGTCTGCCTCTCTCTTCACAAGTCACACAGCGAACACTCCGAGACCCTCACTTGGTTCCGTTTCCTCTGGAACTCAATTGAGAAGCATCGCCATGACCATGATATCATCAGCTCTGAGCAGTGGTTCGAGGTGTATCAAGAGTACCTTATCATTCTTGGTGTTCATGAACAACATACTGAGCGTCTTCACCTCGCTGAGAGCTTTAGGGCTGTCATCCTTGCCGAGTTTGGGGCCACGCATACTTATTACATCCGCGCCAGCATTGAGTTCGCCAAGATCCTTGAGATTGACACCGTCCGATACGTTGAAGCTGTTTCTATCTATGAGGAAATCTGTCAATTTGACATCCACTGCTGCGAAGAGAGTGAATCCATCATCGCTCTCCTCGAGATTGCCAAGTATCGCCTCTCAGTCCTCTTCGAGTCCCACTGCGATCTCGGTCATCGTGCCGAAACCCTCCTCATTGACTCCTTCGTCTCTCTCAAGTGGGAACTCTCCTACTCTCACGAGAAGGTCTTGGTAGCACTGACCCGCATCGTCGACTACCATCGCAAGCAGAAGCGTCGCGAAAGTATTACCGTTGCTATCAAGGTCATTGAGGAGTATATCGTCGGTCTTCTCATCGAAGAGCGCAATGAGATTGTCCTCTTCGACATTGCTCGCCGCTTATCCAAGATGTACCGTGAGTTGTCTTCTGTGGAGTTTGGCATCAAGTTCATCCAGACTCTCAAGGAAGAAGTCCTCATGGGTGAGACGACCAAGGTCGAAGGCTTCTGCGGCTTCGGTCACGAAGATCGTCTTGCTCATCTTGACCGACGATGCTTCATCTTCATCCATGCCTTTGAGCAACTTCTCTGCGGCTATGAACGCGAGAACATGCTCGACATCATCATCCGCGATGTCTACACCGAGACTTGTCTCTATGAAGCATGGTCCATCTCCGTTAGAACCTCCAGCCGTCCTATCCACATGCGTCTCGCTGCTGGTGCTCGCCTCATCGCCTTCCTCGAACTCAAGGGTCGACACACTGAGGTGCGAAAGCTCCGTACAGATATGTGGGAGATGTTCAAGGGCTTCTGCTCAACATCTGTCTCGTCTGAGTTGCTCTGGCAGCTTTTTGAGTTGACTCTTTCCAACGTCAACAAGAAGGTTGTACACATTGACATCCTTGAGCGCTTGGTTGAGGTTGGTCTGCAGGTCTACAAGGCCAAGGACTTCAAGGTTTCTCTTCAGCTGTTGAAGTGGTCGCAAGTTTACTTCCGACAACTCACCAAGACGAAGCACTCTCATGTTGTCAAGCTTGCCTTCAAGATCTCAGAGTCGTTCTCGCGTCGTCACACCCATGACCATGACCATATCATCATTGAGCTCCAGCAAATCTCATCAGAGATTCTCGTCGAGGTCCTCAAGGTCGGTCGTCTTGACATTGACTTTGGTACCATTCCTTTTGACCAATTGAACGTCATCATCCGTCTTCTCGGTGAGAGGAAGAACTTCTCCATGCTTGAACGTATCCTTCAGTATCTCTGGGACACGCGCATGAGCCGCAACTGGTCTGGCGCTGCGACGGTTGCTACTGGTCGTCGACTGTGCGAGGTCAAGTTCGCTGCTGGCCATCAATCAGCTGCCTTGTCTCTCATCGAAAGCATCTGCTACAACCTCCGCGATGTCTACGGTTCTCTGCACCACCTCACAGTCGATTGTGAGACTCTCCGCGCAAGCTTCCACAACACATGCGGTAACCACAGAGCTGCACGAGATATCCACGTTCATCTTCTTGAGCAGATCGGCAACATGGACAGCGATGCCATTTCAGGCCGTGATGATCTCGCCGACTTGGTCATGGACCAGGCTAAGAGACTGAAGTGGGCTCATCACAGCCACCAGAGCAAGTCTGGTGAGGATGACAAGGATGAGTCGTTCTACCTGTCGATTCTCCGAAATGCACAGAGTTCGGTTGGTGGACATCACCGAGTGGAGTCAGCGTCTTTTGGAGATGCTTTCAAGTTGGACGGGGAGAAGATGGAGACCAAGTGGAAGCATCCCGAGAACTGGAGCTTGCCTGTTCGTGAGGTTCTGTAAATGCTATTTGAGGGTTACCGGATTAGGCGCAGGGCATTTCTTTGTGTACACATGTAACATTCAGTCATTCAACTTTCATTTGTACTTGGGGTTTCAGTATTTCTATAATTGATATGAACTCATTTCTCTCGTCTGAAGTCTGCACACCTTGGCCATCCTGGTCCTTCCCTTCACATTGCCGATTGAAGGCCTATGTAATACTGGTCATTATCCAAATGGCGCTGTATCTTCAACCTTTCTGCGTTGGAAGCTAATCACTCTTGACCTGTTTCAGCCTCTCCTCCATCTGCTCCCTCGGACTCTTCAACTTCACCTCCGGGAACCTCGGATCCTTCGTCCAAGGCATAACATCAGCCCCTTCCAACAACCACTTCAACGTAGCCTTCTCATACTTATCTGCCAAGCTCTTATGGTCCGGATCTTGAGCCAGGTTATGGAGTTCATGGGGGTCGTTGTGTCGATGATACAACTCCGCTGGTTCGTATAGCCGGTATACATAAGTCCAGTTTTCGTCTCTCAGTGATATAGCCTTGCCAACCAACGCGGTATCCTCGTGCTGAAGGCCAGCTTTTAGATCGTATGGATACGGCGCTTGTTCGAGAATGGGTTCTTCAGAGGTAAGGAAACCCCCTTCAGAGAAGGAGTACTGCTTGTGTATTTTGGCATCGCCGCAGAGAAGAGGGATCCATGATAGCCCGTTATGAGCGAATGACTCTCCGATCCCAGACGTCTCCAGCATCGTCGGCACCAAATCCACCATTTCCGTCATGGCATCGATCTTTTTTCCTTCTGGGAGTCCTGCACCGCCAATGATGAGAGGCTCGTGTACCAGAGTCTCAGAAAGACCTGAAGGCCACTTCTCAATGAGCCCGTGATCACCGAGATACTCTCCATGGTCGGTGAAGAACATGGTAATAGTGTCCTTCCAGATACCAAGCTCATCGACTTTCTTGAGAACTCTTCCGAACTGATCATCTAATCTTGTGATCATGCCATAGTAAGTCGCCTTGATCTCCCTCCAAATCTCATCCGTCGCGCGATGGGTACCATACTTCTCTCGAATCGACTTCATATACCGCGGCTCATAACCTGTCTTCTTGTCGATCGTAGCCTCAACACTCGAGACTTTAGATCGATCATACATGGAAAAGTACGGCTCCTCAACTTGGAACGGGCAGTGCGGAAAAATAAGTGGCATAAACAGAACCCATGGCTTATCCGCAGGTGGACAGTCCAGCCACGTCAAAGCAGATCTCACAACAGCTTCATCATAGTCCAAGGCCTTATCCGCATCTCTCAATCCACGATAAAACAAGCGTCCCCAAATACTCTCATCAACCTCTCGTCCACCACCAGCAAACTTTGGCGTAAACTCTGGTGTTTCAAGGAACCCATATTCACTGAGACTCAACTCTGTGACGGTTGGTGCAAAAGTGTCGCCTCGTGGTGCAAGACACGCAACGTGATAGCCCGACTCCTTCAGGCTCCGAAAGATGTTGGGTTCCCATGGCTTGATGAGATTCTCAAGACTTCGATGACCGCTGACGTGAGGGTACGTCCCAGTAAACATGCTACATCTCGACTGCGAACACACAGAAGCTTGTGTGAAGCAATTCGTGAAGAGACTTCCTCTTGCAGCGAATGCATCGATATTTGGAGTCTTGATCTCAGAATCAGCACCAGTTGTACAGCCGAGAGAGTCATATCTCAACTGATCAGGCATAAAAATAATGTAATTCGGCCTATCCCCTCCATTCTTAGAGTCAATCTTCAAAGGCAGTGGTTTCGGAGGAAGGCGATGCGATTGCGACATTGTGAATTGCTATGAGCAAGAATCTCATCCCTTCGATACTGAGTTTGTAGTCGTAGTTATCTAGTCATGAGCTAACACCCTCGCCTAACTTAGCCCCGGATCTCGTTATCCGGATCTCGCCCCCTCGCCATGCAACCTCGGACTGACGTGCTCGAAACTCTGCTATGTAAAGGCCTAACAAACCCCACTCCTCGCCTCAGACCAAGGAACTCGTTCGGATCTCGCACAATGGAAAGGTCGTCCCCGCAACTCGCGTGTAAACAATGTCGCGCGAGAAAGGTTCGTGCTTCTGTTGCAGTTTGCGGGGTTCTCCACTAATCAAGGTCATCAGGTTAAATGCGATCGACGAATCACAGGGTGTATACGCTGTGAACGGTTGGAATTGACGTGTAGCTATATTGCGGGGGACACAAATCAGGTGTCGGGTGATCATGCAGAGGATTTGACGCAAGCTGGTATCAAGAGGCGGAGGATACTGAGAGCCTGTGCGGCTTGTCGGACTGCCAAATCCAAGTGCTCGGGGACATGTCCTTGTAGCCGATGTCAGTCACAAGGACATGATTGTGTATTCGGTTATGAGCCGGGGAGCTCTAGTGTCGATATTGGTATGGAGGTGCAGACTTCGCCGGCGAGTACTTCACAGTCACACTATGGATCAGCACCCAGTCAGGCATCGCCAATGGACATCTCTGCCAGTGCGGCCGGCGATGCACAGCGGTATGTCCCATCATCTGCTGATCCATACCTCTGACTAATATGAGAATAGGGCTTTTGAGCTTGAAAGTCGAGATACCGTTCGCCAATATCTGGACACATACTTTGACAAATCCGACATCGCCGACTGTGTCTTTCTTCATCGAGCTACAACGATCGCAGAATGGAGTCAAGGCAAGCTCGAAAAGTCCCTGCTCAAAGCCATCTGCGCTTCAGCACTGCGACTTGCGCCAACATATCGCTCTGAGACCTCACCAGCGCATAATTGGATGAAGCAAGTCCAGCATGAGTTGGTCAATCACATGGGCGATATGTCAGTATCAAAACTTCAAGCTCTCATGCTTGTGATCAAGTTCCTCTTCTCCTTGCGCTTCAACGGAGATGTCTGGGTTCTTCTTTCGATAGCATCGAGAGTCGCGTTCACCAAGAGGCTCAACTATGAACGCCCAGCAATTGATCCAGTCAAGCAAGAGTGTCTTCGACGATTGATGTGGTCTATTTACGTCGTTGATAAAGTCTTCTCGGGTGGTATTGAGGATCTGACTGTTTGCCCCACGCAAAGAATGCATATTCGGTTACCAAGCAGTCATCACAACTTCCAGCTTGGCTCAAGATCAAAAGCGCCGTTTCTGCGGAGTAAGAATGAGAACGACACAGACTTGAATATTTTGGCGTACTTGATGAGGTTGTACGACATTCGAGATAGAGTTCTGAGGTAAGATACCTATCCTGCGTGTAGGATTCTGCTGACAGGCCAAGGTACACCAGACAGGTTATCCTCAGTGGGACTAGTCCATATCTCAGCAGGGGTCAGTTGCGCTCACTAGATCTGGAGCTGACATCATTTGAAGAGTCACTACCAGACGAACTACAACTCAACGAAAACAGACTTATGATCATGTGTCATTCAGAAGAGGCACGTACATATACGACGCTGCATACCTTTTTATTCAGTTCTCGCTGCGATCTTCACCGTTTCCTCATCCCTGGCATCCGAGAGGCCGTATCACCAGAAGCAGTCGGCCAAACCCCACGAGAGTACATCGACTACTGCCAGCAGCAATGCCTTCAGACGGCATTACAATACATAGATATGTGGTCCCAAGTTCGACAGATGGAGACTAGTAGTCGTCTCGGTACACCAACGTTCGCTATAGTCACGTACCAATTCGTCAAGATGGTTGACCACTTGGCTTCTCTGCTGCCATTACACGGGGATTCATCATTGCCGGTGATCAAGCAGAAGTTTATGGATATCCTGCTGATTGTTTCGGGGAGTCGGGCTGAAGGATGGATTGGCTCATGCGTAAGTAGTGGCCTCATCCTAATGTCAATTGGCAAGAGGCTGATAATGGTGTAGATCACCGACATTGAGAGCCTTATACCACGATTGGGGACGAGACACATATCGCCTGGTTCACCGTATGTTGCCTTATCATTTTTTTCAGCGCCTTCTGTGCTAATAAGTCTTATAGAAGTGCGTCGCCCGGTACACTCCGTTTACAGGAAAAGCTGCATCGTCGTTCTAAGCATGCTTTTGCTCCAGATGACGAAGAGGAGGAAGATCCCGCTATCCGACCACCAGAGTCTAATACTGGCGAAGAGATACCCGAAACCACCCTTGAGTCTGCAGTGCTCGAGAACTCTGCCGGACAAGATATTTGGTCATTTCCAGTCCAGAGCGACGAACAAGGGTTGACTGTGTCAACGGGAGACGGGTCTCTTGGCTCGTTCTCGTCGCTTGGATATCCACTCATCAACTATGACTCGATCAACTCAGCTGACATGGTGTTCGGTGACCAAGAACTCGGTTTCCCATTGGATCCCTTTGATTTGCGGATGAATGCTTATACTGATGCCAATGGACCTCAATATTGAATAGCTAGTTGACAATCTCAATATAAGCTATCAAGACCTCCCCTTTCCCGCGTCACCTTTGCCCATGTCCATCAATTACTTAGACTCGCGCTTCAACTGTCATGGTATTGTTCTTGCCATCAGCGTGCACCTTGCCCAACCCGTCTTCCTCCTGTGTAACGCGCATCATCTCCGCTGCATTGACATTTCCAAATTGTCTGATCGGAACTCCATGGTTAAACAAGAAGTCGACCTGCTCCAGAGTTTTTCCCTTGCATTCAGGGACGCAAAAGTAGACAAACAACAGAACTGTAGCCATGATTCCTCCAAAGATGAAGCCGACTTTGCTGTTCAAGCCGGCGTACTTATCGTAGATGAGATATGGAATACTGAAGTTGACGGCGAAGCTGGAATGTCCGTGAGCACTAGATGGAATAGGAGTGAGTGGTAGACTTACTTCATGATGACATTGGTTGTGAAGCCAACTCGCGATGTGAGATCACGGAGTCGAAGAGCAGAGAGTTCAGTGGTGACGACGTAGACTAGAGGTGCCCAGCCCATTCCGAAACCGGAGGCAAATACCGCCATCATGCTGATGACGCCCTTCTTTCTCGAATCATCGACAGGAGATACGATACCAAGACCGCCCATTGTCATCATGGCAGCAAACATGGTGATGGACGAGGCCATCATGAGAACACTAGGTATTCGTCAGCTTTACTTATCAGTCCAAGATAGAGGGGTGCACATACCGTCTACCAACGATATCCGTCCAGAGGAGGATGCAGGTAATCGAGATAATACTGATGGCTGAGGTGATCAAGCTAAAGCCAAACGGATTGATGGTTCCAAGCGATTTGACGTAGATGGCTCCATACTGCGACACAAAGGCTTGACCACCAGCCTGCTGATAGAAGTTGACGGCTATAACAATAAGAGTTCGCTTAAGGTTAATGCCCCTCACAAGCTCAACGAATTTTCCCTGCTCAATCTCCTGCTCCAACGAGACCTTGAGCTCCGTAAACTCAGCGTCGATCTCTTCATCCGTAAAAGCCCCTTCACGTATCTGCTGGAGACTCTTTCGCGCCTCTTCAACTCTATTCTTTCGCAGCAGCCATCGTGGCGACTCGGGTACAAACCAGATGCCTGCTACAACAATACTAGGCACGATGTAGAACATTCCGAGAGGAATTCGCCAGGCGCGGTTGTCGGGGAGGGAGCTTGTTCCGAAGCAGATGCTGTTGATGACGAGGCCGCCGATCGCGAGGCTGAGCTGGTATGATCCGACCATGAAGCCACGAGCTTGAGCGGGGACTTTTGTTGTTAGCGATGGAAGTGGTTGTTAATTGGTGTAAACTTACCGATTTCGGACTGGAAAGTTGGGACAACACCAAGTTCCATTCCAACGTAGACATAGTTGAGGATTCGAGCTGCCATGATCTGTTCGCGATAGAAAGACGTGACCGCGATAGTCGCTGTACCAAGAGCATACACGCTCATGACAAACATACACCATCGTCGACCCCATCGTGAAGAGATCGAAGTCCCGATCAAAACACCTACACACCATCAGCAAAGCACTACCAGCTCTCAACAGTGACTTACCAGCAGCAAAGCCAATGTAGTTCAAGCTATTGAACAGCGAAAGCCACGACGGTTCAAGAATATACATCCCCGTCTTCTCATCAAAAACGCCAAACTGCTTATCAAATGCATCCATCGCCTGCGTCGTCGCAAAAGCTTGGTTGTCGAAGCCATAATTGAACGTCGACACGGCGATGAGTACGCATGATAGCGCGAGTCGTCGGTTGAAGAAGCGGAACTTTGTAAAGACGCCCATGATGGAGGATGCTATGACTGTGGTTCAAGTTGTCATGATGAAGGGTGGAGTGAGACTTATATGAAGCCAGGTGCAAGAGACTAGAGATGTCGTGATGGTTGGGATTGTTTGACGAATTGAGGCGATTTTGAAGGTAGATCCTTGTTGCAGACGCTGAAAATGCGGTTTACCCCAGAAAATTGGGCGTGAACTCCCCGAGGGACGAGATCCGGAGTTGAATGGTCCACATGCGACATCCGAGGACGAGATCCGCTAACCTCGCTAGCCTACGCACTACCTTGGTCACTAGAGACACTAATGTCAAGATACATCAGCCATTCTGTGATTGTGAGCTTCGATGTCCATAACTACTCGCCGATCCAAAACTGGCAATACTTCTCGGTCTTCTGGGCCCTTGCGTTTCACGCCCCTGCCTTCTGAGCCTTGGTTCTCCACGTCTCTGTGCTTCACTCCTCTCAGCTCCATTGGTCTTGATCCGCCCTTTCAAAAGCTCAATCTGTGCTCTTCTAAATCTGTAATGAGAGTCGCTTCGTTAGTCACAATCAGGTAGTTGGCACTTCTACTGTTCACTCACTTTGAAGACATGGAGGACATGCTGTCATCGCTATCCACATCTTTGGTGTCCTTCTCAAGCCATCCTTTTGTGTGAAGTGCAGCGAGTCGCTTCTTCAACTCTTCGTCTTGGAGTAGACGGTACAGCTTTTGCTTCATGCCATCTGCTGTCGCATATTCAGCTATACGAACGTGAAAGTCCAGCTCAGACGCTGCGTATAGAAGTAAAGCAGGATAGTCTTGCAGTGCCTGAGACTTGACGTCCGTGGGCACGGAGGCGGTTGATCTGTTGACTGCTTCTCGTAAAGAGCTCGAGCAAGATCCCAGATTCTCATTGGCGACCCAGGCCTCAACAAACTTCTGCCGGTCGATACTGGGCATAGTAATAAGACCATCCAGTGTCCGCCCAGCTCCAATCTCAGTTCCTATCATGTGAAAGTCTTGTGACATTTCCGAAAGTGAAGAGCGTTTTGAAGACGCTGCTGCATCGTTCATCATCGTTCTTTGACGCGCACTGACAAGATCGTCCAGCTCTGGAATATTCAGGTAGTTGAGACACGCAACGGCAATCATACAGTGACAGTCCGCAATTATGCTAGTTCCAGTCCATCCGAGAAGTTCAAAGCCTCCCTGAACCATCAGGAAATCATGTACAGACTCATGTATGACTTGCACAACACGGGCTGAACCTTGTCCATGATCGAGAGATCCAGCACCTGCGTTGACAGATGATGTCCCAGTTTCTTTGCCAGTCACCGTGTCAAACTGAGTACTGCTTATCTCTAACAAGCCTCTTGACAGTGTCTTGATCTTCCTTTCGAGTTGGAAATCATTCTCGGTGAACATAACTGATTCTCGCCATTCCTTGAGTGATTTAGGTGACCAAGCCGTGATAAAGGCTAGGACGTGGTGCCATTCGTCGAGTCTTAGTGGCCTTGCTGACCCAGTAGCCCATTGGAACAACCTCAAAGCAAGCATCTTCTCACTTTCGGCAAGAGTACTGATCGTCTGCGCATATAACTCCTTCAGCTCGATTGGAGTATCTTCGACAAGGCGTATAAGGGCTCGTAGGCTATATCCCTCATCATACTTTGAACACACGGCGTCTATTACGAGCACGACCCACAGAAATACTCCAGTTGACATTGAGAATATCTTCTTCAACAGTTCTGCACGCCAGTGCTCCTCCTCCTGGTGTATATGACTTTTCAGTCGGAGGTTTATGTAAGTGAGAATATCATAGTCGTTATGTGCATCCACTATCAGCTCTAGACACCCAGCCGTTGAAATGTTGGGAAAGTGCCTACAGGATAGGCAGACTTGTGTACTGTTGAATCTTTGCGACTGAACGTAGTTCATCCAAAACGTTACCACATGTCTCTCTGCTCCAGAACCAAGTTCATCAAGGGCATCCACAAAAATATAGACAGGGATTCGCTCAAAAAAGAGAACTTTGAGAATATCAGTAAGCAAACTCTCCATTCGTCCATCGGACCATGTTTTCGATAACAATACCGCCTTCTCACAGATATTATGCATAAGCCTGATAGCCGCCTCTGACTGATGATTTATTCTTAGACTCTCATAGTAGGTCAAAAGCTGGCAGAGCAGAGATCTGAGAATTCCGCTCGGTGAGCACTCTAGCGAATCCCCCCTCATGTTGATGAAAAAACTTGCGCAGCAGCCGCGTCCTTGCAGCTCTGACTTTGTTTTTCGGACGGCCTCTTTCATCAGTGTCGACTTTCCGGCCCCTGGCTTGCCCTTAATAAACAAGAGTCGATGTTTAGGGAGTGTGCTCTGTTTCCAGGTGCGGAATATTGGGTCTTGGAAGAGCCATTGTCCAGTGTTGGTCGAAGGGAGGGAAATGCATTCGCGCCGAGTATCCATCCCGTTGAAGCGTAGGGATTGAATGAGAGTGCTTAGAATCTCCTTGTCAATGGAATTTTCGTGGTCTCTCGAACCATGTTGCGGAGCGCGGCATTCTTCGATGGATGGTCCAAAGGTCTCAGCCTGGACGTGATGGTGAATCTGTTCGCGCTCTATTGTGGTGTAGATATGCACAAGCTCTCCTCCGACTTTAACAAAGTTAGGATCCTGAGAGCTACTAAACCGAGACATCTCCATATGGTTGGCCTGTAGAGTTTCCGCATGCTCTCGTGGATCTCCGATGAGTGAGGAATCATGAGGGACAAATTTATTGCCCAACACCCCCAACTTGATCCCCGTAAGGCCAAACCCTTCCTGAAATGTCTTTACTCTGAAGTCGTACTGCAACCAAAGTCTGGAAAACGCTTCGTGCGCTCGCTCGTCGGTTGTCTTGAGACCGAGGGTATCCAAAATCGCGGAAGTTGTTTGGAAGTGGAAGGTATCCAAGATGGATCTGGCCCATTCCCCAATGGCAGAGAGTTCAGGACTTCCACGGTGCGGTGTCCCCAGAAATATTATGGCAGCAGTGCACTCCACTATTTCTTTGAGAGAAGCGGTTTGTGAAGCCCAAGACAATGCCAGCATCTGTATAGAGTTCAGCTCTGTACGATAGAAATAACAAACACCCTGGACCTACCTCTTTCACAAGTATACCACCAAGACTGTGGGCGACAAATATGAGAAGACGACCCGGCACTTTCATACGGCCTAGGGCATACAAGAAGTCCTTTCCGTGAGAGAAAATACTGTTCATGTTGGTTGGTCCAGACGTATACTTTGTCACTTTCGTGTCGTATCCAAAGGTCAAAATGCGAGCGTTGTTGCACAGTTGAGGGAGAAGGTCAGCAGGCCAGAAGACAGATGGTTCAGAGTTTGAGACGCTCGAAACGTTACTGTGAGGAGAGTTGCTTATCCCTTGCTCGAGACAGTTCTTGCTCGACGATCCTTTTATCCAATTCTTGAGGCTGTTCCTGAACTCAAGGCGTTTAGAAGACTTGGGCTTTAACACCCCGCCATCAGTATGTGTCGATACCTTCTCGGCCTTTTCTGACGGCGTAAATCTCCAGGTTTTGTATGGATGGCCCTTTAGGCCGTGGACCATGATGATACTAGTGACCTGTTTAGCTCCGGGGCCTGTTCTGTCCGGCTCATTACTGACTCAACCACTGGCTCATCATTCTGCGGCTCGTATACCACGCTGAGCCCAGTTGAAGGTATTGACTCTGGCGAAATTGTATGACTCGCCTCTTGTTGTGGTTTCGGCATCGTGATCCATGATTATGTGAAGAAAGATGAGGGCTGAAAAAGAAGTGGAGATAGTGAGTCTTTTGCGTATTTCAAGAACGAGGCTGTGAGACCGTCACGTGGCAGATTATGTAGACCTGCATATTGGAGTAGTAATATTACTGGTGCATTAGGCGCTTTGCCGCCCTCGAATGAGAAGCAAGGAAAGGCTTGGCATTCTTACTCACGAGAGGGCAGCACAGTTCTTGATTAATAGGTATTAGGTACTTGGGAAAGTG
Organism: Fusarium sp. NRRL 52700; assembly: GCA_013396095.1. NCBI lineage: Eukaryota > Fungi > Ascomycota > Sordariomycetes > Hypocreales > Nectriaceae > Fusarium > Fusarium sp. NRRL 52700. The sequence continues at coordinate 213,598 of JAAQRM010000093.1, forward strand.
TATGTATGTCTAGTTCATTGACGGCATCAGCCCATTATACTCCATGATAGACCTTGGTGACAACACCAAGCTCCATCTCATTCGCAGACTTATCACCATTCTCGCTACCGCCACGCGCATTCGCCTCCCGCAAGTCAATCCTTTCCAGCCCTGTATGACCAGGCGGTGACGGCGACCGTTTATCAGATGACGCCTCTTCAGTAGTGATGTTGACGATAACTTCATTCTTCTGATAAATCTTCAACGGGATATCCTTCCCGTTAATCTCCTCCTGACTCTCGGAGAAGCTCATTCCAGGCTCAACAAAAGTCGTCTTTTTGGGCCGTCGATCCATACTACTGAGATTTCCGTATGCTGATCTGAATCGTGATGTTCCTTCGCCAGTGCGTTGGTTGGAGGATTTGCCGTACTTGGCGTGGAATGAACCGAGGCGGAAGACGCGTTGGAGGAGAGTCCATGTGAGAGGAAGGTTGGCGGCGATGACGGCAGTTGAGACTTCGCGGATGTACCAGTAGGACCATTCTGTTCCGAAGGGGTCGCCGAGACTGTAGATTTTGCTCATTGTTGCTGCGAGGATCTAAGAACACAAGTCAGCTCAACAGCTCGATGACATGAAGAACGGAAGACTATTTACGGTAAAGATACCAAGGGCAAAAACACCGCAGAGGATAATCTTTCGCTTGAGCGGCAGTTGAGATTGTAGAAAGACAGGCATAGGAAGAAGAATGATCATGATGTCAGAGGAAATGTTGACAACGGCGTTAGTGATCATATGGTTGGTCTCAGCTGAACAATTCACTACCACTCATTAGTCCCAGTCCCTTATCTTATCAACGGTTTTCTTACAGTCATCAGGAGGAACCTGCCAGTAGTGGTTGAAAGGCCGGCACCAAGCAGCAAACCACAAGATCTGCATGACAACGAATCCAATGACGACATATCCTGCCACGAGCTTGACCAAGAAGTTTTGCTTCAAACTCATTCTAAGAATTGTTAATCGATGGTGACTGTATCGACAGTGGGGAACTACTCACGTAAGTCGACCGTACATGAACAGCAGACAGCCCTTGACGCCCCAGAGGGTAAGCATCTGCATGTGCTCAGTGACGAGCACCAGTTTCGATCCATATTCTCGGAGTTTGATGTCTTCGGGGGTGAGTACGATGTGATCGTCGGGGTTGATGAGGTTGGTGGGGGTTCGTGTAAGGACGCTGACAATCGCCAGCAGGGCAGTATACGTGATCTACAAACGTCAGTGTCAATGCAATAGACAGTTGAGGGTTACAAACCATCGTGAGAGCCATGAGGTAATCATCCGCCAACATGCGCTTGAACGATCCAAGCAACATACGACGTGACGCCCTGTACAAAGTCAGCAACAATCCCCAACATTTCCAACCTATCACTCACATTCGTGCAACCACCACGACCAACGTCAAGGCGTACCACGCCCACATCTCAGCGTCGAGAGACGACATGGCTGCTGATACAAGTCGTATACCAAATCGTCGGTACTGAAGAGGGTCTTCACCCAGAACCAAAAAGCAAAACAGGCAAAATCCAGGGCATCGATGCAAGAAAAAAGTAACAAAAAAGAAGGACAAGATCTGCACGACCAGTCAGGGGTGCAGCACGTCAGCAGTTAAGAAAATCTATCAACTGCGATCCAGTCACGACAGTGATCCAGACCCAGACCGTCAGGGTAGACACGTGGAAAACATGGGTCCCCTAATCAGCCCATCGGAGCCTGCATCCAATAATTCACTGGCCACTGGCTAGACAGGGTGAAATAGAGTTTGCTGGACGTTTGGGCCCGGCCGCAATTACGAGACAAGTCCTGGGCCCAGCGTTAGTGGTAAGCCACGGACCCACGAACTAGCACTCCAAGTTCCTTTTTAGAAAGTTTCTGTGGAGCGACGCTGTCAAATTTCGTGATTGATAGATTATTCTAGCTGACGATCGTATTGCGTAAAGCATTTCCTACTGCGAGGTCGGAAGAGGAACGCCCCAGAAGGCTGAAAATAGAACGGGGGGTTAATCCACTGAATTTTCGACAACACGCAATCCAGCTGGCCAGTGACATAACCCTATTGAAAAATATTTCTTATCGTTATAGGGGCTAACGCGCCGCTTAGACAGTGGCTGTTATTCCGCCATCGCAAACGCTTCCAGAACAAGTATGTCGCCGTTCTTAAGACCTGCGGCATAAGAAGCTGAAGACGCATGTGATCAAACCCCTGGTTGCTGCATTATTTAGCCGCTTCCCGGCGATATGGTTCAGATCTGGATGCTACCCCGTGGCTGTGCGGCCGCAGGATGATCACTGTCAATTGAGTTCGATCATCAGATGAGCCCCTGAGAATGATCAGAGATAACGATCTTGCTCTCGGTTCATTTTTTCCGTTCGGCTCCGGCAAGTGGGACATTCAATGGGTCATTGTATGGTTAGTGATCAGATTGTTTTTCGTCGTTGGCGAATCTTCGGATATTTGCGCCATTTTCATCCCGTCTTCGCTTCTGGTTCCTGTCGATCATTCGTGGGAAGAGAGGGTGCCGGCTTTAAAATGCTTCTACACGTGGGAGCGGTCGGGAATAAGCCGTTGCTGTGAATTGACGGTTGGAACACGAGTCATGGCGGAGATACAGGGTAGCTTGCAGACAGGCAAAACAGAGTCATTGCAGAGGTAGCAAGCAATTACAATGCGATTAAACTAATTTCTTCAGATATCTCTAGATTAAGAGGGACTTGGAACATATTAACAGAGTTCAGAACATTATATAAATTGTTTAATGGCAAGGAAGGAACTGTAAGGGTTGGGTTATAGTCGACTCTAGAAATCATAATAAAATACCTCAGCACTCACAAAACATTTTTAACATAACAGCACTGCTATACATTAAATCTGAAAAAGTGACACACAGTTCGAGTGCTTTATAACTGAGAAAGTAAAATAAAAAAAATATCATTTAAGTAATACAAGGCTGGTTGACATATGATAAAAAGGCAGGTCTCGGAGGGAGTCGAACCCTCGCTGGCGGAATCAGAATCCGCAGTCATAACTAACCGTTAGACCACGAAACCTGTTTTCAGCTGATCATTTTGCCAGATTTTGACAACTATCAGCAGCAGACCCTTGGACGGCTTTTGTTATCCCAGCACGCGACAAGAAGCCCTTCAGCCATGAGGGTGTTATTCCTGGTATGGTCTTTATTGGGGATAGTAACCATGCTGCCTGTCCCTTCGCTAGAAACGGTGCCAACATGGCTTTGGCAGATGGATGGGACCTGGCGGGATTTCTGTCGGCGTCGGATTCAATTGGAAGTGCTGTCGCGGCATACGACAAGGTGGCGGTTCCTAGAGCGCAGAGAACTTTGAACTCTTCGCACTGGCAGATAAGTATTGCAAATCTCGAGGGCATCCCCTTTGCCGTATTCAGATGCGTCATCCAAGCAGGCGGATTTCTCAAATGGATAGATGAAAGATGACGGACCAGGTTTAGTTTTATTGTTTAATACTTCTTTAGGTGACTATGTATTTCGGCGGCTGGATTGCTCGTCAGCTAGCATAAGCTCGCAGTATCTGCCTCGGTCGAAGTGATTGCTAGAGCGTATCGCTCTCCTCAAGACGCCCTCTCTGCCACGACCTGCTTGGTTACCAACCTCCGATGTCAATCGTACAACCTCATGTTTATGCGGGTACCGGCTCCTCCTTTGTCTCAGGTTTACGTGCCCAGACAGCCCTAAGACGTATATAGACGTGATGTTTCCGGTTCCGAACCTCACGTCGGAATTTGGCGATATAAACATGGACCTCTTCCATCGACCAACCTAAAAGATTGGCGGCCAAAGTCACGAAACCTTCAGTATCCTGGGTGAGGAAGACCTCTCCAAACCGGCCGATCTCCTTTAGCTTAGGGTCTTTGGGCCATGGATTCAACGGACACTTTTCAAGTCAGTTGTTGATGTCGCAGCAGAATGGTCTTGTACGTTACCTTGAACTCCCACTCGCGGATATCAACGAATCCAGCCTCTTGTAAAGCAGGCCTCTGGACTTTATCGTCGACAACAGTAAAGCTATTGCCGATCTTTTCTGAAGCCTGGATGAAAATCCTTCCCCATTGAGCCATTGCAGAGTCATACGTAACAGTGCCATCGTCGCTTTCAGCAGTTGGGGAAATTTCAAAGCTTTCAACCCAGCCACCAGGCTTGAGAGTCTTGTATGCTTGGCTGAAAAGCTCTGTCCAGTCTGGAATGCAGCCAACCAGATAACGAAGGTGAACATAGTCGAATGACTCGGATGGGAAGGTCCACTGTTGGGTGCAATCTTCAATCTCGCTGGTATTAGGGTTAGATATTAATATTTATACAGACATATGTGATTGAGTAGCTCACAATTTCAAGTTGGGTGGGACCCAGCCGGGCTGGATGGGTGAAATATCCGTACCGATGACCTCGCACCCAGGGAATTTGTCGGCAAAATCACTGAAAATTGGTTAAAAATTCGCAAAATACCGTATGATAGGTTACATACATAGCCCAAATACCTGTGGTATAATTTAGCCCGGGTAATCTCATTGTCACACAGGGAACTCATTTCATACCAGTTCCAGTCCCGACGTCAAGAACTCTCTGATCATTGGAAAAGATAGCTCAGCAACACGACAGGAACATCATTGTATTGTGTTATTTAACTAACCTGTATGTTGTCTTCCAAAGGCGCAAAGTATAGTTCTCCATCGTGAGCGAGTGTCCATATGTGGTGACTGGGTAGTGATCTGTTAGGCGAGATGTAGCATAAATTTCGCAGGAGGGGTATCTTACGCAATGTCCATGGCATCGCTTTGGCGCTCATCATTCGATCCCCAGTATGTCGCGTTTCCTCGCTCGCTGTGAAACGTTCTGCCATTGATGGTACGATAGTTAAGAATGCTCGATGAAATGGAGGCCGTCGAGCTCTCAGCGTCAGATCCTAAAGTCAAGTCCTCCTCCTCATCTTGAGGGTCGTCAACTGCAATTGTTTCGTTGACTGCTGCCGACGGATCCTGGGGCGGTCGAGGAGACCGGGGTGACCGGTTCTTTGGGCTGCTCGTGTTGGACATTGTATCAATAATGGAAGTTTCCACAAGAAATGGATGTCAAATTCAAGGAAAAAAGAAAAGAATTCATGAGAAAGGAGCAGGGGGAAATCCTTTTAACCTGTTGGTTGTTTGCAAAGCACAAGCCGAGTTGGGCGGGGACATCCCGTAGCGAGGCCAGCAAAAGCAGTGACAAGCAACATAACATGACATTATTGCATGTTCTATGCATAGGCGACAAGCTGTTGACCAATGGTGTCTAAGCGTTTGCCAGGTTGTTGGTTGTCATCCGCCTCCTGTTACATTTGAGGAGGGGGTTTTCAGGTAAGGTGGATTTGCGCGATAAAAAAAGATAATGGGCCTCGTAAGGATGTTGTACCGTTGATTGAAAGGAGATATTATAGAGCTTCTGCTGACTGGATGAAGAGAGCGAATTCTGGAGCTTGGCGGTGTCTCGATTAGTAAAGGAGCTGGTTCCGTAATATGGAGGGTCAATGGTCTTGGCACTCAGGCCAGCGAAGTCATCTTGATGTACAGTATTTCTATTCCTCTGGTCTATGAATTTTCAAGATCCTTCTCTAATAAAGCAACAACACCAGCATAGACATCTTGACAAAAGTCTGCACCTCCGGATAGGTAGCCCGTGCTGTGCAATTCACCCCCCAGACATCTCATGACTGCAGTTCCGTAATTAGAACTAATCACCCGAACTTCAGGGAGGAACTCATATGCGACGAAATACTCTGATCCCTTTGGCTGCTTGCCATTGAAGTCTAAAGCTCTTCCGAGAATCAGCTCAATCAATAATAATCCCAAAGACCACAGCGCAGGATTGGCAGAGGGCGGTGATTGCACTCTATTATACCCCGGATCACCCTCGCTATGCGGGAGATTTCTTATCAGAAGTGGCTTAGTGAAGAGAGGGCTTCCCTGGTATGTAAAGAAGAAAATATCTCTACTGTCTAGATGGCCTGGCAACCAAGGGCTACTGTGTAGCTGAAGAAAGCTCGAGGAGATAATGACCGCAAGATTATGGCGATCTTGCGTAGGCAAGTGAGTCGACTTATTCGTCCGATGAAGAATATCTCTCAGGGAGACAAGACCGATAGATTAAGGATTCTGGAAGGGTGAAACTGGGACTGGGCATAGCTGGAACTCTGTCATCACATGGTGTGAGCGATCGTGTATGAGTCCATATATCTTAGGTGTAGCATTTGTTGACGAATTGCTGGCGTTGTACCTGGTGATTTGGCAGATCGCGACCGTCAGTCGCCAGGTACCATGACTCTGAAGTTCACAGGAATCGTCAACTGTATGGACCCGATTAAGGAACACGAGCCGTGAGAAAGGTCATCCACCAGCAATGGTAGGAGGCTAATGTCAGAATGCAAGACAGATAGCTGACGAGCTGGATGAACGGTGTAGATAAAGGCTCTAGTAGAGTCACTTTGCCCTGCAAAGGAATAGTATTTGACGCAATATATACAGGTCTTGTGTTGATGATATTTACAGTAGATAACTATAGTTCATAGAAGTTCAAATGTGTTTTGGGTCAATTCTCCAAGACCGGTACCGTCCATCATGCAAGATTGTTGGATCTGTGGACCAGATTACTACATAAAAATGTCAGTGTTTGCTATGGCAATGCGTGTTCGGACATGACTTACGATAAAGCCGAACCACTTGAGATCGTTGTCATCGAAATGAGGGTTACCGTGTCCGATACCCGTGCCCAGGAAAGACTAAAAATGTCAGCCACCATTCCATGCCTCATGATGCTCCGTATCTTACCTGGAACTTCTCACCAAAGACGTAGCGAGTATAAGGGCTGGCGGGAGTGTTGGGTGTGGTTGACTGAGGGTTGGAAGAGTATCCAAAGATACCGGTCCACTGCTTGATCTCCTCATAGTAGTTCTGGACGTTGAGAGTAGTGTCGGCGGTTCCGTGGTAGATCTGGAACTTGGGGCGAGCGCCGTTGTAGCCGGGGTACATGTTCTTGACGACGTTGGCCCACTGGGTCTGGGTGTAGATGGACTTTCCTGAGGAGCAGGTTGAGTTCCAGGCGGCGGGTAGGTTCTGCTGGCTGACGAAGCAACCGGCGGGAACGCCAGCATAGGCGCTTCCTGCGGCGAAGACGTCGGGGTAGGTAGCAAGCATGACGTTCTGTTCTGTTAGTGGTGTTTTATTAGAGATTGAGTGTTTACTTACGGTCATCATGGCACCGGAAGATTCACCAGTGACGAAAACCTTCTTGGCATCACCGTTGTACTGCTTGAGGACATACTTGGCCATGTTGGCAACAGAGGTACTGTCACCACCACCCTCGTGGGTCAATGCCATCTTGGAAGAGACATCCCAGCAGCCACCGGAGTAAGGAGTCTGGGGGTAGACAACAATGAATCCGTACTTCTCAGCGTTGGAAGCCCACTTGGTACCCTGGTAGTACGCCTGACCGGAACCACCGCAGTAGTGAATAGCAACCACGACAGCAGGGTTGGACTTTAAGTTCTTGGGAACGTACAAGAACATCTTTGTGCCGGTTGGGTTGTTGCCATAGCTGCTGACTTCGGTGAGCTGACCTCGCGGAACAGGCTCTGCACCGAGGACGCTGCTGATGAGGGCTAGCACCCAGAAGCTGATAATGGAAGTCAACTGCATGATGAGAATGTGTTGAAAGAATGAATGATGATGCCAAGAAGTATGGGGAAACAAAACTTGATGGGATGGTGCATTAGCCAAGATATATACCCGTCCCACCAAAAGCAATGTGGAGGCCCATGAATCGATCTCATCTCCTGACCATACTCCAATGGATCAAACGGACGTGTATCCTCCGTCAGCCATTGTTTCTAGTAGCGAACGAATCTCGTTCCTGAACGAACTCCACACCGCATAGTCCTCAGCCTGGAAATGTACGGATTGGGCATATGGCGGGTATGCCGATGGGCCTTTTTGGCTAAAGTCGTCCCCGCAGTGGAATTCATGCAGACGCGGAAAACTGATCATTTTCCTGATTCTGACGAGGATAAAGAGCGAGTTTAGCCTGGGATAATAACCGATCGTGGTGTGTTTCAGTGGGACTTGAAACCTCAGCCTTTCCGGATTGAGACGCGGAGAAAATTGGCGTGTTGCATTGATAGGCGAAGGACTATTCCACCAATTGGAGGAAAGGGAGAGCTGATGGTTTCGAAACACCAGTTAAATTGCACGGATTCTGTTTCTTGTCAATGCGACTATATTGCTTCGTCAAGTCATCGATAGTCTGTGTCATGGCGTGAACGTGCCATGGCAGGGACTGAGCCTGGACCTGAGACAGGCCTGTCGTAAGTGACAAAAAGGCTAGTTTCAGTACCTTTCACCAAGTCCAGAAGTTTCAAGTCTTTCCTCGTGTCAGATAGATTTGTTTGCTCTGCTTACATGTCTGTGGCTATGGCCCGGATATACGGCAAGTTGTCTTAATGCTCAGACAACTATTAATTAATTCGCCACGTCACTTGCCACCTGAAAGTCCATGAATGAAAAGGTCGGACATGACAACAGTCTCGTGCACAGACGTGAGGTCTCAACTGCTTCTCAATTAAGCAAGCGAAAAACATAGCCAAAGGAGGAAAACAGTTGCCCCTCAAGTTACATGTTGTGTGGTGTCACAAAATTGGATCAAGAGAGCCATTAATGGTTGAAGAATTGATTGAACCAAGACTCGATGCCTGGCTATACTAGCTAGAGAATGAAGACCCACAAGAATTAAAACGAGGAGATCCCCAGTACAACAGCGAGACATCTCTGCGAGACATCCTCAGTTCCTCCATCACCATCACTCTAATTACCCGGCATTACCACCACCATCTCTCTACTCCCTCGCATCGAAGTCTTAGACTTGAGACCCACCGATTCAACCTGGTTTCGGAAGCGGTCTTAATACTGACCAAAGAGACTAGGCATGCTATTGTGGACAACCACAGAACGAGGGGCTCGAGAGTCACGGTTGTCATACATAGCGTCTTGGAGATCGTCGGGGAAACCTTGAGGCAAAGAGTCACACTTTTGTTCCGGGACGGATTGCACCACGGTGTTCTCGGCGACGGAAAGGCGAGCCAGAGCATCTCGTAGGGTGTCAACACAGTTGCCGTCACGAGTGTAGGCCGGCTGGAAAGCGGCGATGCGGTTGCGGAACTCGATGGTGGCAAAGCCTGGGAAGTCAGCTTGTTAGAATGTGTCGCGCTGTCACAAAGGGCTGAGCGGGAGGTAGACTTACAGAGTGGAGGGCGCAGTGAGTCGCGATCTCGCGAGCCGAAGTCAACTCTTGGAGGGCCAGGATGGCGAAGTTGTTTGGATCCTTGAGATGTCTTTCAAGTCCACGCCAGGCACCACCACAAGCCTTAAGAGCGAGATTGAGACGCCAGAACTGACGGCTGGTGAGGTAAGGTTGAACAGGCGGAGACCCATCTCTGTGGAGGTCACGCGCATCAAGAGCTTTCACGAAGTTCCAGTACCACTGGGCCACGCCAAGAAGCTGGAGAGGCATCTGGGAAAGAAGTTAGACTCATTCGTCGAGAAACATCCAAAAACTCTTATCGAGCCGCCACATTGGTTCTCGTAGTGATCGCAGAGAACACAGGACGTGGGTTCGTTGCCCCGGACACAGATGCAGCTGACATCGCGATTGAGATTCGCAACACAGGACAGGCAAGGCACGCCCTTGACATTTTCGAAGCCGACATCCTCGTCGTGCTTGTACTCGGCGAAGACGCTCGCGATCTGGTTGAGGGAGCCATCGCAGAAGTGTTGACGCAACCAAAGAACGCTTGGAGAGTTGAGGAGAAGAAGACAATGCGGCGAAGAGTTGAAAGAGAGGGCAGAAGCAGAGATCACGAAGAGATGCTTGAGGGAGAAAAACAAAAGAATGAAGGTTTTTCTTGATTGTTGACCTTGAGCGTGTGCTAGCAAACAAGTTGACCGTGTATTACTGCCCCGGTTCTGGCTTATGGGCTAGCACTGGCAAACAGCTGCTTACCACATATTAACAAACCCAAGAAAGCCACCAGCCGTCAACACTTAAGTTGAACCAGAGGATGCACTAAACCCGGATGGAATACGCCATGATTTAGAGAAGATGTGATTGTCACACATTTAAACATGCCATGGCCTCGAGTAACCTGATCTTTCTATGTGATCTACGAATTCTTTTAAAAAAGCATCTATATATCCCACATCCTCAATCGATCCCAAACTGGAAATACCTGGGTTTGGTCAAAAGCCTCGCCATTGGCCCTCGCAAGAGTACGGCGGGAAGCAAACCACATAAAGAGGTTATGATCCATTCCCACTTCATCAGAATGAGACACCACATCAGCTAACCAAGCCTGAAACCGAGTATCTTGTTCCTCTTCAAACATCTGGTCTCTCTTCCTCAGTTCATCGAAGAACTCCTTCTCTCTTTGTAGTAAATCTCACACAAAGCGAACCGCGACGTCGAGCTTCACTCGAACGGCTGTCTCTTCGCCTCCAGAACCTCCAGTGTAGTCATCACGATTGACATTCAGTGCCAGCCCAGCCTCAAACAGTGGGAGGAAACTGATGGGTGAAGAGAGATGTGCCTCATCCCCTGTCTTAACGAGGAGAATGGTGCAGGGCTCTAACTGTTTCTCCACTCGCTGATCCAATTTGTGAATCCTGTCGTAGCCCTCCAACTCTGGTAGTTGATAGTAAAGTCCTGGAGTTTCAGGCAGTGATTGCTTATCGACAACCAGATATAGGGCACGGAACAAATGTGACATGTGGTAGCCATGCTCTCGCCAAGATCGTATATCTCCTGGGGTTTCATCTTTAGGCACCTGTTCTCCGGGGTAACTGGAAGACCAGCTTCTCAAAGGCTTAAACTCCACCAAGTCCTCTACATGGGTCGATACGTATTGAGAGAGATTGCTATGGAAGGTAGAGATCTCTTGGAGACTTTGAGGACCAGTCTCTCGCAGGAGTAAAGGTTTGCCAAAAAAGCCATCGCGCTGGAAGAATGGCCGACCATTGTGGAGTCGTAGCCACGCGCGGAAAATGTATCTGGCGATCCTCTGGCTCTCAGAAGTGTCTACTGCCCTAGGTTCAAAATAGACCATTACTTCTTTATTTGTCCAGTCATCGAGATGGTAAGGATTAATTATATGCTTCGGTAGGCTTTGTGTGTCGATGTTTTTCATGCAGTAGTCTGCACGCCATCCAATCTTGAATTTCGCGTACATGCGTATCTGTGCTGCGGAATGCTCGAAAAAATTGATTTCCAGTTCTTTGTAGATAAGATCTTGTATCTCTCTCAAACCCGCTCTCGTAGGCTCGAGATACTTTTCATCGTAGTCATCCACACTGGAAATGGCAGCTGGGTCAAATACCTCCTTTGATAGGAGATGATAAGCACAATCTCCAGGCGTACTCATGCAGAAGAGCTCCTGTCCGTCCGCTCTAGGAGTCGGCATCGTCGTTTGTTTGGAGTTTGACATGGCTTTTTTAAAATCTTGATTTGATGACTTTTGACGATAAAGGTGGATGAGAATGCACTTGATTGCAAGATATGGGTTCGGATAACGGGAGCAGTTTATACTAGGACTTGGCAGATTTAGTGAGTCATGTTCTCAACACTCAATTTAAACTTCTAGTGATGCGCTCTTCAGAACTTTAGACTAGCACATTGCACTGTTACTGGTAGCACCGATGGCGGTGCTGATACTTTACATACGTGGCATATCAATTCCCCGAAATTTACTCTTATGATACCGATTAATGTCTAATTATTTCTGCAATCTTATTAAAGGAACAGATGTCAGGTGGAAGCTTGTAACTTGGCCCGAACTGAGAGCAGCTGTCCTCATGGCACCCAGCTTGTAAAGAATGGATCTTTCCTTCAAGACTGCATTTATTGCATAAAGCGCAAATCCGGCATAACGAACAGTCTAGGTTCATTTAGTGGGGCCTTCCTTTGTTCAATTTGATTGAAGCTGGTGGTTGGATGTGAGGGAACCTGGTCTGCCAGCTGTCAGCAGCGTCAAGAGCACGCCCGATATTACACAGAAGCTAGCAGCTCTCGGGAGAAAATCCCTTATTGCCCTCACATGTGTTTTTCTTTCTTCCTCATTGCAGTTTGTTCTGCTGAACCTGGCCTCGCATCTTTGGCCTTTTCCACTTTCGCGACGCCCTCTTTACTACTGCGATCCGAGAACTTTGCGCCCTGATGGCCGACCGTTGTCGAACCAAGAAAAGCTTCGTGGACCTGCTCGGATACAAACAGCTTCGACAAACACCAGACATCCCCCCAAAGGCAAAACGCCAACGCAATGCCACAACCAACCAACGAGGCCACAGCCAAAGCCAACAAGCCCGAAACCGAAGCAGGACCCAGCGGCCAAACGCCCGACATCGCGGCTGCATGATGTATGCCTATTGCCGCCGCCGTCACAACTACCCTTGAGCAGTATGAATTTGACAAAGAGACGGGCTTCGCCGACTTGAGCTCCCGATCCTCGTTCGCTCTGTTAGCCCTCGCCTCATATCTTCAACATTTCCATAGTCACAACAGTCTGTTGACGACTACAATTCCAACAACTTTCCGCCATCATTTCCAATACGTCGCCGATCTACCCTCGAATAATGTCCAGCGCCGCCGCTATCACAACTGCCCTTGCGTAGTTCGAATACGACCAAGAGACAGGCATCCATCGCCTGGCAGACAATGAGCTCCCATGTCTGCATTGCGCGCTCTCTGCCCATAGAGACGGGTGGCTTGTGTGTGTCGTAGATGATGAGCCATCTCGATGCACCCTCTGCAAGAGGGACCGCAGGAAATGTACTGCTATATGTATTGTCGAGTGTTCTGTGTCCCCCCGCCTGACAAAATGCAGATCCCCCCCGAGCTCAAGCCTATCATGAAGGCTTACTGGAACGCCCTCCACGCCGAGCTCAGCATCGACTGATCGCTGAACCGCCTGCAAAAGTATCACGTCATGGAGTGTGTCCTGGAAGCCGCGTCTGCTCTGTGGTCCCCAGTCACAGCTCTCGCGAATCCGTGTCGCGGAACTTCTCTCAACCCGAATGGCGTTACTCCTGTCGTTCAAGCGCAGGAACTTGCTTCCAACCCAGAGCTTCTCAGTCTCTCCTATCGCGTTCAGGTATGATCTCCGTTGCCTCTGCCGACTGTCGGCTCTAATCGTTTTCCAAGGCTGCCCCCGAGGTCCATGACGACGCTACGATTGAGGCGAACTTCCGTCGCACCGTACTGGCTCACGCCCGTGAATGTCACAAGGCAGACGTGTTTGTAGCGGTCCTTGAACGACTCTCCGCTGTATTTGAGACGCCGGGCAATGGAGAGGACCGTCGCAAAAAGGCAAAGCTTCCTCCGATGGAACTCCCAGATAATGTCATTGACGACATGAACCGTCTCAGCCCCCAAGGGAACCCGGCCTCGCAATGCATGGCCTGGCCCATCCTGCCAGTACATCTGAGCAATCACGAACCCTAACTGTCGCCGTTGGTTTCAAGTGTAGGGTAGCCTTGGCTGTCCGGCGGTGGGCGCTCTTCTGAGGTCCTTGTCGAGCGCTGAGTTTCGGAGTTTGTTTACCAAACCGCGCAATGCGACGCCCTCAGGCCCCCTAGCTAGTTAATCAACTCATCCTTGAAATCACACCAACAATTGGTAGCAGTTGCTCGTTCTGTTTCGTGTGCCCCGGGTCACCATTTCTTTCTACCAACGCTACGGCGGGGATGAAAACTTCGGCCTTCGACCCTAAGGGATGATAAGATTTAGGTAAATTAGTATAAATTTAGGGGAGTTTTAAATGATTTATGTAAAGGTTTTTCTTAAAGTTTAGATAATGTGGTGAAGAATGACGTCATATAGCTTCCGGGTTGGCAGGAAGGACACAGTAGACTACCTATAGCAACGTCGCTCTGCCTGCTTAAAGCCTCGCCATTTCAACAATAACAAACACACCACTTCATCAAGTCTTTACCTATCAAGCTATATCAAAGCGGTTTCTGTTATTAACTCCATCTCGCTATACTCTCCCCCACCCGTCTTAGATTCCCTCTCCTCTTCAGGCGTTCTCATCCCCTCATTTTACTTCAAATCAGCCACAAATCCCTCCCGTCCCTCCAATACTCAATAATCTGCGCGCCTCTCAGACGTTCATTCTTTTGTTCAGCAGACTGATAATCCTCTTCCGCCTTGTTGGGCATCTGTTCGCCGCTGGCCTTCGATCAAGCTGCTATCCTGACCAGTCGCCACTCGTCGCGGAACCACGACATCAGACTCAGCCTGTGGCTGTCCACCCTATTATCCATGGCCGATATACAACGGACTTTGGCGGCTCCAGAGCTCAACCCCTTTCGAGACAGACAGAACGATTCCTGCGAACATATAATAGTGATACCAATATAGTTAAGCACGTGGAGATGGACCTGTCGCGAAAGTGAAGGCGAACGATGGAGATGTCCTCGTTTTTACCGAACTTGCACGCGATAACGACCAGCCAATTGCTGGCACCGAGGCAAGGATGCTAGAACTCCTCTGGCATGCCTTTGTTCAAGTCACCCATGGCCAGTTACAGTCCTTGTCCTCAGCGTGGGTCATTTGGATCGATACTATTATAAACAATTCGACGAAACTCGTGGTCTGGGAGGCCATTCACCGAGAGAAAATATCGCGAACCCATGCCCCCTTGGATCGATCGAAATCGACGGCGGGGGCGGCCCAGTTATCATTCCCAAAAAGAACTTGTTCTTGGACGAATTGACGACTTGACGGCGGAGGAGCGCGTCGGGGTCTTCGATCGTCTGGAGGCTCCCAACGCCAGGGCTACCACGGTGCTGCTCGCACTGAAGAGCATCCAATCATACCCGCTACTAACACGCGTTTTCTGGGCAGTATATTTGGGGAAAAAATACTGCGATCCCCATCAGTAACGAACCATTTAACATGGGCTCAAGCGGCAGCTATAACGAACAGACAGACCTCAATAGAACGCTGCCAAATCTCCTCAAGGAATTAAACCCGGATATAAACACGCCAGAGCCGACACATGCTCGATACAAACTTTACCAGCATGCATTGGAGACGGGCCGCCGACCTGAAGGACAATACAAAGGTTAAAGGAGTCCACCCACCTCTAGACAAGAAGTATACCATACGCTATGGGAAGTATGGTGATAAAACCCACCCCTTAACCGAAGGTCCGGCGACGTATCTCCGACGGGAGAACGTGGACGCCGATGATCTCACCTTCTGTGAGGTGTCTAGCATACCAGAGTGGGAAGATAACCACTGTGCACTGGTTAAGACAGCTCCTCGGAGCGGAGCGCTTATAGTAAGTGGTACATGTGGAGGACATCCCTGGAGGCCAGGATATCCGAAATCCTTTGGAAAAGCTGGGAAACTGCGGCGACAGCCGGATCTCTTTCGCCGACCGTTCTCAGACGCGTTTGGATAGATTGCATTATGAATACGGAGACTAAACTGGTGGTTTAGGAGGCCATCCATCGGTGAATTCCTGACCACAAAGAGGATGTTATTGGTGGCAAAGGGAGTAAACTTATTCTTACTTTTAACAGATACCAAAATGCATTCTTT
Organism: Fusarium sp. NRRL 52700; assembly: GCA_013396095.1. Classification (NCBI taxonomy): domain Eukaryota; kingdom Fungi; phylum Ascomycota; class Sordariomycetes; order Hypocreales; family Nectriaceae; genus Fusarium; species Fusarium sp. NRRL 52700. Next base: position 229,282 of record JAAQRM010000093.1, read on the forward strand.
GCAATTTTGAGGAGCTGTCTTGGGCGTATTATTATTCGCATGCTTTTTGACTACTAGCCGGAGACTGAGAGATGTATTGCTGGGCGGGGGGTGGCTCTCGGCAATGAGCTATTGAGTTGAGCTTTATAACAGCTTTACCTAAGTTTCACAAGATTATGATTAGGCTTATAAATTCTTATAGTAATTTATAATAGCTTAGGCTACTTTATGATGACCTTTATGATGTGAGTGAAGTTTAGGATAGACTATACCTAAACTTAGGCTACCCTTATGCTTTATTTGAAGAGTCTTATGATGACTCGCATCACGGGCCACAGTATCTCAGAGCCAGTACATGGTCGCAGGTGTTGTACCATTCTGTCTCGTGAGACCAGTCCCACTACTGTACGGAACTCAGTTCATTGACGATTGGTGCATTTCAATCGAGGAGAATTAATTAGAACGCAGACAGTTGAGGGGCGGTGCGCATCAACATGAGCGATAATATTGGTGAACTGAGAAGTAATTTTCAACACAAAGAAAATCACCTCCTATCGCGCTTGATGTCTAAAGCAAAGATCATCAAGTTTCTCCCAGAGAAAGTATTCCATTTACACACATATAAAATTAAAGAACTATAAAAACCAGCCCTTGCTCTCCTGCAAACAACCATCAGTCGCCATCTACTCTGCATACAAGCGTCTCTTCCTTGGTACCTTCTTTCGCCATCGGCCCTGCATCTTATTCCTCTTTGTCATCTCACAGCAGACAATATCGATCATGGATCCCCAAACGGAACCCGACGTCATACCCACCTATGAATCCGAACCGCGCATCATCTGGATAGGAGATCGCGACGCTTGGGACATTCTACTCAACGATCTCGATAACATCCCGAAATTTAAGCCTTGTCTCTTCAACACCCTCGAAGGGAATTGTATCGGAGATGAAAGCAAAATCTCCACTATGCACTTCTATAACGCCATGTCCTATCACTTCTATCTCATAGACGTGTACTGGCTCGGTGCCATAACATTCTGGCGGACCAATAAGCACAACACTTTTCTCAAGAATGTATTAGAGTCCGAGAATATCATCAAGGTCTTTTTCGACGTAAAGAAATACTCCGAGGTGCTATACAGAAAGTACAGGACCAAGCCTGCCGGTGTTCACGATCTTCAGCTCACGGAGCTCGCGACCAGCGAGAATCCTTATTAGCTCAGTGATATTGATGGCTGTTCCACGAGAGATGTCCCGAGGCAGCACTGGCTGTTATGGGATCTTCGAGGGGCGGTTCGTCCGTGGTGTTCTCATCGCATACGCGCCCGGTGGGTGCAGATCTTGCCTGCGCTATATGCAGTTTACGACGCGAAGCTACGGGAAAACATGATCGCTGCTTCGAAAAGCATTGTTGAGCTATCGCGGAACATGGTCTGTGCTACGGAGGAATGGCATCGGACTCTTATGCGTCGTGATATTGACTGAGTTTGGATTTTATTTATTGGATATTTTGTGAGCCTGGCAGTTTATAATGCCTTACCTGGAATTTTTAGAGTTCTTAAGTTGAAAGAGACTTGAGATGGATAATCGTTATTGAAAGTACCGTGGAATAAATTATAGAAATAATATACTTACTATTATTAACCCAAAAGTATCTTTTTCTGACAAAGAGAGAATGTTATTCCCCCATACCAACAGCGTGGCTATGATCTTCGTGCATTCTGATTCGGGCGGATGAAAACATGCGCAAGTCCCGTTATAGCTAATCCTCGGAGCCGGCACTTCTAGCTCCGCTTCTAGACACCCGATTACGGTATGTCTCTTCCGAACTTTCACTCACGAGGTTTCATCGTTCATTAAGGAGCGCTAGACCCATGTCGGAATAATTGGTGAAACACCCTTCATCCGAGCTGTGATTGGAGGAATAACGGCAATCCTGGCACGGATCCCACACTCCGCGTATTTAGCTGAAGGTCATTCTGGGATGATCGGTTGCTACTTAAAGAGAACGCCATTCGTCAGTAGACACTGGCCATTTGAGTCCTCTCACGATCGTCAAAATGGTACTCTTTCGGTTTCTGGCTTTTCTGTCCTACTGCTCGGTCGCTTTGGCCTTGACCTACAGGGGCGTCGACTGGTCTTCCGTTCTTCTCGAGGAACAGAACGGCATTAAATACACTGCCGGCGGTTCCGCTCAACCTCTCGAGAAAATCCTCGCTGCCAATGGCGTCAACTCAGTTCGCCAGCGAGTCTGGGTGAACCCTTCTAACGGCGACTACAACCTTGATTACAATCTCAAGCTTGCCAAGCGTGCTAAAGCTGCGGGCTTGAGCGTCTACCTCACTCTTCACTTCAGCGACACCTGGGCTGATCCTGGTCACCAGGCTATTCCCTCCGGATGGCCTACCGATATCGATAACCTCTCCTGGAGACTCTACAACTACACTCAGCAGGTTTCCAACGCTTTCCAGTCTGCTGGCGTTCCTCCCGCGATCATCTCTATCGGAAATGAGATCACTGCTGGTCTTCTCTTCCCCACTGGCTCGACCAAGTCATACTACAACATCGGCCGTCTTCTCAACTCTGCGGCCTACGGTATCAAGGACTCTTCTATCAGCCCCAAGCCCAAGATCATGATCCATCTTGACAAGGGCTGGGACTGGGGTACCCAAGAATACTTCTACACCCAAGTCCTCAACCAGAAAGGTCTTACCCTCGACGCTTTCGACGCCATGGGTGTTTCATACTACCCCTTCTACGGATCAGGCGCTACTTTCTCTGCGCTTGAGACTTCACTCACCAACATGGCCAACAAATGGGGCAAGCAAATCTTTGTAAGCGAGACAGACTGGCCGACGTCTTGTCCCTCTCCTGCCCAGCCTTTCCCCAGCGACATGAAGAGTATTCCTTTCTCAGCTGATGGTCAGACCCAGTTTATTAAGAAGGTTGCTAGTATTGTTAGCAAGGTCAAGGGTGGAGCTGGACTGTATTACTGGGAACCGGCTTGGATGAACAACCAGGCTCTTGGCTCTTCATGCCCTTCCAACACCTTGTTCTCATGGCCTGGGAATGCACTATCAAGCCTTTCTGTCTTTAAGAGCATCTAGGCAGGGCAAACTTCCTTAAAGTTACTTTGTTGTTATATAGTTGTAAGACCAAGTACATACATATATTTATCTGATATCAAAATAAGATGTTGACTCACTTCGCCCAGTCTGGTGGGAGCCTTATGCACATTGGAGAAATTAGGACATGCCAATATTTTCAATAGCGTATGCAAAAAATAATTCCAATGCAATGTTTTGCAAAGTGTTTGCCTTGCTCAGCCGCAAGGTAGTTCGCCTTGACACGTCACTCCGCATTCGGCCAACTGAGCATTCTCGTTCCTGTTTTTCATTTCTTACTCTCCAAAATGCCTTCAAACTTGATCATATTGTTCAAAATATTCTAAAATTCAAGAAACACGAAAATGTCCGGAGCCGAGGCGGCGATTGCAGGCATAGGCTTTCTCTGCAATGCGATGCAGATCGTCACTTTTGGCAGAGATATACTCCAAGTTTACCGTCAAGTTCGGGATGAGCGGTGTCCTGACCCAAGACTGGAGGTCTATCTCAAAAGCGCAAAAACTTGCTTCGGTGATATGAACAGCTCAGCCCTGGGAACCTCACAGATCTTGCCGGCGACTCGAGACCAGCAGCAGATAATTGAGATCGGCAAAAAGCTAGAAGAATCCATGGCGCAGCTGCAATCCAAATTCTCCGAGCTACATATTGATGATGCATCTAGACGTGGATTCCGCGGGAAGATCAATATGGGCAGAAAGATTTTGGCATCTCTATGGCAAGGAAAGGAACTTGAAAGTCTTGAGAGAAATCTCGGAAGATATGAAAGCCTTCTTCATGGTGTTGTGTTGCATCGTATATGCAGCCAGTCTCAGGCCGCAGAAATCAGTTCACAACAATCCTTTCACCAGCTCAACACTAACCTACAGTCAGTCATCACACAGCTGGCTGATGGTTGCACACAAATTTCCGACCTTTTGATCGAATCATTTGAGACAAGGGATTTAGTTACCCAAGAGCATGAAACAACACGTGCAGTTATCAATACGGGCTTCGCTACTACCCATGGCACTCTTTCAAGTTTCCGTGACTCGGTTTCTCGAGAATTCCACGATATGGCCAGACGCGACCAGAGCAAAACCTTCGAGCAAGAGCATAGCCAATTACTACAGAGCCTTCGATTTCCTGAGATGAACAGCCGCAGAAATCACATCTCTGAAAACTACCCTGGAACTTTTGATTGGATCTTCAAGAACTCCATTTATCGTAGTCGAAGCTGCTCATCCAGTTATAAAGAGTCACACGATGAAAGCTTGCAGCAGAGAGAAGAGGATGATGAAGATCTGGGCAGTGATGAGGATCTGGACGATATGCAAGACTTGCCAGTAAAGGCCAACGGTCGTAACCACTTTCCTACCTGGTTAGAGTCAGATGTGAAGCAATTTTGGATCAGCGGCAAGCCCGCTTCTGGAAAAAGCTCACTTATGAAATTCCTAGCGACCCATCCCCTCACGTTGCAGCATCTACAAGCCCAGCACAAAAACATACAAATCGTCACCCACTATTTCTGGAAGCCAGGGCAATCGCTACAGAAGAACATAGAAGGCATGATACGTTCCCTTCTCCATCAAGTGCTTCACAAAAACCGTGGTCTCGCACAGCGGTTGTGGACCAAAGAGTCTGCTATTCAAGATAAGCGACATCGAGGAGATTGGGATGTGAATGAGCTAAGGAAAGCTCTCTGCTGGGCAATCGAATTTTCCGGCAATACCTTTTGCATTTTTCTAGATGGACTGGATGAAGCAAGAGAATTCGAGGACTTACCATGGGGCGACAATCAGAATACGCAAGTTATCTACGATTTACTCAAACTCGAAGATATAAAGCTTTGTGTATCCAGTAGGGAAGAAAATCCCTTCTGCCGGTTCTTCGCAGATCAACCTTGCCTCAGAACCCATCTGCTGAATGAGAGCGATATCTACCATTATGCGAAGAATAGGCTAGAATTATCTGGTCTATGTTCCGATCATCGGTCTCAACTTCTATCAACAGTCGTAGAGAAAGCAAGCGGCGTGTTTCTCTGGGTGGTCTTGGTGGTCAAGAGCCTCAATCAAGCAATACGTTCTGGTGGTGTCAACGAATTTGGGGAACGACTCGCGCAGACGCCATCAGACCTACACGACCTCTTGGTCGATATGTGGGAGCGTCCAGGAGATGATGCCAAGTTGTCAGATTACAGAATTGATGCTTCTCGCCTTTTCAGCCTAGCTATTGTAGCAATTAACATTGAAGAAGGATGGTACAAAGGTGGTAACCCTTATGAGACACTACCTCTCAATTGGATGAATTCCTTACTTGTCATGGCGACAGCCCTCGAGGACAAGCCATTCCTGTCGATATTGAGAGAAGGCGGAGAGATACAGGCAGAAGAGCTTCAGGCTAGATGCGCGAGGGTAGAGGATCGATTGCGTTTGGTTTGCCGAGGTCTCCTTGAAGTAACCACGCCCCATGTTGTCGATCGCCCTTGGGCTGGAAACGAAGCTCTTTTTAACTATTCCTTGAAAAGGGTCGAGTTCATACACAGATGTGCTTTTGACTTCATTACCGAAACACAATTTGGACGCCAATGTCTTGCGCTTTGTCACTGGTCATCTACTGATAAAGTCGAAAGGTTACTTGTCGGCTACCTGGTCAAATCCCGATTTCTACGCTACAGGTCAAAACGCTACGACATTGAGATAAGTGGCAAGCAGACACGGATAGGAGCCAGTACTAGATCCTACTACCCTACGGCTTTGAATATTTCCATCAACTGGTCCGATTACGACATGTTTTTCCGATATAATATGATAAAGAGATTGAGGGGCTGGCAGCAGCGTGGATTATTTTACAATCGCTTACATTGGAACCATCCGATATTCCCGAAATTCCCTTCCGACCCGAGAGATTTGGAGTTCATTGAAAATGTCGTCAGGACAGCCAATTCGGGCGCTCTCGTTAACGATCTGCTAAACCAGTTGTCTATCATTTCTCTAGCAGAGGCTATTCCTGTTCTGCTTTGCGCGCTGGTGGATTCGAACAGGATTATAACAATCGGGTCGTGCTTGGACTTTGCTGACTACGTCCTAAGTCGCCTCGAAAGTGCGGCTGGCGAAGGGCGGCAGGATATTTCCTCACAAGCTCAAGATGACATGAGAAATGGAACGAGACTTCTGCATTCATGGTTTGTCATGCAATGCCTTCACCGTATATCTAACGATCAAATCAACGATGGGCATAAGATCATAGACCTACTGCGCCGCCTTGGCCACACTCTATCTTCAACGGACGATTGGCAGTGCCCATTAGTTTTGGAATATGGGGTTAGTGATGATTCAGGCTTCCTCCCGAAAATCAGCGAAGAGTATAACTTTGGGTTTCGTCAATATACCCTAGCTATTGGCAATTTCGTTACTGCTTACCGCTTACTTGGTCAACGTTTACCATATCTGGTAGGCTGTGCTCTACACATCCAGCCTCCGAAAGACGCCAAGGGACACTTTCAGATAGTTCTCGTCAAATGTGATGAGAATCCTTTGAACAGTAACAGAAATCCTTTCCAACTACAAGAGGTTGTCATCGGAATATCACCAATTGTATAAAAGAGAGTCTATCGGAACGCCATTATTGGATTAAAGAGCAAAGATGTTCTGTCCTGTTAAAGACGTCAATGCGGGCTCGAAACAGACTGTTGAATAGTTTTGCCTAAATAATTCCCTAAAAATTTCTTTATATCCCTCAGCGCATACAAGACAATTGGCGAAAGTGTGATAATCGATGATCATTCTTGGAGGCATTCTCCGATTATAGATTGTTACTCCAGGTGTCATAGATAGTTTACATTTGAGACACAATGTCAGTTATCTGGGTAAACAGCAGTTTGCAAATACGTACAAGGATCTACTTGGGAATTGCATCGTGAAAGTCTATGAGTGCCATGGCCATACTGTGAGTGCATTTGCGGAGTGCATCATACATCGTCTTCTCCGTAGCAGACATCTTTGTAGGTAGAGGAGATCCGGGTAATGGAGAACCTTTGTCGCCAGAAGCAGAAGCCTTACGCTTACCCCTCCCGGCATGGTCGACACCCTTCTCATCCTCGCCCTTTTTGTCCTCATCCTTCGTTTCTGTATTGTACGTTAGCACGACACATACATACGTATAACGAACCGCCCCAGCAAGGCGCTGCCATGATTGCCAATAAGGTCTTATCAGAGGTATCGTGGTACCTGACGTTTCAAACTCCATATAATTTATAAGCCGTCGAAGGACTGAGATTGTATGTAAAGCCAATAATTCTATTCCTTTTAATTTTCATCGACAAATAATATTATCCGATTGCGTACTCTGACCGTAGCGGAGTAACACAGTTAGAATGTACAGTATCCTGAACGGAACCCTTCAAATGGTACAATTAATCGTGATCTAAGACAGGCAGTCTTGTCCGAGCTTAATCTTAACTATGCAGCCAAGACTATTTCTTATTCTTGCGAGACCCTAGGCTGCAAAATCTAATCTAAGGGTCTGCTATGCTTGACCTAAGCTATTCTAAACTACTTACCCTTAGATATTCTAAATCTATCTAAATTCGCAGTCACCTGGGACGAAAGTCAGGGATTTTGAGAGGCTGACAACGGTACGCTGTACCACATTCTCTTGGTCTAAACTCTCTTGAACCTGGACCACTCCCATGAAGCCATCGACGGCAGGCTGGATGTTCTTTGTTCGCTTTGTCGAAGGCCTATTGTCGGTTGATAAGAGGAATCTTTTTTTTTCTACCGCTTCGAGACTGTTTATATGTTGGTGATACGATAATAATCCAAGTGAGGGGTAGCCCATCAGGACCATCACAAACAATTAAAATACTTACCCTGAACCCGCTCCCGTATTTGGCTCACCTTTCCCCAAACCAAATTTAATTCAAGGACGATCCATCACCTTATCGACAATAACCTTCCTTCCTTATCTCTCTCACGAACTTTTGTCGCCCTCCCAAGAAACCAAGTCTTGGCCAACGCAACATAACACGGGAACTTTGTAAAAATGGTCCAAAGCGGCAGGTCTCTTACCCCTGTACGATTCCACATCTAAACCGCTGCGGGAAGGCGCCTGTCTCACTAGCCCTGTCGATCCCCGTATAAGCTTAATCTCGTCCCGGAACTTAATCCTCTATAAGAACGCCGCCGCGTGACGCCCTTTTTTTCTCTTCTCTTTTCCTCAAGGTTCTCTTCTGCAACCTCGTTCATCATGGTCGCGAAATTACTAGCCGCTCTTTTGGCGTTCGCCCCGTTGGGTCTGGCTATTGATCCGCCTAGACAGCCGCATCAACCTGTTGGTGAGGGTGATCGCCTGCTCACTTTCAATGAGACGAGTCCAAGCGCTAAATTGAGACCTACTACCATGAGCGTAGAGTGGTCTTCCGCTGGGCAAGATGGAAATTATATTGTTCTTGGCGACAATGGCGATCTTGTTCTGGAAGACATTGTCAGCGAAGAGACAACAAAGTTCGTCACAGCGGATAAACTCCCCAAGGATCTTCATGAGTACTGGATCAGCAGCGACGCAAAGCGCGTTCTCGTCGCGTCAAACTACACCAAGCAATACCGCTACTCGTATTTCGCAGACTACTTCATTGTTGACGTTGAGTCTGGCGAGAGCGAGCCTCTTGTGAAAGACCAAGTTGGCGATATTCAGTACGCCCAGTTTGCGCCGAGTGGAGAAGCCGTTGCGTTCGTGCGGGGTAATAATCTCTTCATTCGTGACGCAGACGGCGAGGTTGAGCAGATTACGAGCGATGGGGGTCCGGATATGTTTCACGGTGTGCCTGATTGGGTGTACGAGGAGGAGATTTACGGTGGACGCTCGGCACTTTGGTGGTCGCCTGATGCCAAGTTCCTTGCGTTCCTGAGCTTCAATGAGACTGGTGTTGGGACATTCACCATTCCCTACTACATGGATAACCAGAAGCTTGCGCCGACATATCCTCGTGAGCTGGACCTTCGTTATCCCAAGGTCGGATCCAAGAACCCTACCGTCGAGCTCAACATTCTTGATCTTTCGGATCGGGAGTACAAGCCAGTTCCTGTTGATGCGTTTGAGCCTGAGGAGCTCATCATCGGAGAGGTCGCTTGGGTCACCAAAGATCACAGCGCTCTCATCTACCGCGCTTTCAACCGTGTTCAAGACCATGATGCCCACGTCGTCGTGAACCCCGAGACTCTCAAGTCAAAGGTCGTTCGCGAGCGAGACGGAAGTGACGGATGGCTTGAGCATACTCTCTCCATCTCCTTCGTTGGTCCTTTGAGCTCCAAGAAGAAGGACGCTTACTACGTTGATGTTTCAGACGAGGATGGTTGGAACCACATTTACCTGTATCCCGTCAACGGCGGAAAAGCTATTCAGCTTACGTCTGGAAAGTGGGAGGTCTCGACCATTCTCAACATCGACACCGCCAAGAAACTTGTTTACTTCCAAGCTTCCAAGCGACACTCTACCGAGCGACATGTATACAAGGTCTCGTGGGAGACTAAGAAGATTACTCCTCTAGTTGATGACAAGACTCCAGGTTACTGGTCTGCGTCTTTCTCTTCCAGCGGTGGTTACTACATTCTTAACTATCAGGGTCCCGACGTTCCTTACCAGGAGCTCTACACCACCAACTCCACCAGCAAGCCTGTCCGCACCCTCGTTGATAACAAGGCCTTCTACAAGACCATCAATCAGTACAGCATGCCCAACATCACATACTTTGAACTCAAGCACCCTGATGGTTACTCCATGAACGTCATGCAGCAACTTCCCGTCAACTTCGACCCCGCCAAGAAGTACCCCGTTCTGTTTACTCCCTACGGCGGCCCCAACTCCCAGCGCGTCGCAAAGTCTTTCCAATCTCTAGGATGGAAGTCCTACATCTCATCTGATCCTGAACTTCAGTACATTGTCTACACTGTCGATAACCGCGGAACAGCCATGCAAGGCCGCAAGTATCGATCGCTCGTTACTTCTCAGCTCGGAAAGCTTGAGCCGCTTGATCAGATCTGGGCTGCAGAGGAGCTCACCAAAAGATATAGTTTCATCAACGCTGATAAGATTGGAATGTGGGGATGGTCGTATGGTGGATACCTCACGGCCAAAACCGTCGAAGCAGACTCTGGCGTGTTCAGCTTCGGTCTGATCACAGCTCCAGTCTCAGACTGGCGTTTCTACGATTCCATGTACACAGAGCGCTACATGAAGACTCTTGACGAGAACAAGGATGGATATCTCGAGACTGCCGTGCACAAAGTCGATGGTTTCAAGAACATCGCCGGCGGCTTTAGTATTCTTCATGGCACTGGTGATGACAACGTTCACTACCAACATGCCGCTGCTATGATTGATCTTCTCGTTGGCGCGGGCGTATCGCCTGAGAAGATGAAGATGTTTGCGTTCACGGATAGTGACCACAGTATTGTGTACAATGGCGCCTCGCCTTGGATTTACAAGTATCTTACTGCGAGGTTGTACGATGAGGTTAAGAGACAGCCCAAGGCCAAGGCATTGACACATCAGTGGAACAAGAGACGGGTGGAGATTGTGGCATAAGGACCTGTGTTGTTTGTGTAGGTTGATAGAAGAATAGAAAGTCTACGCGGAACTCTAACTGTTCACCTACGGTCGTGCGAATCAGTCGCGTGATCTACTCCAAGTCTCTGGGAAATACCAAGACTTAAGATCGCATCATCATAAGCTTTAGGATTCTTTTTGATGATCTCATCCTAAGATTTAGGATCCTTAGGGTAACCTTTAGGCCGAAGTTTAGGACTAAAGTGGAACACTCATTGTAAGGGCTTGATGAAGCTCAGTCCTAACTAGATTACCGTCCGATGGATATTTGGCGACGGCGCTGAGAAGTGGCTTGCGCGGACTCCTGATGAGAAACACCCTGCCCAGCAAAACCGAACGACGATACACGGGGTGGGATGTGGATTACCGGCGTCAACGCATCGCTGCATCGCAGCAAGGAACCCGACAGGGAGTTTGTCGGGCCTATCCACTTTCTTGCGAGGGGTTTCGTTGTCGAGAAGATCACGAAACGCGAGAAGTAGCCCATCGACCGCCCCAGTGGAAACGTCAACTTCAACGCACTCCCGGGCGTATCCTGGGTTAACTCGACTGAGGATCTCCTCAGCATCATGCTGTTCACCATCGGTCTTGATGTGGAAAGGGTTGGCGATGAAGCATCAGCGAAGGTAAAGGCGGCCTGACCTGTGCTCGATAGATGAGGGAAAGGTATCCCCGGACTGAAACAAACTCCCGGAGTTGGAGTGCAGGAGCAACACCGACAGGGTTATCAGAGATGGTTCCACAAAGATTCGTCAAGACGAGGGAGCGGAGAGAAGAACCGAGTTCGTTCAGACATTGGACAATGCGCCAGCGTTGGAGAGGGGTCAGGACTCTGTCTGCAGTGGTTTCGAAGTCCACTTGGGAGCTTTTCAAAGTATATTACTTATGGCGGTGCATTTCTTGTGGTTATGCGCCATAGAGCCCAGCAGGTCACGTTGTCATCAATGACACAAACGAGGCGGTTGCTCTTGTGAACCGCATGGGCGTACCCGAGGCAAGGAGACTCGCCAGGCCTAAGACGCGCAAAGTCTTGGTTAGGATCATACTCGTAGCCCTCAAGGGCGGAAATCACCGCAAAAGCGATTGACATGGTGAGGCAAAGCGTTGGAAATCAGAAATGGTAGTGTGTGGAAAAGAGAAGAAAGGGGGACGATGATGGGGAGAGCCAATCTCTTTGGAAAGTAAAACTAACGGCGGATTAGAGGTAATGCTTTCCTCTCATCTTTGGCCTTCTCCCAAATGTCATAGCTTGTGGTACTTATGTATAGGAATGATCAATAAGTCATTGTTCCTGGTTTTACCTCTCATTCATCAAGGTACCGAGGTTTCTGGAAGATGAGTACTAATCAAACTGCAAGTTCTTATCGCCAGCCTTTCGCTTTGCCTACTATGCCATTCAACTTTTTAATACTCCCTACTACTCCTACTACTTTGATAGCAATCTTCCGCTGCAGAGACGGCAATTCAATCCCGTTTACTGAGTCAGACGAGACTCCCTTTTTTGAGTACCTGATGGTCATCTATTGCTGTCAACATATGAGAAAACTCACTTCAGGCGATGTACCAGACAGCCCCCGAGTGAAGAGGATACATTTTCATACGGAGAAATCTACTAAAAAGCTTACTCTTTACTCTACAATATCAAACCTCAGTTGAAAAGGTTAACTGCAAGACGATGAGCTACGTGTCTCCCAACTAAATACCCTTCCTAATGAAAATATGCTTCTCGCTGTGCTAGCAGTTGCGTTACTCCCCCTCCTCTCCGCTCTCGCTTTCTTCTCCAACCTCTCCAACTCCACCGCAGGGTCAAGAGACAGGAACTTATTCACCGCCTTACTCGACGAGTAGAGTCTTCGAAGTTCCTTCCTCGCCGTGTTTCCATCAATGTCCTGCTGGTCCGGATCTGCACCCTTGGCACGAAGGTGTAGCATCATCCGTTCTCGACTCGTCAATGATATTCCGGTGCTGGACGAGCAAGCCAAGATCGGACACACTCCCGTTTTGTCTGCTGTTGTTACTTGCGCTCCTGCGTCAAGGAGCTTTCTCATGGTTCGCAGGTTGCCCTGCGCACATGCTATGAACAGAGCTGTCTTACCATACGCATCTTGAGAATTGATGTCGATCAGAGATGAAGCATCATGACTATCTGGTTCGGCGTGCGTCAGGCTTGACTGGTGCATCGACGAACTGAGAGCCTCGAGAAGTAGACTCAAGGTCTTATGATCGCAGCACCTGTGAAATGGCGTGCGGCCATCTCGATCTCTAACATGGACCAGTGACGGTGTCTTGAGGAGGTTTTTGACCACCGCAGTATTTGATTTTCCGACTGCTAGAAGAAGCGCCGTATCTCCGCTAGAGTTTCTCAGCGCGAGGAGGTCATCTTTCAACAGCAGTGGGATGATGGACTCTTTCACCTTGGTATCTAAGGCAGCCTCGTGTAATGCGCTTCTACCTTTGCCGTTCTTAGGATCCGTGAATACGAGTTCATCCCTCTCTATACGGACTTCAAATTTCTTGTCTAAGCACCATTCGATAGCCTTCTCGAGATCTCCAGGTACTTTGGTTGGATCATATCCAACGTGGCGCTCCAAATACTGTTCAAGAGCAATGGCAAACTGCGGACGGCCTTGCCTCACGTAAATTTTGCACATCATCTTGGAAATCTGTTCAATCTCAGAGTGATGCTTATCTTTATCAACTTCACTGTAGCCATTCAGCAGGGCACGTCGGAGCCAGGATTCTGCTTGATCACAGTTATCCATAGTGTAGTATATCCGTCCTACACTCCACCATACCTCACGTAGATTCGGGTCATGCTTGTCCAGGTTGGATATAATGTTCTCACGCAAGTACGCCTCGGCTCTAACGCCGAAGACAGGATGTCTCTCGATCGAAGTGAGGAGCAGGTTGATGTATCTTTCATGGAGCCTGAACGTCTCCCTAAAGGTTGGCGTAAGTCTCTTCACTCGACTCAGCTCCTCGGACAGTCGAATGACTTCGAGTTGAACATTAGATGCGATGACAGGAATCCCGGAAGCTTCCAAGTGGTCGACTTGTTGCATCGTGGCATGAAGGCGCAGTTCTTGTTCAATGGGGCTCACTGCACTTGAAGAGATCATCCCAGTCGTGTCGGGCATCAGGTCCCAATCCACCTCGGTTGGTGCAAGGGTGGCCCCATCTGAAGGATCCAACCTTTGAATGGCAATGTGTTTGGCAAGATCCTCAGCAGACAACAGCCAGTCTTTCAATTCAACTCTGGGTTCGTCAAGGGTTTCAGGTGCAGGAGCTGGTTTCCAACTGGCGTGGCCAGTCCCTAATGCCCGCTGAACGTCATTCATGTTGTCATCGCTCAAGCTGTGACAGTCTTTAGTATTGACGAAGGAGCATGTACAGTAGCTGCGCCATGACGTACCCTCTAATGAGATCTCTGTTGGTTTGAAGCAGCATGATGTGATGATCTATCCACTTCAAGAGCTGTTCGTTCTCTCTCCAGTCCATTGTCAAAGCAAGTTTGATTTTGCTTCTAAATGAAACCCTTGAAGTCGATGCTCGATTGGCAAAGTTGGTGTTCAAGATGTTGCTTTCAAGCTTCCTGAGATCCCGGTTGAATCGTTCCAGATGTGTGCTGATGACTCCATAATGCGTCCCTTCGAGAGAATCCTCGGTAGGATGACTGGCCTGTCTCTCTCGTAAAACGAGCTCAAATTGCTGTGAGATGTGTTGGAGAGACTTGATCGCGACGTTCCATCGGTCCAGTGTTTCGTGCGAGTCTTTGACCGCCGCTACACAAAGGTTGATAGCTCTGCAGGTGCCTACGATTGCTTGTGCGATGGCAATGGCACCGCCTATAGGTTCCATCGGGGTCATACCGAATTAACTGCAAGAATGTCGTTGAAGAGAATGGCCGAAACGTAATCTGGGGTATGCATACGCAAACTGCGGGAAGAAGGTGAATTGGCGGGGTTAAGATAGAGAAATATGGGGAGACGAGGTGATGAAAGAGAATACCAATCGGTACATCCTGTAAATGCTCCGCCTCCACAAAAGCCAAGACCTCTCAAACCTGGATAAATGCCGACATACCCACATGATCATCGCCAGCGGGGAGTCTCGGGTCTGGGGAATGTGGATATTGGGAGGCAAAAGCAGGCTGTGGACGCTGTGTAACATCACCAAGCCTCAATGGCGCTTTATGAAACACGGTCTGAGTCGACGAACGTTATTAAGAGTGCAATATACGTAATTAAAGCAGCTTCGAGACCCGGTTGGTGGGTTAATGCCAGGTTATTGAACCAATGGTCAAAAAGAATAGAATCTTGAAGTCACCATTCGCTGGACTTTGTACTGTTTGCTATGGAATCACAAATTCAGGCCTGAGGGGAGAGCCTGCAGATCAGATCATGACGTTCTCCAGACTGTCGCCAGCCTTATTTTCAACCCTTTAGCAGCCATGACTCGCTTACCGCATGCCATGATTGGTTATGTTTTGTATTTGGTCAATGCTGAATTAAAAGTCGCAGCGCGTTTGTTTACACGTCTAGGATAAACCTTGTGATGTATTCTACGTTCTCGTATTCATAGTTAGGCTATTGTTTCAACCATGGCGGTGAACCTGTAGTCCTGCAGCCATTTCTTGGCCTGTTGGGGGACACAGTGTGCAAAATGAACACAGCCTCTTTTTGTGATTTCATCGGTATTCAGGCCAATGACGTTAAATACATATGATTGTGCTACTCGCAAGTATGCCTTGGGCAGTTATGTGACGTCTCTTGAACCATCACTTCTAAGCTGCGTTATACTCAATCCATACCCAATACCTCAAAAACAAAGACGGATATACCAATTTACTGTCTTGGACTACTCGAGAGTGACCATGGCTGACGGAGAAGCCTCATTCTCTCTTTCCGGGAAGGTACACAAGTTCAAAAAGGACTGGGAGAAATGGATAAGAAGACAAATTAAGGAACGCGGTGGTGATCGAAGCGTACTCTGTGAGTATCTTGCCTGATTTCTGTTACCAAGTGCCTTGAGTTGACAGTTCAACAGGTGACACAACTTCCCCGACAGAAATCAGAGACGCCCTCACCAGTCTTGCAAAGCATCTCCCCACCGTGAGCGTCGACGAACTCGAAAGGGCCTTCAGCATCGCCCAGAACATCAACTACTACGCTATTACCGAGTCCTCCGAAATTCCGATGCCAAATAACCTCACTGATGATGAGAAGAAATGCATTCGTGATGAAAGAGAGCATGTGTTCTCTCAGCCTGGAATGCCGATCATTATAATCACCGTGTCTCTCGCCGCCTTCCTACAGGGACATGTGCAGGCCTCAATCAATGCGGCTGATATCTACGCCATGGATTTGTCAAACCCTCTTCACCTACCAAGAGGTGATGAGACTTGGACTTCTGGAGCCATGAACGCAATGCCGTTCTTGACTGCTGCTTTGATAGGCTCTCCCATGTCCCTTCCTATCAACATCTGCATCGGTCGCCGAGGGGCACTCACGATTTCCGCTTTGTTGATCATTGCTAGTTCCATCGGCTCTGCATTCTGTGAGACATGGCTCGAACTGCTCTTGGTCAGAATCATCGCCGGTGTTGGTACGTGTAGCGTTATATCGTTTAGCCCTCCTTTCCGGTTAGTTGGCTAACAAACAACAGCAATGGGTATCAAGGCAGTTAGTGCGCCCGTTCTCGCTTCCGAGACAGCCGTCCGCTTCTGGAGAGGTTCTATCGTGCTAGCCTGGCAGCTCTGGTATGTTGTCTTCCCCTACTCAATGTCTCTCTCTAAAACCTTCAGGGTTGCGTGTGGTATCCTCATTGGGTCTGTCATCAATATGGCAATAGCCGATGGCACTGGATACCTTGGGCAAGATGGACATAGTAGATCTCGACTAGCCCTCCGCCTTATTCTTGGTGCTCCAGCCGTTCCAGCGCTCTTCCTCCTCGTCGCCGTGGCTATGTGTTATGAGAGTCCACGATACTACATGCGCTCCGACACTCCTGGTTACAGCATCGACCGTGCCTTTCAGATCCTACTCAAAATCAGATCTCATCGCGTAAGTCTCAAATTATTGATATCATGATAGGGGGCTAATTCAGGATGATTAGCTCCTAGCCTTGCGTGATCTCATCCTCATCTGGTGGCCTAGCCGTCTCCAGAGGATGGGGTCCGACCATGCAAGCATAATGAGGACCAAGCAAAGCGGCCTCACATACATGGGACGAGTTGTAGCATCCCTGAGGCTATCGAAGCTACAGTACTCGACGCTTTTCCAGGCAAGATTCCTGAGAAATGCAGTATACAGTACCTGCATCGTCTCGCTGGCACAGCAGCTATGTGGGAGTACGTTGAGGAACCGTTGTTCACAAACTCTACTAACAGCTTTAGTCAATGTCTTCGCATTTTACTCGAACAAGATGTTCAGTGGCGCATACGATAAACTCAAGACAACTTTAGCATACAGCGTCGGGTTTGGTACGTGCTTGAAAAGTCTCAATCCATATAACCTTGTTTCTGACCATGACTCTACGACACAGGTGGTATAAATTTCCTATTCGGACTACTTGCCATGAGGTCAGTAACTTACTGGTTCTAGCTTATCTACAGTGAACTAATTGCCGCTAGATCTATCGACACGCTTGGCCGCAGGCGATGGCTTCTCTTCACTCTTCCTTTGATGAGCTTATTTCTTATGGCGGCAGCTATTGCGTACAACGACAACTTCTCAAAGGATGTAGAGGCTCGAAACATCGTGGGAACCGTCTTTGTATACTGTAAGTTCTCGCAGCTGATATGAGGGGGCTGTTCTGACTTGATGCAGGCTTTGTGGCTGCTTATTCGCCTGGTCTAGGTGAGCAACCAGTACCAATACGTTAGAAACATAGTTGACCAGAATTCAGGACCTATACCATTTACATTGGCTTCTGAAAGGTAAGTGCCCTTACCTCCGAATAGAAGATCTGCAGAAAACCTAACTTTGGCTAAGTTTCCCGTCGTCTCATCGTGAAGCGGTAAGTCGACCAGCATTCAGTATTGCTATATTCTAACAAATAAAGGGTGCTTCAGTAGCCATTACCATGAACCTCTTCTTTGCTGGTCTCCTTTCCATCTTGTTGCCAAAGATCTATGATGCTTTCCACGCAAGAGGGACACTAGGCGTTTTCTCAGTTCTCAACGTCATCGCATTCATCCTCGTCCTCTTCTTGATTGAAGAAACAAGTAGTAGGAGTCTGGAAGACCTTGAGAAGGTCTATGAGCGCCGAAAGATCCAACTGATGATGTGGGTATGGCATGAACAGCTTCCTTACTTTATTCAGAAGTGGATTCTTTGGAGACGGAATGTTGATGAGCCTGTGCCTTATGATAGCTATGGTGAAGAGGGGCATGGTGGTGAATATGAAACAGAAATGGAGAGCTTGGGAGACGCGCATTAAGTTTGGATTACCACTACTGGCATTGCAGGTGGAAACTTCAATCACTCTATTAAGACAGATTATACTTTATAGCTTAGGTATAAAGTAAACTTATAGCTCTACTATATAGCTTATAATATAATTAAGAAACAATTAAAATATTAAATAAACAAAGAAATGCCAGCAAGACAGGGTTTAGTATTAAAAAAGGTAACTAATTATAAGATCTATTAAAAGTAAGAGTATCGAGGCGAGCCAGCGACAAACCAGCGAGGGAGATAAGGAATGCTACCTAACGGAGGATATAACAGAGACAGAAAGAACAAGGCAATGCCCCAGTCCGACGAGTTATAACATAAAAGAGGTGAGAGGCAAACCACCGGCAAAGGCTAGGCGGCGTTACGCTTATGCTTAGGCAGAGGGACCTAGGAAAGCCCTCAGCTAATAAGTGCCATTCCAGTAACAGTAAGATGGCCTGCAGGAGCTGTGTAGCCATAAGCACGCGCTTCATTCATCTGGGCAATAAGAATATCCTTAAGCTCCTGGGGCAAGTCCTCAAGTTCCCCATCGTCGGATCCATGGGGTGTCTTGTCGGCGTCGGAAGGCGACGGAGCGCGTTGCGCAGACGAACAGCCTTGGAGTCATCGTAAGTGTACAATGGTGTCGTCGCGGCGATTCAAGCCTGTACTTCCTTCGGGGATAAGAGACCAGCCTAAAGAGTGTCAGCGGTGAATAGTCGCCAATTAAACGCTGTAACTTATGGATTGAAGAACCTGTATAAAGATCCCTGTATGGGTGGCCGCAGCATCTTGTGTCTGGATGATCAAAGCAACGTCGTGATCGTTGCCTGACAGCTTTCACGGATCAGAGATCTGTTCGGCGACGGCTCGCTAGGCCGAGGCGCACTCTTCGAGGACGGACCACACGCGCCAGAGTTCCTTAGTGTCGAGAGCGTCGGGGTTAGAGGCCACAGACGTGATTTTAGTAGAACTAGGCGGCGCCGAGGATTGGGGGAGGCATCTCCGATAAATGTCAGAGAAAACTTAAGATAAATAAATAAATATAAATAACTTACAGAGCTACATTTCTTATTTAAGTTCTGGCAGCAAAGATAAGTAGGCTTTAATAAGTCTTTAGTAATGTATATTAGATACAAATTGTAATAAATAGTCATCAGGTACAGAAAACAGAAAACCTCATTTGCCGCGGTGAATAAGGTAAACTTAATGTCTTTATCATAAATAAACTCTGCCAGAGCATTCGCAATAGTAGATAGCATCAACATCTTGAATCGTGGGGCGAGAAATCGTGGACAAGACCAAGGATCGGCTATGTAATGAAATGGCAAGAACTTGAAAGAAGAAAAGAAATATAAATATACACGAGGAGATGGTAGGGACTTTAATACCCAGAGGTTCTGAAAAGGGTTAGCTGCCGGTTAATGGCCGGTGACAAGTTTCTTTGTCATGGGTGATGGAACTTGTACTGGCGATAGCTAGCAAGGCATTGAACATAGTATAACCTAACACTCTAGTATATCTCTATTACTCTATTAACAATATAAGAACTCTTAACTTAGTCCTTTATTTCTTATCTATCTTAGAAAGTACTTATTTGTAAATTATATTTAAAATTTAATCTTAAATATAGTGTATTTATTTTACTATAATTTACCTAAAAACTATTAGTCTTCAATTATTAAGTAAGTAACATTTTATTCTATTAATACTCTAGGTATACACATGTACAAATAAAACCTGCATCATGACATGTCTTTCTCTAGTCGACAATAGGGATGGACGCCATCTATTATCTATCTATAACAGCAAACCGGAGTCCATCGTCAGGTTCCTCACCGATACGGTCCAGGATTGACCACCCTCAACACCCCTTCATTGTCCCTTGACCGAGATCACGAAGAATGCGCTGGTTTTAAGGACATAGGAATGCAAAACAGACATGGAATTGTTAAGCTGGTGTGAAAAAGTGAAGATAGAAATTTTGGAGGCGGGGTCAGCATCACATTTCAATACTCCGTACAAGAGAATATTAGCGTGTCTCAACATTTCGTTCCTATAACTGCACACTAAGAAGAACCCTCCTGGTATGTCCATCCTCGAGTGGCCCGGGTCGAGCTGGAACGGACGTGGAGGGATGCATACCACACCGTGTCCCCTGATAAGGGCACCTAGTTGCTAGTTCCTCAGACGCCCTGGGACGCCAGGTAGGCCTGCTAATAGGTCTCACCAGCTACTGCGATCAGAGTCGCCTATTAATGGAATGTGATTAAGTGCATGAGCTTACAGCTATGAGAAACGGCTAGCTCTTTTTAAAAATGTAATTTCAAACGCCTCTTGCGTTCCATCTGTGACAAATCTGGCTTTTAATCAAAAGTCTAGCTACGTTCTGTTGTATTGGCACCATCGACATCAGTATCGAGCGTTTGGTTCTCAGTTGTGGATTCACCAGCCTCAGCACTTGAATCAGCCTCAGAAGCATCAGCATCAGGAGCAGCATTCTCAGCAACCGGATCAGCGACTTCAGTTGCAGGAGCATCATCAACCACCGTCTTCTTCGCCTCACGTCTACCACTGCTTATCCAAACAGGCTCCCTCTTCTCCAAAAACGCAGCCATACCCTCCTTCGCATCCTCACTCCTCGCATGCAACGCCATGACCCTAGCCGCCCATTGAGCAGCCGGCTCATATCCATCACCCACCGTCCTCCCAAACACAAACTGCGTCCAGTACGCCCATTTTCCTACAGCCTGTTGCGCAGGTGGCATTGAAAGCAGCCGATCAACCACGTCTGCCACACGCTTCTCGAAAGCTTCCTCAGGGTCTTGCCCTGGTGAGACCTTGACCACGTCAACGGCCTCTGGGTAGTCTGATGCCTTGATTGGTTCTGCCGTCGCGAGCATTCGGTATGTTGCGCCCCGAGGAAAACGTCGTGAAACTGCTGTTGAGGGACTGGTGCACGGTAATCCAATCTTTGCGCCTGGAAGGGCAAATTGGGTGTCTGGTAAAGCAATGGGGAAGTCGGTGCTCATGGCAAGTTGGAACCCAGCGGCTGTGGCGAGGCCTTGGATCGGGCAAACAATCGGCACAGGGCTCCTCCGAATAGCCGTCATGACCTCGGCGCAAAGTTCAAAAAGAGTCTTGGCATCATCCCGACTCATCTGCGACAACTCCTTAAGATCATGACCGGATGAGAATACAGGCCCTTCGCTTCTAAGCACCAGAACATCAGGTGCGGCGGCACGTTGTTTCTTCCATTCAGATGCGCTTACGAGCCAGCCCCAACGCTTCCACTGCTTCGAGGTTGGATCGTTGGAGGCCTTTTCGAGGTCCTGGAGAATATGCTTGTCGAATTTGGGGAGCAGGCCATATCGGCGGGTAGCTCGTAATGCGATGGCGCTGTTGATTTGGGACTTGAGGTCTCTGAGCACGGGGATGCTGAGGGCGTTGCGCTTGGTAGGGTTTGAGAGTTTGATGTAGGCAGCTCGTGGGGGGAGCTTTGGGAAGGGCATTTTAGTGGGATTCATGATGTATTTTGTTGATGATGAGAGATTGATTGTGTATTAGGATGATGAATGTGATGGTTGATGCATGATGTGAGGTTGGTGGCCGACCCCGCATTTTCTGCTGGCCACTCAACCTCGGGCAATGCATCCCTACAACCGTAACTTGATGACACTGTTTCTAGTGATCAACATACAAAAACTACAAAATAGACAAAATGAGATAAAACTCTTCATTTTTGTTGTTCCTTCTTCTCCCCCTTCTTCTCCTTATATCTCGGATTTCCTCTCCCTCTCTTCTCCATAATTGCTCTCGTCTCCCCTCTCGTCCCCTCCGTAACTCTCATCCCCATAACCCTCTCATAAAACGGAACGCTCTTTTCCCAATCGCCCGTAGCTAGCATACTCTTTCTCAAATGAGGCATTGACTCGGCAACTTCATTTACGCACTCCATAAGCCACGTGCCTAGTCCTTCGCTTCGACAGGCGGGGGTGACCCAGACGTCGGTTATGTAGAGAACTGTTGTGAAGTCTGTAACGCAGCGAGTGATGCCGATGAACTTTGGGCCGCGGGGTGATTCTTTGACGGGATTCCCAGGAGATGGGGGCGGCGAGTATGTATCTGTATCGTAGAGACCGAAACAAAGACAATTGTCAAGCATTTCGCGGATCGCATCTTCTGGGAGAGGTTTTGCCCAGTAGAATTCGTCTGACGTAAAGACCTTGATGACTTCTTTGACTGGGATCAGCGAGGGGTCGGTCGAGATGAAAAACTCATCTTTTCTCCATGACTTTTGTCGTAGCTGAGAAGCTGATGTGGCCATTTTGTGAATTTCAAACGAAGCTGATGATGTTGGCTTGAAGTTGGGAGCTTGAGTGGCATGGTGTGACTTTCATGGGCCCACCTGTCATGTCCCTGCACTAAGTCATTCCGACCAGGCTGAATGCGGCACAAGGCATCCCAAATTGATATTTCGAGACATTCTAATCATTCTAATGAGTGAGAATTGGTGATATCTCGTAACTAGAAATAATTCAAACAGCTGCCAGCATCATAATTGTAGAACCAATCGCAAAGGACAGAGGCCGGGTGGGATACGGAGAGTTACTATGAGCACGAACCGCTCAATGGCCTCCAGGCTTCGAAGAGTCGAAAATCATAACTTCTATCGGGCAATGAGACGAGTTCCGTTGGCTTAAGATGAAACTCATGTTGTTGGATAATTCAAGCCATCAACGGCGAAGATAGCGTTGCTGAAGTCTTTATTCTGACTAAGCCCCAAGGATCAGATTGCGCCATTGTTATCATGATTGACCAAGCAGTCGATCAATATCGGAAAACATCTTCCCCTCCATAGCGTGGCATCTCATGCGGAGAAGTCAATCACGACATCGCTATCTCCGATATGTCAGCATATCAAATGTCGCGCATATATATCGACTTGACCATCTTCTCCCAACCCTCATCTCAAGACAATAGCTTATACCTAGTCTCATAAACTCGGTCACCATTCAACAAGATGCCTTCGGCAATTTCAGAGATTCCCCAGTACTCCTACGTCCCTGAGACAAAGGAACATCTAGACTGGGCAGACTGTACCTCCCCTGCACATCTTCCCATATCAACCCCTCATCTAATTTGAGTCTTGCAGTGGCAAACATCGACCTTTCTAAATACGGCACTCCTGAAGGTAACGCCGAACTCGCCCAAACTCTCATCGAAGCAATCCGCACCAAAGGTTTCTTCTACGTGACCGAATTCGACATCCCCCAATCTGCCATTGACAGGCAATTCGCACTTGGTAACGCCTTTTATAATCTCCCCATCGAAGAAAAGCTCAAGTATGTTCCTGATCTTGATGCGGGAGAGTATAATGGCTACAGACCAGGTGGAAGAAGGATCCTGTCGGGTGGTGTGAAGGAGAAGACTGAGGTTTGGAACATGGCTAGTAAGTTCATCTGTGCATCGGGGAGTTTGCAGTACTGACTTGCTGCAGCCGATAATGGAAAGATCACGCAGCCTGTACCGAAGCTATTGAAGGATCACATCGATGAAATCACCTCTTTCGCAAAGGTAACCCAATTCATTCGATCCCATCTCCAACTCTACTGACACACACCCTAAGGCCCTACACGAAAAAGTCCTCGACCCTCTCTACCACCTCACAGCCCTGGCCCTCCAAATCCCAGAAGACCATCTCGTCAACCTACATAAATGGGGAACCCACAACGAATCGCACCTTCGCTACATGAAATACGGGAAATTCTCCCCTGAAGAAATTGAGAAACTCGAAGATGGTCTCTGGTCCCGCGGCCATACTGATCTTGGCTCATACACTCTTCTCTTCCGTCAACCTGTCGCTGGTCTTCAGATCAAGGATCACAAGACGGGTGATTGGAAGTGGGCTAAGCCTCTTGATGGGAGTTTGACGGTCAATGCGTGTGATGCGTTGAGTTTTCTCACAGGTGGTTATGTCCAATCTACCATTCACAGGGTACGTCAACTCCTTCGTCTAATTTCAGACTAACATATCAGGTATCTGTCCCTCCCGAGGATCAGCGCAACGTAGACCGTCTGGGTCTTTTGTACTTCTCTCGCGCAGAGAACGATCTTGTTCTCAAGACAATTGACTCACCTCTTTTGAAGCGTGAGGGCTACACACAGAATGAGTTTGAGAGGGGGGGTCATCGTGTTCCGACGATGGGAGAGTTTACGACGTTGAAGCAGACGTGGCAGCAGTCGCAGAAGAGGGGAGTCACGTATGATGAGCTGGAGGGACAACAGATTCTTCCTGGATTCCATGGAAGAAGTTTCAAGTAGTTCGTCCTTAGGGAGCAAGAACACATGAGACTTCAGTATACAATGAAATGAACTTAATAAAGTATATACTAAACTCATCCTAAGTTCACACTAAGCTTAGACTAAGTTATCTAAGTCTTTGCATTGTTTAGGATCAAGTTCCCTAGCTTTCTTTCCTCCCCTAGTTGGTGTAGCTCAAGGAGGACCCAGACTATGGATTGCAAATAGCACATTCAGCTCATGGTTCGTTTGATTTACGCAACACCATCAAAGAACATGATTCTCTGTTCTTGGTAGTAATTGAACTTCCATGCAATATCCTCTACCGTCTGCGAATTTTGCTATCAGCGCACGTCGACAGCCCATACACATGGCCATCAGAGTCAGTAGACTCCGCCCACTTTGCAACATCAACATCCCTCATCCCATTACTCGCCACAGTCTCAACCACAACACTCGTCTCCGGCGATATAACCTGCGACACAGCATGCCATGCATTTCCAAGAATCGAACTCTTCGTCGAAGCCATAAACATGATCATAGTTATCAACGTAAGGACCAAATGCAGGATAATACCCGACAAGATAATTATCAAGCCCGTCCATTGATTCGGAATAAGAACCTGTTTGACGTTGATAGTAGAAACAGATTGTTGTTGGGTGAAATATGGTAGAATGTCGTGGAAGATCATCTGGTAGAACCGAAAGAATAACTCCTGGACTGCTCGTGCGGGATCATCCGTTTCTTGGAGAACACTCTGGAAGAGATGGGAATGTTCTGGGTGCGCGGGCCAGTTCGCTACGGTGTCGAACCATCCTTCCAATGCATCGTTGTTGAACGTCCATCCCCCGGAAATACTGTAGTCGAAGAGACTAAAATGAATCATTTGGTAGACCCATTCATCCCACTCAGGAACTCCTGTATCTGCCAAAGAAGCTGGCCCTGAGAGCACCTTCAGATCGAGAATGCCTCTTGCTTCAGTATCAGAAGGCGATACACCTACGCCGAGCTGTTTGAGAAATTCTGTACCATTCTTGCCCTGCAATGTTCTCCACTTTGCTATAGACGTTGGTTCGGATGGTACTGCTCGACCTGTCATGGTGACGTTGTATAAAAGTGGTGTGTTCTGTGTGAGAAAGCACACACTCGCTTGGAAGAGTTGGGTGTTGCTTTTATTCGTCGCTGTCGTCCATGGGCCTTTTCTCGTTGACTTTGCCATTTGCATGTCCCCAGGAATTGTCACATTTGACCACGTTTTTGTATCCATGTCGTAAATGGGTCTCAAAGAGATCAGACTTTCGCTTGCGTTAAGTAGAAGTACTGGATGAAAGTTGTACGGACGACGAGAAAGGGGGTTCGTGAAACTTTGGTTCTTAGGGGCTAGTTCTTTCATGTTGAAGCTGCAGAATGATATTGGCCAGGATGTCGAGTTCGTTTGATCCCATTCGTTGTTGATACGGCACGATAGTGTCGCTGGATATGAACCGTTTATGCTTGGTCCTGACTCCCAACCGGTCGAGGCGTTGAAATCCGCTTGAAGATAAAGGCCTTCTGTAGCATTGCTTCCAGTGTATATATACTCAAATGTAGCATTGCCGAAAGTTGGTGCTACACATGCTGTCCTCATGTTGGTGACAATCGTAGGTCCATGGTAATACTCTAGTGAAGTTCTGTTATCCGCGTTGGCCATCGGTATCATGGCTCGATAAACATCCCCGGTGTCTGCCACATCCTTAGGCGCAAGTCTCTGGCTCGAAGGCCGCGTCTCTGCAAATCGCCAGTGCGCTGAGGGCTTAGACTGCCAGTAAGATACACCAGAAAACACAGCTGTATCCTTGCTTATATCAAACCCAACATAGATTGACTGTGAGATCATCGGTGCGGCGATTGGAAGCGCCTTGAAGTCGAAAAGCAAAATGGTCGACGTAAAAGTCATAGCAAGGCTGAGGATAAAACTAAATAGTAAGATGATGCAGTGGAATAAGGTTTTCCTGTTGCCTTTTGTGATTTGGAAGATATCCCAGGGACTTGCATCACAACTAGAAGCTCTGGTGATTGACAATCTCGCCAGATCAGACAGTCTACAACCGGCGGTCTCGAGGACAATCGCTGCCATTGATGCAGCCGTGAGACAGGTCTGGAGATCCATCGATACTCGGATCGCAGCGGAGCAAAGCGTCGCAACTTGAGCTGCGTAGTTGTCAAAGATGATTCTATCCCATTCTTTGCCTCGGGGCTGTCTGTTGCGTGCTTTTTCGGCACCTTGCCAGAGATATACGAGAAGAGTGCATGAGGCGACAATGACGATCGTTCCGAGGATTATGATGGTCATCCCAGTTTTGCCCAGTCTTCTTCGCAGAGGCTGGCGCTTTACTTGTCGTTGGTAGCCTGCTGGGGCATTCTGGTGCATGAGGCGTTGGCTGTCTTCGAACTCGATGTTTGTTGGATACGGGACAGGTTTTCCGGTGTGGAAGTAAGCATAGCTAGACGGATCATTGGGGCTGGAAGTTGAATGATACGCTGAAGATCCGTGTGGTCCCATCTCGTAGACGCCCTGGTGGACTTGGCTATACTGCGCCATGATAAATACCTTCCCCTTCAATCCCACAGAAGTTATATGTAAAGTTCCCGGGGAATTTATGTGTGGGTGGAGGGACCAGGATATTAACCCAGCTGCTCCAAGGGCAAACTCGATGGCATGCGTGCGGCTGAATCGATCAATCTAGCTGACGCCATTTCTTTATTTTAAGCTTATTCTGGTGGTACAGCCAAGCGCTGCTTATCCCGATACAGCCTCTGATCTTTTCAGCTCGGTCAGCCATGTCTTGGCTTTGCATAGAATTGGAAACATGGCTGCTCCGATTGGGCTATGTCACGCGTGATCGCGATTGATTTGGGAATCTGGATCTGTGGCGAGGGGAGGTAAGAAAAGTTGGGACTTCCGATGAAGTGATGGAAAGATTTAGGTAAACTTAGTATGTCCTAAGATCAATTTATTTTAGCACCCTAAATGTATAGCAGAGGTTTTCTTGCTCTTTGAGGGTTGGTTTGGGGATGATCTCCGTCGCTTACCGGAGGGTTGGACGCCACTGAGGCCAATGTTTCAGTGCTGGATGTTTCGATTGGGTAATACAACCATTATGCTTGGAAAACTCTGGGGATGGAATTAATTACGAAGCCTGTGGTTTGAGCCTCTTGAAAGAAATGTAAGCATTCTGGTGAGAATTGTAGCTTGGCATGATGATGACCTGGCACAGGAGAAACAGCTGCGACAACCCGCTGACGGTTCTGAGAATTGGGAAACGAACACTGGACAGCGCTCATGTTGCTCGATCGGTAACTGACTGAGAGGCTTTCGTTATTTCGAAAACAATATGCTTATCACATTGGCGCGACCGATCCTACAAACGTGGACTAAGTCGATGTCACCGCCGACGCTCTCATGCACATCGAGATTAATCATGACTGCGTGCAGTAGCCATAGCAGTAGCGAGCTTTTTCCAAATCTCAGATTCTAACCAGTTTATTATTCTCCTCTGCAGCAACTATTAAAGCCACACAAGTGAAGACAGAATCTCCCTCAAGCATCACTCAAGCCATCAGGGCCGTAGAAAAGATCAAGCATCGCAGTTACTTTCCATAAGTAAAGTCCAGGAACTCTTTCCTCTTCTCCTTTTCCTTTCTCTTGTCTTGCATCTCGCGGAGCAAACCGGCGACGACTGGGCCGACAAACTTGACCATGAACGGAGCCACCTTCACCAGCCTTGGGCCCATCTTCTTTACACTCGTCGCCATGGCGTTGAACAATCCTTCCTCCCCTAGTTTCAGATCGTCCTGTAGCGATACATATGCCTGCAAGCAAGCCTCAGCCAGGATGGCTCTGTGCGCAAGAGCGTTCAAGTTAGTCTTTGGCTGCGCAACGTCAGACTCCGTTCCCAGGAGTAGAGGAAGGCCGATCCTGGCCGCTTCGTTGAGTATTGGGCCGGCTTTCTTGAAAGCACTTCCGATCACATCCCCAATTGTGGTAAGGGTGCTGTAAAAGGACTCGGCTTCCGATTGACCAACCCTTTCCAGCAGTGCCTCAACAAATGCCGCCTCTTTGTCGTCTAGTTTACGACCAAGCCCGGTGTCTTTCTCGGCGGTCAGAGAACGCCGCTTGCGCACATCGTCCGTATCCAGCTTTGACTCAGAAATCATGTGAGAGAGTAAGAGTCTCATGCTGGGCTCTAGCACACCCTGGAGAATCCTCGGGGCGACATTCATGACGAATGGTTTGAGGCTGGCCACAACTGGACCCAGGAACTCGGTAACCTTCTCTCTGTCTTTAAGAGATAGCTTGGTCTTGAAGTGATATTGAAGAGCGGCCTCGGCAAGAATTGCACGACCGATGATGCCGTCGTATGGACGAGAGTTGGCTAGGGCCTCAGCATGAGACGGGTTCCCGCTGTCGGCAGCGAGTCTTCCGGCTGCAGCAATGGCGGTAGAGGCGAGGATACTGATCTGAGGTCCGGCGTCAGGACCGAACGAGAGGCCTAGCGCTGATGTATCGGCATTCAGAATGTCGCCTGGAATATCCGCGATGAGCTTCAACGCTTTCCTAGTAGTGTCAACCAGGCCCAAGTGGACCGGGTCGTCATCTTCTGACTCGGTGGTTGTCTCATGGAGCATCCAAAGCCATGGCCTATCCTTGTCCGGATTCGTTGCATCCTTGGACTTTTCCTCTATGGTGGAAAGGCGCGAAGCAATGTTCTTCAGCGCCTCAAAACGATTACCCCACGGTCCGTCGAATACGGATGCCGAGTTGCGAGAATAGCCGCCAAGAACATGGACTCCTATTGCCGTGAGTGACTTCTTGTCGTTGAAAACTGGCGAGCCCGAGTTTCCTATTACTCTAGTCAGTCCCTGGCGTGGCCACGAGAGGTCATCTCGACAGAATTTTAGATATTACCTCCATATGTATCGATTTTGTATTCCAACATGTGCAAGTCTGATGACTGCAGGTTGTAGTCCGTGTTCCTAAACATCTCATACATCCTCGCGCCTCTCTCTCCATCGTCTATAATATCCCCTGGGTAGCCCACTACTCCCAGGCCCGCAGCAGTCTGAGCGATAGGTGTTTGCGTCCATTTAAAACAGTTGCCGGCTGTCTTGAACGGCTTAGAGAGTTTGATGAGTGAGACGTCTGAGGCCTCTTCTCCCCCAGTCGTGTTGATCCATCCGCTGGTGGTTGCTACAGCCGTGCCGCACTGATGTTCCACTCGTTCCGAGTCGCCGACGGTCTTGCGGCCTCTGTATCCAACGTAGGCCTTGACCTTGACGAGTCGGCCGAGGTTGTGTGAATGGTCGTAAGCGCAGTGGCCGGCCGTGACGACAATGTCTTCCTTGACAAGCCAGCCTGTGGCCATTGGCCATGATGCCTCGTCATCGCGCAGCGTCTTCTGGTTTTCGTACAGGAGGAAAAGCTTCACGATAGCTAAGCCACGCATCAGTCTACCGCATGACGGCACAAACGTTCATGATGTCGACACATACCACGGTATTTCCCATCAGGTTTTTGGTAGTCTTTCTCATCGACCTCTCTACGTCCATCGACACTGTTGACAACCGCTTCAGTGTAATCATGCACGCGACCTAAACTCTGACTATAGTGGGGAGTATTATTGCTGGCGCCGTCGGTATTTAGATACCAGAAGTGAACGGCTGTCGTCTTGGTCGTTTTCTGAGGTGAGCCAGTGCTGCTGGCCTTATCGTAGAAGGTAACGGTGTTATCCACCAGGGATTGTTTCGCTCGGGCGGTCTCCAGGAGAACCTCGGGGTTGTCGATGAATCCTCCAGACATGGCTGTGATGGAGCATGAGGTAAAGGTAGGTAGAAAGGTAGGTAGGTAACACTAGCTACTGGAGCAAAGCCGGTGTCTGTGCTGACACGTTCGTTGAGGCTCTTGACCAAGACTCACAACTAGGCCTCTTTATACTTCTTGTCAGGGGCCGGGACCCCACTGACGATCGTGGCTCAAGCTCATTGAGGACACCATGATTCATGAGTCAGAGCACGGAGATCTTCGGCAGGATCACTACACCCATTGCTCACACCTGGAAGCTGCAGCTTACATGCCAATTACTAACGACACTCCCAGAAAATCATCCACAATGACAATGTGCTTTTCCTCTACGGTGTTTAGAAGAGAGAGCCCTGTGGAATTCTCGCCTTTCTGGCTGTGCTTTCACCTTGAACAACCATGCCACTATGGGTGATACCCTCACTGGCTGCCTTGTTGACGAATGATTGGAATATGAATCAGTCCTACATGAGCTCTGCATCAGTTGCCTCATCGGCAGTTACATGATTGGAAGGAAAGTGATGGCTGACGCTGCATGGTCTCGTATCTGGCCGCATGGTCGGCGATTACATTATAATTACGCAAGTTTCCTCGTCAGCAAGGATCTGATGATGAGAAGAAAGTCTGAGTTCTTAGAGCGGACCGGGCCGCGACTTATCAAGAACACCCGTCTGGAGTGGCCCGCAGCCAGGTTCAAAGACAGCACTCAAACTTTTGCTCTGCACTATTTCCTTGAAACATTTCGAATTTCCACAACTCTGGCATTGCAGACATGAAACAGACCGAATCAGAAAAAGCCATCTTCTGGGAGCTCGACCTCAGCGTTGAGCAACCGTCGCCCGCCCCCAACGCGGTTGAGCCATGTATTCGCACCTCAGGGGTCACTGACATTGGTATTTTTACGGAAGAACAGGATATCAGAACGCCCGTGGACAAGATGAACTTTCAGCCAGGTGGTAAATATCACTGTTCGTATACTCCCCCCGACTCAAGCATGTGGACTAAAAATGAGGGGACACAGCCATCGTGAAGCTTTTCATCTGCTCTGAAGCTCCGGGAACCTGGACTACGGCTACTGGATGGCTTCTCGAGGACGACCTCGTGGTCACGGCTGCTCACTGCGTTCTCCTCAACGACCAGCACGCCAAGTGCATCAGAGTGTGCATTGGGTATAGCGCAAGCTCCGGGGAATCCAAAGATTCCGAGGCCTTGTGTGACAGCCAAAGATTAGTGGCCCGCATCGCACTGCCGTTCGCGTGGGGTGACGCCAAGGTTGAGCAGTCGGATGTGGCGTTTCTGCAGCTGGACAGGCCTTTCCACAATGTGGTGCCCATAGCGTACAGCACGCCTGAGATCAAGGCACAGCAGCGCCTCACGGTCATCGGATATCCAGCTGACCTGGGAACCGCTACTGAAGGCCCCGGCGGCGAGATGTACGAGTTCAAGATACGCCAAGACATGGACCTTGAGCGCAACAGGCGGGGCATGCTGGGATACCAGGGCGACACACATGGAGGTCAGAAGATCCTCTTCCGCTTCTCGACTGCGTGCTGACATGCGTCTCAACTAGGATTTTCCGGAGCACCTGTTATACGTGAAAATGATTCCGCCGCCATCGGGGTACATGTTCGAGGCGGGAGTTTTAACTCTGCTGTTGTGATCGGCGGGCCTTTTGGAGTTGACTTTCAGATGTACAAAGACGTGTTAAGGTCGCTCGGAAAGGGCGGCGATGGCTTGCAGATCGAGTCCGGGGCCGATAGAAAATGGTGGAAAATTATACGTCTTACTAGACAGAAAGGTGATAGTACAGTTGCAGCTTAAGGGCTTCGGCGAATGGAGCAAGGAGACAGGCACGTCATGACAATGATTTCAGCTCTCCTTTTCAAGATAGGTAGCTACAGTCATAAAAGCAAGGTATTTTAACTAAAGAGTGATTTCAGCAAGGTATAGTGACCTATATTGGAATAAACACATAATAAAGTTTAGCCGAAGCGTGAGGTAACATGTTGACGTTTCCATAGAGAAATGGCAAGTCAATTTAGTTAAGCGTGACATATTTCCGTTTCTTTTGAATTCCTACCAAAAGCTGTTCATTCTTGAACTGTCACTATGTAGATCACTGTGATTGAATGTGATTATATTCGTACATCATTTCTCCATCTACATCTTATCGTAGTACATAAACGAGTCTTAATAAACCACTTTTGACTTTGAGGCCCCCAAGGGCCAAAATGGTTGCTGGACGGGAAACCGGACTCTCGCATCACAACTACG
Source organism: Fusarium sp. NRRL 52700 (assembly GCA_013396095.1). Classification (NCBI taxonomy): domain Eukaryota; kingdom Fungi; phylum Ascomycota; class Sordariomycetes; order Hypocreales; family Nectriaceae; genus Fusarium; species Fusarium sp. NRRL 52700. The sequence continues at coordinate 261,819 of JAAQRM010000093.1, forward strand.
TCTACTTGACATCTTAAAATGCACCAATACTGGTGATATGGCTCTTCCAGCCCTACATAGGCTGGCCTCATTTCTCTACCTCACTGCCAAGGACACCCCCTGTAAATTCTAATGGTGCTGTCTTTACATAAACTGAGCTATTGGGGTTGTAAAGAGGTGCATATTGCCGAAAAGAACCAATACCTCTATTTCATCCTATCGCTAGTTACAAATGGAATACTATAAATCACATTTCAGCTGGAGAGAGCCGGCTCCGCCCGGGCCAAGGTAGAGCTGTCGGCCGCATTTGCTCAGCTTGTGCCTAGCGGGAGTCGTTAGCAAGTCCCAAGACTGATTTATGTGATTTTCGTATGAGGCAAGGATTAAGAAATCTGCACGGGCCCGACCGATTTGACGATTCAAAGCGCCAAGTTCCCATAGCCATTAGGTGTTTCTCATCCTTGCGGCTGAGTCAACAGCTTCTTCCCTTTTGCCTGACTACAATTTCTTACTCTATAGTTACAGACGTCCTGCTTTTACCTTTTCTGAGTCAATTCTTGTCGTGTTCTACAGGGACTACTTGGACTAAATTCAGCTGAAAGCTGATACCTTTACACTAGAGTTTGTATCTCTTAATACCTTAGCAGAGCTCTTTTATCACTTATCATTATCCAGGCCACGTCATTCACAAGACACACCTAACTATTCTTACTTGGTCTCGGGCTGCAGCGGCAATAACAGCAGGGCTTCCCGCCGTCACATCGCAGAGCTAGCGTCGCCCTTCATTAGCTGATATACGACCTCTGTCGGGGTGGGCCGGCCTCGACTGGAGGAATATCTTTTCAGCTCCCCGCTTTTGACTCTTGACATCCTGCCGCTCAGGCCAATATTTGATCTGTCATTATCTCTCTTGAATCTACATATCTTTACCCCGCCTTGGTCAAAGCGAACGAAATGGCAAGGTCACGGCTTAGCAACCAAAGGTCTGATGGTGTTGCGTTGCGCAAGATTCTTACTTATCGTATTTTCAACATGACAGTACGATAGTACTCCAAAAGAAGAAATTGATCTATATACAATGGGAATGGCCAGTCAGTTGAGGTATGTAAGCCACTCTCAAGGAAGATATTTATCTATTTGCGATTGAGCAAATGCACGATAGAGACCTTGCACTCCAACGCCACAGTATATCCATGTGCGTGTTATGAGCACACCGGTAAAGGTAAATCTCCAATCTCGTATTTCGGACTCTTCATTGGCCATGGGTTGGCTTGTTGCAGTGTCGCGATGGGGGTTCTCCTTTGGAAACGGTAAATGCAATGGGGGAGGAGCTTTTGGACGCAACAAAAGCGTTCCAGGACTGGATGGAATGTGAACTACAATACGATCCTAGGTGGGCATTGGATTGGAGATGAGACTACTTAAGTACTTGTATTATCTGCTGTGAATAAAAAAGAGTTTGATTTTTACACGAGACTGTAATTTACCCCGCGAACACTAAGAAAGGAAATATGTAGATAAGGGTGGCAGTTGTATTCTTTAACTTTCCCGTGAGATGAGGACCCGTGATGATGTAAGAGGCGTAACGGAGTTGAATTACGCGAGATACTTTTCCGTCTCTTATTTTTATATAGGTACTTATGAGACTGTCTGTCCTGTAGCAAAATGCTTATGACGCTACTGCAGAGACTGATATTTCGAAAGCATGTATCTAACCTAAACGCCATCTTTATCTATTCTATCACTCCCAAGTCTATCCCAAACAAAAGAAACCTTACTCGTTCTCAAGCAGCCTCAGCAACAGCATACCCAACCCTCTCCCCAACCTGCATCTTGCCCTCCAGAGCATGCCTCTCCTTCTCCTTAACCTCCGCCATCCTATTCAAAAAGCTCAAATACGTCTGCCACCCAACTGCCACAACACCATGGAACAAAGGCCTCCACCCAATCGACAAAAACGAGAAACTAAACGCCGTGACCATGGGCCATAATTTGCAGGAATTGATGATACTGGTTGGCACGGTGTCTTTGACCCGCTCGATTGTGCCGGGGATGTCACATCCAGACAGCAAGGCTTGGGCGCCGAAGAAATATGTGTTGAAAATTGGGGTGAAGACGACTTGGCCGACGGTTACTTTTGTGGCGAGGGATAGAAGGCGGGAGGAGTAGTTGAAGTTGTGAGAGAGGAACATGAACCTGAACAAAATGTCAATACCAAACTTCAACCTCACTCATGCTCTCACTATAACGAGGTATGAACAGAAAAGACTCACCACTTGTAATTCGGTATAGCAGCAACACACCCAATAACCGCATTCCTCAACGTCCTCACAGGATCATACTCATTACCACTAACATACTGCGCACTCAAATCCCCCGCGATGTAAATCACCACCGCAGTAGCAACCTGAGTTTTATACGGACTCTTGTTCTGCGCACGCGCATAAGCCTGAACAGCCGTCGTCAAAGGTCCAAGGCGCTGCCATAAGGGTAGGGGGGCGACGGTGGCGGGTACGGGGACGGGGTCTTTTTTAGGGGGCGATGTTTGGAAGCGCCGTTGGATGTGGCGCAGGGGATGTTTGAATGCGGGACGGAGGATGAGTATTGTCATTGTGAGGGTATATTTGTAGGTGAGTATGGGGAAGTGTAGGTGTAAGTGTGAGTCTGGCTGGGGTGAAGGGGATGCGAGATTATTGAGATGAGATTGGATCTTGATAAGCGGTTTCGAACGGCCGAACTCGGACGGTAATTCCGAATGAGAAAAAAAAAAAATGAAATGGAGGGTGATTGATTAGATTGGTTTGATTTGGTTTGGTTTGGTTTGGTTTGGTTGGTGTGGAGATCGGTATTCGTCGGCTATCGAGTCGGTACTTACTCAGAAAGGCAAGTCATCACGGCCACCTAAATTCTAACCTCTCTTTGAATATGAATATGAATTAAATAATAATATGCTAAACAAAGGAAAATGAAATGAATGTCTCTCAGAAGAACTCCTCCTCCTCCTCATCCAACAACCCCATCCCACTATCCCTCCCCCTCAACCTCTTACTCACCCTCCTCACCCCCTGCCCCTGTCCCTTAACAACCTCTCCCTCCTCCTTTCTCGGCGTCAAAAACTCCTGACTCATCTTGACCACCCTCTCCAACTCCTCCTTCATCGCATCGATAACCTCCTTCGCCTTAACCCTCTCCTCATCAGCCTCCCTCCTCAAACCACCATTCTCAACACGTAGTCCGCAGATTTTATCATGTGCCGAGCGCAGAGATTCATTTAGCTTGTCGATCTCGCTTCGATATTTCAGAACGCTTGCGTCGCGCGCTGCGAGGGCTGAGCCGTGCTTTTTGTTGAGGGTGGTTATGGTTTGGGTATGGGTTGTTTGGAGGGTGAGGATCTGGGCTTGAAGATCGGAGGAGCGAGTTAGGGCGGATGAGAGTTTGCTTTCGAGGGAGGCGATGGTGTCTTCTTTGCGGGTGAGGATCTTGTGTTTGACTTCTAGTTGCACAGCATACTCGTCATTTGCATCATGAGCTTCACGCTCCATCCGTTGAACGAGATCTTCCAGCTCTGAAATGTCGCGGATGTACCCATCTACAGCACCCTTGAGTCTCTGATTCGCAACCTCGAGCTCTCTAATCCTCGCAATCTTATCACTGATAAGCTTCTCGGCCTTTCCCATCTCTGCTTTCAGCCCATCCATGACTGTAACTCTTGCATCCAACTGCTTCCGTAGAGAGAGCTCGATTTCATGATACTCATCAATAGCATCCTCGTCTTCCTTTGCGCGCTTCGCCATGTCGCGCAGACGTGTGAGCATGAGATCCAAGACTTCTGCACCGTGGGACGATAAGGGGAGTGTGATTTCTCCGGGAGTTAAATACTCAAGCTCTAAGCGGGCGGCGCGGAAGTTGGTGATGAGGGTTGTTATCATCTCGCTGGCGTCGGAGCCGGTGAAGCCGAGTTTTGTGATGGAGGATGTGAGTGTTTGAAGAGCACATGTTCTGTCGGACATTGCTTGGAGCATGGCGTCAATCTGTGCCTCGAGACCTGATTGATCCCGGGGTGTGTAGTCTGATAATTTGTCGCTAAGACGTCCGCTGAGAGTCTTGTAAGATTCAAGAGTGTCGGTCAACTTTGCCACCTCCAATTGAAGCGACGACACTTCTTCTTCCAACTGCAGCTGCTTCGGATCCGGCAAACAAGCCTGGATACCAATCGTAGCTGTTGTATCCATCGGTTCAAAGATCGGCGTCCCAGGTACTGTGGGACTCGTAGCAGGCGGCGTCATGAACGAAGTACGCGCCCGTGAAGGCGTGCTACAAATGAACTGTGCCATAGTCTCATCCCCAAATTGATCCTCATCAGGCGTCATGTCCATGAAATCCTGAGAGAACTTCTCCCGCGCTGCAAGAGTCCAGTTATACCCTCTGCTCTGATCCATTGCGCGGCCTGATCGTCTGGACAGCTCATCCTGAAGATCTTGGATCTGCTTCTCAAGGTCCCAAATGCGATCTGTGTCGATAACGATAGTCGCATTCTGCAATTCATAAATCTCGCGATCACGCGCTTTTAGTTCACTCTTTAACTTTTCAATTTCCTCTTTTGCTTCTTGGTTCCGACGGCGCTTTTCCTGTTGAATGGTGTTCATCTCCTCGCTGAGTCCATTGCGACGGATTCTTCGCTGCACGCGACCGTCGAGGACTTGACGCAGTGGCAAAAATGTGACTTCACCGCTTTCAGGAAGTGCAGGACTTGAGCGGATTGTGCTTGGGGTTGTTTGCACAGGTAGTGACGAGTGACGCCGGCGTTTGGGCGTTGCGACGGTGAAGCGATTGACCATGGGGGTTAATCCAGATGAAGAGGCGCCTGGGTCGGAGAAACGGACTCGTCGGGAGGTGCGCTTAGGGGTCTTGGAGGGCATTGGAGATGAGGGCATGTCTGGCTCTGGTTTTATGCTGCTGCGACGAGAGCGTCTTATTGCGATGGGGAGATGAATGTCGTCCATGATGAGTGCGTATCGCAATTGAATGAGATGTCAAACAGTTTACAAATAGGACTCATAAAGACCAAATGTGAACATACAATTCCAATGAGCCGAATAAGTATGAACAACAAATCAACAAAGCAGCGAACCCCTCGCATTTAAAAAAACACAACTCCAGCATAACAAAACAATCCCCCAGGCCATCATTTACACGACCTCCAGGCATGATGTTTACCTTTTCCCCCTTACAGTCTAGCGCATAATCTCACAACGAACGAGGACCAATGGATTTCACTACATGCAGGGTCTCGCAAAACGGCCACTGGAGAATTTGTATGGGGCCGTGAATTCAGGCCATGTTTTTTGGTGGGAGCGGTCGTGTTTTTGGGCCTGCGGATTCACGGTGCTTGTTTGTTTGGGGGGGGTCCACTGGAGATTTCGGGGGCGGATTGAAGGGGCAACGGGCGATCTGTTGATGTTGGCGATGATGTTGTGGGACGACGCATCGCATTTATTGAATGGTTGTTGTATATTGAATTGCAATTATCGAGATATTTACAGTTCCTATTATGCTTGAGTCGAGTGAGCGTGAGGGTGTCTTGAAAACGGGATGACCCGCCACCCGGTCGATCTGACAGCCAAGATCCATCACCCAAATGGCAAGGCAATTGAAGCCATTCCCAAAATGCTATTCCCCTTCCGTCGCAATCTCATTTTGAGCGGCGCTTACCCATACCCTCGGGTCCCAGACCTCCTTGTACCCATTGGTCACATTTCACATCCTCCAACATCATAATCGCACTCTGAACAATACATTCCAAGCATTCACTGCGCTACACAAATAACCCCATTTAAATTCTCGTGATACCCAACTCATGGTGTTTGTCCTCCAACCCAATCTTCCCAAGCTGACTAATCGCCCTCCCATTCCTCACCGACGCGTCCTTCACCTTAATCCACTAACTCAGATCTAATTATCTTACTCACCTCATCGCTCAACTCATGCCCCGGACGAAATGCCCACTCCTTCAAAACATGTCAAATTCGTCGCCTCAGACCCTTCGCGCGGCGGTCTCCCCGTGAAGCGCAAACAGGTCCAGCACGCTTGCGCTTCATGTCGCAAGAAAAAGGTGAGCACTGACAACACACTCCGGGAATAGTGAGGGTGGGGTGACTGATTGAGTTAGAGGCGCTGCATTCATGCTGAAGATGCAGTCGATGAGACGTCGCCTCCAGGAGAAGAAGATGAGACATCCCGGTCAACGTGAGTGGGCCACCAACTCTGGGCACTCCGTCCATTGACACTCGCCAGATCATTACCTCTACCAACACAAAGAACTGTTCTCCCGGACTCATCGCTTCAATATGCAAACTCAACCGCAAATGCAAGTCCTGCTGCGCCGACTCCAAGGCGCGAATCAGGAAGCACGCCGAACCAATCATCCCGCTTCGTCGGCGATCTCAATCCAGAGGGCATGTTCATGGAAGCTACAGGCTCAGCATCCATCCGCGAGACATCACAGAAGGGAGATGTAGGAATATGGCTTTCTTCAAATAATCCCGGTCAAGCAAGTCAATTCATCACGTCAAGACCGCCCCCGATAATGGACCAGTTTTTACTACCGTTTGTCAAGGAGCATTGTCTATCCTGTCTTCCGCCTCACCAAGACTATATCAAACTAAAGGCGCTCTATCTGGAAAAGATCCATCCCATCATGCCCATCATACCGGAGACTGCGCTGGACGGCGATGAGCCAGCGAGCGTGGTGCTGAAACAACTCATTTGTCTCGCTGCATCGACAGACCCAAGCATGGTGCAGTACTTGCATCTCCAAAACAAAGGCGATGATCTTCTCCCCTGCCTAGACTTCATGCAATCCCTCTCCTCCGCCGTCCGCGCCATCCTCGAAACAAGCATCATAACAGACAGAGTCCTCCACATCCGCGCCCTCATCCTCCTATCCCTCTACACCCAGCCCAACTCCTCTGAGGAAGCAGACCTCCCCGCGCAGCTCGGCGGCCGCGCTATTCACCACATCCAGACGCTGGGTCTTCACCTGCTGAGATACGACGGGCCCAACTCTGAGGAGCTGGAGACGCTGTTCTGTGCGGTTTGGGCGGTCGATCGGATTACTGCCGCCGTGTATGGGAGGCCGTGTGTCATGCATGAGAGGGATATCGGCGCGAATCTGGATGGCTGTATTCGGAAGAGACCGCCGTGCTTTAGGCTGTTTTTGAGTGTCGTGCAGTGGTTGGATCAGGTCATTGAGCTGTATCGCCCGGGACCGAGTGCTGAGGCGAGCGGGTTGGATAAGATTGCTTATATTGATCTTCCCGTTCTAGAGGCCATGATCGTCAACGCCGATGCGCTCAAAGTACCCGGCTCACTAATCGGTAAGTCTTCCATTCAGTCAAGTACATGTCTAACAATCCCAGCGACGATTGAAACATTTTATCACGCCGTTATTATCCTATCATGTCGTCTTCCACGACCAGGCACACTCACAGCAGCATCTACACTCCCCCCTCCATCCGCCAACGCCCGTCGCTCCCTCGCAGCAGAACGCATCGCCTGCGCCGTCCTGCGCGACCACCTATCCCCAATGCCCTTCGTCCCCTACGCCGTCTGTCTCGCCCTAAGCGTAGAGTACCGCAAGATGCGCCACTCCCGCCTGCCCATGTTCCGCTCGCGCGCCATGCACGCATTCCGCCGCAACTGCGAGATGCTCCGCAAATTCGGCGACTACTTCTGGAGCGCCAACGTGGTAGCGGGATTGGGCGAGCGGGTGCTCAAGGAGATGGAGCGCGCTGCTAACACGCTCACGCGGGAATCACCGCCCCCGGCGCCGGCGCTGGCGCCGGCGAATCCTCCTGTGGCTGTGACGAATCCGAGCATGGTGAATGCTGTGCCGAGCGTGGAGCAGGCCGTGGACTTTTCGCTGATTGACGCGATTTCGGGGGCGGATGTGTTTGGGGCTATTGACCCGAGTTTTAACCTGGGGGCTGTTGAGGATGCGCTGGAGGCGAATCTGGATATCGGGCTGCCGATGAATTGGGTTGATTGGGGGCAGTATGCTACGCTGTCGTGAGATGGACAGCTCAGAGTCAGCTACGCCTTTGATGACTGGTTGTGATTTGGTGTTGTACGCCCGTTGGCGATGGCTAAAAACTTATTTTGGTGGTGATCTTGCCGCGGCTATTTCCAGAGTTTGGTAAGACGATGACCACGCATGAGATGACAGAAGCTCACGGTCAGCAAACGAGTACAAAACTGGCTCTTTTGCTGGTTCGGTATGTCTTGGGCTCTCAAACATCAGTCAACATGTGGGAGCCATCAACGAAAGATACCAGCATTGAGATCGCCCCTCTTCTCGAAGACACTACGAGTGCACATACCCAGCACCCTCCACCAAGATATTATCGATTTGCACGTCGCAAGATGAGCTTGCAGAAATGGGGACAATTCTCGGCATTGATTGGGAAAGATATGAACATGGTGGCATGTTGTCTGCCGTGCAATCTGTAAGATGGAGTAGGCAATAGACGGTTCAGCAATGAAGGAAAAGACATTGAGCGGTAATCGGTACGATTGGCAGCCCGTAGGCGCGGTAATGTACAGTAAAATGACCGTTCATGTTTCCAAACGATCTCGCTAACGGCGCAGACAGATAAAGGATGGCATCAAAATCGGAGTCTTTTGCGTCGTGTCGGTCGCAGATCGCCGTGCTGATGCGAATGGCCTGGAGGGAGGATCAATTAGAGGTATCTGCTCGACTGGGCCGAGCGTCTTAGTCGTCCTCATAAACACCGTCCATCTCCTCGTTGACCCTTTCAGCATCTCGCAACGTAGTATGGTTGTAGCATTCGAGGCTCGTATCGCACGAGTCGGCTAGTAATCGCCTGTTCCATTCCCCATCCCCCATCCTTTACTTTAATCCAACTCCTAGCCAATTCCTTTCATCACAGCGTAACCGGGGTATCATAAATCATCAATCCATCCCTTTCACTTCCTCGTTATATCCGTCGGCTTCCCCCGAAACTGATTCTTAATCTCATCCAGAAAATGCTTCGCAAACTCTGAATTTTTACCAGCTGTATTCGGATCCGCGGTCGCTTCGCCCGGTGCCAAAGGCTCGTGGGGATTTCGTCCGTGTTGCTTCTCGTGGATGGTCTTGTGAATGCGTGTTACTGCGCGGTGGAAACCTGGTTGGCGGAGGATCTAAGTCGTGATTGTTAGCGAGGAGTGTGAACGGTTGAGGCCGGGAGGCGTACGGATGCGACGATGTGATCCTGAGATTGGTTAGTGATGGAATGATGGGAAGGGAGGGCGACGGACTTCGAAGGATTGGATTGCGCGGAGGAGCCACCAGTGTGCAGCCATTTTCGGTAAGGAAGACTGTTAATTAAGATGCTGAATTCAAGATGGAGATGGAGATGTTGGAGTGGCGGCGTTAGTGTGACGGGAAATGGAGGGGCGAGCAAGGATGACAAATGGATCGATCTTGTGTGACAGCTTGACTACAACTACCCTGAACTCAGCATAAACCAATCAAGCAATCATCACACTCCAAACCTTGTATAGTAAAAGCTTGAGGTCACAAGAACTTGAAATGACTCGTCGATTTTATTATAAGCTTGATACAGTCTTACATTCAAGTCACATAATGTAGATGTTTACGTCTTGGTCATCCCAACAGGCACCTCACTCTCATTCTCATGCACCCCCAGTTAACGTCAAATCACTTTTATTAATCTACCAGTCCCTCAACCTTCTTAGAAGTACTGGTTCATGAAAGCACCGATATAGTCCTGCTTTCCCAGCTCAACACCCTCCTTTCTCAAAATCGCATACGCAGTCGTCAAATGGAAGAAGACATTAGGAATTCCATACCCCTGCACATAGTCCCTAACCTTCATATCCGCACTCTTGCCCGGTCCAAGGCCAATAGTAACAACCTCCGCACCACGCTTCTCAACGAGTTCTCTATCAGCCTTCTCAACGACCTCGAGAACCTTTGCGATACGAGCCTGGTACTGCTCAAACGTGGTGCACTCGTCGCGAGAGAGAGTGAGCGGCTCAGTGCCCGTTGTGCGTGCGACGATCTTTTGCGCTGTGTCGGTGGCGAAGAAGACCTGGAAGCTGAGGTCTAGCATGTCAGGGGCCAGTTTGGCGGTGGGGAATGAGGCTGCGTTGGCGTGGGATTCGGCCTTCTTGAGGATGGCGGACAAGGAGTTGAGGGCTTCCTTGGTGTGGAGGATGGCGGCGTCGTAGAGTGTGTAGCTCATGATGGGCAGTGGAACTTTGAGGGTGGTGGTGAAGAGTGAATTGGGTATAGTAGTGTATTGCGTGATGAAGCTTGTCTGTCCGAACAATCCGAGAGGCGATGTTTACGGGGTATATATATCTCTTCCTCTCCCCCCGTTTCATGAGACCTCAATCCTTCTCCACTGTCTTCACCGCTTGCTTGCTTTACTAATGGTCCTTTCCAGTTTCACCCCCTCAGATCGACCCGGTTGAAGGCTCTAGATGCTTCTTCGATTAGTAATGGAACCATTGAGACCGTTGCGGAGACTGGCAGTAACGCTAAACGTCTCCGGATCATCGCTGTCCGACATCCGTGCGGGTTAGGACACGGGCGCTTGCGTTGGACGTGCGTTGAACAAGTGTTCTAAACGACCGGATATCGCACGATTCATGAAACGTCGGCTTACAAACCAGAGTTGATTACAAACTACCTCATCAGAACGAGACATGGAGAACCAAAGAAATGACCGGCAAATTCGAGGGCAGAAATAGCTGGTGTGACAATAAATGACAGGTAACCGAAGAAATGACCACCACACGGACGAACAGAAATCATGATTGAGGCCATCACTTAAAACCCAAGGATCCGATTCGCCTCCCTGACAACCTCACCCTCCCCCTCCGTCCTCAGCGCGCTCAGGCCCATAGCCCGATGAGCAGCTCCGTCAAGCATCTCCTCCGTGCCCCGCCCCACATGCCCGGACTCCCCCGCACCGCCAGGGAAATCCGGTCCCGGCGTGCCACGGAGGAAGGCCTCGCGCTGACGGACCATGTACTCTGCGTTCTGCGTCGTGATTGGGCAGATGGGGATGTACAACACCGACGAGTCTGCTGTTCCGGCGTGTACTTTGTCGACCGAGTGGATTGCTGAGCGTGCTCTGTTAGTACTGATTCAATGGACAGTAATATTGGGGTAGTTTGAGGCTGTGATAGTAGTTAGAGGGGAGAGACTTACTGTCGCAGTGCCATGCTACGAAATCTCCAGGTCGTATCTCAGGGACATGAACCATCGTCTTCTCAAGCTCCAAATGCGGATGCAGCTCCCCCGTCAACTCCTGTCCCGTTCCCGGTGTCGCACCCTGCAACTCACTATCAACATCCCTCATCAACTCCCAATTCCCCTCATCCAAAAGCCCCTCCCTCCTCGCTCTAAAAAACGGCCTCAGCAGCACATACGCCATAGAAAGCTTCACCAGCGGATTAACCAGCAACGTCCCCTGCCCAGGCTTCGTATGGCTCATGCTCATCCACCCCTGCCACATCCTAAACATGGAACACGCCCCCAATCCATCGTACCGATTATTCACAGCGTCGACACGCCCGCTCGCGTCCCATGGATCGTAGGACTCCCAGTTCCCCTGGAGGATAGAGTCGTAGACGTGTCCTGCGCCGTAGCCTTCTGGCTCCCAGCGCTCGACACTTCCGCCGTCGATGTGCGGACCGAGAGCGAAGCTGGCGTCGCCGGGTTGGCGGATGCGCAGGCGGTCGGCGTAGCTGAAGGGTTGGGAGAGGGAGATTGAGGTGGGGGATGTGGTGTGCCAGAGGGACATGAGGTTGTGTTGGACGCTGAGGAAGTTGGGGTGTGAGCGGGCTTTTAGTTGGGGGGGAGACCAGTATAGTTCGTAGACTTGGGGATCGTGAGGTGGAAATGCTGATATCGTTAGTGTTAGTCAATTGACGAGGGGAGTGTAGGGGTAGATACCTCGTGTAGATGGGTTCCTAGCAACATACTCCTCCACCTCAGCCTTATACGCCCTCGCCTCACCCTCCGGAATAACACCCCTCACCACAACAACACCTCTCTTCTTGACCTCCTCCCTCAGCGCATCATTCCTCCTCTCAAGATCCTTAAACTCAATCTGTGGTATAACACCCGGTCCCTTCTGTGCAACAATCTCATTCTCCCGCTTCAACTCACGAAGGAGTTTGTTCCACGATTGCACAATCTTATCTTCACGGCCTTGCAGGAGATTGAGTTTCAGCTGACGATATCGATCGGGTAAAGGCTCGCGCTGGGCCCCGGACAGCGAAGTAAACGCATCCGAGATGTCGCCTTCTTTTTTGGCGGCTAGCGATGTCATGCAGCGGCGGAGGACAGGGGGGGAGGGCTTGGCGAGCGATGCGCGGAGCATTTTGACAGCGCCTGAAGATGACCTGAAATTGATGGAATGAAAGATGAGTAAGACGGTGGGAGTGATGAGAAGGTTGTGATAAGATAGAGGACAATATAGAATGGTCAGAAGATAATGGTGTTGGATCTTATATCGAATTGAGGAGAACGCGGTCTTACTCCATTCGGACATTCCGCATCACGACCCGAGAAAGCAAGAAATTCTTCCCCAGCTTCGGGGAATAAGAACCTTGTTCGATGTGGGGTTGGTTACCTTCGATAGTCCTCTTGATCACGACATTGAACTGTCTTTAGCAAACAAAACTTCAATGACCCATGAGAATTGACTTAGTCTAAGATCTTTAAAATCTATACTAAATTACACTAAGTTTACCTAAGGTTACCTAAGGCTTTTTATCACCTATGATAGAGGTCCCAAGTTTTATTACTAGAGAACATCACCATCACACTTCAATATCGCCAGCCTCAATGATCATGATACCTAAATATATTCCCCAACACCAACAAAAAGAATACCTGTACTCAAGCTATGCAGTCCAGTTATGCAAAATCAACACCTGGCTCCCATCTATGCTAATAATTAACCGCCCTTGCACCGCTTCCCTCCCATCAACTCCACGCTTTTTTTTTAATCCAGGTCCCCCAGAGCCCTCTTCATCCTCTCCTTCAAATCCCTATTCTCCATCTCCAGCCCCCCCAGCCTCTGCCTCGCGGCATGTCTATCCTGGTTCCGACCCTCCCGCTCCATCTTGAGTTTATACTCCATGTCGCGCAGTCTAAACAACCACCTGTTGTCGTTCGCAGCGCCGTTGTTCTCCTCGCTCAGAGCAGCCATGTCGCGCAGCCCCAAGCCACCCGCCGAAGAACCTGGTAGTGCAGTGGTGGTGTGTGCGCGCGTAACGGTTGAGCGGGATTTGGAACGGCTTGTGCGCTGGTCGCTGGGTCCGCGGGGGACGGAGGGTGATGGGGAATGAGGAACTAATTCAGTGTTGGAGTATGAAGCTCGAGCGCGCACGTCGTTTGCGGTGCGGAGCGTGGCGTTTTCGACTTTGAGCTGGCGGTATGCTTCTTCGAGACGGGAGTACCTTGCGTCGTGGCTGAGGGATCCTGAAGCGACCGAGTTTCTAACCATGGTTTCGAGACGGTCCAGTTTCTTGGTGCGCACTTCGAGGTTGGACTCGAGGGTTTGATACTCCCTGTGGAGGTCGCGCTCGACTGATTTGATGCGGGTCTCGAAGGAGCCGATCATGTTCTCGATGGCTTTGACGGCGGCCATAAGGTTCTTGGTGAAGCTGGGGAGGCGGTTGGCGATGACTTCGATTGAGGGGAGGACCTGGCGGTCGATGAGAGAGTTGCCGTGGACCCATTCCCTTCCGCACAATTTACTGAGCTTGTGCCAAAGCTGGAGCAGTAGCTCATTGCGCTCTTGTAGTTGGTCGCGCATCGACTGCTCAAGCTGTGCGATCCTCCTGCGATCCTGACTCTTGTTGGTCTCGAGCTCAGCGATGCGAACATCCTGGCTGCTTGCAGTACGGGTAAGGTGCTGGTGAGACTTCTGGAACGTGTCGTACTGCGACTTGGTGTTGCGGTGGGCAATGCGCTCCTTGTCGAGCAATTCGGCAAGTTTGCGACTCTCAAGGGCGTGCGACTCGAGTAGCGAATCGCGCATCTTGATGATACGATCTTTCTCCACAAGCGCGGCCTTACTGGCATCCAGATCGCGGATCGTATTCTCAAGCTCCCGCTGTAACTTGGCGATTGACTAAGACTGTTAGCGTAAACCCCCCACAAATACGAGACATGCCAACTCACCTTGAGGAGCGAAGAGCGGGTACCGTTGAGGTCACCGAGAGCTTCACGAAGATTATTCTCAAGCTCCATCAACCTCTCCTTCCACTCTGTCGCCTCAACCTCTCTCGACGTCAAGTTCTTACGCAGACGACGAGCCTCATCCTTGGCCGCTGACGCTTCCCGGTTGAGCTCGTTGACGAACTGTTGGACCTCCTCCTTCTCCTGGTCCGCCACGATTTCTCGCTGGTGTCGCTCTTGTTGGAGACGGTTCTCCAGTTCCTTGACCCGTTCCTTTTCTTCGCGGATGCTCTGTTCGGCATTGGCCATCGCAGCTTCAAGATCGCCGATGCGTATCTTGTCCGTCTCTTGCTCTTCTCGTAGGAAGGCAATCTCTCCCTGTGAAGACTCTTGCTGTACCGAGAGTCGCTGGTTCTTGTCATTCGCCTCCATGAGTTTCTGCTCCAGCTCTTCAAGCTCCTTGTTCGACGAGTCCAATTCCTGCTCGAGCTGTTGGATGCGTCGCAATTTGTTCTCTTGGTCATCTTCAAGTCGTATCAGGGCTTCGCTCATCTTGCGCATCTCTTCCTGCAAGGCGTCAAAGTTTTCTGAGCGGTCCTGTAGATCTGCTTGCACTCGTTGCATCTCCTCGGCTTGTTGATCAGCCTCTGACTCCAACGCATCAATCTCTTCTTGAGCCTCCTTCCGTAGCGCTTCAAATTCGCTCTCCATCTCGTTCTGCTCACGAAGAGCTTCGTCGCGTTCGGATTGCAGAGCAACAAGGTCATTCATCGCATTGTTGAGGTCCTCCTGCAGAGCCATTGCTGCTTCTTCAGCCTGTCGCTTGTCGCCAATAGCAGCTTCAAAGTCCTCCATGCAAATTTCAAGCTCGCGCTGTAACTCTTGATTCTGTAGCTTGACCTCACTGAGTTTGTCGCGCATCTCGTTCATCTTGTTCTCGAATTCTTCGCGGTCGGCTTCCTCCTCGATCTGCGTCCGTGTCTTCATGCTACCCCGCGATTGGGGCCTCTCCATACCACCAACCTGTGAAGCTGATCGCTCAAGGAGACTGTCAATTGTTGAAGGGGCGGGCCGACCTCGTCGCTGAGCCATCTTGAGATCCTCAATCTCCTGGTAGAGGCGCTCCTTTTCACGGTTCCTCGAAGTCAGCATAGATGTCTGCGCACCAACCTCGCGTCTCAATTCAGCGTTCTCGTGACGCAGCTGCTCACTCTCGCGACGTAGTTCATCAACGAGTGTGGTCGCAGCACTAAAATTGCCATTTGAGCTCTCCATATCGCCTGAGAGGCCAGAGACAGCTCGACCTGGTGATACATTGCCGTCGCGATGTTTCTTGGTGATGTTGTAAATGTTTGTCGTGTGGTGTAAGCCGCCCCCGCTAGTCAGGCTAGACATGTCTTGCTTTAGCTTGAACACCTCCTCCCGTAGTCTCTTATTCTCGTCATCGGCTTGTTCTCTGCGCGCAGTCTCTTGCTCCAGAAGATCCTTCCACACATCGGCCTCTTCTTCCCGCTCCATGTTCCCGCTATTTCGCTCGCCAAGAGATCTGACGATATCCGCAAACTTTCGTCGCTCGTTCTCTTTGGTTAAACTTTCTGACCGTAGGCGCTCAATCTCAGTGGCATACTCCTCAACCCGCTCCCGCAAAAAGATTAGCTCTTCTTCTCGCTCTTCATCTCCCATTCGGGCCGTTTGGTCTGTCGATGATGTACCACTGTGCGCTGTGCTTGGTCGTTCTCCCTCATCTCGGACTTGCTTCTCCAATTCTTTGACCCGCCTCCGCAAAACCTTGTTGTCACGTTGGAGTACCGCCAGACCAGTCTTAAGGTCGACGTTTTCCGAGATCATTTCCTTGATACCCTCTTCAGACAGCTTGTCGAGGCGATCGCTCAAGAACATAACTTTGAGCTTGAGATCGAAGTTTTCCTTTGACAGCCTCTCAATCGTACTGCTCTGTTCCTTGAGCGTCAAGTTCTTGCCCGACCGGGCGGTGTTGACGGAACCCATGGCGATTGAGGAATGTTTCCGGGGTGTTTCAAGTCCACCCTTGTACTTGTACTCCTTGGCCAAAGATTCGGGTACCTGGACGTTTCTAACATGCCGCGCGATGACCGTATCTGTAGGCGCTGTAGTGAACCCTTCCTTAGAGGGCTTCGGTGTTTCTAGCAAATCCTGTCGCTGCCGTTCGGGACTATCGACTTCGTGAAGCGGTTCGAGTTGCGGTAATGAGGTATCAGTGTAATCCTCAGCGCCGAATGCTGATCCAACACTACCCATGCTTCCTATGCTGATGGATCGTAGCATTGGATTGCTGGGATTTCGTAGCATTCCAATTGCGGGGACTGCACCGCCAGACTGTAAGGCGTAATCGGTACCAAGACCAACAGTCATGTCACTGCCTTCATGAGACTCGGGATTCGTAGCAAATGAAGATGTCGATGATCGCTGGCTTCCAAAACGACTGCGCAGATATTTTGGTCGTCGGCTTCGAAGCGATTGACCAGGGGTGCTGCCCGCATCGACCTTTTCGGACAAGGAATGGGTTCTTGATAAAGGGGCCTCGTTATCGCCAGCGCTAGATACTTGTGAGCTCTCCTGTTCGGTGTCGTCCTTTTCGCTCTCGTCGTAGCTTGTGTTGCGATTGTCAGGCTGGCTCGCCATGCTAATAGCGCGAGAAATAGTCCGTCGTGTTGCAGCTGCAGTCGGTGACGAAAAGTTCTCAAAGCCGGAAGTATTCGTGCTCGCGACAGTCACATCGTGGTCCTCTTCTTCTTGATGTCGCTGCAGAGGCTGGGGAGCAGGCGCAGGCTTTTTTGTCGGCGAATCGAATTGGTACGTGTCGTCGACGCCGCCCTCCAGGTTCGTGGATGCAGTTGGAATGGGCGACAAGGCGGGCAAGAAGCTAGACTCCACGTCCCTCAAGTGGCGTCTAACGTCCTCCTCAGTCAAAGAATCGTCATGTCCCCGTGTGACATCGACGGAAATAGGGTCGAAGTAGCTGGTTTCAGGGGCAGAGTGACCAGGCAGGTGCAGCATCGAGTCTTCGTGGCTTGTGGGGGGATTGCTGGTGGCCTGGGGAATTGTCCGGGCCTGAGATTTGGCGTGCGTATCATCAACGGTTATCGCAATGTCGTGTGGAGATGTCGCTGTGGTTGGGTTTGTTGGCTGGGCTTGCGACGTGTCGGCGGCTGTATCGTCAGTCATCTCTGATGTCTCAGTGGTCTCCAGATCATCGCTGCCGGTGTGTGAGACGCGATGGGCCGTCTGTGGACGCGGCCCGTCTTTGGTGCCGCATGGACTTGGGCTTGGGCTGGGAGCCTGAGCTTTTGGGCTCTGGCTGTCTTCTTGCTCATCGTTGGCCATGATGCATTGCGGCGACCGCTATGCGAGGCAGCTTTGGTGTGCTGTGCTGGTGGATTTTGATTGATGCAGATGCGAATGTGGATGGAGATTGTCGGGTATTGAATGGGGATGCTGAATGTTTTGTCCTTCTGGGCATCGCCCGCCATAAGCTCTCACTAAAGAGAAAACCTGACTGCGCTAAAGTGTATCCCTTCAGGGCGCCGTCGATGGTGTATCAATTCAGCCAATCATAATGTGTATCGTTCCCCCTGCGCTGGTTGTTTAGCGGCGGTTGGAGGGGAAATAGCGGGGCTGATCCATGTGGTCGAATTGAAGCTTGGCTCGTTGCTTGGGACAACCTGTCAGCGCTTTATGCACTGGAGTGTAGAATTCAATGACAGCCCAGTGATACTCGAATTCACAGTAAAGCCTCGTCATGGATGCAAAGATACGAGGTGATTTACACTTTTGATTCAGCCTGAGACAGTAAACTTGCTTCTGATCGTCAGATGCCGGGTTGAAACAAGGGTTTGAGTTGGAGAAGAGAACTAAATTCCTAAGCGAGTAAGCAATTCGTATCGAAGTGAAACAATCCTTCATCAGATTCGTTTATTTTGTGGATTGATGGATGATTCGCAGGAGTTTGATCTACAATGCTCCGTGGCAGTGATTCACGTCAACCTTGATGTCACTCTAGACCCATCGAATTGAAGTAATTATGTCATATTAATTCATGCCCACTATTTGAGCTTCCATCATTAAACATTATCCCTCTCTCTAGTTAGAGATCTTGGGGTCGACCTTGTTGCTGGAGTATTGTTAGCCACAGCTCAAGCCACGATAATGACAAACGCCACTTACCCAGTCTGCTTCTCGTACTGGCTGCGGGCAAAGTCGGTGGCCTTCTCCTGGTTGTCGCGGGAGATGTTGAAGCCGGCCTTGTTGTTGAGGAAATCAACACCTATGAATGCATTGTGAGTGATTTGTCAAGGTCAGTGAGGGATTTGAGGGGTATCTACCCTTATCGACGTAGTCCTCCTGGTTCTTGGAGTCGGTCTTGGAGGCGTCACCAGACTTGGAGCCACCAGACACAGCGTTCTTGATAAAATCCATTGTGAGTTTGAGTGGGTTGATTTGGGTTGTAGATGTAAGTGAAGTGGGTTGGTGAGATGAGACGCACAATCAAGCGGCGGCATCCTGTCCTTCTTATACCTCTCAACCCGCACCTAATGCTAATAATAACGAACCATTTCCGACTTTGTTCAAGTCTCTTTTACAGAATGGAGAAATAAGACCGGCAGATCCATTCGATCTCACCAAAGTGCCAACATCTGCATGCCCCCCCTCTTTCGTCATCTCCCACCTTGCAGGGATTCTACCTACGTCACTTCGGACCCTGGGTTACCAAGACCGGCTCCCTATCTCACGGCACGGATTGCCGGTGCTGATTCTAATTCCGGCATATGACACTGGGTATTTCATCATGGACGTTTCAGACACGGAAAGGTTCTTGGCTGATTGTCGCGATGCTTTCCTGGTGAGGGGTAAGTGAACCTTGGGTCGAGGCCTTGCCGTGAAAGCTGAGCTAGTGACACCGCCGTGCAATGGGAGCTGAAAAGATAACAGGAGAGCTAATGAGGATCGAGCAAAGCGTCGGGGGCCAAAGGGCCCAGAGCTTCTCTCAGTTAGTTAGCTCCAAGATTGAGGGAGCCAAGGAAACAACATGTGATATCCCTTCATCAAGGTCATTTGATGATATGCATAATGTAGTGCCAATTAATGTTCTCGTCTATACTATTCCGATAGAATGCCTGTAAATGCACCAATGTTCTGTTCCGTTCGATCCAACTCCATCCAATGCAAACAATCATATTGTAGCAATCATGCAACTCCAGGCTTCACGCCATGCTTCGTAACTTCGTCATTAATCCAATTATTCCCCCTCTGTATTTCCCTCATTTGTCGGTCATGAGTTGACAAAGACTTGGTACGCCATGATCATAACCCAGATGAAGAAGACAGTGCCAACAAGAGCCATCGCAAAGACAAGCTGCCATGATTGACCTGCACAAGTTAGCGATTGAATCTTGACCACAAATCATGAGTCGTCAACGCACAGATATTTCGTTGTTGAAGCCACGCCATCGTCGCCATGCTCGTGCCCTTGGGGTTGCTCCCAAAGACTTGTACATCGCACACGCTCTGAATAGACCCGTCCGGTCCAAACAACTGTATCGCTACAACGACAAGTCCCACGAGCCAGAGGATAAAGAACATGAAACCGCCGACCATTACGATAGCCGGGAGTAGGCGTCGTTGGGCGATGAGCCAGAAAATACCGAGGATGAACAAGATCGAGAGAGAGCCGACGGTGATGAAGTAGGGAAAGTACCTGGAGTTGTTAACAACCCATTTCTCAAATGAGCTGCGCAATGGGAGACGTACCATGGAATTCCAAGCTCAAGTTGAGTCTGGATCTGTATAAATGTCGCGAACACGCCAATGATGCTCGTCGACGCGAGGAGGATAACAAAGATCCAGAAATTCAGTTGCAGAGGAGGCCAGTTGTATGTTCGAACATGTGTAGATGGCGGAGGACCATCGTAGGTCATTGAGGATCGTGTGAAGCTCGTTCCAGTCCATCCTGTCGTGCCGGTCAAGCCGGTAACTGTTGATTTGGCGACCATTTCGTCTGTATCAACCAAGAGTGAATAGCACGCTCAATATGTCGTCCAAGTCGTCAAGATATAGTATAAGTCGTCGGATGCCCAAGAATCACGCGTCGCTGATTGTGTCTTTCCGCAATGCCAAAAAAGACTGCCACGTCGCAGAACAGCCCCGCCGATCGGCGACCAGTTGATTCCAGCGTCGCCTTGAAGGGAACCTCAATCCGATTCCCTCGTGAAGATAGTTTGGATGCCTCAAAATGAAGCGCTGCGTTGATGCCTCACGCGTCTAAATCTCTCGTCGAAGGGGATTCTCGGCGTTTTCTGCGCGTCCAGTTGGGTCGGGGGTTTTAGGTGTGGAGATGGTGGTGCGTTGGCTGGGGATCTGACGTCGGGTCGAGATGCCAAGAGATATCAATTGAGGCCTCTTGTTAGGTATTAATCACACGATAGCGATTAGTGTCTTGGTGTTTTGATACTCAGGAGGAGAGATACGTAGAAGAAAAGCAAAAGGAAGGAAAAAAGAACAAAAGTCAACAAGACAGGGGATGAATACGTGCTGTCCAATTGAGGTCAAGTGTGAAATTACAACAAAGCGTTTTTGGGTGAGGCTTCTGTAGAGGGGGTTGGTTGGTGGCTGGGGATGCGACGCAACAGGGGACGATGACGCTGCGATGGCTTCTGAATGGTTACACGTCAAAAGACAAGATCCGTTTTCCGGCCGTTAAGATGAATTCTTTACGATTGATTTTACGATTGATCAGAAGATCGGAGAAATTATTAGTTATGTTTCAGTACCGAATGTGCCGGAATTGAAGTAGTCGGCGATGCTTTCATCAAGTCCCGAGGAAAGAAAGACATTTTATTTCGAGAGTGATCTCGCAGCGCAGCCAGCGCTTGTATGTACCTAATGCATATGCACCGACCCAATTCCATTCATTCAACTCAAGGATATCATCAATCGTCTCACAAGTACCGTCCCTAATTTACATTTACAAAAGAGTCTCGCCAAGAGCACACCGCACCAGTGAACATCCGGCGTGGATTGTGTTCTGCTCAGCTTGCTTACCATCTGCGAGCTGCGGGTTCACCTCGACAAGATCAATGGCGACAAGGTTTCCTGTCTCGTGCACGCTCTCGCAGATGAAATCTCCCTCGCGCAGAGTCAGTCCGCCGCGGACGGGTGTGCCGGTGCTGGGTGCCCACATGGGGTCGAGGGCATCGACGTCGAAGGATAGATGGATGGGGGTGTCGTTTCCGATGTGGGCGAGAGCCATCTCGACAACACGGCCGATACCGTGTCTACAAGAGTTAGTAAAGATCGTGGTCGTCAGAATGAGGAAACTTACCGGTCGACATCGTGCATGCTAAAAGCCTTGATGCCATGCTCACGGAGAATCTTCTTCTCGCCAATGTCAACAGATCGAAGACCAATGTAAACCAGCTTCTTAACGCTCAAGCGCATGTCATCCTCGAGCCAGCCAAAGTACTCTTCGTTGTCCTCCTTGGCAAGACCAGTCAAGAAAGCAACAGGCATGCCGTGAATGTTTCCGCTATCGCTGCTCTCAGGAGTGTTGATGTCCGCATGCGCATCAACCCAGATAACCGCAATCTCACGGTTCAGCCTCTCCCGCGTAGCCTTGGCAGTACCAGCAATAGTACCAATCGCGATGCTGTGATCACCACCGAGGGTGAGGGTCATGCGGCCCTCGCGCGAGTGCTCGTATGTGTGCGATGCGATCCTGCGGGTGACGGCGGAGGCGTGACGGGGCTTCTTCATACCGCGGTAGTCAGGGTCAGAGGCGGGCACAAGGTCCTCGAACTGCTGGACGGTCTCGTCGCCGAAGAGCTTGTAGCCGAGCTCGTCGCGAATCTCGGTTAGGAGGCCGGACTCGATGAGGGCGGCGGGACCAATGTCGACGCCGGCCTTGGGCTGGCCGCCGGAGAAACCGACGGCGACGATGCCGACTTCATCGGGCTTGGAGAGGAAGCGGCTGTTGACGAGGCCGGTGTTCATGATGGGCGGAATGTGGGGGGTGACGTAGAGGTTGTGATGTGATAAGATAAGGAGAATGAAGTAAAGATAAGAAGTGAAAGACAAGTTGATGAAGATGGGTTGAGTTGAGTTTGAGAAGAGAGATTGGGTGGAAAGAGATGGGAAGACGCGTCCATTTGTATTCGGAGGTCAAAGACATTTCTCATCCTCTCTCGGCCTCTCTGAACCCTCTCATGGCTGCAATCGGCCGGCGGCACAGACACACATCTCGCTCTCCCCAAGACAATGGAATATGGATAAGGTAATAGCGTCGGTCTCGGACGGGCGCGGGGGTTTCTCTTACACTCTCCAAAGGTTATCAACAGCCTGCGACTGGCACATGTCAAGGGTCATAAGACAACCATTTCGAGTCTAGACAAGATACTGTACATACGGAGATACAGATGCTGTGATTCTGTTGGTCCCGCTCATCTGGGTTTGGTTTCTCTTACGCACATCTTCTCCAGTTTTTCCCACTCGCTATGTGTCCATTCAATTCCCGCCTGCTCCAAAATCCCCGATTCCCCAACTCGAATAGGTCTCCTCCACTTTGAGTCAAGTGCCGACGATATATATCCTATGTTTTTCGCCTTGTCCAATACCTCTATATCTTCTCACAACATTATTGTCTTCTTTCACATTGTCTCTGCTGTCCTTTGCCGGCGGCCATGGACGTGGGATGCACCGCTCACAGCCGTAGATAACCTCTATTGGTCTTATGTAATGTTAGGTAATACCTCTCGCGCATGCCATGGTCGTGGTCGGCACTCTTTACCCCTAAGTTACTAGCTGTGTTTTCGACGGAGGAGTCGGCGCATAAGAGTCGCGGGTCTGCCTTCCCCTAAGTTACTAGCTGTCTCTGCAACTTTCCCCTAAGTTACTAGCTTTCTGGAGTTTGTGTCTTGTCTTCGTTTTTGCGTCCCACGCTCCAGCGCCCGCAAATTGTTTCCATGGTTGGGGCTTGTTATCAAAGACCCAGAAATGGTCCGACGCGACCCGGTTGAGATGGAACTTTTTACGCAAAGACAACGAAAGGTCGTAGACCGATCTTACGCCGACGACGAATGTTCGAGAGTACATGATGCTGTCAACGGTCATGGAGTGAGGCCGGTTTATTTCCTTGAGCTGGGGAAGCTCCGGAGCCGCACCTTTTTACCCCACCACTAACAATTTCTCACTGAAGCTGGCGATGATCTCGACGCTTTGTTCTCGACAGACCGCCAACTCACACATTCAGTGAAGACACGGAGATTGAGAAGCGAAGGGATTGTCCGGCCTTGGCGACACAGAAAAGATCCTCACATGACGGATCGCGGATCTCGAGACGGATGCGGCAGGTCACAGAGGGATTTAATATTCTGGCAATTATTGGCGAAGTTGACAGATCACTCTGTTGGACAAGTGAACAAGATAAGCAGCAGATTGGGGTAGGACAAAAACACCGAGGTCATTCGCGATATTCCCCAGCCCAGGCGAGCCAATGGACATGGTCACATCATGAACAGAGCAATAGGCTGGTATGGAATGAAGGACTGACGTAGGCTGACTCAGTAGATCAGCTGACTATCCATATGGAAAATTCCATGACAGCTCGTATTCATGACAGCGGGCTTTTTAGGCTCTCGTTTGTTTCGGGTGTGTTCTCCACTGGAAAAAGCTTAGCATCTCGATACCCTGAGAGTATTGAAGATGGAGGAATGTATTGAATTGCTGGTTTGACGAGATGGGGCAGAGTTCACTGCCGGTATTCTTGTGCTAATGAACCGGCAGTCTGTCTGAGGATGGGTCGTGCCAAGCTGTCAGCTTCGAGGTTTGCTTCTATTCTTGATTCAGGCGCAAGATCCCATACATCTGTCTCTGTTTGGCAGATCTGTGTTGTAAACACTCACTCCAACGTTTGTCAACGCGATCTACCCAGTCGGCGTTGTTGCAATGAGATTGTGATAGCCAAACATTCAGCCGTGATCAACATTGACAAACAACCACTTGTCAGCAAATACCCTCCTAACGGCATGTAAACAAACAAAGAGGCAAATTCGATATCCACTTGATCTCATCCAATATTCGACAATCCATGGATCTTTGGTAGAGATCGCGTGCCCGGGAGCGGAGACTAGCAGCCACACCGTTCAGGGGCTCAATTCAAACCGCTGCATGCGCCGTCGGGAGGAAGGGATTAGATCGATTCTGTGCGGCTGAAATTAAACAAACTATTTCGAGAAACATAAAAAAGCTTGGCTATCGAAACGCCGTTGTGAGGCATCCCGCGTGTACCTCGCAGTACGATAATTCAGTGGGACTTTGGATTGTAACTTGATAGATGAAGCTAGAAGTGGGCAGGCTTATTTGTTAGTAAGTGCCTGTTTCTTTTGTGCGGTGAGGAATGATAAGTAATATTCATCGCTATGTCTATCCAAGTTGCAAGTTGATGAGAGCATCCCTGTAGCTGTAAGCCTGTAATCAGAAACAGCTCTGACACGCGTCCCCTCATGGATCATGTCCATGTCCCAATGAAACTGTGCAACTCGCACCAGCCCGCTTTGTCCTCATCACAGGCGACGTTGCAAAAGAGGCCAATCTCTCCCTTGAACATGTCTAACCGATACATACTCTAGCAATGAGATTGGCTACTCTCTCTGAGACACCAAACACGTTTCCCGTCAGATCAAACCGCCTGTGCTCTCAAAGTACCACCTACTGTACAGAGAAACAGCGCCACAGCAGAATACAACCTGACGCGTGTAAAGCGTCTGATCAACCCCTGATTTATCCAAGTCTAATCCCAAGATGCAACAGATGATGTGGATTTTCTCTTCTGTAGCGCCTACAGCACCTGGTTCCCCTGCAGGAAAGAAAAAAAATAAGAACCACCGACCAATGCAAAGACCCACAGAAACGTCCCCTACCTTACTCCAAAATCGCCCGTCCAAAGCCCCTGAGCTGTGTACCTCCATCTCCCGCAGAGTTAGTACGGTGGGAAGAGGTATCTCTGGCCGGCAGCTAAATTGGTTGATCCCACATTTTAGGTTGTGCTAGTCTGAAGTTGGAGCTGTTCCCTGCTTGCTATTTGAGATCGCACGCAAATTGATTGCTTGCAAGCTCCTTTCAATTCTAACTAAACTCCTCCCTCATTCCATTCCAGCGATTCATGTTCCTTTTTCGTTATTCTCCTAAACCTTCCTCTCTCTCTCTCTCTCTCTCTCTCTCTCTTGTCTCTTCCTCGACTAGAAGAAAAAAGCCTCACATTGACTTGGCGTGGATATCTTGTTCTTTCTTCCAGATAAACCCCCTTTATTGACAATCCTTGTCTGTCCAGTCTCTTCCTACTGTACAACCTTTGAACCCACCCTCCCCACGTTACGTTTAAACACTGCAGATATACCCAAAACGAACGACTTGGCATCTTCCGTTCCCGAAGGGCCAGACTCACAGATCGATTAATCATGTGTTGAAAAGAGCGACTGCTTTTTATCATCTTCGACGTTTTCTTCCTTTTTTCTTCGTCGCTAGTCTCACAAAAACCTTCGCCGTCTTTCTTGCCCCGCGATCGACACACCTCTTTCTTTCCACTACCGCATTCGTCATCCCTTTCGCCCTCCTCCAAAAGAAAAACCCTGCGCATTTCGATTTCTGTCGCTGGCGTCAGATTTCTGCGCCGCAATCGGCCACGGTCATTCCTTGTCGGATAACTCGAATACCGACGACATGCCCAAGATGCTTGCGCCTGGGTTCAGGACGCGGCGCACCTCCTCCTTCGTTCGATTTGGCGCCCTCGCTGCTCTCGTTCTCTTTGCGTTTTGGTCCTTTAGCAATCGCTCTCCTGCACCGTCTCTGCTGCCAGTACATAAATCACAACCTGCTGTTGCTGATGGCGCTGATTCGTTTCCTGCGAAAGAGGCGGAGCAACCTGTATGTTCTCAATTGCGCAGGCTTGGTGACACGTGCTAACTTGGGAAGTTCTCAAACAAACCTGTACAGGGCGCTCATCCGATTGACAAGCTCATCAACGACGCCGGAAAACGATACAAAGATATCCTCTCCAGAGAATCGCATACCCTCGAAGAAGCAGCCCAAGCGTACCGTAAACGCCGTGGTCGTCATCCCCCTCCAGGTTTCGACAAATGGTGGGATTTCGCCAAGCAGAACAACGCCATTGTGGTGGAAGAGTTCTGGGATCAGGTTTACCACGATATTGACCCGTTTTGGGGCGTTCCTCAGCCTATTATCCGAAAGGAGGCGTACAGCTTTGAGATGTCGATCCACATTCGAAACGGTAAAGCCAATTCAACGAGTGATTGGTTCTGGACGCTCATTTGGCTTGATATGATTCGCTCTATTGAACACATGGTTCCTGATCTGGATATGCCGTTGAATGCGATGGACGAACCCCGACTTGTGGTGCCGTGGGAGGATATTGATGGATACATGACCAAGGGCGCTGCGTCGCGGAGCCTATGGCCTGCGAAAGAGGTCGTCTCGGAGTTTCAGAAGCTTCCTACTGCTGGGCGACATGATAGGGGCGTCAGAATCCCTTTCAAGCGATGGGAAAGAACCAGTACGCCAACCCGATATTTTCTTTGACATTTGCTAACAGTTACAGGTCCATACTGGCCAATTGCCCGTCGAGGATGTCCCCCAGACAGTCCAGCTCGCCAAGCACCTCTAAAAGAATCCTTCAATCATCCCCCCGAAATCGACATCTCCAACGCTGAGAAGCACTCTTTCGCAGGATACGTCTCCAACTTCACACTATCGAACGAAATCTGCCACCAACCCGACCTTCAAGGCCTAAACGGTCTTTTGATCAACCCCATCTCTGTGTCTTCTACAAAAGTCCTATTTCCTATGTTTGGCGGCTCGAAACTCGCTATCAATAATGAGATTCTGCTCCCGCCGCCGATTTACTGGAAGGGAGAGGATCGCTTCACGGGCGGTGAGGATAATGATGTGGAGTGGCAGAATAAGGGCAACACTGTGGTCTGGCGTGGTGTCGCGACAGGAGGCAAGAATAAGGCCGAGAATTGGCGCGGTTTTCACCGTCATCGATTCGTCTCGATGCTGAACCAGACAAAGGTCTCGGCTGTTGAGCACGGTAGGGAGAAGCCTGAGAATTTCGTCCTTCCGTCGGAGCAGTATCATCTTCACGCCCAAGCTGATGGTCGTCTTGGGGAGTGGGTCGGCGAGTGGTCCGAAGTAGGCTTCGTCGATCTTATGTGCTCACCCTCCGAAGAAGACGGACGGTGCTGGTACACTGATCATTACTTCGCCAAGGTTGACGGCATGGACATGCACGAGCAGTTCGACTACAAATACGTTCCCGATATCGACGGAAACTCTTTCTCAGGTCGTTACCTCGGCTTCCTCAACTCAACGTCCCTGCCCATAAAAGCAACGCTCTTCAGAGAATGGCACGACAGTCGTCTCGTGCCGTGGGTTCACTTTGTCCCCATGGACAACAGATTCCAGGACTTTTATGGCATAATGGAGTATTTCAGAGGGTACGGTGAAACGAGTGGTCACGATAAGGCTGCGCAGCGAATTGCGCTCGAGGGCAAGGAGTGGGCGAATAAAGTGCTCAGAAAAGAGGACATGCAGATTTATGTGCTGCGGTTGCTGTTGGAGTATGGGAGGGTCATTGCGGATGATAGGGATAAGATGGGGTGGGTTGATGATGCGCTCAAGGATCCGTCTATCGAGAAGACGTGGAGCAAGTTGAAGATATGATACATCATTGTGTGGAGTTGGCCTTGATTTGGTAGGCGATGGCGTTTTGGCGTGGTCCATTTTTTTATGTTTTGTTTGATGCATGCATGTCGTTTTGCTCTACGGACAACGACCGGGGTTTATGGCATCTAAGTCAAGTACAGTACATACAGCTCTGAATGAGTTCTCAGTTCATTGTATCAATTATCATGATATACAGTTCTATTTTGTCTATAGTGTGGTGATATGGTACATTTAAAGTATTTAATATGCTATAGTCGTACAATTTATGCAACGCCGCCCATGCTGTTACCCTTAGTCTCGTCGTCTTGAGGTGCGTCAATGTCATAATCATCCATCAATCTCCCCACAAGCGTTGTATACTCTGGAGCAAACGGCCACTCCAGATACGCTTTCATAATATCCGTCCATTGTTCCTGCGTAACACAGCGCGCTACCAGCGCTCCATGTTTCGAAAGAGGAGATCCGCCCAGCTCAGGGTCATGAAGCGACGGGATATCAGCTGCACAGTCACCGAAGCCAGGCCACGCGCCGTCCATTGCGCTCTTGACTGGCGCAAGCATGTACTGGAACCAGTAGCGAAGTATGGAATCTGAGATGGTGCCGTTTCGCGAGGTCGGGCCGTGCTGGCGCGTGTACTTGCTCATGGCCTTGGGCTGCAGGTCCAGAAGAGCGAAGGGCATGCGGGGGTACATTTCATCGGCGCGGGCGGCGAGGGGCTCGAAGGGGCGGCGGTCCCAGAACAGAGTTGGTGTCTTTTGGCGGAAGAGGTGGTAGTTGTCGCGGACCATGAGCCATTCCTTGCGTGTGTTTTTCTTGACGCCATCGAGACGGGCGTCGAATTCTGCTTCGGCGGCGGCGAATTCTGTGGGTGATGTCTTCCAGAGCTCGTTGAGGACTTCGCGTTGCTGGAGGAGTTCGAGGAATAGCTGTGAATCTACCGCGTCGTACTTTTCGCGGTAGCGCAGCATTTTCAATCGTTTCGATGCCTCTGAGGCGTCGTCCTCTGCGAACGCTGTTTCTAAACCTTCGAGCTCCTCACGGAAAGGTCGGTTGTGTCGGGGCGGGAAAACGCCTGCGAGCTGCTTGTTGGCGAGTTTTTGGTTGGCACTGAGATTTTTATACACGATCGTCTCGCGGCCCTTGGGCATCGTCAACCCAGCTTCCTTCATGCGCTTGAGGCAGTTATAGCCCGACTCCATATTGATCCACTCATCGCGGAGCTCATAGCGATCTTCGACCTCGACGTCATGGCCGCAGATTTCATGCAGCCATTCGAGGGAGAGTTCTGCTTCGAAGGCGCTGCGTTTTCGACGGATGGCGCTTCGTGGGAGGAGGCGCCGTTTGTTGTCGTCGGAGCTCCATACTAGCATGCGAACGAGACCGTATTGTTGGAAGAGAGAGGCGGTGCGGATGCTGGACATTAGCTGGTAGAGAACCATTGTGCTGACGCATTCGAATGATTGGTACTTCTTCGGTGGGCAATAGCACAGGTTGATGTTAACGAGGAGTGTGTCGTTGCGTTCGGGCTCGGCGGCGGGATCGCGGATGGTTTGGTGGGGGAGGGATTCGAGGATGGAGTTTAGGTCTTTCCAGAGGATACCAGCTTTGGGAACGGCTTCGACGTTGGGCTTGTCGAGAAAGTCGCCTAAAAACGGCCTGTAGAGCTCAATGTCGGGTTCCATGAGGATGTGTTTTCGGGGCTGCACGAGATCATGGAGAGTGCGACTCCAGAGGCCGGGGCCGGGGTTGATGTCGACGAGGTCGCATCCTTTATGGCGATCGAGGGAGGGGCCGATGTATTGGGCAATATCGTCTACACAATAAGCTTCAAACCAGCAGATTGAGAGGAAATCATACCGCATAGACTTTGGCTGACGATGTTTGCGCGGTGCTTTTCACCTTTGGGCGCTTTTGGGCGGCCGGGCTTGTGAGACCAAGTCCATAATCCTGTATCTTGTAGGCGTTGGGAGAGTTCGTTTGAGGGTTCGAGTTGTTCGTTTGAGATTTTGTTGGAGGCGTGGCGAACTAGGGAGGGTGAAGGGCGGATACGCCGTGGGAGTGACGACCGAGCATTCTTGAAGGCGACGAACATGGGAATGTATATGGCGTTTTGGGTGGTCTTGCGGATGGTGGGATAACTGGCGTTGGAGACGAAATTATGTTTTTGCCGTGGGATACCGCTTGATAAGATGGATAAGATAAAGATAGTGGGGCAGTGGTGTTGAAGTGGTTTACAGGCTGACTCTTAGTAGAGTTTCTTATTCATGGCCATTTCTGTTTTTTTCTCAATGTTCTCTTGGACCTCCTTTCTCTCGTTCATATTTTATCGTCTTTCTTTCCGCTTTGTTAGATCCCGAATTCCCTTTGCTGGCGCTGACTTTGTATGGTGATGAACGTTGGGGAGGTCACATTCATCATGAGAGCTATGATCAACCAAGAGCTAAAGGTCGCCAGCCGGTTTCCGAAAGAGTCTGGTACTGGCTGAGTTCAGGGATATTTCTATTCAAGATAAAACTTCGTTGCGTACCAAAAGTCGTTGTCCTTTGTCTATAAAGCTGTGGTTTCTCTTCTGGTTGTTGAGATGAGTTTGTCGGACGGTGATAAGAGGCCATCATTTGAGTGCTTCGTGGGCAGAGATGCAACTAAATCGTGGATCAGGTATTCCCTAAACTTCAATATGGACCCAGATAGGAAATGGTAAGAAGTGTTTCATCCAACAATTCTTTTCTTTGAGCCTACTACACATTGCTGAGGGATGCTTCATCCCAACTGCCTTTCAATAACCTTACCCTGGACTTCAGCATCATCGAGCATCCAGCGCTAAGCCCAATTTGTACAGCTCCCACCATCGTCATTCACAGTATCTGCAAGGGTTGCTCTCCCTGGATCTGTACTCAAGATCGTATATATCAACATTCATTTCATTTACCCACACACCATGTTCCCAATTCAAGCCAAGCTACGAGATAAATAAAAACTCCACAAGACGCCGCCATGCTAAGACATAATCCTGTAAACTCGCTGCCTCCCTGGTGTTATATACATCTGCCTGTCTGCCCTATCATGCGCCCTCGCTTCCAAACTCATTGGTCCACTCAATCTGCCTTGCAATATCATCCTTGGAAACAGTCGGATGCGAATCGTCAAGCGCCATCTCGAAATCCTTCAGCGCAACGTCTGGCGCAAGAAGCTCGTCGGATGAGACGTCGTCATATGTCATCTCGATCTTTTCAGGGTCGCCTGGTGAGCAGGGCGTCAACATGCGCTTGCCGTCTTTCATAACCTGGATTCGTTAGTAAAAACGGGATGATGTGAAGGGGGCAACTTACAGGCTTGAAGTGCGTGGCTTGTAGAATCTTGCGGACTGGTCGCATAAGAGCAGATTGAACAACGTTGGCGATATCACTACCAGACATTCCATCCGACTTGGCTGCAAGAATATTGTAGTCGCTGGCCTGGAGCGACGTCTCAGTATCGCCGATGGCTAGCTTGAACATACGCGCGCGACCGTTCATGTCAGGAAGACCAATATGCACACGGCGCTGGAAACGTCGGCGAATAGCAGCGTCTAATTGCCAGGGAATGTTGGTGGCGCCCAGGACCAGAATACCCTTACTATCGTTGCCTACACCGTCCATCTGAACAAGTATCTCGGTCTTTATACGACGTGAGGCCTCGGATTCGCCTTCACCTCTTGGGCCGCAGAGGGCATCGATCTCGTCGATGAAGATAACTGAGGGCTTGTTTTCGCGCGCCATGGAGAAGAGGAGCTTGACGAGTCTGCAGGGGTTAGATAGAGCACCAAATGATTGCAGCGAACGTACCTCTCACTTTCACCCATCCATTTGCTGACCAAGTCGGAACTGCTGATACTGAAAAAGGTACTGTTTGCTTCTGTCGCTACAGCCTTGGCGAGGTAACTTTTACCCGTTCCTGGAGGACCATACAGCAGAATACCCTTCCACGCCTGTCGCTTGCCCTGGAACAGACTGGGGAACTTGATGGGGAGAACAACAGCCTCCTTCAATGTCTCCTTCGCACCCTCGAGGCCAGCGATATCCTCCCACCGCACGTTGGGCCTCTCCTGGAGAATAGCACCAGATAGCGCGTTGCGCAACTTCTTGCTATCGTCGTCCTCACCAGCCTGCGGCTTCCCCTTGCCAGTTGAGCTGCCGTTAGCGCCCATGATGGCCTTTCCGCCGCCGTTTGCATTCTCGTTCTCGGCTGCGAGGAATTGCTTGAGCTTTTCTGCGCGGTCGAGGTACGTCGCCATCTTCTCCTGCATGGTGACTTTGAGGGCCTTGTTCTTCTCCCACTTGAGGGCCTTGACCCAGAGCTCCATGGAGGACATGTATAGGTCGAAGGCTTTTTGGTACTCCTTGTTGTGGTCGGCTGTGATCGCCTTTTGCACCTCTGCGATGGCGCGATCGCGGAAGTTGGTCGACATGGTGACGTTGTTTGGGGTCGATGAGCGTAAACGTGGGGGGGAGTGGGTGACGAGACTCGAGGCTCCCAGAGGAGAAAGAGGATGCCGAAGAGAGGATCGAGGGGGGAGCAAACAGAGCCTCGAGAGGTAAAAGTCTTTACAAGATGGTGGACGGTGATGAGGCAACAGTGCGGCGGCAAGCAAGCAAGGCAG
Source organism: Fusarium sp. NRRL 52700 (assembly GCA_013396095.1). NCBI lineage: Eukaryota > Fungi > Ascomycota > Sordariomycetes > Hypocreales > Nectriaceae > Fusarium > Fusarium sp. NRRL 52700. The sequence goes on from JAAQRM010000093.1 coordinate 294,434, forward strand.
TAGGTACAGACGGACAGGTACAGGCTGTATGTGGTGGATTGAATTGGCGGGGAAACATCAAGATCCACGGTTGGATTGGATTGATTGAGCGCAATGCTTATAGCGGGGCAGAGAGGGGCTGCACAACCTTTACCTCGACCTTCTCGACCTCTGCCTTGGCGATTTAGGCGACAACTAAAGTAGACTGAGAAAAGACGAATCAGAAATAGGCAGAACCTTTTTTCATCTGCTTACTGATAATTTACCGCTTTTTACATCATCATGTCTGATCCTCAAGCACGGTTACAGGCGCTGTCTGAGGACTTCCAGAAGCTTCAAGGCGGTATGTTTTAGGACATTTGGAAGGGGAATTATGCTGACTGGGAGTAGAACTTCAGAACGCTGTGGCGTCGCGACAGAAGTTGGAGGGCCAGAAGCAGGAGAATCTTGGTGTGCAGCAGGTAAGTGCTGTTATGAGATACAGTCAGCATGGGCTAATGAGAATCAGGAATTTGAGCGTCTACAGGAGGGAGAGACAATCTACAAACTCTCTGGGCCAGTATTGCTCAAGCAAGACAAGTTTGAGGCTGAAAACACAGTCAAAGGTCGTCTGGACTTTATCAGTGGTGAGATGTAAGTATTCTTCCCCCTCACTACGTTTCGCATACTGATATTCTCAGTACACGACTAGAAGACACAATCAAGGAGACACAAGAGAAGCTGGAGAAGAAAAAGACAGAGATCATTCAGATTCAGACTGCAGCTCAAAGCCAGGGCAAGGAAGCACCCCAGTAATGACGAGAGAGATGAAAGAAAAATAGACCATGAGTTGAGTTATATTCTACAGTACGCGGATTATGATAATGCAAATACCTGGCACTTTATGAGCGCCGCGCTAATCGGAGAGTCCCTTAAAAACGCCTGTCGTCAAGTTTCAAGTTCGTGATGTGGTTTAGTTGATCGCCATGATGCTGAAGCCCCAGGGAACGCCCATGTTCTTGTGGTCTTGAGCTGCACTGGGGGAGAACATAAAGTCATGCTTGTCATCTGCAGCAACGGGCTGAGGCGTCACAGCGTCTTCGTCTGCGTCGATAGCAGAGATGATGGCTTCAGCAATGTCGCTCTTCCGAGTACAATTCTCAAAAACAGCATCGCTCTCAATGAGACTCTGCATTAATGCGCGCTGGTCACTCTCCGTGAAGAGCTGCACCTCACGGTTAAGAACGCCATAAGTGACCTTCTCGCCAGTCTGAGCCAGGCGCTGGAAGATTACTGTGAAGGCAGCGATGGCCTGTGCGAGGATACGGGCTTTTTGCTTGGAGCTTAGGTGGGCAAAGATCTCGGAGTCTTCTTCCAGAGCGGATTGGGTGTTGGTGTCGAAGATGGAATGGAGAATGCGGTGCAGGATGTTGCGGCAGGTCAGGTCGAGATCGGCGCTGACGTCGAGCTCGAAGACTGAGGAGATGTTGCGGAGAATGCTGGAGAGGGCGTCGAGAGGGCAGAGGTCGTTGGGGAGGGTGACGTGCCCTTGGTCAATTGTGAAGATGTCAATTGCGGCGTTGACAGCGGCTGAGGGTGTTAGTCGAGGTTTGGGGAAATGTCTTGGGAGGATTTACATCTGCGGGTGGTGTCGATGTCGATCTCGACGCTTGAGACAATAGAGTTGTTCTTGATGGCTTCCATTTTGATGTAAGTGAGTGAGTGAGTGATATGAGAAGTACGAGAGATGTGATGAGCCTGAATTGAGATATGATGCTAGACTTTATAACCTTCCAAGACATGGGGGATACGCCGGCTTTTGAACCCGTTAGCCCCTTACAAAAATTCTTTTCCAGGAGATGCCCAACTCGTTGAGGATACGGCATATTATCCTGGCAGCCTCAATAACAAAGGCCCTCATGGCCACACCGTGGTCAATGCTCCTCTTACCTGAGGTGTCATGGGCGTGGATAGATGGGCCGATAACCGTCCTTCACCGTGGGGTTATTTGGCCGACACGACATGGTGGCTGCATGATCATGATGAAGCTGGGATATGACGCGAAGTTTGGGGGTTGACCAAGAGATAGCTTTCTCTTGGCAGATATATCACGTTCTATACTTCATGATGAGATCTTGCCTGATCGAGGACTCTCCAAACATGAGCATCTGTCCTCCGTCGTCTGTCTTGTTGCCTCTTCTGGAAGCATCTCGTCAAGGATCATGACCCGGTTTCCCCGAGCCTAAACCTTGATTGCTGGAGATTTTTGCGGGCGAATTCTCCCGATGTCTAGAGAGAACAAGCCGGAAGATATCGGGATGCAAGGACAAGTGCTCGAGTTACTGAGGAAACTTCCAAGGAATATCCGACTCGGTGAGACAGCGTGGGGATCGCATTGCAGATGGGAGATAGGATTGTACGATTCACAGCAACTAAACACGCCATCTACTCCATGATTCGAGAGTGGCTGCGACGCCACAGCTATGAGGCTGACGTTTCATCATTTCGGCTTACTTGCATATCCCTCTGTTTTGGAATCAGTATCGGGTAAATGAATTCCCCGCCATTGGGCATGGAGGGGCAATCAATCAAGGTACCGAGCAACGGGCGCGTCGTCACAGGACCCGTCTTTCTCAATGATTCCATCACCAGGCAGCTCTAAAACGTTGGACTGTTTTGAGTAACAAGCCACGCGGCGCCCGACCATGAGCTGGATATAATCCTCGACGACTCTAACACAGTCAACTCCAACTTTGAGAAAAGTCATATTCGTCTTTCATATCTCGCCATGGACTCGAGGATTGCCATGAGGCCGACTAGGCCGCAGACCGTCAAGGAGCTGGTGGCTCAGGCGGAGAACTTCAAGTTTAACACAAACATTCCGGTTAAGCACTGGACACGTGCAGCTGAGACGCTGTACCAGGAGGTTTGTTGAATGTCCCATCTGCATCTTTGTTTGTGCGCAGCTAACGGTGTAGGCTTCGTTTGCAGTCTCGGATGGCGATTTCGGAAGAGCTTACATGATGCTGTATCGACACTCCGTACTGGTTCTCAAGTACATCCCGACACATCCACAGTTCAAAGATCCCGAGAATAAACAGGTGTACAAAACGCTATCGCGACGCATACAACGTGTCATACAAGACCTAGAACAGTTGAAGCCCGAGATCGAGAATGCCGTCAAAGAATGGGAGCGAGTGGCGCTGTCGTCAAAACCGAACGCCGAGTCCGAACCGTCGTCACGATATGAACAGTTTGCAGCGCGCGATCCGAGCCTGACGGGCAATGCCAAGATTCTGGATGCGTTTGACAATCAGGACCTGGCTGTTGATCTTGCGCAGAAGGAATTGATGAGGAGGGACACTGCGAGGAGGGCTACGAGACAGGCGGGGATTGCGGATGAGGATATTATGTCGAGACGAAGAGGTGGGAGGTGGGATCAGTGGGATGGGGCGAGGGTTGGAGATGACGATGATTTGAGGCGGCAGATGGAGGCGACGAGGCATGCTCTTGATTCAGCGCAGGAGAGACGAACTGATGATGATTACCGACCGACGTCGCACACATACAGCTACCCATCGATCTCGAGACCACGAGCCGCCAAACACCAATACCTTCAATACAGCCAAGCCGACCACCGAAAGAACCCGTCGCACCTCCACCAAAAGAACCTCTACACACACCATCATTGCAAAGTCTCCCACCAGCTCTTCCTCGAAAAGTCCCTCTATCAGACTACGCACCTCTCATCCCCTCCCCATCCGCCCAACCCGCCCGTCCCGAAGTCCCCCGCAAAGAAGCCCTCGACACCCCTCCAGCACTCCCCAAAAAAGAACGTCTCACCTTTAAACCAGGCGCATACCTCGAGAACGGCGACCCAATACGCTCGCTCTTCCTCCCGAAGAACCTGCGTCAGAAATTCCTCGAAATCGCAGCGGACAACACCCGCCGCGGGCTGGAAATGTGCGGCATGCTGTGTGGAACACCGATCAACAATGCGCTGTTCGTGCGGTGTCTCTTGATCCCGGATCAGAAGTGCACGTCAGATACGTGTGAAACGGAGAACGAGGAGGTCATGTTTGATTACTGCATGAAGGAGGATCTGTTACTATTGGGGTGGATTCACACGCATCCGACGCAGACGTGTTTTATGAGCTCGAGGGATTTGCACACGCATGCCGGGTATCAGGTTATGATGCCTGAGAGTGTTGCGATTGTATGCGCGCCCAAGTTTCAGCCATCGTAGGTCACGCGATCAAATTGAAGTGAAGAAGACACTGACACTTTCAGGTATGGCATCTTTCGATTGACGCACCCGCCGGGGCTGGATCATATTCTCAATTGCAATCATCAGGATACGTTTCATCAGCACTCGATTGACAATATTTACCGGGGCGCGGGACAGCCAAAGGGTCATGTTTATGAGAGCGATAAGCTGGACTTTTATGTACACGACCTAAGGACGAAATAGAAGATGCATAGCATACATAGTTAGAGGATGCATATTATACATAGCAATGGAGTTATGTGATGAGGTACAGAGAGTGTCACGAACCGTTATTGCACAACCTCAAGTGACTGATTCTGGCGAGAGCTGCATTTGAGGCCCGTGGTATTTTCTGCACCTCCCTCACAGCGAAAGGATCAATAAAGTGCAGCCATACCACACAGTACAGGCGTCACAGTATGTAGACTCGTGCGATACAGATCTGCAGCCTGCCCAAAGTGGATGTTGGGTCGATCTTTATCCCGCTGTGGAGAATGAGATCTAGGGATTAAGATTGGATCTTGGGAGGAGTGGAGACATGGCTCTTGGGCTGGAGGGGACGATCCGATAATGAGGAGGTCGAAAAGGGTGTGAGATTGACGTTGGGGGTAGGGATCTGCAAGCTGAAAATGGGAGCTTGGGTGAGGGACCGGGTGAGTGGTGAGGGATCGACGAGAATTGAGAGATAGGGAGAGGGTATTATTGTCTGTTGCAAATGAGCTGATTTTTCTCTCTATATTGCATTGTCTCAATTGCTTTTAATATTGCTTACTTGTCTAGCCTGTCTAGCCTGTATTAAGGCCATCCAGTCTCCAATACAGCAGAGTCAAAGCAAGGGAATTGTACAAGACAATCAATATCAACCCTCCAAAGAGAATAAACCACGTCATTTTGTCTCTCCCGCCTCCGCACCCTTTTCCTAAAGAGGACTTTCAGCTCTGCATAAGCGACCACTCAGACCATGCTGATTATCAAATGTCTCAGTTGAAAGGGGACCGCGCTAAAAAAGCCTACAGCAGAGCCAGATTTTTATGGAAATGCCGTGGTCGATCAGCCCTGCTTAGTCTGCCGTATTGGGACGGGTTCAGCTTAGCCCGGGTCGGTCCGCTATCGAATTTTGAGCTGCTGGGCTAGGTACGTAGAGGTAACTGACCGTAAGCTTGGGAAGAATTGGATTGGAGAGGGAGAAGTGTGAATTGAAGGGGCTGAAGCCACGACATCATGCGAGCATCAAGGTCAAACCCTCTGAGAGATTGATGCAGGTAGCTACCTAGCTGCATGTGCATTGACATTGTGTCTCGGAAGCAAGACAAAGATCTCAGACATGGCGGAGGGATCTGCCATCACTTACAAATAGTCTTGCTGCCAATGGCGCTGCAGATCCATGGATCTCCAAGGGTGATTGACCTTCTTTTGGAGCTAGGAGGGCGTCCGGCTCCGCGTAAGTCTCGTTCCACGACGTCTGGTTTGTCAATCGGTGTGTTTTATTGGTTTTTTGGGGTGCCCGGAGGTTTGGAATACCGTGCCTTTGTACTGTGTTGCAGCTTGCATGTGCTCGAGAGAAGAGACAAGATAAAGAGGCGTACATCCACCCTCCCAGCTCCCCTCTCCCCCGCTCCTAGCTTTCTCACTGTTCTCGTTGAAGCATCACATCTGTTGTTTTTGCTTTGAAGCTTGATCTACAGCAATCATGGCGGAGCAAAATAACGGAGTAGCTACAAACGGCTACGAGAAGAGAGCTTCTCCTGCTTCGTCGTCTACCAAATCTGAAGCCAAGCCTCTTCCCAACGGCGACAAGAAAGATGGTATCGTCAAGAGTTTCAAGCAACTCCGCGTCGCGAGTAAACGACCGCTCCCGAAGGAGATGGGGGATGGGTCGTACCGCGTTGTGGACAACAGACCGGGTCTGAAGGAGGACATTCGACGGCTGCGTGGAAGAGGTATGTTTACAATCTCATGGTGTAGTGATAATTGAGGGGAGCAGAAGCTGACCAAAGTAGACCTCAAGACACTGCTCGAGATCGTCAAGGCCAAAGTCAAGGGTGAAACTCAGCAGGATGACAAGACCATGATCATGGAGCGCACGATTCAGCTCGTCGCTAACCTGAGCGATCACTCCAAGGTTCAGGAGTCTTTGACGAATAGTTTCATCTCGCAGCTTTGGAACTCGATTGATCACCCGCCTATGCTGTACATGGGAGACAAGTTTCGGTTCCGACAGCCGGATGGCTCCAACAATGTAAGTCTACGCTCCCAATCATTCTCTTCTAATGATGGTGTGTGATTGGTACTGACCATGTAGAACCCGTATCTTCCTCAATTGGGCGCTGCGAGAACTCCCTACTCTAGAACCGTCCGTCCAAAGGGCATGAGTCTCGGTGCACAGCCTGATCCAGAGGCTATTTTCGAGAGCGTCTTTGCAAGAGATGCTTTCAGAAAGAACCCGAATAACGTGTCGAGTATTCTATGGTACTGGGCTACCATCATCATTCACGGTAAGCTCCTTTCACTCACATCACCACTCATCAATTGACTAACTTGCGCAGACCTCTTCTGGACAAACCTCCAAGACCCTAACCAGAACGACTCCTCCTCCTATCTCGACCTCGCCCCTCTCTACGGCTCAACCGAAAAAGACCGCGACTCAATCAGAACCTTCAAAGACGGCCAATTGAAGCCTGATTGTTTCGCTGATAAGCGTCTCATCGGTAACCCACCTGGTGTTCCTATCCTTCTCATCATGTTCAACCGCTTTCATAACCATGTCGCCACGAACCTCGCAGACATCAACGAGGGCGGCCGCTTCTCCAAACCAGCTGAGCACCTCTCCCCCGAAGCTGCAGAAGCTGCTTGGAAGAAGCGCGACGCGGAGCTCTTTGAGACAGCGAGACTTGTTACGAGTGGGTTGTACATCAACATCACGCTCATTGACTACGTGAGAAACATCATCAATCTGAACAGGGTTGACACCACGTGGACACTTGATCCGAGACAAGAAATGGGCGTTAGTGTCGGCACCAAGGATCTTTCCGATAGTGGCACTGGAAACGCCGTCTCTGCTGAGTTCAACCTCTGCTATCGCTGGCACTCGTGTCTCTCGGAGATGGACGACAAGTGGGTTCAGGATTTCTACACTAAGCTTCTCGGTGAGAACTACGGGCCTATGAATCTGCAGACTATGATGAAGGCGCTTAAAGCGTTTGAGGCGAGTGTCGCTGATGAGCCGAGTGAGAGAACTTTTGGCGGCTTCAAGAGAGGGCCTGATGGCAAGTTCAATGATGATGAGCTTGTTGAGGCGCTGGCTACGGCGATTGAACAGCCTGGCGGTGCGTTTGGCGGTCGCAATGTCCCACGCATTATGAAGCCCATTGAGATGTTGGGCATCATGCGTGGGAGGAAGTGGAACTTGGCGGGATTGAATGAGTTCAGGAAGCATTTCGGCCTAAAGGCTTACGAGACGTTTGAGGACATCAACTCTGATCCCTCCGTCGCCGATGCCCTGCGCAATCTGTATCAGCACCCTGACTACGTCGAGTTGTATCCCGGTATCGTCGCCGAGGAGGCAAAGACCCCCATGGTTCCAGGTGTTGGCATCGCGCCGACCTACACCATCTCCCGAGTCGTCCTCTCCGATGCCGTGGCGCTGGTCAGAGGCGATAGGTATTACACCACCGACTACAACCCTCGCCACCTGACGAACTGGGGCTACAAGGAAGTCGACTACGATCTCAATGTCAACCACGGCTGCGTCTTCTACAAGCTCTTCCTTCGCGCATTCCCCCAGCACTTCAAGGGCAACTCCGTCTACGCCCACTACCCAATGGTCATACCCTCGGAGAACAAAAAGATCCTCACAGACATCAAGCGTGCAGACCGCTTTGACTTTTCGCGTCCTGAGCCTACGGCCACACGCATCAACATCATCGGGTACAACGCGGCAAAGTACATCCTCGAGGACCAGCAGAAGTACCGTGTTTGCTGGGAAGAAGGCCTCAAGCACCTCATGGGAGAAGCAGGCGGGCGTTTCATGCTGTCGGGTGATACAGAGCTACACGCTCAGCAGCGCAAGTGCATGGGCAAACTCCTGTACAACGACACGTGGCGCAATGCGGTGAAGTCGTTTTATGCGATGACTGCCGAGAAGCTACTCGCCGAGAAGTCGTATAAACTTGCGGGCAAGACACAGGTCGATGTTGTACGAGACGTGGGCAATGTTGCGCACACACATTTCGTCGCGAGGATGTTCAACCTGCCGCTCAAGACGAGTGAGAACCCCAAGGGTGTGTTCTCGGAGCAGGAGCTGTACATGATCCTTGCTGTGATTTTTGTGTGCATCTTCTTTGACATTGATCCGGCAAAGAGTTTCCCGCTTCGACAGGGCGCGAGGGAAGTTGCGCAGAAACTCGGCGGTATCATTGAGATGAATGTCAAGTTGGCGAATAGCATTGGTGTCAAGGGACTGTTTACTAGCAAGCCGAATAAGAATGATGATCCGCTGGCGAGGTATGGTGAGAACATGGCCAAGGGACTGAAGAAGGCGGGTTTGAGCACGGAGGATATTGTCTGGAGTCAGATCCTGCCTACAGCTGGTGCTATGGTGCCCAACCAGGCTCAAGTGGTAAGTCAAACACCCCCTCTCTTCAATTAGTAAAGGAATGAGTACTGATGAGTTTAGTTTGCGCAAACGCTGGACTGGTATCTCTCCCCAGCAGGTGAGAAGTACCGCCCCGAACTAGCCCGCATCGCCGCCCTCGAAACAGGCGACGAGACAGACGCTCTGCTTCTCGGCTACGCAATGGAAGGCATCCGCATGGCCGGCACATTCGGTCTCTACCGCGAAGCCACAGGCCCCGACACAATCCACGAAGACGACGGCCGCAGCATCCCCGTCAAGGCCGGCGACCGCGTCTTTGTATCTTTCGTCCAAGCCGCTCAAGATCCCAAGATCTTCCCCAACCCTGGCGTCGTGGACCCAAAGCGTCCGCTGGACAAGTACATCCACTACGGCGTTGGACCTCATGCCTGTCTTGGTAGGGATATCAGCCAGGTTGCGCTCACGGAGCTGTTTAGAGCGGTGTTTAGGAAGAAGGGTGTTAGGAGAGTGCCTGGGCCGCAGGGAGAGTTGAAGAAGGTACCGAGACCGGGGGGTTTCTTTGTCTATATGACGGAGGATTGGGGCAGTATTTGGCCGTTCCCTACTAGTATGAAGATTACTTGGGATGAGTAGGCAAATTAGTAGCTGTAGTAATTGGGATGAGGTGTTGTAATGGTGGTTGTAGGTGATGGGTAGATTGTAATTAACTCGCTTTGTTCATGCTCCAAGGTAGCTATTGCACTATCTTTTTCCTGATCTTGGTGCGACAGACTCCGCTTGCAGGGAGTTAGGGGGGCTCAATCAGTGAAAAATATGCTGTAATAAGTCTAATACCTAACTTAATCTAACCAAGTTAGTCGCACCACATCTGTACCTTGACCCCATGTAGACCCTTCAAAATTCCCAAGTCCATCTCGACCTGTCGAAAAGCGACAACGATCATGTCAAAATCCTCCAAACACTCTTTATTCCAATTCTCCTCCGGCAACTTCTCAATATGAGGAACCTGTGACTGGCTTACAAGACTGTCAGCAAACATGACATCCACCTGGCCCAGGCGCTGGAGCTCCGAAGCCAGCGCCAGCCCAGGCGAATTGACGAGATGCGACTGGCCGGCCTTGAACCCTATGCCGACGACGAGCACGCGCTTTGGCGCGAGTATCCCAGAGTCGCTCTCGTGTCCCTCGGCGTGCAGCTCGTCCAGAATGCGAAGGGCTATTCGCTTGGGCCGCTGATGCATCCTCTCTGCTGCCTGTTGCAACAGCGGAAAGTCATTGTTGAGGAGGAGATAGTAGGGGTTGACAGGGATGCAATGACCGCCGACTCCCAGACTTGGGGAGAATGGCATGTATCCAAATGGCTTAGTTGACGCGGCCCTGCATACTTCGAAGGGGTTGATGTTATGGCCAATGCACGCATCTGCCATCTCGTTGGCAAATGCTATCCCCATCATCCGCTGACAGTTTTCATAAAGCTTTGTCATTTCTGCTACTTCTGGGCTTGAAACTGGTACGACGTGGTCAAACACGCGTTGGTACAGCTTGGTAATGGAGTTTAATGACCCGGGGGATACATCATCGAGCCCAGAGACTACCTTGGGGATAGAATGCATAGGTGGCTCGGTACGACCAGGATCAATACGCTAGATGGCCGATTAGTTTTGCTCAAGTAGCGAGTCAGGGGAATTAACTAACCTCGGGAGACATGCCAACAAAGTAGCCATTTGACAAGGCGAGAGGTTCGAGTAGTTTCCGTGTCATTCCCACGGCCACTGAGCTTTCAACCACAATCGTCGACTGTGGCCTTGCCCAGCGTCGGATCACGTCAAGAGCGCTCTCGATGTAAGAGAGATCAACAGACTTGTCGGGCAGGAGAAGAGTAGGGACGGAGATTAAGAAGTGGGTTGCCTGACCGAGATCTGACTCTCGAGTCGTGAAGCGAGTGTTGGGCCGAGTACAGAACTCACGAGCTACTTGTGCAACTCGCTTCTGGCTGACGTCGAACCCGAGGACCGGATAGGCAGTGGAAAATGTAGACACTAGTCCTGTGCCTACAAATCCTATGCCAATGACGGCAACGAGTATGTCTTGTTTGGTGGTCAGAACTTGGTTGCCCTCAAGGGCAGGCTGTTCAATCTTGTGCGGCATGTTGATGGAGATGCGACGAGATGAAGAACTGAACTTGAATAGGTGTATTTGATGTGTGGTTGAGTAGATCTGCTTGGAGTGAGGGATCTTGTCGTAAACAACGAGGCCATATATACTATCCAGTTCACCTGCATTGTCGCATAAGAGGTTTTGATTAATTCTTCTATCTCCGCGCAATGTTCCCAAAGAGGCCATCTACAAGCTAGAATGCCTCCCGTGACGCGGTCTAGACTTTTGCCAACCTTATTCCGGCCATGTTCTGGAAATAAACGGCGTGCAAAATAGGCTAGGCTTGGAAATTAAGCTCGATCAACAACAGGGGCATCATATCATGGACTGGAATGCAGTGCCAAAATGGCAATGGCATCATATTTGAGCAAACATAATGACGAATTAAAACAACTTCTAGACTCCCAAATGGCGCACCTCCACCACGACACATTAGATGAACAATGCATACTTTGTTTGGATTCGGGTTCCTGCGTCTCATGCCCCAGAGGACGGATCTTGCCGAGGCCAGGAACAGGTACCATTCGAGCGTGGCACATACTGGTGAGTCCAGAACAAACGCAGTGATGGAATAAGTAAGAAACTGGCCGTGAGAAAGGCATGCTCACAGCCAAGTTCGCCAATCAATCCAAGGAGACAACCAAAATCGTCACGCCTGCTTCTTGCGGCCGACGCCCTGGAATCACCCGTGGTATGATCTCAAGCCCACCTCATGTTTTGATTTTATCTTCTGTTCTCTGCCGGAATCTGGTGGCTTTCCAAACTGGTGTCAGCAAAGATGCTCCCAAAGCTTTGCCAAGTCACAGGAGAGACCACCGCCGACACTCTCTGGACAAACGGAAATCAACAGCCTGTTCCTGACAGGGGAGGACATTGCTCCGGTAGTGGCATCGAAAAAGAAATCTTGATGCTAAGGGAAGAGGTCTCGGGTATCTCAAACACTACATCCGTCCCGGGACTTGGCCTGGGCGTCGATGACCTGATGGGGAATGTCTCGCAGTCAGGCAGTGCTGAAATGCTCGGCAGCCGTGGACTCACTGTTGAAACCTCGGGATACCCTGAGGTTGATGATCCCGTTGATCCAGCACGAGTCCTCAGTCGACAGGACCTTACCAAGCAGCGTATCATCTTCCTAGGTGCTATTCTCCTGCTCAACATCATCCTGGCCATCACTGCGATACTAGGAAAGGAGTCCAAGATTGCTCTAGCGATGATATACTTCATAAAGAGTAAAGACTTTCTTTCCTCCATCATATCCCCCGTGGGCCTTGTATTTACCAAGGTGCACCAGACACTCTGGGCCCCAGACCCCATCACACAGCGCTGGATCTTATCCCTGATACCGGCATACTCGGAAAGCGAAGAACAAATCGTCAAAACCATATTCTCGCTCCGTGACAACGGCACAGCGCCTCATCGCCAGGTTATGGTAGTGATTCTTGATGGACAGCCCCGAGACATTCGAGGGAACATGACGCGGGTCATCACCCAGCTCGAGAGGGCGTACATCTCCTTCAAGTGGAAAAGGGGAACGTTGCGGATCATTGCCGGCTACATGGAAGACGTTCCTGTTATTGTCCTCGAAAAGCTCAAGAATGGCGGCAAAAAGGACTCCCTCATCCTGTGTCATGATCTGTTCAACTGCATCCGCCCCAACGCGCCGACGTACACGAAGCTCCTGAGAGAAGAAATATGGACTCACATCTTGCCGTCCCTACTGCCAGAGACGGATCAGTTTCAAGGCTTTGATATGGTGTTTTGCACAGACGCAGACTCCACGATTCATAAGGGCGCATTGGCCAAGCTTGCAAATGCTCTGTGCCGCAACAAGAATGCCATTGCCGCCTGTGGCCTTGTTCTTGTGGAGTTGGAGCCTGGATATGAGTGGTCTGTCTGGAATCTATATCAGCAGTTCCAGGTACGTGAAGAAGATTCTGCAGAGAATTGATCGTGCCGGACTGACAGCCCCCAGTATACCTTTGGCCAGTACGTTCGCAGAAGAGCAGAGCACTACATCGGAAAGGTCACATGCCTGCCAGGCTGCATCACCATGATATCTGTCAGGGAGGAGATGGGAGGGGCGATTCAAAAGTACGCAGAGCCTATCACGGGGGCCTTGGTGCTCTCACACCAAGTACAGTATCTTGTAAGTCGATTCTTGATTGCTCACACAGCCTTGGATCTACCATATATAATATCTGAGCTGACCGGTTCAAAATAGGGAACAGACAGAAGACTGACCTACTCAATGCTTTCTCAAGGGAAGCACCTGCATACGCTCTTTGTCCCCGATGCCGTGAGTGAAACAGTCGCTCCCCAGTCGCTACAGCATTATCTTAGCCAGCGGCGCAGGTGGGGATCAAACGCCTACTTCAACAATTACTTCTATCTCGGAGGTGAAAGAATGATCTTGATTACAAGAATAGCAGCGACTATCGAGGTGGTTCGTCTAAGCCTTGTCTACTACCGAGTTCTCAACACGATCATGTTCCTCAAGCGTGTCAGCCATGGAGTGCCGGTCTTGAAACTCATCCCGATGCTTGTCATTGGCCAATTGCCCTCTTGCTGGTTTTTCTGCTCCGTTCTGATCGAGCGGGAGCTCAGGCGCCGAGCACATAAGCTAGTACTAGGGTTCTGCATTAATAAATGCATCTCTCCAATAATGTCAATCATCATCTTTACGAAAGTAGCCATCAATCTTGGCAGTCAAGGTAAATATATGAGATATCTAGACAAAATGAAGAGACTCGCAAGCTAATCAGCTCTAGCATGGGGCATGTCAGGGGTGACTGCGTCTTCGGCGCCAGCAGCAGCTACTGCGGACGCCGGTGGCGTGGCGGATAACAATATATTGAGTGCCTCTGCCATGGGAGCAATAGAGGTCCAAGTTGATGCTGCCATCACTGCTAGTGTAAATAGTATTGCAAGCTTCAGCGGTGTGAGTGTTGAATGTTAGGTACTTAGTTGGATGTATGAATAGTAGACAATAGATATATAAAGAGAGAGTTAGTGATATAGCCACACAAAGACTGGCATAAACATGGTGTTTTGTCTGATTACAGTACAGTAAAACGCGCCATAAACTACGCCAGAGATAAAGAAATAACTTTAAAAGCGAGTCAACAGGTCATATGGCTGTAAGCTCAAGATCCATACAAAACAGGTCGTCTCAAACAACTATAACGTGCACAGACACACAGACACACAGACACACATATATAGACAAATTGGTGTCCTCTAACCTTGTATAATTACACTATCTAGACTACTTAAAAACTGCGGGCAGCGTAACACGTGCCAAAATATCTCGCTGACTGGTAGTTATGTTGGTATTAAAGAACTCGGTAACCACTCTGGTCCGTTCATCCCGCAGGAAGTAATCATAACCTATAATGGCGTTGCAGGGATTGACATAGACTGTCAGCGGCATCCGACCCTCATAGATAATATTCCACTACACAGCAGCGTCAGTCTTGTACCATGAATACCAACCAGCAGAGCAAAACTTACACCCACACCACGGCCGGAAAAGTCTCTTGTCACTGACCCAGTGAATACAGCGCCACCTTTGATGAGCATGTCCTTGGAGAACAGCGGAAAAGTGATGTTGTCATAGCCCCTAGACACCTTGGGGCAGTTTGCGCTGCTTGCAAAGGTGGTCAACGTGTGGTCCACCATAGTGTCATCTGTCATGTTGTTGTAGTCATAGACGGATGAGGTTAGGGACCCGTCGTAGGCCTGGTCAACTCGTATGACCCCCTGAGAGCCGGAATTCTCAAGATATCCTGCGACGATGACCGAGGTGCGCTGGTTCCTGCATTCCTTGTCAGAGGTAGACCGGGGGGTATGCTAAATTGGAAAGCCTACCATCTGTGCTGGACGAAGCTAGTGGTGAACTCGCTTTTGATCTGAGGAGGGTTCGGCTGCTTGAAGCCAGCAGAGAACTCAGTCGTCAGGGCAGTCACCGCGCACTTGTCAAGTTTGACCGTGTTGTTCTTGGCCGCTTTGGTAGCTCTGACCACACTCATCTGAAGCCCGGCTGTGAGGAGGAGAACAAGAGTTGGGAAGTACATGTTGTGAATGTTGGGTGGTGGTGTTGTTGGCTTGGTAGAGTATGTGTGGCTATCTGATGGGTATTGGCCCATGTCGACTTGACTGTCGATAGCCCATTTATAGCGATCGAGCACGTGCAACTGGGCATGCACTAGAAAGCCATGAAAACAACTTGACTTGTGATTATGTGCAAATCGACGTTTTCGGTGATGAGAGGAGAGGGTCACTGGGTGCCTTATCCGATTTCGACGCAGAGCTTGACCCCAGGTCACCGGCATGAGGGCAAAAGCCATGTCTGTGCCTTGCAGCTGGTACCTCGTCATTTGTGGCTGAAAGCTTGTTTTGGTAGCTCATCGATGGGCCCGATTCTAGACCATTGCAGCGGTAATGGTTGTTTATGCTTATCTCTCCGCGGATAGGGCTGTGAAAAAGTGGAGTTGATATCATGGCGAAAGCCACATGAGCTGATGCGTGCCAAGCAAGCCTCGTAATCACATTCTGTCACGGAACGAGAATGGAATAGTTACATGTGGATGTCATCTGACGTCTGTCAAGCCACTGTTCGACATGAATTCTACAAGTCTTCTGTGCCATAAACACTACCGAAAACGATCCCAAGCAGCGAGATTCAAGTCTGACATTCCTGAACATGATTCAATACACCGATCTCAGGCTTCTGAATCTTTACCCGAATCGATTTACCAGGCTTCCATTATTGTTCTTGACTCTAGATCTGGGGTCTGATGTTGGGGCCTAGAACACTCTCTGTCTTGCGCGCCTCGTCTCCTCGCTGCCATTTGGGTTACTGTGGCTGTCTTATGGCCACAATTCGTCTGTCTTTGGAAGCTTGACCACAAAGATATCTCTCTCAACTATCAAGCTTGTCAATAAACAATTACGTAACGATATAGACGACTTTGAGGACTCACATTGATAAATACTCATGAGATGGGGGCAAGAATATTATAAATAGACTGGCTCCTACTGAAAACTAGAATCTTTTCTCCAACTAACTGCATATTAACTATCATTAACTATCAAACACTCAAACTGACCCAAATACGCACCAAAATGCATTTCCCATTCATCTGGCTCGTTCTGCTTGCAACTCTGGAGCATGCTACGGGACAGGGCACTATCGGTCTTTGCAAGCCCGCCGCGTCTTCCTGTGCAGCCTTGCCTGCAATTTCTGCGGAAATCTGCTCGGATCTTATCGGTACTTCACACGCCATCTATAGAAAAAGACCTCTGAGCTAACCGAAATTGTGCAGCATCGAAATCACTCTCTACAAGTGTCTGCTTCGTGCCCCTCGCAACCGAAGAGGTTACGGTTACCAAGCCTGTCGTGATCCGAGAAACAGAAACTATCACGGCAACTACTACAACTGATGTTACCACTACTACCTATTCAAAGAGAAGAACGTGAGTTAATGTTCTATGACTCCCCAATGATCCCAGTACTCATGGAGATTTCGGACAGTAAGACGCTTCCTACCATCACCGCGCTGTACACTACAAAGGTTGTCTCCCGGACTGACACTAAGTGGCTGTACACTACGCTTCCCAAACCTCGAACATATCTGACTACAGTCATTGTTACTACTACTCTGCCAGCGTAAGTACCATTGAACCATAACGCTTTCGTCCTGCTAATCAAGACTCGCAGCACAAAGACAGGCAGGACTACTTCCACGTGGGCACAGCAGTCGTGCGATGCCGGAAACAACAAGCTGAAGCTTCGGAGAGGCCAGTTGGGTGAAAGAGCCGCTCTTCCACGGGACTGCTGTAAGACATGAACACTGCTCCATTACTGTTGTAACAAAGCTGATTAATTAATCACCTAGACTGCTATTTGACAAGCACTTCAACCAGTGCCATGACGAAATCCACAACCATTGTCGAAAAGCCCACGGTTACCACGACATTCACGAAGTTCGCTGGCGGCAAGTTCCCAACTGTTACCAAGCACATTACCGTCAAAGAAACCACTACCATCTCCACGACCATTGCTGCAGTCACTGATATTTCCACCACCATCACCAAGACCAGGCTCTCCAAGAGTGTAGCAACATCCATCTCTACCCGGTTCTCCATCTCATCAGTTACGGTTCCCTGGACCAAGACTGCCACAACAAGAACCATCCCCGTCTCCACTGTCCAGGTCAACCCGTGCGGGCCTACAGATTACGGCCGGATCGAGATCGGCGTTCCTGACTCCCCAGAGCTCATGGAGAGCAACGAGGTGTCCCTGCCAGGCAGCACCAATATCAACAAGGATTGCTGCAATGCCTGCTACAATACTCTTGGCTGTATCTATTGGGCTCGCAGCAACACTGATGGATCGTGCCTCAACTTCCAGGCCATTGACTCGGCTGGTTGCTCGACCCCTCAGTGCCCCAATGGGTTTCCAGAATTTGGTGTTTCTGACACTGATGATGGTTACAGCTACTTTGCTGGACCTTGTGGAAGTGGCTTGCTGTGAGCACAAATCCAATACCGTAGGGCAGAGTCAGAGAGGCCAGGCTGGATCATTTTCATTTGTTTTTGTATTTAGGATAGGGTTAGTCTCAGTCGATCGTTACATAGCAATATACCAACACATTCGTTTAGCCTTTCAAGCCTCATTGATTCGATTAATTGCAGGGCTCTTTGCCACTCATATTGAGTTGCTAGATAGTGTGAGGGGGGTTCACGTTCACCCGGCACTCTCTGATTGGCCAGGCTAAATACACGCGTGATTTACGTAGTTCAATCCAACCGCCACCATGAATTGAAAAAACCAAGGAACAAGGCCCTGTCTAGAGCTGGAATGTTCACTGTAAGTAATAAATCCGCGCTCTGTGCAACATTTGCCCTGTTTCAGCGCTGAGTACTGACCGTTCCTTTATGTCACCGTAACGTAGCACCAGCGCCAATCACAGCCCCTTGCACTCATACCCCCCTAAAACAATGCCGAGCTTGCCGACTCCAACCCCTGTAGATCCGCATCAATTGGCCGCAAGCAGTTCGTTTCACATTTCATCTGTTTCACCATTTGTTTGCCTGCGCCTCGATGTGGAATGCCATTGGGTAACGCGGCTGGAGGATTGTCTTGTACACGAGCTGTGCCTGAGAAAATAAATGTATTTAGAGGCGACTTGTTCCCTGAATCTGTGTCTGTTCTGTTCTTGGCATCCTTATTCACTCCCATTGATTGTGAGGCCATTCACTCCTTTTCTTTCTGCTGTTCGTGATACCTTGTGTTTCACCGACGTTCTTTTGGCGGTTAACAAGTCCCTGGTGGATTTTTACTTAAACACACTCTCTTTCAAGTCTTTTGCCTCGACTCAACGTCATTCAACTATAGACACGACAACATTCATCACATCACTATGAAGTTCACTACCCTCTCTGTCATCGCCGCTTTGGCCTCTCTTTCAGCTGCTTCGCTGTCTGCAGTCCCCATCATCGAAGCCATAGCCCCCAAATCAAAGAGCTGTCCCACCGGCAACAAAGAATGCCGCACAGCGACCCAAGCAGCCCCTTACATCATCTCCAGCTTCCAGACCCAAGGGATCTACTCCCCCGCTGAGATCGCCGCCGTTCTCGCCCTCATGGCTTTTGAGTCCGGAGACTTTGAGTATAAGCGTAATCACTACCCTGGACGTCCAGGCCAAGGCACTGCGAATATGCAAATGCCCAACTACAACCTTCTCTACGCCAAGAGCATTCCTGCGCTGGCCAAGGGATGGCAGGGCATTGACAGTGTGGAGGGACTGTCAGATCAGGAGCTGGGAGATTTGTTGGATGATGTCACGGTTGATAAGTACAACTTTGGAAGTGGCCCGTGGTTCCTGAGGACGCAGTGCAAGGATGACGTTCGACAGGCGTTCGCGACGGATGTTGATACTGGTTTTCAGAAGTACATTGAGGAGTGTGTTGGAACCGATCTCCAGCCGCGGTTGGAGTACTTTCAGCGTGCTAAGACGGCGTTTGGTTTGTAGTTGGTTCATGCGGTCTGTTTTTTTTTTATTCTATACTTGGGGATTTGTGGTATGATGTTTGCCATGGAGGTCTTACTATTCAACTCATTCATACAAATGCTGGAAGGACTCTCATGAGGCTCAAAGCAAGAAGGAGAAAATAAAAAAAACAACGTTCATTCTGTATGAGCTATTATCTTCAAGTCAAGTTCATTATGTGAGGTTTATACGCAAGTTGAAATACTCTGTTCAAATTTGCTCTCTGTTTGACCTATATCTCATACCGATCCAACTTATCATGCACAGGCCTATAAACAAAATAATCAAACTGCGCCTCCTTCGCAAGCCCATTAGTATCCGAACACGCCATCCCCACAAACGCACCTGTAAAGCTTCCGTCCTTAGGATGTCCTCCACACTCATCCGACAAGATCGAAGCATCATACACAGGTCCGATCTCCTTCAGCTCCTGCCCCTCAAGAGCATAGTAAAACTGAAGCGTGCTTCCCGCCCGAACACTAACCGCAAGTCGAACTTTGCCTTCATTGGGAATTTCAACGGGCTCGGCAAAGGGACGCTCTAGACGACCTATGGGGAAGGATTCTTCGGAGGAGATGATCTGCAGCTCGCGCTGGCCAGAGGCGGTGGCGGTTACGGTTAAGTAGAAGAAGTTGAAGCGGCAGTAGTAGGCTGTCAGACCGGCGAATTGGCGCTCATCGTCGGGGGAGTAGGTTATAACTGTTTCGGCATCGTAGGAGAAGTGTGTTTGGCGACGTGCGACGAGGGCTTGTTCGAACCATGAACCGACGGACTCTCGACCGATGAGGCTGAGCTGGTTGTTCTTGATGTTAAAGATGCGCTCAGGTTCAGGTGTTCGTAGCCATTGGAAGTCAATGTGGAGTTTGTCGGTGAAGGTGTACCGCTTCTCTTTCCAGTATTCTGTGTCGTCGCGTGCAGCGGGGAGATCAACGTGAAGACTTGGGACGGGACCGTTCTTGATGTACAGCCAGTCGTCATCGCCCCAGTAAGCTTCCTGTATAGCTGTTTCTCTTCCTAAGACTGAGCGACGCTTTTGGGTGACGGGGCGGCCGGTGAGATGCACGATGTAGGTCTTGCCATCCGGTGTGTCCACGATATCAGCGTGTCCAGCTCTTTGGAGCGCTGCGTTAGGTGCGTCTTTTGAAGTGACGACGTGTTTCTGGGGATGGACTTCATAAGGACCCCAAATGCTGCGTGATCGTGCCAGGGTCATGGCATGGGTATAGCCTGTGCCGCCCTCGGCCGTAGAGAGGTAGTACCATCCATTGCGCTTATACAAATGCGACCCCTCAACATAAGCCAGATCTGTACCCTTGAAGATGTTCTTTTTTGGTCCCACGAGTTTGCCCTGCTTGGGATCAAACTCTTGAAGAAAGATACCAGAGAAGAGATGAGGCCGCGCGCGGTGATCCCATGTCATGTTGTTGAACCACTTGCGACCGTCATCATCATGAAACAGCGATGGGTCAAAGCCAGAGGAGTTAGCGTAGACGGGATCACTCCACGGTCCCTCGATAGCAGGCGCAGTGATAATGTAATTATGCGCATCCTTGAACGAACCGTCCTTGCGCTTGACGTCCGTGTACACGAGCCAGAACTTGTCTCCATCGTGCGTCAGGCAAGGCGCCCAGACACCACAGCTATCAGGCTCACCGCGCATGTCGAGCTGACTCTTGCGGTTCACTGGGCGCACGACGAGAGTCCAGTTAGCGAGATCTTTAGAGTGATGGATCTGAACACCGGGGAACCACTCAAAGGTGGATGTAGCGATGTAGTAGTCATCGCCGACGCGGCAGATTGACGGGTCGGGATTGAAGCCCGGAAGAATGGGGTTTGTGACCTGTGGCATATTGATTGATGCGATGAGATTGAAGCGAGAATTGGGTAATTATCGTGAATGAGTGGTGACTTTTTATAATTGCTGGTCTGTCGTGATGGCTGGCTGTCATTGCATTTAGCCTGAATGCAACCGCGGGGAACCAGCTCACCCACCATTCACTGTCGTGAGCTTACGATGGGTCTCAGTGCCGATCGCCGTTCAACATTTCCCGGCTTGGCAGTGAGAAAACCACTCAGTTCTCCATGACCATGTCGCCCGTGATGTCCATACTTCCAGGGAAACTCTCCCAGAAGCCCTGCGTTGCGTCGGCGAACGTCGCGTACATGTTGCTGCCGAATGCAAAGTCTGTGTCGAACAGGTCGATGTCTGCGGGTGCGATGAAGGAAAAGTCGACGTTTGACGAGGTCTGATCGTTTTCGCCGTCTGTAGCGCTCTGAGAATTGTTAGCGAATGGATGGACATGGGAGCGATGGGGTGAAGTACTTGTTCGTCAGTGCTCTCGGCGTCGGGCTGGCGAACGGGATCAGGCTGGAGAGCGCCGTAATCAATAATTGCGTTGCGCATTTCTCGTCTTTCGCTGGGTGTCACTGCGAGATCACCATCGGTCTTGATGTTGCTGTAGAATATCTGCATCGCCTTGATCTTCTCGCGCTGTGATCCGTCAGTTCAGTCACTGTCATGAGACGGGCGACTTACCCAAGTGTCAGCCATCGGCCAAGCTTGACGCATGTCTTTGAGGAACAAGAGACCCTCCACGATATGCTCCCTTCGCTTCTCAACTTGATGCGCCGTGTCGCCAGGATTCGGGAAGTGGTAAAAATAGAGCATCGTTCCCACGGCTGTGTAAATGGTGAAGCCAATCCATGGAACGAGACCGCGTAGGAAGTACAGGCCAAATGCGCGGATCTCTTGTAGCATGTCGCACACTTGCTCAGCGACCTTCTCGAGTTCTTTGCTTGACCATGTTGACCACTGATCCCAATCCTTATCGCTAACTCTGGCCTTTTGCATCTCAACTTCGGGAAGGTATGATCGGTAGAGGAAGATGACGCTCATGAAGTAGATGCAATGCATGTAGCAGTATGCCTGACCTTGATTGGACACGCTATGCGCTCGTAGGAGGAAGAGTTCGTATCGTAGCCGTTCGGGTAGTGAGTTCTTCCAGAGTTCAAGTCGGGATAACAGCATCTGGAACTCGGATTGAGGCTGCCATGGCGGTACAGTGTTGTCGTGCCGTGTACAAGCCCATTTGGCGACGGCGCCCCAGACATCAGCGACACGCATGCTGTTGGCTACGATGCCTAGACTGCCGTGGACAGTACCCATTGCTCCATCCGGCATTGAGCCATCGAGTCTTTCACACAGAACGATCTGGCCAAAATTGAAGCTATCCGACTCACAAGGAAGCTGAATCCGCATCTTATCACCCGACAGCATCCTGTCGCGACCCTTTCCTCCACTGAGAAGACTGTCCATCAGGAAGCACGTCCAGGCAGTGCGGCGTCTCTCTTCAGCGTCGATAAAGTCCTCGCGGGTTGTCGCTGGTGGTGGTTCTTCGAACAGACCGAGCACTTGTGCCATGCGCACCGCCATGCCGAGATACACCCATGCCCTTCGACCCTCACCGGCGCCCCAGGAATGCCCAGTCAGCATGAGAAGAACCTGAGCGCGATGGACGGTTGGTTGGTCCACAAGTGACAGAACCAGAGACCGCGCATGAGCAGCGAATGTATTGCTTGCTTGAACCTGTGTCGCATACCCCGGCGGCGCAGCCTGTGAGAACCTGCTCCTGTGAGTGAGACGATAAGCGAAGGAAACATATGCCGCACCTCACAGTAATAGCCAGCATCGCCCAGACCAGCAAAGGATCCATCCTCCTCTCACGAATAGCAATAAGCAGATTCGGAATATGGTGAAACGACCACTTGTACGAGCACCGTAGATAACTATTCTTGACCTCATCCGTCAGGAAGCTGAACGGGTCCGTGGTGGCCAAGCTCCCGGCCCGGATGAGCTCCGAGTCAGCCCGGATCCCAGCCCCGGCTCCGACTTCATCCCGGTGACGCTCGAGACGGCTCCGGCGGAAGATGAAGGATGTGCCCTTTGGCGGGAAGACGCACTCGTCGCCGCGGTCGCGACAGCGCGTGCAGGGCGGGCCGCCTGAGTGGATGCACTGAGAGGGGGTGAGTCAGTTGTTGTGAGAGGGAGGGGGAGGGGAGAGGAGCACTTTGCGCTTGGAGGAGCGACATGCGCCGCATGCTATTGACTTCTTCATCGTCGATGGGTTAAGTGATGGTGACGTCCGTACGTTGATAGGGCAGTCAATCAGTAGTTCATTGTTGCGTACTGGTATTTTGGCTGAGCGAATGTCGAGACGATGGGGCAAATTTTCTAATGCTGGGCCTTGGATTGGTCAGCTTCTGGTGGGTGCAGTGAGAGGCACTGAATAAAGACTCGACACTAGAAAGAGACAGCGATTGTGAACGGCAACTTGCACGAAGCTATTTTTATTGTTATCTTCAACGTAACTTACGTATTAGGTAAAGTGTATTGAGATTAGAACTGAGGCGTACCTATATAACAATGCTTAACGAGGTATTTGATGGCAGGGTCGACATTTTTACTGCTCAGCGGTGAGGCCCGCTGAGTTCAAGAGATTATGGGCAGCCGACGCCCCTAAGAAAGTGCATCATCCACTAAATTTGATCGTCGCAACAATCTCTCTAATCCACTAGAGGCCAGAATACCAGTGCATTCGACCCAACGCCATTCGCTGCTAATGGCGCCTTAGTCACTGGGAGTTTGCCCCTGTTGGGCATTGTTGATTCAAGCTGGAGCGTTTGCTTGTCAACGAGCCAAGCCTGCTATAAATGCAACCTCCGCTTCTTTGGAGACACTGAACAACTTGTTTCTTACAACTGATCATCAAATACTATCGTTGAATATCCATCATGGCTTGTTTGAAATCACGATCCGAGCTTCTTGATCTCCTCGAGTCTATCCTCAACGCCGAAATGAGACGAATTGGGAAACTCTAAAATCCTTATTCCAGTCCAGTATGATGATCGACATAACCTCTCAGCCACGCGATACCTTCATCGAAAATCTGCGTTCAGCCAGTGGAGTCTTAGTGAGACTTGATAGTTGTGTGGTTGATGTGAACCCCCAACCCGTTACTGGGCGAGTCATTAAGACTGAAACTCCCCCAGATGGTGAACGGCATGAGTGTCAGGAGATTATTCTTATATGGTTTGTCGACGGTCGCTTGGCGACTCTCAAGCGGCTCAAAGACATTGACTCTCGCTCTGCAAAACAAACTGCAACTCCTTCGAGGTTAGAAGAACTAAAACCTACTTCTCTTAACCTTAGAGCACTATACCGCGAATATATTAAGAGTATTAATAATAAGACTACAGAGGCAACCTTTAATAAGTTATATTAGCTATCTATAATATGTAATGCTATAAAGAAGACTATTATAAAATATATAGCTTTAATTTTGAAGAATTAAAATATAATTTGAGGCTTATATTTTAATATTTAAAAACTTATTATAAATAAGAAAGTAAGGATAGTTATAGCCAGGTTAGAGTTTACTAGGCTTTTTATTAAAGTATAAGCTAGAGCTAAACTAAATAGAAAGAGTATTAAGTTTTATAAATATATTATATATTAGCTTAATATGGGAAAGATTTACTGGGTTTGGTCTGTCGTTGATTTGGATATATATTAAAGCCAGCTTCAGTAGACAGACTATAGCCATTTCCAGAAAGAAAGTCTCTGTGGAGTAATGTTTGTGGGCGTGTTAATGTAGCCGATAGATCTGCTAGCGTCACGGGCGTGACGTCGAACAAAATCCTCTCCCCTACTGTTAACCATGGGATCGCGCTGTACTAGTTAATAGAAAGTTCAGTGTCACGAGGACGAGCACGCTGTGTCAAAGATCCACACATTTATCTTCTTCTCTTTGAGCTTTCATACCATGGATTCCTGTGTCTGCCTGCATCTTCTACATCCAAGGTAGTCAACAAATGGAGGAACCTTGACCTTTCCACTGACACCACGATATCCAAACCTGTACCGCGCCAATTATAGTCGCTACAATCCCAAACAGTGCCGCTGCTACCAATGCAACAAATGTCAGCCAGAACGCGTGCCGCGGCGATCTTCTACGCTGCGCCCATCGACCCGGTCGAGAAACAGGTGCAGGATCTTCAGACTCAGCATACAAGCTATGCAAGCGAATCGCCCAGTGAGGATATCTCTCAAAGAGCTCTCGCCTTGTAGTAAGCGGCCTCTCATACACGGTCTCTCCATGATGGCATTTCAGCGGTGCTGATATTCTTTGATCTACTAGTCGGACATCGTTGCCTTTCCAACGGTACCAGCGAGAGTTGAATTCGATTTTCCGATCGAGCCACTGTTGGTCTTGGGGTGGGAATAGTAGTCGAATAGTCTGCAGGGTTTCATAAAGAAAGGCTGGGGCGTAGCAACCTCTTTTATGCGTCAGTTTCCTTGATACGCCAGTTGAACCCAGATTATAGATATACCAGTACATACCGCTTTAAGCTATCTTCAATAGGTGTCTCCCATGGGGCGTCTTTCATGGCCTCGTATGTCATCTCAAGGAGTGACACCAGATCAAAAACACGCAAAGTTTTGGTCTGACTGCCTATGTTCAGCATCAGATGATCGGGAAGGTGATGAGTCCACTCCAGTTGAACGTCGGCATGGCCCTCTAGGTAGCGTGCGCGAAGTCGACTAGCCATGAAGGGTGTATGTGGCTCGTCATTGTAGGCGTGCTTAGGGAATGTTTCTCTTATAAAGCTTGTCAAAGTCTGGCTTTCGCCCCAGCTAAGACCTGGTGTCGCCAGAAATACTGTCCTCGGGTCAAGGTTGATATTTACTGCCAGCATTACTCTGATGGTGGCAACAATATGTTCTTCTATAACAATATCCCAGGCTGTGGTGTACTGAGGTATAGGTGCCGCACTGTTATGAGGTACATGGCTGGCCGTAGTATTCCTGGTACTTTGTGTATGGCCTAGTGCTGAGATCATAGTATTTCTCAAATGCTGACGCGTAGAGTCAGGCTTGCTCTTTAGAATGCTAGCTGCGGTGAATAAATCGTCCATTGACACATTGAGCTGGCCAGCCTGATCTCGGAAATGGTCGAAGTAAGCACTGAGCTGATCTACACGACTGGAGCTTTGTAGATCCAAGCCCCAGAGCCTCTGGGCTATCAATTGTCTCTTAGCTGTCGGATCCAGCTCTGTCTGAACAACAGCACTAGTATCAGATACAGAAAACATACTGAGAAATGGGGAATAATTGAGGGCGGAGAAATCAAGGCGATGGCGGCCGGGCTCTTGTAATTGGCACGGGGGTCACATGAGAATGAGACGTGCATATACGGCGGTGGCGGTGCCGTTTGATCTCACAACCTTGTCCTGCAGCAGCCTCATTTTCAATCCCCCTCATCGCAGCCACCGCTCGCAAACAAAGTAGAGAGAAACTGTATTTTTCTCAAGCAATGCGGCCACATCACACGCACCAAGATGGTGGAATTGCAGACGCGGGAACAGAGTTTTCCCTAGAACCGGATCCAGTCGCACCTCAACTCTCGCGATCAGCTCAAAGAAGCGCATCTTCACCACCAGGATCCAAGATCCCTCGCTACCTTCCATTTCGGCTACCCAACGGCGCCAAGAAAGGCCAATCATCGAACCCCCCAGATGATCTTGCGACGGATGCCAATTATTCCACAGAAGGAGAAATCCATCCGGTTCCAAAACCAAAAAGGATTGTACAGGTGAAGCGTGGTAATAAGCTACTGCGCCTGTTTGGAGTTGAACGTACTTCTGTTCATGATCTCCAAGTTACAACAGTCGACGAGTTCTCTGATGGCGAGGCTGAGACCCAATACGAGAAATACATCGACTATCTCCGCAATGCACCCCCAGAGAAGAACCCCTTGGGCCATTTTCGTAAGATTAGCAGAATGCTGATGCCACAGCGTGCGTTGGCCTCTAAAATGGGCAGCGAAAGCCACGATCTCCCTGTGCCTTTCATCCAGTTCACGGGACTGCACGACGAGGGAGAGGTGATGTTTTTGCACGCGGCATTGTTTCGCATAAGATATCGCCCTCCTATGCCTGTATGCTATGTCGTACAGCAGATAGAACTCCTGGCAGACGAGGGGAGTGAGGTCGAGACACTCAGTGCCAATCCAGGCACTCTCTGCGGTGCACTAGTCGCGGTCGGTACAGGGAACGACCGCCGAATCAGTACTATCGGCGGAGTTATAGAAAGCAGCAATGAGTATTTGGCTCTCACCACCAGCCACTACTCTAATGACATAGTTGATGCCTCATCTCGGATCAAGACTTTCTTCTCTATGGTCGACGCCAAACTTGATGAAGTTCGATGTGCTGATATGAGCTCTCAGCCGCAAAACTTCAAACTGGATGAAGACGAATACGGGGACGACATTCCTCCGCCGCTCGTGGTAGACACGATACACACACACAAAAGACCTACTGAGAAACTGCTAGATGAAAATACTCCCGCTATGATGACTTTTAATAGTCCTACAGCTAGTCCTCTAGGCCGCATTCTACATATTGGAACTGATTGGTCTTTACTACGGCTGAATGACCAGCTCGTTCCGCCAAACTGCATTGATGAGAGACTAGTGACGCTTGGTGAACAGCCTCTCGAGGACATTCTGAGTGACGTGGTCTTCTTGAGTCGAGCCGCCTCGGAGCCAGAGGCCTGCGAAGTTCTGGTTTGTGGAGGGCGGGGCGGCTTGAACAAGCTTGACCTGACAAAGAAACCGGCCGATTTGATGCTCCCATCAGGGGTCTGGATACGACCTTGGAAAGCAAAACATAAGCCAGGTTTGGGATGCAGTAAGTTGTTTGAAATTCCTGTCAAGACCTGAGCGAGGCTCTGACGATCAAAACAGAACTGCAACGAGGAGACTCTGGCGCTTGGGTCGTGAATATTAACAACCGCACCGCCTATGGCCATATCATGGCTGTCACTCCAGATGACGTATTGATACAACCTCTTGTGGATATCTTCCAGGATATTAAAAATCAGAAGAAATTAGACGTAAAGATAGCATCACCATTTGGGCAGCTAGCAAATCTTGCCAAGCACTACTTTTCTAGTGACGAGCACCACCTGGCAGTTAGTCTGGCGAGAAAAGCACTGGACCCACGAGTTATATCTCAGTCAACAGAGGGACCGCAAATAACAGCTATGCTACAGGGCTTCATGAAGCATACCGACAAAGGGGACAAGTTCCTGCCGAAGTATTCCAGAAACCATCTCGCAGATTTCCTTACAAACCTGATATTGTGTTTGGGGCGAAACATTGATCTCATGCGCTCGCCTACTTGGACCGATGATTGGACAGCTATGTTTGGTACCCCGATGAGTATGATCGAACACGTCAATTATCTGAAAGGAGCTGGAGGCCTTCCGAAACTCAATGAGATCGAGGCGACTTCAGGTCGGAAGATGGCTTCAAATCAGGATAGCCCGAGCACAGATCCTCGAGCCAGGGACCTAACGGCTCAAAGGCACCACGAGACTAGAACTCCAAGGGCCCCAAACAAAATCATTAAAAGAGCATATGATTGGGTGTCAAGTCTATTTAGCCATTCAGAAATGCAGTTCACTATGGTCGGACTGCCAGGGTGCGGTAAATCAGATCTTCTCCGTATCACAAACCCCGATTCAGACATGGCCTTAATGTCCACCGTCGGATTCAGCACCACACGTATACACCGAAACGGGATCACGGCGAAAATCTGGAATCTCGGTGAAGATGTGGAGTGGCGACTGAACTGGGGAAAGTACTCGAGGGGAGTCGACGGTGTCGTGTTTGTAGTGGACACAGAGGATACAGAGCTTTTACCCGAAGTTCGTCTACAGATTCTCATGCTCATGAGCCAATCCATGCTTTCAGGTGTCTCAATTATAGTGTTCGGGAATAATTCTGGTGATCGGAAGGGATTGACGGTAGAGGACTTGAGAGTTAAGTTGGATTTGGAGCAGATAATGAATGGTCGACGTCTTGATATCTGGGTTGGTGATGAAGCGAATTTTGATAGGTTTCTTGGCTCCT
This sequence comes from Fusarium sp. NRRL 52700, assembly GCA_013396095.1. NCBI lineage: Eukaryota > Fungi > Ascomycota > Sordariomycetes > Hypocreales > Nectriaceae > Fusarium > Fusarium sp. NRRL 52700. The sequence goes on from JAAQRM010000093.1 coordinate 323,440, forward strand.
TGCTTAACAGGTGGAGCATGTAGAGATATAATAGCGAGGGAAAGAATGCTAAGTTCTCTGCTCACTCGCTTTCACTTCACCAGTATCCGTGAGGTAGCGAAAACGTGTAATATACAGGGAGTACGAATGGGCAATGTCTCTGGTTCGTGATAGTAGAAGCGCTAGATATATATCAGCAGTTATCTATATTATGCACTCTGATCAAACTTCTCGAAAATATAAATTGTTATTGATACCCTTCATCACTAAGATGAATTTTCTCTAATCGGCTGATTCGGGGCTAGGTTTTCATTGGTGGCTTGGGCTGAATGATGCAGTCTGAGCCTCACCCAGAGCCTGGCTGAGAAGTCTGCCTCGCCAGGCGGTGAGAAACTGGCGTGGCACCAAGCCGCAGTCTGACATACCCGACATGACGAGGCTCTCAGAAATCGTTCATCTCTCCTCATCAAAATACGGTGCTTGTCCATGACTCCTCAAAGCGACAAGGCACCATGGCTTCCAGTTCGACAGACCAAGTCAGCGAGGTCTTTGAAAAGGCCAAAGTCGATTTTCTGACCGCAATCAAAGATCAGAAGCTGCGCAGTCAGTTTCAAAAAGCGACCACGATTGACGACATTTGGGACTATACCGAGCAGCTCCAAAAGGACCAGGGAAGCAACAAGCGACTACGAGGCATGAAGAGGATCGGCCCTTACATCGAGCGACTGCAGGAATACGCCGGCATGATTGAGGTCTTTGTCCAAGTCAAACCAGATATCTTGGCTCTCATCTGGGGGCCGATCAAGCTTTTACTTCAAGTTTCGAGTAATCTTGTCGCTTCCTTCGATGCGATTCTCGGCGTGATGAAGAATATGGGGTCAATTCTTCCCCGATTCAACGAATTTGTTCCGTTGTTCAAGAATAATGAGCGCCTGAAATATGTTCTGGGATTGTTCTTCCAGGACATCCTTGATTTCTACCTCGTTTCTCTACGATTCTTTGGACTTACTCGTATGAAAATGACCCCCCTTGTCATGTGATAGTTCGCGAAACTAAAATGTTCAGGCTGGAAAGTATTTTTTGAGTCCCTGTGGCCAGCACGCCGAGCTGAGATACAAGTCATCGCAGAAAACATAGAAAAGCACAGGCTTTTGCTTTGCAATGAGATTACGCTCAACGACATTCTGGAAGCTCACACGGCACGGAAGAAGGCTCTCGAGCACTACGCTGAGACAAGAGAATTCCAAGAGCGTCAGGACTTTCATTCCATGGAAACTTACATACGCCCTCCCTCTTACGATGAAGACCTGGATCGTATTCGCCACAGTCGATGTGAGGGGACTGGTTCATGGCTAGTTCAGGACCAGCAGTTTGTGAGTTGGGCTGAAGGAAAGGATAAATCTCCCCAGGTTCTATGGCTTCAAGGTATCCCTGGAGCAGGCAAGTCAACTTATTCGGTTCCAGGAATTCAAAGCACACTGGGCGCTAATATGATGCCTAATAGGGAAGACTTTTCTAGCTTCGACAGCGGTTGAGAGAACAAAAGATTTGGGTCATTCGTTATTTGCCCTTCTCAGTTACAGAAGCTCTCTGGACTCCCCTCTCCCTATATATCACTCCTTGATCTTTCAGCTAGCATCGCAAGATAGAGACTTGCGAACGGTGCTCTGCTCAACCATCATGAGCACCACTAAAGAATTGAAACGGGATCTGAAAGGCAACTCCAAGTTTGCACTCAACACCTTGACAAAGTTGCTCCAGGCCGCAGGTTCCACATACATCACTATCGATGGACTAGATGAGATTGACGACTGTACCCAACAGGTCTTTCTCCATTTACTCCTTGATATGCTGAAAAGTTTGTCCCATGTCAAGCTTCTAGTCAGTAGTAGAAGGGTTGAAAAGATTGAAAGGATTTTGAAGCCAATTGCGAAGATACTACCAATCGACTTGAAAAACTCCGGTTGCATCGAGGCATATGTTTCTCATCGAGGTGGGGAATGGCTCGACAGCTCATTCTTTGACAGTGATGCCCGCTCAGAAGTCAGGCAATTGCTCAACCCTTTAGCTTCCAAGGCAGATGGTAAGCTTGGCTCTCAAGTCCCAATGCTTTTGAATTGGTGGACTAATATTCACTAGGTATGTTCCTTTATGCTCGGATAGTACTAGAGGATGTAGAAATGCTGCAAGACTTGGATTCCATCCGAGACCAGCTTAAGGTCCTCCCAGAGGGTCTTGACGAGGCGTAAGTCGCTTGTTTGTCCCTACAAGTCTTTCTGAGAACTGATATCTAGTCAAAGGTACGAGAGGATACTTCGAAGGATTAAAAAATATCCATCAGCTGCTCAGAAGCAATGCAAGAAGATTTTGTCATGGGTAGCTTGCTCTCCGGTTCAGATCACTCGTCACGAGATGGAACAGGCTTTAATCATACAGGCGGATCAGAGGCGTGTTCCTCCAGTCAGATCCATCCTCAACACTCTTCCTCTATGTGGTCCATTAGTTGAGGTTGAGGACGAGTATTTGAAGTTTGTCCACTTCACCGTGAAGGAGTAAGTTGTTCTATGATAATTGCGATGTATTCTAATCGTTATCTCAGATACCTTCTTCGACATCAGAAGAACAAGCTTTTGGACGAGAGAGAAGTTCTTCTCGAAATATCGACTACCTGTCTGGCATATCTGTGCTCAGACTGTCTGGATCCGGATCTCAGTGATGACGATATCGAGCGAAATGTCATATCTGGGGCATATCGGCTACTAAGCTTTGCACATCAACAGTGGGCAGAGTGTCTTAGATTATGCACGAGACATTTTCGACACGAGCTGCCGCCGCAGCTTGTTCCCTTGCTGAGTCACATCATGCAGGACCTCGCAAATCCATACTACAGCCAGGATTCGGATACAAATTTGGGGCTCTGGAGTCTGGATAGGTTCAAGTCAAACTTTGAAGAGGTCGAGGCTATTTCTCGTAGCCTCGATTTTCGAAGCATTATGGTTACTTCTTATGGCTGGCGTCTTGACGAAGGTAATATGGCTACCCATAATCACTTTACTGGATTTCCGATTAATGTTTTCTTAGGAGATTCCAGCTGGACAGATTTAGATCTGACGACTATCTCTGCGACCACAATACGCGTCCATCGGGCGTTACAGAGCCTTCTATGTAGCGGAAGTAGACATTCAAACGATTGCCACTGTTCAGATATTCAGAAGCATTATGGCCTTGCTGTCAATAGATGCCCATTCATCTCTTGCCAATTCTATGGATTAAATTTCAAGAACAGAGCTCTGCGCGATGAGCATACCAGACACCATGACCGTCCCTTCAAATGCGCCGAGGAGGGCTGTGAATACTCAACTGTCGGTTTCTCTTCTCGAGGGCAACTCGAACACCATCGAATTCAATGTCACCAGAGGACGAACGAGTTTAGTATTATTGGAGACCTCGATAACCTTCAGCAAGAGGATCTCAAGTCACTCGTGATGGAATACATAGTGAGAGATGAAGTCCAAGAAATGGAACGGATTCTCCCATCGATTAAATCACAATGGCCTTCTGAGTCGGAGGCCAGATATTCCTTTGGGGGTTTGATAGCCTCACATGGTTCTGTTGCAACGGCACGCCTTATATTCGGAAAACCACTATCTCTGGCTCACGCCCCTGTCAGCTTATTCATACGTAACGCTATCAAAAGTCACAACATTCCGATCATTGACTGGACTTTAAGCACTTTAAGTAAGAGCATGAGCAACGCAGTCGAATTATTCTCCAATAGTGATTTAATTCCCGACATCATGGCGTCTGACTCAGTTGAAGTGTGCAACAGTTGGCGGAACAACGTCCTCTCTGATCATTTTTCATTGGCATTTTCCAACCGCCTAGTAGCACGCAAATGGAGCCCAGTAATGGAGTTACAGCTAGCATCTTTTTGGGTTGAGCAGCAGGAACTTGGAAACTTTCCTAAAAACAAGGCAAGTGAGCTCCTGAAGCGACTGGCCTCTGGGAACTGCTCTCTCGTGCTTGCTAAGGCTCTAGTCGCTTGTGGAGCCGATGTTAACTACAGAGCAACCAATAGAGCTGCGGCGCTCCCTCCATTGCATCTTGCGATCAAGAAGACCAGCGCTGACGCAGCTTACCTAGTCAGGTATCTTTTGCTATCAGGTGCAGACCCTCATGTAAAAGCCATACGCCAATCAGGGAAGAATCAGGGGCAGGTAGTTGTTCTATCCTTAGAGCCTGGTGCAAAAGGCATCTCCAAATGGTTGGGTAAGACGTGGGATGAACTAGTCGAATGGGCAGTGGAAGAAAGACGAAAAGGTTCAAAAGATGGATTGCCCTCAGCGCCTTCGACTTTATCGACCGATAGGGTGTGATGATATACGTATGGGCATATATGAATCAGGGTTAGGGTATCGTTAGATTGGGTGTTTATTCTTATGGGCATATGTTGTTGAGGCATTAGTGTACATAGAAGGGTTAGTACTGCTAGCTAGTAAAGTGATAAGTCTATTCAAACTAAAGGAGTGAAATCTCTATGATGTTTAAAGATAAGGCACACACTAGTTCTTTGTATTAACTAGTTTGACTAGATGACTTAGGGAGCTGTTGATAAGATCCAGTTTGCTATCCTTGATATCCTTAACGAACTAATTTGACGGCATTAGCGTAAAAAGGTCGTGCTAGAAGACAGATACAGTGACTTACCATCTCTATCGAGTTGCTCGTAATATAGCGTGTCGCAACGACGTCTCTTGTTTGACCCATTCTGTGCACTCGGTCTAGTGCTTGCTCCTCAAGCATTGGGTTCCAGTGCGGCTCAACAATATGCACAAAGTTGGCAGCGGTGAGGTCGACGCTATCCATGAAATATCAGCTCGCAACAAACAATAAAACATATTTAGGTCAAGTCTCACCCCTCGCCAATACTTCCTATCGTGGCGATCATCACAGTGCAGCTATCGTCATTGCGAAAACATCTCAGAGCCGAGGTCCTCTCCCCTAAAGACCTTTGTCCATCTATTCTCGTAAACTTGAAACCCTCGCGTCGAAGGGCAAGTTCGAGCAAATCAAGCATTTTCCTCCAAAATGTGAACACAACGCTGGGGGCCTGTCAGCATTGTACATCATTGACACGGGGACTTGATAGAAGAACCTCTTGATAGGTTTGTTACCAACGGTAGGAAGGTTCATCTGTTGCTCTGCACGAAGACTCTGTATGAGTGCTCTCATCTTGGCAGACGGTCGGTAATCTCTTTCTTGTGTAGCTGCGTAGGTAACTGCTGAATCCCCATCCCTGGTACAGCTTGGACAGAGAACGTTATCAAGTGAGAGTTGGTATCTTTCGTCTGAATCTGCGCATTTGGAGCAAAGGAAATGAGAACAAGCGAATTCCGATTGCATTTCATCAGGTAAAGCTTCCACGCCGCAAGATATGCAGAGCCCAAATTTGCTCGTAGTGAAATTTGGGTCCAAGGTTGCGTTGTGCCGATGGCTCCAGGCCTCAAGGGCAAAGTCTGGAAGGAGCCGCTCTCCATGATTGCAGATGAGTCTCAAGGTGTTGATGATGGGAAGAATGCTTCCCATTTTGTTAGCAGTATCTGAGGCACCAAACCCTCTGTTGGCAACCAAATGGGAGCCATTTCTCTTGAAGAAGTCATATAACTCTCTATCTTCTGGATCCAACTGTACAGCACACTCGTATACCTTGCGATCAGGAAGGTTCAGGGTTTCACTCACGCTGTCCTTGGTCCTGCGGAGACAGGTTGCACTAACAAGTTGTTTCAGCCGTCTGAGTCCTTCAGTAGCACCCTGGGCTACCGGCCTCATTATCCAGAAATCAAAGACTGATTTACTGATGAATGGTGGGACTCCGATGAAAGCCAGTAAAGCCCCATAGTCATCGAGACGATTTTGTATGGGCGTGCCGGTGAGGCACCATCTTCGACAGGTTCTTAATGTAGTGACGGCTCTAAAGGTTTGTGTGGACCGCTCACGGATATGATGGGCTGAACCTTGTTAGCAGATCCAACGATTAGGAGTGATATAATCTGACCTTCGTCGAGCACAACTCGTGCCCATGTGTGTGTGAAGAGAGCAGAATCTTCTTTCTTTGACTTCCATTCAGACTGCAGTGTTCCATAAGTTGTGAGGACAACATCGTACTCCATGAGAGACCTCACCAATTGGTCTCTCGTAGGTCCATGGAAAAGCACTACTCGAATCTGGTCGCAGACAACGTGTCTAGAATAAATGAGTTCAGGATCTGAAGAGAGCGTGAGCCCGTTCTCACCTTGCAATCTGCTCTTGCCACGCAGGAATAGATAAAAGGATGTCAGAGGGGGTGTTCAAACATGCTGGTAAGAACATACTTACTAGAGTTTGGTGCAACAATTAGTGTCGTGCGACAAGACTTGGGGTCCCTTGAATTGTCCATGGCATCCAGAAACCAACTGATCAACGCGAGAGTACTCAAAGTCTTTCCAAGTCCCATATCCTGAGATCTGTAAGTGAGGTACTGACAAACGAACGAATAATGCATGGACTGACATCAGCGAGGATCCCTCCGCATAATGTGGAGGGATGCACTTCGTTTCTCCCTGTGATTACATGGCGATACCTTGAATAATACTATTAGCTCAGATAGTCAGCTGATCGAGATTCTTCATACTCTACCCGGCCCTTCGATGTAGTAACGGTATCCCACAGTGAAGGAAACGTCGTATTATCAAGCAGGCCACAGTCCTTTTCGACCATCATCGCCAGAGCCTTCTTCTGATGCCTTGGGCCAGAATTAGATCTTATTTCTTCCAGCTGCTAGAAACTTACTCTTGCAGACTCGTTCTTAGCCTGGGGCTTGGTTGTACCTGCGTGAAAGTCGACGGTCCGCTGGCAGAGTCAAAAACCCGGTGGACCTCGCCCTTCGCCTTCTCCTCCATAACTTGGTCCGATGAATGTTGGTTTGCAAGTGCTTGGAAGGTCGCTCCATCAACTCTGGGAATGGTTGAGCCAGGTCTGAGAAGGTACTGAGGGTTCAGATACTCCAGACGAGTATCGTATTCGGTTGGGTGCTGGAGGAAGAGTTCAGAGTCTTCCAGAAAGTCACCAATATCATTCATGTCCTTACGAAGGCCGTAGATGACAATATGGAGTGTTTTTGATGTTAGAAACGAATCAGTGGACTTCTTTTTTTTGACGGGTGGGCATTCCAATGTAGTGGCGAGTATCACCTGGTAGTTCTGAACGAGATCGACTATAGCCTTGGATTCTACGCGACCCATATAGGTACCAGAGCCTTCAACATGAAGGCTTATGACGTGGCCTGAGAATCGGAGCTCAATGGGAACGTGTGAGAGATCTTCACTCAACTTAGCCGGTGACGAGAAGTCGATTAGAAGCTATTTATTAGCACATGAACTCGTCACAGATGCGGGAGCTTACGAACTTCTCCAAAACAACACTGATCCGACTCATTGTCCGATAGCATGGCGGCATCCTCGTCACTAACTTGGTGATGGCCAAGGGGAGATAGCCGCGAACTTCCTGTATCGCTCAATGTGAACGGGCTGAATGAGTTCCGCTGGCTCGGATTGGAAGAAGAAATCGGATTCAACCAAGAAGGCTCTTGAAGCCTCGGGGTGTCGAGAAAACTTGGTTGATCGAGACAGGCTCTCTTGGCCAAGTCGCCCTCGTCAAGCAGGGCATGCGCGGTGCGCTGGCGTTTGTTCGGCGGGTTTTCTGACATGTCTGTTTCAATTGACAGTTAATTTGTGATGAACGGTGAGGATAATCGGGCTGGATAGGGAGAAAATATTGAGGCTGTGGATGAGGCAGCCGACATGCGGCCAGTCAGCCTTACAGCAAGGGTGCCTTACAGCAGGGGTTCCTAAAGCAAGGATGCCTGAAGCGAGGATCTCCTAAGACATTCACCATTAAAAGCATTACTGATCGCTCAAAAGAAAATATGAAGACGGTTGTATATGATGTATACATGTTTTATATTTTATAGAAAAGAGCTAATAAAGATAACAAAGAGCAAAGTAATTTTTACGATTCGTGCCCGTAATAGACTCTAAGACTTGGACAAGGCAGCTGTAGCCCCCATATTTGCTTGCATGGCGATTATGGCGCGCTCTTTTGCACTGTGGTTTAATGACTTGTACAGCCGTTACAGTCAGGAGGATAATTTCTAATTTCTTACGGAGTGAGAAAGTCAATAACTATAGATTTTGTGCGGTATACTAGCAATTCGCTTTTAGGGAACTAGAGGAGATCAAAGAGAGATATTATACAGTAGAGTATGTCGCGGTAACGCTGTTCCTGGCTGTTTTAGTACTCGTCCTCTCGCTTGGCCTAGGTTAGACTGATGCAATCAACCGTGCCGTATTCATGTGAGGACAGGTATAGACAGGTAACCGTCAGTGGATTACTCCTCCGCAAACTTTGACCACTGTCTGATAGTGCGACCATATCGCCAGAAAAGAAAGGAAATAGGCGACAGAGCGAGACAGACTGAACCGATGACCGAGCCACCAACGCCCAGCCCCACGTCCACTAACAGGTCTGTTGTGTATAAAGGAAACGTCGCGGCGATCACACAACGTAAGAAATTATTAATGGCCAAGGCGCTATTAGCATGGACGAGATATACCTCAATTAGGTACACCACTCCTGACATCAAGACTAGGATGGAGCCGCTGCCAAGGAAAACCCCAGCGGAAGCTTGGGCTAGCCAATGGACTGACCTGTTAGAGGTCCAGCCGAACCAGAATATACCTGAAATATGTAAGAGGATGATTTAAAACAGGGCAGTTTGGTGTGAGTACCTGCAGATAAGAGGATGGACCCGGCAATCATGGGCGGCAGACGTCGTTCCGGCACATGAACTCGGCTCTGCTGGATATAGTAGATGCTGTGCAGAGCAATCCCTATACACGCTAGGACAACGCCAATGGTCATCCCGACAAACGGAAGACTTCCATCCATACGGGACCATCCACGGACTGTGACAAATGCAAGAGGATACATAGTAAAAGTGAGGTAGATAATTCCATAAGCGAGACTCATGTAGACGGTAAAGAAGATGAGCTGCAGATCATCAATAAGGTTTCCGAGTGCCAGGGTATCTGACTTACTATTGGCTCCCGCACAAACATCCTGACTGGTTTCGTGAGGTAGCTCTGTACGAATATCGATATGCCCCGTTCTGGACGATATATCCGAGATGGGGTAACCGAGGTATGCCCCTTAGATCTCTGGCGCAGTATCACCACCTCGGATGTTTCAGGGGTCAGCAGAAACGCGACACTTCCAAAAACGACACCTCCTATCAGAGTAAGCCACGCTGTCCAGCGCCAGCCCAACTTGACCGTCGCTAGATTTCCGACAATAGGCCCAACAGTCGGTCCGCAAAATGTCGCAACGCTGAAAACGGCCGTGGAAATTCCTCGCTCGGCTGGTCTGCTGAGGAAGTCGACGTACATACCCCCCAGAATAGCCAGGCTCGAAGAACCAGCTAGACCAGAGAGGAATCGAAACGTCAAGAGCAGAGGCATGTTCTGCGCGAGTGCACAGGGGAGTTGGCAGATGCAAAAAATGGCGTACCCGAGAAACAGAGGTCGTCGCTTGCCGTAGAGTTCCGACGCGGGACCCCATACCATTGGACCAAGGGCGAAGCCGATAACGTACAGTGTTATGCTTAGGAGGGCTGTGTCGGATGACACGCTGAATCGGGCCTGGATGTGGGGGATGGCAGCGGAGTAGACGCTGCTGCCGAAGGAGACGACAAAGTTTGCGAGAGAGGTACTGACAACGATAGACCATTTCTTGGACGAGGGCCAGTTTACTGGTCTGTCTTCCTCGTTGAGACCACCGGGGATCGAGGGTGAACTCTGAGAGTTATCGACAGATATGGAGTTCTCAATATCGTTGGTAATTCGATTATGCATATTGATATGTACTGCGAAGCGAGAATACTGGACTTGGTAGTTGATGAATAACCGGATGATATCAACCAAACCATATTCCAAGTTAAGCTATTTGTACATGACCCTTTAAGTTGCCCAGATACCCCAGATTCTCGGAGTTGCAGCGCTAGGGACTACCCTTTCATGGGGAACCGACATATCCCGTAATCTGGGGTCACAAGCGAGATGTAACACCAAGTCCAGTAAGAGCTTAATCAGCGGTCTAGCCCTAGCCCTATGAAACAATGGACCATATTTCTTTCCTGGATGGAATCACATCTCGGTGAACCTCCGGGCTATAACACGAGGACGAGAACGGAAGATCTTGTCGTTTTTGTAAAATCAAGCATAGTCGATGTCTTTAGAGGGCGGTTTTATCTCTGATCAACAAGGTTAAGGCCCTGGCAAGTGGCATTTTAAGGTTGTTGTGACAATATTTTAAGGTTATTGTGACCATATCCATCGTAGTCGTCATGCAAGTCGCTGTTTACAAGGCGAACTAACAAGTCTGTTGAGAGAATTACTCAACTTTTAGTAATATCAGGTGTAGATCAGTGACATATCTAGATGATAGGGGTCTGGAGAAAGGTGTCCGACTCTCGGCAGATCCCTCATGGTGTTTGAGCACTTCCATCATGTAAGTGTACATAAAAGGATATGTCTACTGCCTCTACTGCTAGCATGCTGACCACAATAACCAGAGAACCCAGCATCAAAACCAAGCCCAGCTTAGTCCTTTGCAATGTCAATGTCAAAGTACCTCACCAAACCATCATGGATATTCCCTATTCTTGCAGTGGTAGCTGTAGTACTATACTGCATCAACCGCCTCTTTATCAAACCACATTTTAGCCCCCTCAAGCATCTCCCCTCCCCCAAGCAAGGCCCCCTTATATTCCGTCTCATACATGAGCCCAAGGTCTCTGAGATAGAAACATGGATGGATGAGCTTCCACACCAGGGACTCATCAGGTACATGGGAGTCTTCAACCAGGAACGCATCTACGTCGCCTCCCCTGAAGCCGCGCAGGAGTTGCTGTCCTCACATGCTTACAAGACGATCAAGCCCGAGCTCCAGTGGATTCTGGCGAATAACATCGCTGGCCATGGGTTGCTCATCCAGGAGGGTGATCAGCATAGACAGGCTCGCAAGAGGTTCAATCCGGTGTTTAGTCCGGCTCAGATGAAGAAGTGGTTCCCTACTATCTGGAACTTGGCCATCGATGCTATTGACCTCCTCCCGCAACATATAAAGAGAGAACCATTCGCCCCACACGGCGTTGTAGGCATTATCGAACTGGTTTCAGCAGCAAGTATCGACATCATCGGTCGTTTTGGCTTCAGTACTGAGTTCCAGACCCTCCAGAGAATCACATCGGGGCAGAGTACCAAAGGTTCCCCCGATCCAAAGGTTCGCTTTGGCAAAGCCTACATTGAAATGTTCAAGACGACGAAGCGAGGTCAGACTACCCTCCGCGCTGCGTCCCTCATCGGGCCTAAGATCGCGCTGAAGCTGCCGCTGCGAGCGGTCAAGACAATCGACAGCATCATGGCTCTGGTCCGTGCCACGGCTGAAGATATAACAAGAGACCATGAGCGGAATATGGAGAAATATGTGGGAAAGCCTGATCCGGATATGCTCACGTTGCTGATGCAGACTGGGCACTTTTCGCATCAGGACCTGGTTGAGCAGACTGTTCACTTCTTTGCTGCTGCCACAGAGACAGTGGCTGGTTCTACATGCTGGGCCATCCACCTACTCTCCCGACACTCCGAGATCCAAGACCGTCTGCGCGCGGAGATCAGACAACATATAGTCTCACCTCGATCAGAAGTTAGCCAGTCTCAACTGCACAATCTCAAATATCTCAATGCTGTCGTCAATGAGGTGCTACGTTACCACTCCATCAACACCCTCCTCTGGCGCGAGCCAACACAAGACATTACTCTTGCAGGAGAGCGGATCCCCAAAGGCACGAAGATTGTCTTTTCGCCGTGGGCATTGAACCGTGATCCAGCCCACTGGGGACCTGATGCGCGTGTTTTCAACCCATCGCGATGGCTAGATAATCTCAGCGGAGGAGCGGACCACGCGTACTCGTTTCTGACCTTTGGGGGTGGTCCGCGTCGTTGCGTTGGTGAGCAGTATGCTAGAGATCAACTGTCGTGTTTTGTTGCTAGTCTTGTTGGGCGGTATAGGTTTACTCCTACTGACTTGCAGAACGGGACGGATGAGGGAAAGGAAGTTGGCGACGATTTTGCGTTGACGTTGTTCAAGATTCTTTCGGGATGGAAGCTGAATGTTGAGTTGGTTCCTGGGTGGTAAGCTGGATGTCAAGGTTTCACATATTGTTATTCTTTCTTTATAGTCTCATATATATACCTTGTCTAACTTGGAGCCGCGTCACATCTTTATCAGGGTGTTTGCCTGGATTGCCGTTGAGATAGCTAGAAACAGGTAGCCAGGCTCAGGTGCCAGGGTATTTCCGCGGCTCCTCCCGATTCTCGGGCTATAAACAGATACCGGTCGGACTAGCAGTTTTATTTGACCGCGAAAACCCTCTCACATAGCTGGTGTATTCTTGATAGTTACTAAGAGCTGTCCTGGATAGTTGAGCAATCCAATCTCAAGATTTCCCGCTCCTTACTTTGAAATATTGTAAAGTTTGTGTGTCCGACCTTCACTTGTCCTCTAGTAAGATGAGTCGTCAGAAACACAAGCCATCTGTAACGTAAATTCATTGCCGGTCCGCCTCCTAGACCACCTATCGGCAAAAACTGGTTATCTGATACACTAGCCCAGCTAGAAACCCCAAAGAAATGAAAGATCCATAGGTCTGGACCAAACCACTCCTCAGAGACTGAAAGGAAACCAGTTGGGTTCAAGACAGTCTACACATGAAACCTGGTGTAATATATTAAGAGTTAAGCTACGAGGTAAAAGTGTCAGAGTGAACGAACGAGTCAAGATTTTTGTGACTCTTGATAAGACAGCTTCTGGGGGTCCCGCTGCGGTAAATTGTATTGTAAGTGAAGATCGCGTGGGGATGATAAAGTTAATTGCTCAATGAGGCAAAGAAGTTAAGTGAGAACTCTGCTAAATACCTGTTTGGGCATGTCGATCATACAGACATAACTCAATTGAGAAGCTTACCGAGTCAAAAGTGATCGATCGCCACGAATCGATCGGATTATTCTCCGCTTTCTCCCGCAATCTAGATTCCCGAGCGGAGATCCATGACTCGCCAACCCCGAAAGCGATCGGCACTTCAAACATCGTGAGGAATTTGTTTCCTTCACTCGTGAAACAAAAGCTGTTTCAAAAAATCTTATTACTAATATGCATTTAATTTATAAAAAACGGTATAGAAATAGTTATCAGGGTTCAGTGATACACGGTTCATCATGTGTACCGCACAGAGGGTGAAATGAATCTACCTCAGATCGGAGTGTCAGCCCTATTCCTTTCCGGGGTCTAGGCATATGCAGCCGCGAATCGTCAAAGCCGCTTAGATTCGATGTGATAGGGGCATTTGTGTTAGCCTGTGGTTCATGCAGCTTTAGCTTCTGTAATAAAGATGGAGGTGTTGCCGCATGTTCGATTATCCCCCTGCTGTGTTTCTGCTTTTGTCAATTTGGTCGTGAAATATGCCTCAGATTGAAGATAGGCCGTTTGTATGTTTACTTTATCGGTTCTATTGCAGCTGGCTGATGTGATGTGATTAGTTCATTATCGAGTCGTGGACGCTTTATGTCGTCGGCACGCTTATTCTTTTTGCCCGATTTGCAGTTCGTTTCAAGACTGTTGGATGGAGGGGCTTACAAGGCGATGATTTCTTCTCTGTTCTTGTTCTTATATTCTACGCTGTAGATGCGTTCACAGTACATCTCATCTGTAAGACTCCATGCCTGGCATTCTCCCATCTCCCAGCTAACTCTATAGACTACCTCGGCACCAACATCGAAGCTGGCGTCGCAGCCAAGTCACACAGTCAGTTCTCCCAATCACCCATAAGAATTGCAATTGAAAATTCACATCCGAAAGCTCTGACGAAAGATGAAATTCGCGAATACGAAATGGGTTCTAAGCTTGAGCTTGCAGCTTGGTACGCATACACAGCGCTCATTTGGTGTCTCAAAGGAACTATGCTATGCTTCTTTTCGAGAATGACAATTGGGACGTGGCATAATATGTTTGTCAAGACAGTGTCGATTCTGTGCGCTGTGTCTTACCTTGCCGTCCTCATCACAGTAAGAAAGGTCTCCGTCGAGACTGGTCTGAGGATAGAGCTGACAGTGTGCAGATTACATTTGGATGTTTCCCAACTCAAAAGAACTGGCAGTAAGTCAAGACATCAACATTTACAAACTAAGCTGACGATATTGTAGGGTTGTGCCTGATCCTGGAGGTTTGTCGTGCCGAGTTAAAGGTTTGTGGCCATGTAAACTAACAGATTTTATAGAGAAATGCTCTTTCAAAATGCAGAACTTTCTCGTCACAACAGTTCTCAACGTCCTGTTCGTCAAGCCCCCTCATTGCGCAAATTCTTCTAACTCTCCCAGCACCGACGCCCTCATCCTCGGAATACCAATGCCTCTCCTCTGGAAACTCCAAGTCCCTTTTCGCAAGTCCGTCTTGCCCCTACTCATCCCCTAAAACCCTAGCTAAAGTTCATAGAAAACTCATCATCGGTCTCCTTCTATCGTCAGGAGCATTCGTGATCGCCGCAGCGATAACCCGCGTCGTCCTAACCCTCTCCGCAAACCCATCTGCACTAACAGTCAACGCATGGGGCGTTCGAGAAACTATCGTTGGAATCCTCACTGTCAACATTCCCATTCTTCGACCGATCTTCTCCAAGTCCTTTTGGAACGGTAATGCCCCGACTGAGATAACTTCGTCTTATCGCACGACAACTCAGGGAACGAGGGGCGGTAACAGAACGCTCACGCAAGATGTTTCGGGCATGTATGAGCTTACGCCGGGTATCAATGAGGGATTGAATCTAAGTGTCAAGGGGAGCCAGGACTCGATCGTGTCCAAGAATGTTAAAATGGCTGATATTGTGGTGTCGAAGTCGTATCAGGTCAGTCATGATGTGAATACTTATGATAGAAGATCATGGTATGGAGACCGAAATGGAGCTTCAAAAGCATCTGTGCACGCAGAGTCTGCAGTTTAGCCAGAAAATGATTATAATTGAGTTATCTATTATAGGTACAACTCAGGTTACTTAGAGTTTATATCTGAAGCCGCGTGATCACTTATACAGGAAGAACTCAAGAGCTTTAGTTCTTAGTCACAGTGAGAATATTTAGAAGACCAGAAGATTAGGATATTAATCCGAGAACCCATGCGGTATACATCAGGCAGGATGAGGTACTTATATCTCAACTACTGTGAAGCACATCGGTCTATCGGCGTCTGGTCTGAGTGTTTCCTATTGTATAATAGTATTAGGGAAATTCGGATCTTAATACTATTTTATAAGATTCAAGTAAAGGTTTAAAGGATTCAAACTCGCAACTAATTTTTAGTTCTCTAGCTTTACATTCTAATTTTTGTATAAGAAGTGCTCTTTATAAAAATGAGCTCTCTTAAGAGTATTCCATAACTCTTCTGAGAAACTGTTCCATGTCCTTCGATGTTTGTGTGCCTACGATATGCAATGCCGCATCCAATCCACTACTGATGCCGCCTGCTGTAACAACCGAGACAGCTTTATTCTTGCTAAGTCCCCCGTCCACAAATCTCTTTTCGACAATAGAAGCCGGTTCTTTTTCTATAGCGCGACATATTTCTTCCAGCTTCCCCAAAGCTCTATGGTGTGTCGTAGCGTTCAGCCCATCCAGAACTCCGGCAGCGCCGAGGAAAAAAGCGCCAACGCAGACGGAGAACAAGATGCGAGGCTCTGCGTTAGAGATTCTAGGCGGGAGCTCTGCGAAAGCGGCAACAAGCTGCATTTCCAGACTTTCCGGTGTCAGAAGAGGTGTTATAATCGAAGGTGGTGCCCCGGGCACGACAAGGATATCGAATTGCTGCAGGTCGAGCAGGGCTTCGCTTATCAGGAGGTCGGCGGCGACGGTCAGACTGTCAGCAGCCCGGATGGTATGGCTGCGACCAATTGTTCGGCATTTGTAGACGCGGTCTGGATTATCCGGGTTTTTGTTATGTGAGACATGAGAGAAAACCTCTATTGGGCCGGCGAAGTCGAGAATATCAACACCGTCGAAGACAAGAATACCGACGTTGTAGCGCTTGGCGGAGGTTGACATAGTTCTGGAGTAAGCAATAAAGACCAGTGGCAGTTAGTGGCAGTATTGGGATATGCTTGAAAGGCAAGAAACCAATGGGCTATAGCTTTATTAAGTTTATCTGACTTGGCTGGAATCTACTCGTTACCATAGCGAGCTGACTAAATATTAGTTACAGGAGCTATATTATCTGCTGACAGTATATGCATACAGCTACGTGGTCTAGGATCTACGACCCCTGCAAGACTTGGGCCCCTAAGCAAGAAAGATTTGTTCTTACTGGCCTGGGCCGCCCTTGATTGCTCTAGAGCTGCAGGCCGAGTCAGCAATGAGTAAACCCCCGCCTCCCACTCACAATCTAGAGTTGGGGAACTAGAAATGGCAATTGGCTTAGCGTCACTTGTCCGTTGATTCATTATAGCGAGACCGCTGTACTGCATAATTGAGCCTTTCACTCAGGTAGCGATTCGATGATACTTAATGTAGCTACGAGATTTGCAGACGTTGCTATTTTGAAACAACCTGATCTAGCCCGCTGCCTTGACAATGGGACAAGAAGATAATGAAATGAGCAAAATGCATGTCTGCATTTTGATGTTCCAGGGCCATGACGTGTTGGACTACACTGGGCCATATGAGGTCTTTGCAAATATCCTCGACAATCCTGGTTCGGAATATCCAAGGCAGATCTTCGACATCACGCTTATTGCTACCGACATGATTATCCAGTCATCCAGAAGCCTTTGCGTGAACCGCGATATCTCGATCCAAGAAGCATTCGCAAGAATCATGGTCTACGATATCCTCGTTGTGCCCGGCGGACCCGTGAGAACCTTAAAGGGTCTTTGCCGGCCTGATAGCACCGAGTTGGATTTCATTCGATCCTTCGCAGCACTGCCTGAGCGCGTAGGGAGACAAAGTCGCGTAATCCTCTCCGTTTGCACAGGGTCTTTGCTACTGGGATACCTTGGCCTGTTGAAAGGGCGAAAGGCTACAACACACTCTAAAGCGCTTGACACTTTGCAATATGTTTGCGATAGCTCAGGCGGAAGTGGCGAGACCGGCACTGAAGTGATCAAAGCTCGGTACGTAGATGGAGGAGCCCTTGGGAACGGCACAAGAATCGTGACGAGTGGAGGAATCTCTAGTGGTATTGATGCCAGTCTTTACGTGTTGTCGCTTGTGGCGGGTCGGGAGGTAGCAACTGGTGCCATGCAGATCATTGAGTTCGATCGGTCTTCTAGCTTGCGAGAAATTGAATATATCTGATTGGTATGAACCATGATTGAACGTCAGTCATCATAAGAATATAGCCATTATTTATAATGATCTCAGCCTTTATGAGTGATATTCCATACGTAGTTCTATGACGAATCAAATAATACGGCCATACATGCCTCTTGTTTCGACGTTCGTCATTCTTGCGACTTTATTGAGAAGAGCTCTAATCATTTGTTTATTTAGAGTTGGCTCATATAGTAAATGAATGTTGGAATAATGAAGATAAGTAATGACAAGACCAGCCAGCTATTGAAAAAGCTAGTTAGAACTTCAAAAATTGCGCGATCAACTGTTTCCACCTAGTCAAAATGAATCCTCCACAGCTCTCTGTCACATCCACTCGTGTACCCTGTCCTCGTGTGCAGCATCGATGTGTTATCACTGACAAGCCAGTCCCCTTTCTGCCAAGTAAATCTCAGGCAAACTCTTCTATCATAGAGCAAGTTCGTAACAACATCGATAATCTCCGCATCGTCGTTGGTGAGTGTAACCGTGCAAGTGGAGAACTTGGTCTTGGTCTCATCCCATGGTTCATGCCAACGGAGACATGGTGCATTCGTTGCTGTTTAACAAAGAGTTAGTAAGTGAATATACTGATGGCGGTAAGAGGACGTCGTATTGTGTCACTTACCTGGGTGACGGACCACCAAGGGCAGATCCTTCATCTTGGCATCCCAGAATCCATCGTTGTCCATATTCCATCGGATCATTTCGAACCTCTCAGCACTATAAGGGGCACACAGGTACTTGAAGAAGAGTCGCGAAGAGGCGAAGAGAGTGTAACCAGTGCCTTTGGGAGCAACAGCAGGGGCAGTGAAGAACTGGAATCCTGGCGGAATCTGGACTCTGTGAGTTTCTCCAGTGACGGGATCTTGACGCTCCTCGAACTTGAACATGCCGTCGAAATGCATGGGCATGGCCTCATTGGAAGTGACGTTGTTGCCCTTCTTGGTGTTGTCGCCAGCATCTTTGACTTTCTGGATAATGCCAAAACTCCAGGGAAGTACCGTACCAGCCTCATGAGCTTTCTCTAAATAGATGGATTCATCCAGAGTATCGGAGAAACCACGTAGCACTATTGGTGATAGATTGATGCTTAGCTGTTTGACCTTTTCCATGGGAATTCGACGGGCGGATACGGGACCGTTAACAGGACGGATGATGAGACCACAAGGATACATAGGTTCGAATTCAACCTCGATGTCTCCCCATTCAAACAGTGGAGACTTCTCGCGGTAGTAATATGGTCTCCCGTTGAGATAGACCAGGTCATGGGAGTCAGCAAAGTCATCAGCGTGGCCCGTTTCAAGTGAGCCGTCGAGACTCAGGGCAATGCTTGAATGCCACGGAGTCGCGCCGAATTTGCCGGATGGTTGTGGAATCAGATTGACGGGAAATTTGGTGATTGCGACTGTGGGATGGATGGAAAGACGCACACAATCGCTATGCGTGTCTCTGATGGCAGCGGCAAACGCAGCACCACGCGCAATCATACGTTTGGCTATATCACCAATCATCTTTTGCGACTTCTTGGAACTGACAGGCTTCCCGGCCTGATCGTATTTCAGCTCGTCCCAGCCCTCCAGATCCTTCTTTAGAAATCGAAGGTAGCCCTGATACGTCAGCCGCGTGTCAATGTCTTCCTTGATGGCGGCACTGGCATCGAATCCGGGTGAATGATATCGAGCGAGGAATTCTCTGCGGATGCAACCCATGTGTTCCACAACATTTGGGACCTCCCCGCCGCAGGTGTCCAACGATCTGTGGGGAGCCATGTCAAGCAAGTCTGCCAGCCGCAAGAACTTGATGCTCGTAAGTCCTCTTATCTTGGCCATATCACGAAGCGCTTCTCCATAGTTCCAGACATCCAGATCGTCGACTCCAAGAAGATCTGAGATGAAATTCTCTTGGTCAGCCAGACTAACTCTTAAGGATATGAAGATAACTAACCGTTATATACGAGACCATCGGATGTGATGTAGCATTCTGCACCATGTTTATATATGTCTCGGATAGTATCGCAGAGGCCTTGGAGATTTTCAAGAGCAATAGCTTCCCCGAGATCTGGAAGGGCACCGAGAACCTTGTTAGACCGGTTGGGAGATTTGAACGGGAACGCCGGGAGAACTAATTTGATGGGGGCTTCCTCCCTGATACTTTTCAACATGATGGGGAGGAATTTCTCTCTTGCTTGGCAAGGCTTCCCTTGGGGTTCTTCCTCGCGGACGCCGTAAAATGTGATTACATTAAGGATCCTGTTCGCCATGCCAACATTTTCGAAGCTCTCGACTTCAGAGACACTGATTTTGGGTGTCTTTCCTCCATCAGAGATCAACTTAACCACAGAGTTGCTCTCATTCGGTAAGACGCTTTCCGCAGATTGATCCTCGATTTGTGCATGGAAGACTTGGTTCGAACTGGCAGATGTGGCAGTTGATTCGTATGGTGTTCTGTCCTCGAGTACCTTAACACGGGCCAGCAAAGTCATAAGAGTGGCTTCGATTATAGCCGGGTCCTTGAAAAGGTATGGAGTGGACGGGGAGAGTTCTGTAAAAAGAGACATAATGAAGGCTTATAGAAATTACTTCTGCGAATTGGTCGATTGTTAACTAGAGAAAGATGGCCGAATCTGTGTATATTATATCTTGTGTGTTTCAAGCTACAGTGCAACTTCGAATAATAGAATAGTGTATTGGATGCCCCACGGATTACGAATGTACCGTAAGGATCCGTCAGCAAAGTCTCCTATGGAATGTGTGGGTAAGAAGAAGAGGAGGATCGAATCCTTAGAGAATGTCTCCGAGGACGCTCGAGCTGCCGGTGAAGAATTGTCAGCAAAAGGTCGTGTCGTTCCCTAACTGAAATGTGTGGATACACCTCGGTCAGCCTGACTCAAGGCATTCGATTGGGCAGTGGAACGCATGGCAGACAATGCCAAACCCTTCTAGAGTGCCCATTGGTTGCGAAGACGCGTGGCGGACTTAGGATAGCTTTAGTGGCAGCAAGCAAATCCTCGTTGATCAAAACAGGATTCCCATCATGCAGCTTGTGTCAGCAGCTCGCCCCATTCCTCCGAATTCACTAGCATTATACGACACACCCAAGGTACTCTTGTTCTTGATGCTCTAGATACTATAGTTTCTGGTGTTAGTGGCCTTTGTGCACAAGAAACTCTCTGTCCCTTTTATGTGGCCATCTACACGCGCGCAAGTGGTGATATTAGAAATATCGATTTTATGCAACCCTTTTATCCATTCAACATTCCCGACAAACCTTTGACTTGACGAAAACAACATATTAGTTATGTTAAATAAAGTACCCGAAACAAGTAAGCGTTAGGTATCCGCGAATAACTGCAGAAAGACCACGTCTGCTAATGTTCGTCAACTCAGCGCCTACATTTTTGTCCATCTCATTGACAGACAAAGTTATCAGGAGAAGCTTAAAGTCCTGCATAACTAAGGCATCTACTGTAGACTCACCTACAAAGGAATACTTCATCCGATATGCGCTATATGCGATTGACCTGCTGGAGTCTCGCCTTGACGCCGCTGACAGCTCATGGTTTCCTCTCTTAGGCAAATATAACCAGGAGTTGAGCAAGAGGGAGGAAGTACACAACCAGCTGCGTGAAACATGCCGCAAGGCTAGTGAGACTCTACATACGGC
Source organism: Fusarium sp. NRRL 52700 (assembly GCA_013396095.1). Classification (NCBI taxonomy): domain Eukaryota; kingdom Fungi; phylum Ascomycota; class Sordariomycetes; order Hypocreales; family Nectriaceae; genus Fusarium; species Fusarium sp. NRRL 52700. The sequence continues at coordinate 344,589 of JAAQRM010000093.1, forward strand.
CCGCGAGGCAAAAGATGCCAAGGTTGGGGATAACGTACCAAAGGTGCTAACAAAGCTTTGGAAAGAGGCCGAACCGGCCTTGAATGACGAAGCAGCCCTTCTCGATAGCATTGGGCCCAAGGTTTTACAAGAGGACCTTGTCACTATTGAAGAGGAGGATAAATTACGACGTCTGGCACTAATGAAAAAGGACGGACATCTGTGGTGTGCAACGTATCTTATGCGCTGCCTGACCGCGGAAGAGCGGCAGCATTTTCCTCCCGGTGTACCTGGTATAGCCAAGTCAGCGATGCTGGCAGCAGGCAATTGGCAGTTCAGCAGGTTAAAAAAAGCTTCATCACTATGCTTTCTAAGTTGCTAACAACATTTAGAGAATTCCAGTTTGCGCCAAGCTTCACGACGCCTGCAGAGAACGATGTCTAGGCAGTTATCGAATAGTAGTAGTAAGATTGAGCTCCTTGAGACTCGACAGATTTGTCTACAGTATGAATTGAGAAACAGTTGAGAAAGAAATATAAGATTGAATAAAAAACGAGGGATGTTAAAGAATTGCCATCGATGTATAAATTTCATACCATCCTTGAAGACGAATTCTCAAGGCAAGACAACAGAAGGATGTAGTATCAAAGGCTCCCAAGTCTCGTTGCAGATATGGGCCAACCCTTATTGTATGATTTTCCATTCTGTAGAAAGTCTGATGACTTGAATCGGCGTGACCCGACCTGACTACTCTGTAAAAAGGCGCTCCCGCTTGATGTTTGGTACACATTAGTAAAGATCGAACGATGGGGAGATTGATTACAAAACGACGTACCTTCATAATCGTGGCGCCAACGACAGTGACAGCCCCTGCTGTGATAACTAGAACATACGTCTTGCTCATGGCATCGATGATGATGGCTAAAACCTCCTGTCTCATCGATCCCTCTAATGTTGTAAAAAGGTCACCACTAGCGCCCGTGATGATGTTTCGGACCTTACCGGCAGGCTCGTTAGGGAAAAGAGGCACCAGCTTGTCGAACGCAACACTTTGAAAGACAGAGCCGGATATTGCCAATGACAAGGTGATTCCTAGATACTGAGCAAAGGATATGAAGCCAGCAGCATCGGACACTCGGTGAGCGGTCACTTTTGCTTGAGCAACTGCATAAGATGCTTGGATATAGAGGCCAGCACCCGCGCCAGTGACTGCCATGTAGCCGTAGACATTCGACGTCGAAGTGTCTTTACCGACGGTATACATGAGTACACCACCAGTCAGAGTCAGACAGCCTCCAAGCAGGAACCAGGGCATATAGTATCCGGATTTAGTCATCAAGCCACCACTGAGGAGGCCGCAGAAGACCATGACGCAGATAAAGGGTAAGAGGCGAACTCCGGCATCGAGCGGCTGGTCTCCCCGCACGAACTGGAAGTAGAGAGGAATGTAGTAGGTAGGGACGAAAACGCAGGTGGAGGCGGATGCCATGCAAATGAAGAGTAGCCACATGTCATACATTCGCAGAAAGTCTCCAGGAAACAGCCGGTCTTGCTTGGTGGTCATGAGTGAGAGTTTCTGCTGAATGCAAAAAGACAGAAAAACAACACCAGATACAACCCAGAGAGCAATTTCTCGTCCACTATCCCACGCATAAACAGCACCGCCAAAGTTGATGGCCATGACGAAGGGAGTAAGAAAGCCAATGCTCAGTAGCACTCCGATGTAGTCCAGCTGTTTCAGGCGAATAGACAGCGGGATACCTCTTTTTGGATCGCTTGAGGGTAGGAGAAAAAGGAATGCTGGGGCAAATAGAGCGCCGATGCAGAGGTTGATGTAGAAGGACCACCGCCATGTAGTGTGTGTATTCTCAGCGAATGCACCACCAACCACAGGGCCGAGCACAGTTCCAGCGCCCCACGTGAAGCCAATCGATGCCATGTATATCGGCCTCTCGCGGATCGTGGTGGTCAGAGATAGAAGAGACAGACAGCCGACGTACATGCCAGCACCACCGACGCCAGCGAGAGCTCGGCCGATGATCATGGCGTCCATAGTCGGAGCAGCGCCGCATATAGCACTACCCACCTCAAATATGACAATCGACGTGATGTAGGCCCACTTGACGTTGAAGAGTCCCATTATCTTGCCCCAAAAGATGATAGTGGAAAGAGTGCCGAGGACAAAAGCAACACCGAGCCAGCCAAGCTTCTCGACTCCGCCGAGGCTTTTGATGATTGCTGGTTGAATATCAGCAACGATGCTGTTGTCGAGTGAGAAGAGAAAGGTAGAGGACATCATCGTGATGACGATCAAAATCCACTGCCCAAAGAGTCAGATCGAAAAGCTCCAGTCGGTTCCACGCATCGGAAGGATTCACTTACCACTGGTTTTGAAATTGTAGCTCTGACATCTTCCACGGGTCTTTCGTCGTGTTTGGCTTGCAAAGTTTGACTTGGCGTGTCGTGAGTAGCTATCCCGCCTGGATTTGCGGTTTTTGAGCTTTCGGTAACGCCAGCAAACCAATTGAGCTTTTCATGTCCTTGTGGATTTTCCATGGTGGCTGAAGTCTCACAGTCGATGCGTGCGCCAGTACTGATCTAGAGTGAGTGAGAAAGATATCTTTCACTTGGTTTCAGGTACGATGTGGGATATATTAGATAGACTAGATTGGAGACATCGGAAGTGAGTGAGGTGGGTCGTTTAAAGCTCACTATCCCACTAACCTCAAGTTCGGCTTAAGTGAACCCTCTTGTCTGCTCCTTAATGAATATATGACCAGGAATATCAGGATCGGCAATACGGAAATATGCAGGTGAGGTCAGCACAAGGACTAGCACGTTACAGATGCTGCAGGCTGGGTCATTAGTCACCGGCCTGGGTTGCGTGGGAGATGGTGTGCTACTAGAAAGTCGTTGAGTGAGGTGTTGAACGGACTCTCGATGACCTCTTCTTTTTCTCTTGGTGCCTGCCAAAGCCAGAGACGGCCTGTTATACGATAAGCCTGGGTACCAAGTGGAATATGTTTATTGGATGATAGATAAGATTCCAGCCTGGTTTCAGTGCAAACGTGGAGCTTACACCCTCTGCATAACTAGTGCATCGCTGAGTGCTGAAATCAGCAGAGAGAACTGGGAGACTAAGCCGCTGCTGAACTGAGACCCGCTGGATGCTAGAGGTTATCTTGATGTATTTAGCAGAAAAGAGACCACATTTTTAGTCACCATCTCGACTTGTCCGCGAGGTATCATTACTCGTTAACGGCATTCATTCAGCCTAGTTCCGAGTAAATATTTGGACGACCAACGTATGTGATCTTTCCCTATTCACGACATAGCATAACCAGCTCAGACATTATCACGCACCGCGAGAACATGCTATCCATCATAGGATTCGTCCTCCTCTGCGCAGCCATGCTGCTATGGGGTCTTGTGAGAATTCCATCGGACATGCCCAGAAATATTCCCTCCGTCCCAATCTACGTATCCCTTCTGGGCCTATGGAGCAATATGGGCCAAGACGAAATTTATGAGAAATGGTTACGGGAGCCTCTGGAGAAGCACGGTGCCGTCAAGATCTTCTTTGCAGGTCGATGGAACGTCCTCGTTGCTCGCCCAGAGTTCCTTACCGACATGTTCCGCAATGAAGACATATACGCAAAAGCAGGGAGTCAGAAAAAGATCCCCTGGAGCGTGATAGCTACTTTGGTGGGCGACAACATCATCAACTCACACGGCGCGGACTGGAAGCTATATACGTCGGTCATGAAACCTGGAATCCAGAAGCAAGACTTCAAAATAGAGCCTATAGTCGACAAGACCAGGACCTTTGTTTCCATGCTTCTGCAAAAGCAAGCAAGATCTGGTAATGGCGGCATCTTGGTCAATGACTTGATACAGCGATGGGCCATCGCAATCATGGGAGAGAGTTTCCTCGACATCGACTTTGGCTGTCTTGAGAAGGCTGGCCAGAGGATCGAGGAACTCCAATCCATTATCAAGAGGGTCTTGTTTCACCCTCTGTTCTTCAACTTTCCACTGCTTGACAAGTTTCCATGGCTCTTCAGATCCCGCAAGTACGCATACGGCATAATGAAAGAATTCGAGTATCTCCTGGTTGAATTGGTCCAGAATCGTCCGCGCAAGCTGAAGTCATTGAGCGAAAAGTCAGGCGATCAGTCCGGCGAGCTCGTCATTCACATGCTCGAACGCGCGCTGGAACAAGGTGTCATAAACGATGCCCAGTTCCGGGCCAATCTCAAAATCATCTTTCTGACGGCCCACGAGAATGTGCAACAACTTGTCAATTCTATCTTTTGGGAGCTCGGCACCAACCAGGCCGTGCAGACCAGGCTCCGAGAGGAGGTGCTCTCTAAGAATGTGGTTTCTCCAACTGCGGAGATGCTTAACGATATGCCCTACTTGACGGCTGTTGTCTACGAGATGCTGCGCTTGTACCCGCCGGTGTCTCAGCTCATCAACCGAGTGACTGTCGGGCCTGCGGTCCTCGCTGATAAGATCAATATTCCGGGTCGGACATGGGTGGGATGGAACGCGTATGGAGTGCAGACGGATCGCGGAGTCTGGGGCAATGATGCCATGGTCTTTTGCCCTGAGAGATGGGGTGACAACATCAAAGACATAAAGGCAAAGTACAGGAGAGAGCAGGTAAAAGGAAACTATATTCCTTTCAATGCTCATACGCGAAAGTGCCTTGGGAGCAACTTCGCTGTGTTGGAGACCAAGATTGCTCTCTTTGAGTTGCTGAGGAGGACGAGGTGGACGGTGGACCCCGAGTACCGGCTCAAGCTCACACCGGTAAGTCGATCACGAAAGATGGACCTGAGTATTGCTGACGCTGTGAATGTGAAGGGTGGGATTCTTGCCCCGTTAAAATGCAAGGTCATCTTGGAGGAATTGGAATAGAAGCGGTGAAAGCTACTCCGTATCTAGCTTAGACAGCTACAGCCTCGTCTGCCTGCCCCTTGGCCGCGCTAGCGCCTGTGGATACTCGGTAGCATAAACGATTTTCATTATTTGGCTGATAAAGTTCGGTACTAATCAAGATGTCAGATCTTTATTTACCATTAGACCAATTAGAGAGGCTAGCGCGTACACGGCCGACTTGAACAAGTTTACACAGTACATTGGAACAGGGACATGTGTTTTGGGATGGTGTACCGAGTATATACCCTTCATCAATTTGTATGGCTTCAAGTCTATTTAGCTCTACATATGAACATGTACCTGGTTCTTCGGGGCTTTGCCATCTCTGTACAGATCCCAAACGGCATTGATTGCCACTTCATCCAGCCCATCAATCACATCCCACTCTAGAGCCTTGACCTGCCCACTCTTGAGCCAGCCAGGCAATGCAGTCCAGAATCCTCTCGCCAGATCTGGTGAGTTCTGAGACGAGCCCGACGAGAAGACTTTTGTAAAGCCTGCCTTCTTTTCGGGAATTCTTGCCAAATCCGCCTCGCCTGGGCAAAGTGTCGCCATCCTCCCATGTCTCGAGTTTGACAGACACGCCACGCCCAGCGTATGCTCGTGATTGACGGTATCTATAACGTACATACAATCGTCACCCACAACATCCCTGACTCTGTCTATGACTTGGGAATCGTCGCCGTGCCTGTCCACGACATGGGTAGCCCCAAAGGATCGAAGGGCCGTGACGTGCCTCGGCCCTGCGACAGCGACAATGGTGGAGAATAAACCAGACAAAGAGGCGAACTGGACTGCGTAGCGGCCGCAATTGGACCCACCTCCTATGACAACGATGCAATTTCCCCCAATGCGCTGATCCTGGCCTGAGTCGGTGTTGAACGGAGGGGGCAGGCCAAGAGCTTGCTGGTTGAAAAGCGCCCAGAAAGCGGCCACGGCATTGCTTGGGAGACTAGCCCCATGATCGGCAGTGAGGCCTGACGGGATCTTGGCCATAGCGCACGTGTCAAGGAGGCAGAACTCCTGGAGGCCGGATTGGTCGGCTGTTCGCTTTCCGTGGTTGCTTTGTCCAAAGATGAGATCCCCAATCTTCAGATCGACGTCCTCATTCTCTGGGCCGAGAGCAGTCACGATTCCTGCGATGTCGTTCCCGAGAACCATGGGCAGTGAATTCGGATCAATGAATAGTCCGAGGTCTCTAGCTCGGAAGTCGTATGGATTCACCATAGAACGGTGAGCATGGGAGGTTTTAACTTGGGTGAGATCCAATCAGAGCACTTACACCCAACAGCAACAACCTCGAGCAGAACTTCCCCAGCACCTGGTGTAGGAATGGGTCTCTCGATCAGCCTAGCTGGCTCGCCAAAGTTTGTGACCGCAAGGGCTTTCATGATTGGCATAGTATAAACAGGGGTCCGAATGAATTTCTGTATTTGGCACTGGAGTATGCCGATATTATTTTCCCATCAGAGAAAACAAGTTCACTATATGTATTCCGTTCTGAAATCGGACAGTTGTGTTGATACCCCCTATGCACCTAGTCTCATACTTCCAACGCTGACAGCACATGCATGAACAGGCTAGTCTTAGTCCATCTTGCGGCCGCTGGGTGCATCCTATCCGCCATTACGACATTCTGGAACTGAGTAATACACCGTACAGAATCGTGCTGATGACACCAATCAGATTCAAGTGTATGCTCATTGCATGATTGGTCGAGAACTGGCGTTTTGCTTGATACGTATCCGCCGAGATGCTATCATTCGACAATTTGCTACTGGAGCCGAGCTGGAGACCGTTTCGCGTCTCTAGAAAACCCACGTGTCAGTTCCGCCTTGTCCAATACGGCTTCTCGAGGCCTTGGTTACCTGCGTGGTTTCTCCTCGTCAACGCTGCAGACGTCTTTGGCCCATAGACAAGCAAGTTCAACGTCGACATGCCCAGAGTAACGCCTAATAGAGCACAATCGACAGAATTGGACAACAATGCCATTATCGAGCCTCGTGGATATGTAACGGCCGTGACCACGGCCAGTGCCGTTTCGGTGGCGAAGTATACCGGAAATACCTTTCTTTGGAGAGTCATGAATTGTGCGCGCGGGAGGTACAAATAGCACAGCTTAGTCATAGCAAAGGTCTGTAGAACACGGTCAGTAATTGGTTCACTAACTATTTAATCAAAAACTGCCTTTACCTGATACAATTGCGTCCCCAGAAGTGAACCCCAGGCTATGAGATGGTAGCTCCCCAACATGGTCAACGCGGTCAAGATGGATGCCATGTTCTGGAATGACAGTTTGTCGATGCTAGAAAGTGATAACGAAGGAAGGAATATACGAATAGTTGCTTTTGTAGTTGAAGGATCATTAACGTTCAAGCCTCGGTCCGAAACTGTTTCAAATCATTCAGGCATGTTTATGCATGGTTTGTCAGAACTGGATCTTACCTCCGTCCTCCATTTATTTACCTACCACCCCCCCTCCATAGAGGCGTAGCTTCATGACGAGGCCTGCCCAATTTGGGGCTGCACTACACGAAGATCCCATATCGGTTCTGCAAGAATTACTAAACACCAAATTCCAAGCCTACATCGTCCGCGGAAATGAATAATCTAGAGCAAACTGGCATCGACAATCTCCTGGACCTCTCAGAATGGCAGCCCACGAACGACAGCAACGCCACCGATACAACAGATAGAACGGAGCGGCGGCGATTACAGAACCGCCAAGCTCAACGAAACCACAGTAAAGAAAGCCTCTTCCGACCATACAACAGGCACTAACCACAAAAATAGGAAAGAAGCAAAAGGAATATGTCTCTTCGCTCGAGAAGCAGGTTATTGAGAACATGCTCCGAGGAAAACAAGACACCTACATGCCAACACCACAGCCAACTTCACCACAGTTCATGCCGTTCGAGCTCTCGCCGGAGACATCATCTTCATCATCACCGCTGTCACTACCGACCGATATACCCATGATGCCAACGCCTGAAGACGAGCAGCCCGGCATCCTTTCAAATCCTCTGAGCTTCTCTCCAGACATCGCGTCATCTTCTTATGGCCTTTGGCATGACGAGACTCAACACAGTTCTATACCCTTTGCTCCATTTCCAGCCATACCTTCGCCTCATGCTCATGGGCCTAGTGACATTGGTTGCGGATGTGTCACCAGCTCAATGCCCTTCCGTCACAGCTCCATCTACAGCACATCATGGCAGGATATGCATATCTGTGGCAATGACAGAGGCTCAGGCCCAAGTAGAAGTCATTCATGGTCTCCGCATCTTTATGGATTAGGTCAAACGGCCCCTAGCATTCGATGCCATTCTAATAGCGACCCGTCGATTTATCCACGTGCTATCAGATGCCCTCGTCATCATCGAGCTCCGACGTGCGCATGTCCGGGTCCTTCTCACGCTGAAGAAATACCCCGAGATCTTCCTTTGTGTATGTCTGGTAAGTCCATCCACACACTTTATCGACAAAAGATCCTATTCATTGCTAATACTTAGCCAGTTTCTCATATCCATCCTGGCATGTGCCGTTCACCAGCGGTGTTACAGCAGAACCACGAACCATATCATCAGTGCACAGCGATTCCAGTACCAGAATTACACCTATGTTCAAATCGAAATATTACCTATCCTCATGGTACTGCACACAATCTAGAAAGGCGTGGTTATTATCAAATGTAGAGTTCCCTTGCTCAATACTGATTTGAGCTTCCAGCAACTTATGATGGCTAGTCAGGATCATAATATACGTAGAATCCCTGATTATACTCTTACACTTCAAAATATCTTTTGTAGCTGGGGGCTAAGTGTAGCGCCTTGAGCATTGAATAATTGACATATACCGGATCTGGAGATTAGGTAACTATTTTGGCAATAGTGATTATGGTTTTTATTTGGGTGTTGACCCTTTTTATTTCTTTACTTGTCTAGCTAAGGTCGTATTCTCTGGGGGACTTATTACTAAATTGAGATATCAAGATCGCTGGCAGAGGTTCAATGATGAGTACCATGCTTCGATAACCCACATAGTTGGGAGGCCTGGTGCTGACTTTGGTGCAGTGGTCCACAACCAGCGGAAGCTCCTGAGATAATGAAGGACGCAGTGGACTCAAAACCCGTAAATGGCACAAAACAAGACCCCCCCGTTGGTAAGCCTGGCTTGACGAACGAGGCGGAGCCACAAGCCTGTTCCTGCATGCAGCTAATAACAACCCCATTCACGAAAGGTGCTGACACTAGCTGCATAACTACCGAGATCCCTTTCCTTGTTGATGACTATCCATATTAAATTGTCATTAGACCCACCGATCTAGCGGGCACGGATGATGAGATGAGCCTCGGAGCGGTGCTCTAGATAATTACACATATGTGCTTCGCTAGTTTGATGAATCCGTCCGATACTGCTTCAAGTCACTGGCACACTTGTCCCATTAGAAACCAACATGACAAAAAAGCACGACTTGATCATTGTAGGAGGAGGTCCTGTTGGTCTGTTCCTCGGTCTAAGGCTAGCACTCAAAGGCATAAAGGTTCTCGTTATCGAACAGGCGGCAGAAATCCCCCAAAGTCCCAGGGCACTCATGTGAGAATTCGCTTCGTTTTCTTTTGTTTTAGTTGCTTGACACTGATATAGAGGAGGAACTTTCCCATTGTCCTCAACGAATTTGCAAAAGTCGGCATATTGGACGAGGTAACGGCTGCCGGGTTTAAAAACACCGAGGGCTTGTGTTTCCGAACACCGTATAGTGGCACCAATAGAGTACTTGCAAAGATCCCGCCAGGGAAATCTTCCAAGGGCTCGGTGGACTATGGCGTCCAACTTGGCCAGGCAAAGCTCAGCTCTATCATGCTTAACCGCGCAGTGCAGTGCCCCAACTTCTCCATCCGGTACAACACGCGATACATGTATCACCAAGAGGATGAAAGGCTTGTTCACGTCCAGGTCGACAGCGCCGCGGGGGTAGAGACAGTTTCTGCGCCATTCATGGTCGCCTGCGACGGTGCCAACTCAGCCGTCCGTAAGTTCCTGCAGATCCCGTTCGAGGGCTTCACATGGAAAGATTGGCAGTTCGTCGCCGTCAACATTTACTACGACTTCTCCAAACATGGTTACCCTGCAGCAAACCACATCATAGACTCTGAGGATTGGGCCGTCATTGTAAGGGCCAGCAATGAGAAGGAGGATCTGTGGCGCGTTGCTCTGGGCATCCCGCCAGATCTGAAGCCAGCCGACGTCGAGCCTTGTGTCATCGCAAAGTTGGAGCGGTTGATGCCTGGGCCGAGGCCATTACACTACAGTATTGATGCAATTAGCCCCTATTGGGCTCACGAGAAAGTGGCACAAACCTTTCGAGCGGGTAGAGTTGTGCTGTGTGGTGATGCTGCTCACGTAAGTTGAGGTTTCTTCCTTGGCTCTCTCACTCCGCGCGGATAAGCCCCATAACTCACAGGCTTAACAGTTGAACAATCCTCTCACGGCCCTCGGTCTGACGACCGGTCTTGTAGATGCTGCTGTTCTCGCCCGCGTTATTCCTCGCGTCCTTTTACCTGAGAACATGATATCTGCAAAATGGCCAAAACTTCTGGATCAATACGCCACCGTTCGACGCAAAGACTTTATTCAGCGTGTACAAAAGCAAGCCATCGATGGGAAGAAGCGTATCCACTCCATGGATCCCACGGTTGTCAATGAGAGGAATGACTTCTTCAACATGTTGAACAAGAGTCCGGGCTTCGCCAACTTTATTGCCTCGCTGATGATGGAACCCCTAGCTGAAGATCTTTGGCCATCTCCAGTGTAGGTATCTTCTTCAATTTCGTGTGTTGTTGTGGAGTTGAGAAGAGAAACTAATGGAACTCACTCAGGAACCGACTTACCTCAATGTGCAAGAATCTTTTTTTGACCATTCAGACAGTCATTATGATAATATACTGGAAGGTCCAGGTAGCACTGAGATAATTGTACCATTGTTAGTTTTGGGCGATCTGGGCTTGATCGGTACTATGAAGGTTCGTTGTCTCAGTAACATGCAGATTCATGTATCTAGAGCTTTTAGATTATTAATGAATTAATTCCGATATATATAAAGTTGAAGTGACTTACCGTGTCAGTTGAGTCTTCCTACTGCCTACAGTTATCTAGATTTACCATCCGTGATGGAACTTGTATTACAAGCACTTTTTTCCACCTTGTACCCATGGTCAAACCTGAACCTTATCGTGAGTGTGTTCAAGGTTTATCTTCTTCGTCCAGAAGCAAAACTTCAACGCCACGCGCCAGCTTCGACTAAGCGGTAAATGACCGATATGTGTCCATTCCAGATAGTCTAGGTAGGAGCCTTTCGATTATTTAAATCTAACTGGTTGAACTTGGCCCCATATCGAAGGACGATTTTCAAATGACCCTGGGCGGTCGATAAGCCACGAATCAGACGTTTCACATCACCATCATGGCCAATGCCTGCAGCCCAAGACAACGCCGATCTTTGTTAAGCCTCATCTGTTTCGTTCAGCTGGTGCTGTTCAGGCCTAATCAGGCACTTCACAATGATTTCAAGAGCGAAATAAGATGCGGCTGTCCAGCTTGTAGGCCCTGTAATGGCCAGAGCGTGTCGACATGTCCAATAAATTAAGGACCAAGCCGAGAAGCAAGAACTTCTGACATTACATATCTCCGCCACCCTGCCGTCTTTGTTTTTCTTTTTCTTTTCTTTTTAGTTGATAAAGATCTTCCCTTTAGTCTTAATCATAGGATGAATCGAACAAGTCCAACCGTCTCCATCCCTGGTGATCCAAGACATTACCAGAAACATGTGGATAGAAATCAAGGCAGATATCCTTGCTCAATTTTAGCTGGGTTTAGTTGCAGGCCTAGTCTATTGAGTGATTGGATTGCTCTCGGAGATCAGTGAGACAATGTCTGTGCGGCAGCGAAGATTGGCTGTGGATTGGACAATTGATTCTGAGGCCGCACTTCAGCTCTGCTCTGTCGGAACATCTTGCCTCTATTGGGATGATCAACAAAATCAACCAATACTCGGCTCGGCTCTCATCACTATTATCTGACGTCAGTAGCTCCCCCAGAAAAGTCTATATATTCCTTCTCTTCATCCTTCCAAAATTCTTCATTCATCTTCTCTTCTCAATTACCACTACCACTATCACTCAGTCAAGTCATCATTATTCTCTGATACCATGTCTGCCCTGGAGGATATTACGAAACATGAAAATGGCAGATTGGTCACCAACATTGATGTCTGTTATAAACTTGTACCTTTTATCTTCCTAGCATAGAACTAACTGCTGATCAGGTCCAACCACCATTTCCATGGACAAATGATTTCGAAGAGATAAATGGCTTCGACTGGCTTGGAAATGGCGCAGCAGCCATGGACGTCCAAATGGCGGGCATCAATGATAAGCTCAAGCCACTTTTTGGTGACATGAACGGGGAACAGAAGGTCATTTTTCAGGCTGGGAACTCTTACTATGTCTACGACCTTCAAGGAAGAGACGTCTTGCAAATTGAGGCTCCGTCGGATCTGGAGTCAATTGTCTCAGCTCTGGAGTCAGGTTCTAGCGTTGACAGCTTCCAGCTTCGTTCGCCGAACTCATCTGCTTGATAGCCCCTAGTGGGAAATCCTGAACACAGATTTCGTTATAACTACCAACTTCTCGTACTCTCAGTGCTTTGATTCTGTGACCAAAGAGTAGATATATGTAGAGCCGCAGAGGACTTAGATTAGGTCTTAAATCAGTGCCACGGGTTACGCATTTTGAGTGTGTAACCACAGCGGATCAGCATCCACTCTTTAATACAATCACCTCCGCTAGTCACTAGTGCGCAGATCACTTTACGTTTTTACTACTATGGCTTACAAGACATATGGTAGTTCAATGTTCCAAATCAATTCTCTATTCTGCTTTAACGCTGACCCATACAGTCAAAAATTTCATTCTCGAGAACAACTATCACTGCTAACTGCAAGCTTACCAAAGCTTTTGAGAGTAATCAACTCTTCTTATGCTATGCTAGGCATTTCAACTTCAGACCTAAGAGTTATTCGGCTCCTCAGGATGCTCAAACCAAAAACCATCTCCTTTCCCGTGGTGAGGCTTAGCACAGTCCTTACAGGAAGGACGGTACTCTCGTCCACACTCCGGAGCTGTCTCAGGGACATACTCGATACCAGCCCTTCCGCCATGCGTTGGAATCGCCACCTTGTCGCAAGCCTTATTGCAAATGAAACATTCGAGTAGAGTCTTGCAAACTGGGCACTTGCGACAGTCATCGAAGAGAGTGTGCGACGGGTCGGAAGTCTTGCGTGGCCAGCATGCACGACACATAATGTGGCCGCAAGGCGCAACAAGGCTGGTGCCGAGTTTTTGGTCGGGGGAGGAGATACACGTTACCTTTAGTTCGTCCCAGCACACGGAACAGATGGCTTTTATGGGTTTGGCGTTCGGATCATCAGCGAGGATGTGCTTCCGGATGTTAGGCCAGAAGGTTTCCCTCACGACACCTTCAATTTTGTTATCACAGCGGTCCACGACTTTGGGTTCGGGATTTGTGTGAAGCTTCTTGAGTTTCTGGGTGATGTTCTTAAAGGCATCCATACTGAGTATTTAGAGAGCTTTTATCGTAATGATGGTGTTGATGGGCGATATAGACAATATTTGCTGAGAGTTGGTGGCTCGGTGATGTATGTCAAGAAGGATGAATACGATTATATATATGCGACTTGGCAGCGGTGAACATGGTTTAGGCCGTTCATTTGTTCAATATTTCTGCTCCTTTATTATACTTAATATTCCTAAGATTAATTTGGTAAACATTTGTTATCCTTGAACATGCCAAGTGACTGAAAGTGGTCACAGTCCTTCTCTAGTCTATCTGTCCTGAGATCTTGAGTCAGCAGAGAGAACTTGGTATATTGAATAATGGGTCTTAAGTTCGGTTTGAATATTGTGATACAGGGTGGAAACGCTTAACGGCGCTCAGTTTGTTCTATGTTCTGTTTACCATCATCTAAATAATCACTTTATCACTTTTGACCTTTACTCGGCCTTGCCATGTATAATATCCCTGTTATCGAACGAATCCAATTTCCACTCAGATGTAGACCCTCTGGCAGACTCCATCATACTCTCAAATTCTAAATCAACATCGTTCCACTTGCAGCAGACTCTCGTGTCTCTACAAGATAATCACAGATTTCCTGGAAAGCGCTAATTAGTATACAGAGAGGTGATAATTGGCAGGGTTGAACGAACCTTTCTCTTCGCTCTAAAGTCAGTATATAGTGAGTTCCAAATTATCCTGGCAGTACAATCCTCTTCCCCGCTTATCGTTTGTGTACAATTGGGTTGTGCCGCGAGTCGGTCTTCGTCAGGCAAAGGCTTCCAAGGTTTTGGCAGCGGCCAGTCCGAAAAGTGGATGAGTTTAGCCTCGCTATAGGCCGCGGCAGGATCCCAGGTTTCGAGCTCTGAACCAAGGTAGTGAGAATGCTTGTCGTTGCGAAACTCTCCACTGAGGAGGTCGTAACGGCGATGGGGAAAGATCAGAGCGCTGTCGCCATACAGCTGGTTGACGATTTCCATGTCATACTCGCCAGACTTTACTGACTGTACTCTTTCCATGATTCGGGAGAATTCTATCTCCGAGGGCTGGATGAGCATAAGTTGTGACGAAAGGACCTTCTCTGGGGATATCCAGTATGCTCTAGGCATAGCCACAGGTGCATCTGGTAGGAAGAACAGTTCGTCCATTGCTTGCAGCAGGAGAGAATCTGAATCGATAGACAGCACACGATCGTAATTAGTCTGGTTGAATGCTAGAAGCTTGGTGTATGAGTCTGCCCAGGTAGCTGGAACGCCAATTAGTCATATTCTATGTTCCCACGAGGGCTACTTACCGTCACCTGCCCAGTTGGTCTGAATAGTAATCGGAACAAGCTTGACGTTGTACTCATCGCGCGCTTTGTTCAAAAGATAGGCATCACTTGAGTTGACCATCTCTGGCTCCAGCATGCTTTCGGGAACCATCATGACACGATCAGGTCGACTTCCGTGACGCTTCAGGGCCTCGAAGAACATAAGTGAGTTACACAAATACTTGCTGTTTGTGACATATTGTGTGTATGCGAAACGCGACCAGTCAACGTCTTTTTCGACATGTGATAGCCATGTTGTTCTTTGGCCTGTTTGGCGTTGAAGGTAGAAGAAAAGGAGTGTAGTGAGGACTGAAGCAAGAACAACTCGAAGGCGCTTTGATGACATGATGAGATGGAAGAGAAAGAAGGTGCTCGATCTTTGGGCCAAGGAATGGGATATTCAAAAGGTGGGTTGAAAGGACGACCTCAAGATTGACCCGCAATCAGAGAGATGATAAGGAAAAAAGACGATGTTTCAAAGAGGGAATAGTGCCCAGACCAAGAAATAAGCTTGAACGGCAACTGAGCTTTAAAAGCAGAACGCAAACAAACGATGAACAGGTCAGGAGACAAAGGAATAACGCTCAGCACATGCGATGCTTCACGTCGTCAAGCCCCGGCGCTTAGACCCCTGTGATGGTCGATAAGCGCTGTGCTGGCCAATAGCCTCTTGGCAAATCGAGTGGCTGCTCGCTAATCCATGACTTCCCCACCACGTTTAAACGTCCAACCATCCGGGGGCGTTAACCGCTAAGACAGCTTGAAAAATGCAGAGACAGGGGTCGGTTGTTTGGGTTGTTTCAGGTGGCAAACCGCGATGGCGAGGTTTCTTTTCTTCCCTGCGAGATATGATGCTACCTTGTATTTATGGAGTCTATCACTATCGCGAGACTTCATTTATGCTTAACTGTATTTTATTTCTGCTTTAATATCTTCTCATCAAATGTCAATTCAATTATCATAACATGATATCGTGTTGGCTTGGCACACACTTCTTCTGAAACCGCTGCCCATGTCGTAATGTTTGTTGGTTGAGCCAACTGGCCAACTCAGTATTTTTAATCATCGGGTGCCACTATCAAGTACATGTACCTAATTGAGGAATATCACATTTGTGTTTTCAGCGCTGATACTTTGTATAAAGGTATAGTCACATATCTGAGCGCCCTAGCTAAGAATCCTTTATGCATGTTGGTTGTTCTCTTACAAGACCAAGTGGGCCAAGGCAAATTGACCAGCTGGCGATAGGTTGCTCAGCTGGTGACGCCCAAGACTTGTTTATCGTGTTGGTTGAGCCTTGCAAGTTCTAATTATGGTTATGTGCTCGTCCCGCCCATCTCTCTCTGCTTTGCTTTCCTGTGACTTTCGTTGCATGTGCTCATGTTCCGTTGCTTTCCATCTTTTGATCTCTCTTTCGCTCTTTGTTACACTACCTTAATTAATCCTTTAGTTAATGCCTCCCAAAGGCGGGTCACTGACCATGGTCTGGAAAGTTATCTTACCCGTGTTCGTCTTTATCATTCTCTCATCTGCTGCCCAAGTCCCTCGAGAAATCCAGTGGACCGACGATACATTTGGACCTGATGGTCCCTGGCGCGGTGTCAGTGTCCAGATTGGAAGCAGTCCTACTTCCATTTCCCTATATCCTGGCGGAACATGGGAAACATGGCTTATCAGCGATGATTACTGCGAACGAGGAACGTGCTATGCTTCGAAAGCAGGTACTTACGACAAAAGAACCGGTGATCGAACTGGCTTGAATATTCTCGTGGAATTGGATAATTTCATGCAAGGCGTGAATCTGGAAGGCGACACGAGCATCCGATACAGAGACGATATCATGTTTGGCGAGATCAACACTATCAACTCGACTATCGCTTTGCTTGACGCACAAAAGATTAAATATCCAGGTGGCCAGACCGTTCCCTTCTTTGCGGGCTGTCTGAGCTTGGGCGGTCCAGGATCTGTCAACCAATCTTTTGAACAACCCGATGGAAGACCTGCTACCAATGGCAGTATGCCACCTGGATGGTTTTGGGAGAACCAGTACACACCCTCTAATTCCTATGGCATGCACATCGGATCTGTCAAACCCTCTGTTTCCGGGTCTCTCTGGTTCGGTGGTTATGATAAGAACCGCGTTATTGGGGAAGTGCTCACGCTGAGTGGAAGTCCGAGAGATGACGGTATCACGCTTTGGGATATTGCCATTGAAGGTGTTGGCGATCACTCACCATTTACTTCCAAGTCCAAGAATGATCTCTTGGCCAAGGGCAACTCCTCTATGACTAGTGGTCTGAAAGTCACTGTTGACGGATGCTCTCCATACCTCACCCTTCCAAAGTCCACTTGCGACAACATTGCCGAATATCTTCCCGTTAACTTTAATTCCGACCTTGGTCTTTACATCTGGGACACAAAATCAGATCAGTATGATAGCATCGTCAACTCAGCGACCGCTTTATCATTTTCGTTCATATCAGACACGAACACCGACCCCGTCAAGATCAGAGTTCCATTCATGCATCTCAACCTCACTCTTTCCGAGCCGATCGTCGATAAACCTATCCCCTACTTCCCATGCCATGTAAACAACAATGGAAGATACGTCTTGGGACGATCATTTCTCCAAGACGCCTTTATCGGAGCGAACTGGCATCCTGATGCCAACAGCTGGTGGCTGGCTCAAGCACCAGGTCCCAGAGTTCAAGCCACGACGGACGTCACGTCGATTGAGGTTAAGGATAAGACTATCAGTAAGGGTGGAAACAACTGGGAAGCTTCGTGGAAAGGTGTCTGGGACGACGAGCCAGCGGCATCACCATCGAGCACTCCAACCAAAGCAGCTATTCCCTCAGAACAAGCTGAAGTTGAATCGAAGCCTTCCATGCCGACCGCCACGAAGGTTGGGATTGCCGTTGGCGCAGTTGCTGCACTATGTTTCATAGCTCTTGGTTTGGGAATCTTCTTCTGGCGACGGCGTCATAGAGCTCAAAGCCAACAGTCTGAGACTCGACCGACGCTTTACAAAGATAACTCTGATGGCTTTTCGGTAAATTGGCCTTGTGCTCTGCCACCACAAGAGATGCACGTTCCTAGACATAAGCTGCCCCCGTACGAGATGTCAGCAGATGAGAGGCGGATATTTGAGATGTATGTTCATGAGTCACAGCAGAAACGGCCATTGACGCAGCGATACGAGTTGGCTTGAATTTGAGCGAGTCTTTGAAGCGAAAACTGCTATTTATGATTTATTTTTATTATCAATGATTATATTAGAATAGATAATTGCTCATAACGTTGTATCCAAAAGTTCGGTTGTCGAATGATATCACGTAATTATCTTCGTTTATGGTAATGACTTGCTAACTCTGGGCCTTTGGCTGCTGTTCAATTGAGCCCAATAAGAGGCCT
Organism: Fusarium sp. NRRL 52700; assembly: GCA_013396095.1. Taxonomy (NCBI): domain Eukaryota; kingdom Fungi; phylum Ascomycota; class Sordariomycetes; order Hypocreales; family Nectriaceae; genus Fusarium; species Fusarium sp. NRRL 52700. The sequence continues at coordinate 362,872 of JAAQRM010000093.1, forward strand.
GGTATAGATATATCTTATTTCCCTTCTAGTTCGACTAGCCCCAAAATCGCTAGCTACAGATATGGTCGTGAACTCATAGCATTTCTCAGTCCGAATCATCAAAGTCAAAACAAGACTAGGGAAGCCAACTTCAAGCCCAAGCTTAAACAAGCAGGTGCGCGTCGGGATCTTTTGCGAATGGATGATAAGAGTTCATGGTTACAGTTACATCCGCGTTGTTACAATCAAGTAACATCCCCGCACTTATTGCGGAGTCAAGACCCGGATCTTACCAAGATCGGCAAACAATAAACAAACAGTACGATAGCCCACATCAATTCATAATGGGAGTAAGGAACTTGGACTTTGCATCTTGGGTTTGAGCATAGCAACGTCATGTTAAAGGAATATCTGGTCGCAGGCATTCTGCTTGCCTCGCCTCTGCTGGCTGTAGCACAAGACCTCATCCCTCCGATTCTTGAAAAAGCTGATTCGTTTGTGGAAGAGACTTGGTCTGCGAATTCAAGCCCGAAAGTCATATACATCGATAAGAAGTTCGCGTCTGTGTCGGATAAAGATGGCCTTACTCTGATTCCGCCTACCGCCTACGACTTCGCGGCAACCTTTCAAGATGATCTCGCCGAAATCACAGGGTCCAACTGGACGATGAAGCGCGTCGACTCGCTCCCTACCAATCCTAGCGGAATCTCACTTGGTTCATACACCGGAGAACCTTCTGATCTCACATACGAGAACGGAAAATCAACATCAGAAGGCTACGAGATCATCATCAACTCCAATCGCGTATTCATCGGTGGATCAGGCGCTCGAGGAATGTGGTGGGGAACCAGAACCTTTCTTCAACTCCTCCTCGCTGGCAACGGGACAATTACTAGTACCCTTGGACGAGATGCTCCGGCCTATGCTACCAGAGGATACATGCTTGATGCAGGAAGAAAGTGGTACTCGAAGGACTTTCTCAAGGAGCTGTGCAGCTACGCTTCGTTCTTCAAGATGAATGAGTTTCACTATCATCTCAGCGATAACTATCCGCTTAATCGTGGCAAGAATGAGAGTTGGAGGGATGTCTACTCGCACTTTTCGTTGTTGCCGGAGGATAAATCGCTGCGGGGTATTCTCCACGGACGCGAGAATGAGACGTTATCGAAAGACGATTTCGTAGAACTTCAGAGCCATTGTGCTTCTCGAGGAGTAACTGTCATTCCGGAAATTGAGGCGCCAGGCCATTCTCTGTATCTCACCAAGTGGAAGCCCGAGCTTGCCCTGGCCAAGAAGGATTTGCTCAACTTGACGCACCCGGACACCTTACCAACGGTACAGAGTATCTGGAAGGAGTTTCTACCATGGTTCAAGACAAAGGAAGTCCATATTGGTGCTGACGAATACGACGCGGAGCTTGCAGATGACTACATCACCTTCGTCAACAAAATGAGCCGTTTCATAAACTCCACAGCCAACAAAAGAAGTCGAATCTGGGGCACACATGAACCATCAAAACGAAACCAAACCATCGACAAGAATGTCATCATCCAGCACTGGCAGTACGGTCAATCTGACCCTGTGCAGCTCGTCAAAGACGGCTACGACGTCATCAACTCCGAAGACTGGTGGGCTTACACAAGTCTCAAAAACGACCACATGCCCATCCTCCCAGCGCGTTATCCACAGTTCTTCAACGAGAGTCGTATTTTCAACTTTGCGGATAAGGAGGAGTGGCAGTGGACGCCTGCTGATTTTAACCCTGTGAATACAAGCCTGCAGCTTAAGAGTGATGAGAAGAGGTTGAGGGGTGCGACGCTGGCTGCCTGGAATGATAATGGGCCTGATGCTAGTACTCAACTTGAAGCGTACTACTCTATGAGGAGGGGTATTGCGGTGGTTGGAGGGAGGGCGTGGATTGGAAGTCGAGGGCCAAAGTTGCTGGAAGGGACGAGTGACACTAGTATCGACTTTTACTCTCCTCGGGCTCCGGATCAGAATCTTGATAGGGTGTTATCTCTTGGCGGTAACGGTACGTTGGTATCATGGACTCGTTCAGATGGTGATGCAAAGGAAGTTCATCTTGGCCATGGGAGCAAGGGGATGAACTACACCCTCACACTCTCCATTACAGGCCCGTTCAACCTCTCTGGTCCTGACAATACTCTATCCCTTGACAAAAGTGGAAACATGGTTTTTACAGCTGATGGATGGGAGTATCCCCTTCGCAAAGTCACTAAAGACGACGCACTCGATCTTGACCCCGGAGCTCCAGGTCGTATCTGGGTCAACACTTCGTCCACGCACAAGCCCGTCAAAGTCTCTACTCCCGTTAACATCACTCTGGTGACGGACGTCCTACATGGAACGGTAGTGTTCAGCGATGGTGAGGTTATAGGAAGATTTGAGGTCTTTGTGTACGGCGGGAGAAATACGCAGTTTAGTTGGAGTCAGATGGCGTTTGTTGCGCCCCTGAATAAGATCGAGGGTGGTTTAGAGCGCTTGGAACTGACTGCGTCTTCTAACTTTACGGAAGCAGGTGGAACGGGTGGGAAAGGGAGTACTGATGCTCCTCAGGGGAGTGATGCTGTTCGGAATTCCGTTTCTTTAGCGTTTACCGCGTTAGGGCTAGTCGTGGGAGGTTTGTTACTCGTGTCGCCATGAACTACTGCACATGTTGGTTAGTTCCTCCATCGGTCTTATTCATTGAAGCTCCTTGCATTCGTCAAGGCCAGCGAGCTCGTCAAGGATGACACTTGCAACGTTTCATCTGCGTCTCTCAACCTTGAATCGACTTTCTATACAGTATTAGAGACTGGTAAACAGATCTATCTCCATGTACCTGGCCTCAAACATGTTGTTACATGCAAAGGGAGTGTAGTGATACCCATTGTGTCGAGCAGCCGGCTAGAGCTCATGACGATGTCCCGCCCCCTACACTCTTCTCTATCGTGAATAATATGCACATGAGAGCATTATGATTATCTCCGCCGCTCGTTCCTTCACCAGATTCTCCAGAAATTTCTCAGCTAGACAAGACAGGGAGCTTCGCCAATGGAGGGCGGAATGATGTCACACTACATCACATCGTCACATATGGCTCGGGGGCGGGAGGATGTTTCAAGAGAGTCGTCAATGGCCGTGAAGGAGGCCCGACATTTTGCCTCGTGGATACAATGGATGAGTATTCTTGGAGTCTATACGGTGGCTGATGCGCAGACTGCGCTCCATCGTGGATAACCGTCCAACTCAGACCACGAGTCACTTTTCCTTGGAGCGATGGTTGTGAGTCGTGAGGTGTCCAGACTATGAGGCGAGCCCTAACTGTGCCTCGATGAGGCCAAGTTCGATATATCGCGTGATGTTGTGCGAGTCGTCGACCCCAAGATCGAGAGATACAGCATCTCGGAAACTTAGGTCCAGACTACATGGCCAAAGCCATAAATACACTCTAACAGTAACCTTACGACACTTTTCATTGTATCGGCTTTGCGATTGATGAGTTCATGTAGAGTCAGACCAATAACCGAGATATGCGAGATGTCATGGCTTCCCTGCGGCTCTCGGGTCTCCTTATGCACTCATCTTGTCGCACCTCAAGCCTCGACGGCAGCATGATATGTCGGCTTCTGAACGGGGCACTCGGGCCATGTGCATCCGTCAACCATGGTGTACATTCTCGTCTTCATAACTCGGGAGTATGCACTTATTACTTCCCTTCGCATTGATATGGTCAGCGAGATTATCCTGGTCCTCAAGAAATATGGAATTGAGAAAAACATCAAGACAATGACACCGACTGAGATCTTTCGTTTCGACAGGGCGTTCTTTAGGTACCAGATCTATTGTAATCTGTTTGGGGTTGATCTGAACCCCCATAACGCCTCCACATGTTTTTACTGCTGTCCGACTTCCCATCTCGATAGGGGAAAGGCCAGAGACAAGTTTGAGCTTGCTCACTCGCCGTGGGTGAACGAGCAGATGATGTGCGTTCATACTTTCCTGCGTAGGAAGCTTACCAATAGTGAGAGAACACTCTGGGTGCAAGTTTAGAAGCGTTGTCATACTAACACGTCGTTCAGCGAGGCAAATGTACGCGGTGCATGATGTTGGCATGACAGATGTCGACACGGACAGAATACTCCACCCGGAATATGATGTGCTGTATGACGAACACGGCATACTATGTGGTGATGAAGACAATGCCATAACCTGGTTGGTAAGTAATCTAAATTACCTGTATTTGAAACTGTCTTTTTATTTGTTAGACCACTAGCTTTCACAGGGATTACACTTCGTATCAGAAGCATACCGGACGACTGATCACCAGATCTTACCTCGTCTATTTCGATTCCCCACTGGAGATACTGACCATGCCCGACGCTCCCTGAATGAGCTCGATGGTCTTTCGCGGGATCACAGACTTCGTAACATGGTAATCGAACCACACGTCAAATCCTGTAAAGGGTTGGGAGAGGATGGCATCATGCTCCAGAGATTTGCAAGCCAAAGAGATGGAGACGAAGATCAAGTCGGTTCGGATTCATTCTGTTCTTGGATGTCTGCCCACTATGTAGATCCCTGCGACTGTCCTAACACCCACTACGACAGCCTCTTCGTTCCGGACGAACCAACTCTATGGAATTACGCATACGTGATGTGGGATTTCAAAGCTGTGGCGAGCGATAAACTCAACGGCGTCTTCAAGAAGATGTGGGAGGAGGTTAGGCACGAAGAATTTCTCAGCTCTAGACTACAAAACCATGCGAAGGAGAAGAACCCTCAGTTTCCTAGACAAAAGGGTGGCATTCTATATTTCGGCGGTAGGGGCTGGTGGCCTTCTTTTGGGGTTGACTTCAGTGAGATTAGCGAGTTGATGGAACAACAACAGAACATGTTGATCCACGAATGGTCTCATGGAAAGGACCGTCACGACAGAATACGAGACCGACGGTAGTAATGGCTTATGGAAGATGAGGACTTGGAATGTCTTGAATAGGTATATTGCGAGATTCACGGATAGTGAGTAGGTACCTGCTAGGAAAGTAGAATAAGGATCGGTCTTAGTGTAACGCTTGTTTAAACGAGCCTATGAATATACTTCGCATTGCTAACTCATCATCTCACTTCATATCATCCGCGCCTCAGCTGCTTTCGATACGCCTCCACATCGACAACCGACCAAACCCGGTGAATCTTGCCCCCCTCAAGCCCGTATATAACATGTTCATGGAACACGACGCTGTCCCCATTCGGCTCTGCGTCTGCCCAAGTCTTGATCGGAACGCCAGTAAATTGCAACCTTGCAGCAACTCTGCCCGCTTCGCTGTCGACAATGAGATCCTGAATGTCGAAGAACAAACCCTCAATTGCGTCTTGGCTCTCCTCAATGAGGGCCATGTACTCTGGGATGGTCTTTTGCACCGCGTTATGTGTGACTACAGGCATGCAAAACTTGCTGAAATTGTCTTTCATTGTCTTGTCATTGATGCTCTTGATGTAATCGCGGTACCGTGCTTCGAGGTCAAGCGATGTAGGAATCAATTCCTCCAAGTGCGAAGTGTTTGCGGTCGGGGACACCTGGTTTGGCTGACCGACATCTTCCAGGGTCTTCAGAGCTGCCAAAAGTCCGTTGGTAAACCAGGCAAAAATGATCTCTTGATGTTCATCTCCAGTATTATCGGGAAGTTGCTCGGTTTTGAGGATCCTGGCAGCGACGGCCTGAGAATTGACATCGGCAACGCAGATATCAAGTTTTGACGAGAATACCGTACTGCGCTGTAAATTGGTGATGAAAAGGTCCCGGTGCTGGGGAGTGCCATTGACCACTAAACGTGGCTGAACCAGCTGCCCTACAGCCTCCCAGTTCCCCTCGTTTTCAGGGCAAAGGATTGCTTGTAGCGCGGTGACAAGCTGGGTCCGGTGTCTTAAAATGGTCATATTAATCAATGTAAACGAGATGATATTTTTTCTGTCAAGACTCGGCGTTTAGGTAAAAGTTTGAGCGGTCAAACAATTCATAATGCAGTTTTATAGGTACCGTTTGCAGTGTGCATGACAACCGCGCCCTTCGTGGTTCATTTGTATTAGTAAGAATATGCTTACGTTGCGTTATCTTCCTCCTTGCCATTGCATCGGTATGACATAACTACCTAGTAAAGAAGCTGGGCTATGTTGATGAGGGAACGAATGCAGATTAGAATGGAGGACTACAGCAGCATGAGGCACTCGACACAAGACTGGATTGAGCTTCTGTAATTAAGGTAGGCAGTGGCAGTTACGGCATTGGAGTCCCCTCATATGTAATTTAGTAAGACAAGGTTATGGTTCGCCACGATATGATACTCCAGCCTCCTCATGCAATGAAGACAGTACAGTGTATCAAAGTGAAGACAGGATGATCATGATTGTGGAGAGTGAAACGAGTGCATTTAATTTCTATCATGCTTGCAACGAGTGACTTCCATGTCATAGCATGTTGTCAAATATATCGCAACCATCCGATTCACAAATCCAGCACCCAAGCAAATGTAATGACAGGAGCTCCCCCGAGCAACATATACAAGCCCAAAGTCTAAGCACCAGAAGTTATCCCAAAGGCCTTAATCGAATGGCCTAGTCAATTATCTCATGGCCCGCTACCGACTGGGTTGAGCAAGGAGGGAATGGTGGTGGGAGCTGACCTAGAATCTCTGTCCGAATCTGATTCACTGTCAACGCCGATAGCAGGCTCTTCGTACGAACGGCGAGCGGTTGCGACACTATTCATGAGGTGGGTAGTTTCTTGGCAATTGAAGCATTGCTTCGCAAAACACTCAATATCGCGTGGTCTAGGGTGAGTGAGTGAAGCCCTGGCCACGGTTGATTCTGGCATGCCTGTTGCCTCTTATTCGCTTGTTCTTTGTGGCGAGCCTTGCATCGACCTATGCTCGGAAATCTTCCAACAGGTCGTTCAGCGGGACGCTGCATTTTTCATTGCGTTGGAAAACTGCTTCCCAGGTCTCCTGTACGGCTATGGGAGTATCTTCTCTTTTTCCATCCATCCGAGAGCATTGGAGGCCTTGGCCCATTTGGCTAACCAGACTTCTGTTCTGCGGTCTGACTTCCAACCTGGAATCCTTTGGGATGCTAATAAATTCGTTCAAGAATTGATAGGACTTCGGCCTGACACCATCGAAGGCAGAAAGAAGTTAAATGATCTACTTCTGGCTCGCGAAAGACCCCGCTTCGAGTTACCACATACTATGCCTCACTGGTTCAACCTCATGAGGGAGAATTATGAGTGTGGCGAGGTCCCATTGCCTCGTGAGCTTTATGAAGCACGACTTGCTCGCCGACAGGCCTTGCGCCGCCTCCCGAGAGAATAATATAGAAGTTCTATCTCTCTCAATTCGATCAGGAGCATTGGATGTCAATCTATCCGACTACCACAGGTTCAGCATCTTTTACTCAAGGTAGGATATAGGAATGGCAGGAGATCAGTATGCCAGGGGAGGTGAGTAGACAATTTTCCTACGGCTAAGATTGGCAAGGGTTGCCTGTTCAAGGGCATGCCCGAAGCAGCTGGAGAAGGTTCATATAAATGTTCTGGCTTGTCCAGGACAAACGTAAGTCTGTGCGATCGCCAAGGAATGCTCTTGCTATGCATAAAAGGACCTCAAGCTGGGCATTAGGTTGGCACAACGGGAGGCACGACACATTGTTTAAGTATTAGCCTCAGTGCCATGAAGAACTTTATATTTAATATAAATGCTATATAGCTTGTCTGAGATGGCCTTCCTAAAGGCTCTGACTGTTCCTTAAAATTGGTATTCTGAGCTTTTGGTGAAAGTAGTGATGAACTTCCCGACTATGGATCTGGTGCTTGCTTGATTAATGGATTCGAAGCCATCCACTTCTCGTGGATCGGTGAGTTGGATCTGTTGCTGAGATTGGATTATGCCAATGCGGGTTGAACTTGTTAATAACGCCTAGCAACTTTGAGCCGAGGCAAGATCGGCGGAGTGTATTCCCATGCAAGATGTGTGGTGACCCCTCCAAACTATTCTTATAGTATGCTTTTGACCCAGAGACCTATAATGTCAGGCGTTTTCTTCTGGGCTTCAAGATTGCCAGCAGGCTGGCCACTTCAATGACAGACAAATACTTCCCAGGCCCTCTTTATTATCTCTTTCTATTTTTATTTATTTATTTATTTATTCTATTATATATACACATATATTTGACGAAACCCAAGGCCTCCCCACTATCATGATTGACTACCATGTAACAAACTCAGGGTATACAGTCAAAGCTACACCAACCCACTGTCGATCTCAGAGCTACTGGCTCTGATTTGTACCTCGAGACGGTGCCGAGTCTTCCAGAAAATAAACCACTGTGCCAAAGGCGATTCGTCTTGGAAACATCACACCAAGCGTCTGTGGAGGAGCATCCCATATTCCAAGCTCATCCACGCCACCTAAATCATTGTTTCACTTTCAATTCAATCCACCTGCAGCCATGTCTTCGAGGAAGCTTCAGCCCATTGAGAACCTTCAGGTTGAACACTACATTCATATCTTGAAGTTTTCAAACACAATCCAGCAGCTTTGTAACACCATCATGAGCCACCGTATTTTTAACCATGCTTACAAAGACTGCGGGGATATTTGTTGCCGATCAATCCTGAGGAGTTTCTTTCTCAATCAGGTCCCAGAAAACATCGTGCCCTACGCAATTGCCTCACTCGAGTCACGACGTTTCGACAGACAAGGGGCTGAAGTACGGGCGGAAGAGGAAGGGTTAGACCTGCATGAACTAGAAGCATATAAAAAGGTCAATAACTACATGGGACAAAGCGACCAAGCACGTAAGACCCCATTTAAGATCTTCCTTCGATAGGAGGCAGAGCATAACACATCTCCTTTGTTTCCTATGGCTCCAATGGCTAACTACAAGTCCATGTGCTAGGAGTATACCGCTATTACTACGCTCCGCCAAACTATAGCCGTTAAGATTTTGCCGGTACTCACTAGGTATGGACTTAAACATCCTGGGATATTATGCCCGGATAAGTCATTCCGGTTTAATAGAGCTTTTCTATGGTACCAGATCGTCCGCAATCGTCATGCTGCAGAATCACCCAAGCCTAATCCAGATACCAAAGAGGATTACAATTTCTATCGCCCCGGACCTTCTTATACAACAGTTCACTTTGGTCAACGCTCGGGGTTAGACTCTTGACACTTGGTGCTCTCTATGGGTTAAGTACCAGCAGAAAGCCATCTATTATTTCATAAAACGAAAGGTTACCTACGGTAAGTGGATACATATGCTTCAATCCAAGCTCTTTAAACCAGCTTATTATTTTTTCTATTACAGTCGTCAGCCAGTTTGTTAGCCATGACGTCGATTTTGTTGCAAACGGTTTGATGGCAGCTGAAAATGAAGAAAAGTATTATACAGAAAGCCGCTATCACAACCCCAGACATCGCCTCGTCCAATGGATCGTCAGTATATTTAAAGTTATGGGCTGATTTCACGAACTGACCGTTTTCAATAGCTTGCTCAGGGATTGAGATTTCTGTCTCGATTGTCTCAAGCAAAAGACTACGAAGCCAGAGCCAAAGTACTGGACCTCTTTAACAACCAAGCTTATGTGATGGAAACTGTCACGTTCCCACATTCGCACTTCCTGAGAAACTGGTCCCGTACTCGTTACACTCAAAATCCACTCCAGACAAACAAAGACAAACGTCTGAGGTACTTTCCTGTCCTGCTTATAAAATCTTTTATATCGTAAGCAGAAGGTGTGCAAGACCAGTACCTGTCTAGGTTGTATCGCACTTGGAGCTTGATTAATGCCGATGAAACCTTTTATGGGATTTTTGACGATAGAATCCTCATCAAGTTCGGAGTATATTGTGTTAACAGGAAGTTGACCTGCGCATATACTATGTGGGACTTCCACAATAATACTGATTTGGAAATTGTTAATGCATGGAATGATATAGTCTCAGCATGGGACTTATTCTCCAAGCCCCAACTGTACATCAACGGGTGGGGGGATCAAGATTTTTGGATTTCTGAGAAGCAAAGGTTTGATATTCATCGCCTTGGTGGCTCGGGGTCCTGGCCCACAGCAGGTGTCGATTTTAGCAACATAAAGGGTCTGACTGGATATGACAAGGAGCTCTTGATACATCTATGGAGGAAGGCTGGTTGGGTAGGGTCGTGCAAGCGGAAGTGCGAAATAGAAGGCGACGGCGAAAGGCCTAATGGCACACCAATTGAATGCCCTTATTGTGATTAATATAGCCGGATATCAAGTTCTTCGCATCACAGATGTAGACTTGACATTTCGCTCATCCATCAGCATCTATCAATTTGCCCATGTTTCGGTTAGTTCACCCCGTATTCTTATTCCCTGAATGCCTTTGCACTCACCAAGGCTGGACTTGACCTTGTGCTCTCGATCTCACGGTGATGCACCGTGTCCACGCAACCGCTACCCCCTCAGGTCTTCTACGACACGGCGCTGACTTGCACATCAGATGCGGCGATGGGCGCTATTTGCTGCACTATCTTGCAAGTTCATGGGGTCTGTTGTCGCCGAGCAGCTTCTCTATCAGGGACTCGACCGCGATGCCCGATATGAGCGCGGCAGTTCACCCTGCTTGATACAAAGGTGGCTGGCCATGTCAAGATGGTGTAGTGCATATACGATTACGGCGTCGGCGTAAAGACGCTCATCTTTGTTGATGATGGCAAGACCACTCTCTTTTGCGCTGTTAGTTTGAATTCATCGATGTTAAGCAAATACTTCACCGCGGCGATCACTCTAGCGGGACAGTTCTGCACCGCCATGAAGCAGCTAACAAGGCCATCAGCAATGGTAGCGCCGATGAAGCCAGAATTGACAAGCTGCCGAGCGCATATGGCGCCAATGTCAATGCTAAACTCGACTGCTGCAGACAAGTCCGGGGTGTTCTGGATGAGCGTTCTAGATGCGGGTGGCATAACCGGCGCCTAGGGGCAATTTACCCTCTCCCTCACGGTCAACAGCCGGCGCCTTGAGCTTCGGTATAATGATTCAATTCCCGTCTTTTTTACCCTTGCACTTTAGTAACAGCCTGGCGTGCGAGAGGGTCAACAACTCTCATGATCGGTGTGGTTGCAGAATGAGCAGGATACACACATTACTGAACCAATTGACCTGAGGATAGGTGGTCTTGCAAGTCAAGTGTCATAGAGACTGTACTTAACAACTACTAATCATGGAACATCATCGTTAACCTCTACTGGTTGGTAATGCCAGTCCCCGAGCAGCGGCAACCTCCTTCACAGCTTTGACTTGGGCTTGGTGACGACTCCGACACACTTGATCTCAATATTGGCGTTCATCGGAAGACTCCTGACAGCAACGCATCTACTATCATCAGCATTCTTATCTGAGCCATTCCCAGTTGACTTACGTTCTCGCAGGCTTGATGTCGCCCCAATACTCAGCGTACACCTCGTTCATCTTGGCGTAGTACTTCATATCAGACAAGTAAATGTTGACTTCAATCACGTCATTGAGGCTCGACCCAGCTTCGTCAAGAATGGCGCCGAGGTTGGAAATGATTTGGCGCTGAGATATCTCAATTAGTAGCTGATTCTAGTTCTAGAGAGGAATTAACTTACCGTGTGAGCCTCGATGTCGCCGTCAATTATCTTGCCCGTCTTGGGGTCCATTGCGACGCCGCCGGATGTGAAGACGAAGCCATTGGCGATGATAGCCTGGTTCATCAAGCTTTGCGGCACAGCGGGGGCCTTTTTCGTAGAGACTGGTGTTCGTGTCATTTTGGTTGAACTTGTCTATTGGCGATTGATAGATGGTGAGACGTGAGGGAATGTCGAGATGAGGGCGCTCACGAGAGGAAAGCGGAAGTGGTTCGGGTGGCTGCGCGAAAAGTTAGGTGAAGCGACAGGCCTACTAACTTTAAAATAGCAATATGGTAATATGAAGTCAGCGAGGCGCGGTAAGAGTTTATAATAGACTTGAGTTGAAGAGATGGTCAAACACGGAGAGGAGGGCGGGCGATGGCGGAGTGTAGATCTGGCATCCGAGAATCATGGGTATCCGATTAGAGCCGATGAAACTTTTGCAGCAGATCATTACAGAGAAATACAGATAAGATTCTTTGAGAGTTTATATGTTGCTAAGCGGAATTCTCACAAGAATCTTGTATACATTTTATAGAATAGTACAGACGTGCTGTGATTCTAACATTTACTTCCTAATCGGGCAGTTTTGGCACTTGGCCGAGATCGGACTCGCAACCATGAGCTGCTGAGACCTCTCCATTGATAAGAGGTGTGATATCAGTGTATCTTACTTGATAGCCATTGCTGCAAAAGATAATCGCGGACCTCGTGCACTCTAACAATGGCTAAATAAACAATACTATTGTGATTCAAGCGTCTGTTCCAGGCACTCCCTTATCCAGGAGGTATTGACCAAGAAGCCTGGTACTACCATCAGTAACTCCTCGGCAACTCAAGAACCTTCTCACTGATATAATTCAATATCATCTCCCTACTAACCGGCGCAATCCTTGGAACAAGACACTCCCTAAACCACCTCTCAACATCATACTCAACCGCATACCCCATCCCTCCCAGCGTCAGCACCGCCCTCTCACACGCCCCAAACGCCGCTTCAGCAGCCATGTACTTTGCGCTATTCGCCGCGACCCCAATCTCATGCTGCCTCACCTCTCCGCTCTCATCGTACAGCCTCGCAGCGTGATACGTCGCTAGTTTCGCCGCTTCGAGCTTCATGTACGCTTCGGCCAGCGGGTGCGCGATTGCTTGGTTCATCCCGATTTGTCGCTTGAACACAACCCGGGTTTTGGCGTAGGATGCTGCTTTGGTGAGGGCTGCGTAGCCGAGACCGAGGGCTTCGCCGGCGAGGAGGCAGCGCTCGGCGTTCATGCCGTGGAGAATCATCTTGAACCCTTTGTCTTTGGCGCCGATGAGGGATGAGGAGGGGATGGTGTAGTTGTCGAAGAATACTTCATTGGCGTCGACTGCTCTGCCGCCCATTTTCTTGATCCGTCGCATCTCGAGACCTGGTTGGTTGCGGTTGAGATCAATACAGAAGAGGGAGAGACCTTCGCTTGGCTTTGTGACCTTGTCTAGTGGTGTAGTCCTCGCGAGAAGGATCATCTTAGACGCTACTTGCGCACAAGTTATCCAGATCTTCTGACCCGTGACGCTAAACGAACCATCAGAGTTCTCTTTCGCCACCGTCTCTAGACGAAGCGTATCAAGCCCAGCGTTTGGCTCCGTGACTCCAAAGCACACTCTATACTCCCCCGACACAATCTTCGGAATAGTCTCCTCCAATTGCTCCCTTGACCCAAACTTGGCAAGAGGCTGCGTCGCGTAGACATTAGCATGTATGCTCTGCGCACCCGCCATACCAGCGCCCGATTCTGCGATCGTCTGCATCATCATTGTAGCCTCTGAGATACCTAAACCTGAGCCCCCCAAGGATTCTGGAAGCGCAATACCAAGCCAGCCGGCTTTTGCGAGGGCAGCGTGGAACTCCTTTGGGTCTTGCTCATCTTGGTCATGAGACTGCCAGTATGTGTTGGGGAATTCAGCACATATTTTACTGATGGCGTCTCGGACTGTTAATTGGTTGTCTGAGAAGCCTGTTAGGCTCATGAGATGTCGTGGGTGTGTTGTTGAGAAGGCGTGGCGTTGTGCTGGGTGAGGTGCCGACGGGCGGAGGTGAATAAGGCATCGTGAAGCTAATCGCGACATTTTGACAGTCGGGTTACGTATCATCCTTGGATTGAGTGTTTTTTTTTCACTACTTTGTGATTTTAATGACAGATCGTAGTTCTAGTGAGTTACAGTTTGCAATAGGGTAAAACTTGATGATGTTGACCTGAAGTATTCCTTATGTTGAATGATGATGCCGTGCGGGGAGCACCTTGGGGAATGGTGCCAAAAATACTCAGCCGGCTGTCATCTAAATAACCACTAAGCCTGGTTACCTGCTTTTGTCACCTCGTAAATCCTTGGCCAAACCACGAGAGCAAGAATACTCCTGACACTGGATGGAGGTGCCAAAATTAGAAGTCCAAAGTTCTTAACCTGCGTCTCAAGATAAAGACCCAAGTTTTCTTGTCTCTACTAGTCAAGGGATCATGGTCATGAGGTTCAAGACTTTTACTTATTTCCAACATCTAAATACCCTCTATATTACACAAAAATCACACTTTTCACGCCTCAATCTTGGACTTAACCCATTTCTCCAGGCCGCCCTTGGCGATAATCTCCTGCACATTAGCAGGCAACTCTCCGACCTTCTGCTCCCACTGCTTGCCGTCCTTTTCAGTAACAATGACCTTTGACCGCCTCACATCCCAGACAAACTTCCATCCCGTTCGTCGAGTGAGGAGCTTCTCGGTATCGTTCTTGTACGTCTCGCGGAGACGCTCGACGAGGCGGGGAACTTCGACGCCCATGAGCGCGTTGTTGATGCTGTTGCGGCTGAAGATGTTGCCGAAGCTGCCTGAGACGACGAGGGGGATCTTCTTAGCGAGGATGGCGGTCGCGGCTTGTTCACGGGATGAACCGCAGCCGAAGTTGAAGCCCGTGACGAGGATGTCGCCGGGTTTGGCGATCTTGCCAAATTCGGTGTCGTAGTTCTCCATACAGACTTCGGCCATCTTCTCTGTTGAGATGTTGTCCTCATATGTGTACTTGCCTATCGAGCTGTTAGTTGATTCGGTGAATGAGGGCGACTTGACGTACCGGGGTAGATGCCATCAGTGTTGATGTTATCGCTGTCGCAGAAGACAATCTCACCCTCGACCTTCTCAGGGAAGCCAGGGAGGATCTCAGTCAGCGACTCCTCCTCCGTAGCAGCAGGGCTTGCTTCCTCAGTGGCACCCTCGGACTTCTCAGCAGCGGCGATCAAAGCATCAGCCTCGTTGATGATCTTGTCGAGGGCATCCTCAATTGACAAAGCCTTGTCAGCAACGAAGTCCCCGCTTCCCTCACCGATGATGACCTTCTCAACACCCTCAGGCTTCTGGTACCAGCCAGGGCCAGAGATCTTGCCTTGAAGGGCACTTGCAGCAACAATCTCAGGGCTGGAGAGATATGCCTTGGCTGATGTAGAACCCATGCGGCCCTGGATAAGTGTTAGCTCGAGGTCATAGTGCAATGGTGATAAGAGCATCTTACCTTGAAGTTACGGTTACTGGCACTAATACCGACCTCACCAGGTTCAAGAAGACCCTTGCCCAGGCCAATACATTGTCCACATCCTGAAATCATGGGAATGGCACCAGCTTCAACCAAAACCTGCCAGTCTCCAGCCTCCTCGGCAATTTTTTGCTCAGGGACGGATGCCGCAGAGATGTAGAACTCGACACCGGGAGCAACCTTAGCAGGCTTGCCCTCCTTAGCAGCCTCACGGAAGACACGAGCAGCAGCAGCGATGTCAGAAGCTCGAGAATTGGTACAAGATACGAGGTAGGCTTTGTTCACGGGAATGTTCTCGGCCTCGAGCTTGTGCAGGGGGGTGGCGACCTTGACGGAGTTGGGTCCAGAGACGATTGGTGATAGAGTTGAGAGGTTGAGGTACAGTTCCTTTGCATACTTGGCGCCGGGGTCAGCAGACAATCTGTTCTGGTCGAGCTCGTCGATTCGCTTGTGGTTAATACGCTCCTTTGATGAGCCGTTGAACATGGCGTTGGTGGTGGCCTTGGCGCGGTACCATGAGATGAGTAAATCGTCGACAGGGAAGACGCCAGCAAGTGCACCCCACTCGGTTGTCATGTTGCTGATGGTCAAGCGTTCGTCGATGGTGAGACTCTCACCACCAGCAAACTCGATGGCGTGGTTCAATACTTGATCATCGCGGAAGAGACCGCAAAGAGCAATGATGACATCCTTGCCCGTAACCCCCGGGGGAAGAATGCCAGTGAAAGTGACCTTTGCAACGGGAGGAACCTGCCACCAGGTCTGTCCTGTAGCCCAGACAGCAGCTGCATCTGTACGAACGACAGCAGTGCCGAGACATCCTACACCTACATGTGTGTTAGTAGCCTGGAATGCAACTTTGGTGGAATGTCCTACCTCCGTACATGTTCGAATGAGAATCTGAGGCCACGGAAACTGTCTGTGGCCAAGCATATCCTATCCGTGCGTTAGTTGACTGTTTCGCTAAGCTAGCTCAGTGCTTTCGTACCTTCTTCGATCATAATTTGATGTCCAATCCCCCTTCCGGCGGGATAGTTTGTGATCCCGTGCTTCTCAGCAAACTCACGAATTAAGGAGTACTTTCGAAGGTTGGACTCTGTCGTATTTGAAACGTCATGATCTAATGTAAACACTTTTGAGGAGTTAGTGAGGCTATTTCCATGGCAAGGATTAGGCATCATCTCCGGGCAAGACTTGGACGTCATCTCCAGAAGACTTGGATCTAGAAGACTTAGATCTAGAAGACTTAGATCTAGAAGACTTTGATATTGTCTCTAGGTAAGACGTAGACATAATGTCCAGATAGGACACTTGGGCATCATGTCCAGACGAGACGTAGATGCCATCCTCAGAAGACGTAGATATCATCTCCAGGCAAGACTTGGACAGTATCTTCAGGCAAGACTTGGACGCCATCTCTTGATAAGGGGCAAAATCACTTACCAGGTTGACGAGGATCATGGATCTTGGAAGCACCAAGCCCAGTCATAAATTTCGACATGCTGTTGGGAATTAGAATACAACCCTTGTCCAAGAGATGTCATACTTACACCGGAAATGAGTTGTCGTGTGTCATCATATGCATGGGCCTTTCGACTGTCAGTTCCGCGTTCAATTGTGACTCTTCTGACAGAGGCAGGGGCCCTTACGAAAGTGCGATATAGTCCGATTGTTTAACTTTCTTGCCTGGGGTGAGTCCGACGGCGTGGCGCTGAGCTATCTTTTCGACCAGAGTTTGCGGATCAGCCACAGGAGCACGCTGCTGGTATTGGAAGGCTGATGGAGTAGGAGTAGACGAATTCTCGAGTTGACTGTGGAAGGCATATTGGCGTCGGGCACTCGGCGACGTGTACGCGCGGTGTTGTGTGGCGATTGCGAGGCATCGAGAGCGGGATATCAAGGTTCTAGATTGCAGTCGCGCTACCGCGACGGCGTTAAGAGCGACTGCTCTTCTCTATACAGAATGTCAGAATACATCCAAGAAGACTCAAGGAAAGTGCGCAGGAGGCGATATACATACAAAAGCGACCATTGTGAAAGCTCAATCAGGTACCAAGAACAAATACCATACCAGAAAGTCAATTCTGGATCGCGACGGCGACGGTGTCGGGTGGATGGAAAAGAGTGCGAGTTTTAGGTTGGGGATAGCTTCATGTTTTTTGTTTGCGAAGCCGGCCTCGGAGGATGGGTCACAAAAAATTCCTGGGGAAATCTGAGCGGAATAATAATGGCAGCGACGTGATTGGTCGGAGATTGAGTACCCTTGTACCCGGAACTTGACCGCCCGCCGAAAGTGGAACCCGAGGTTAACTACACCTCAAGAACAATTCGAGATGCTTCAATCGCAAGACATTCCTCTCTTTTAAAGCTATAAAAGTTTCTATCTTGAGAAGATACCATTATGAACTCTCTAAGATTATGATCAATTGTTCCTAGATTTATGCTAGAATATCCTACTTTAGGGTCCCTAGTCTTTATTCGGTGACTGTACTTGTGGCGGTAACTTCACATGCCTGCCTGCGCGTAGACTGACCTGTAGCCTCTCGATGACAGCAATAATTGGAAAGGCACATCGATGATTTTTTAGAAACAATTTCTTTTCAATTCCAAGTCGTGAATTCATCCTCTTTCTGAATATCGGCAACTTGGACATCTGGCCGATCACCACATGTACATCTACCCATGTTCCCCTCCATGCTTCACCCCGCATCACTTACACAAGCCATCATGTCTCTCCGCAACCTCAAAGCCACTGCCGCCGACGCAGCATCCCACCTCCTTGAAACATTCTCCAATAAATCCATTGTTCGCCGTCAATTTCTCGACGCAAACCAACTGCAAAAACTGGCCCTTACACTTAATCGTCCAACACTGAGCGGCAAAGACGTATCTGAGCAGCCACCAGTTGAAGGCACACCGGTACCACCAGGTTACCATCTCGTCTACTTCACACCAAATGGAACAGAAGCTGAATTAGGTGCCGATGGGAGCGATACTACGTATAATGCCTCTAAGCCGTTTACAAGAAGAATGTGGGCTGGTGGCAAGATGACTTGGGCTAGTGATGTGTCGCTTCGTGTAGGTGATCAGGTCGAGGAGAAGACGAGGTTGCTGAGTGCGACGCCAAAGAAGAGTCGATCAGCAGGGGAGATGGTCCTTGTGGAGGTTGAGAAGGAGTTTTGGGGACCGAAGGGTTTGGCGTTGACGGATCGGAGGTCCTGGGTGTTTAGACCCGAGATTGATCCTACTGCTGTAAGGGAGCAGCCCAGAGCGCTGGAGGATGTTGTCCGTGGGCCATCGATCATTAGAGATTTGGATTTCAAGAGTGAAGGTAAGCTTTGTACAAGATTGCAGACCGACATTGGCTAAGAGACCTAGACGCCCCCATTAGAGAACTGCGCTGGTCGCCAGTCGGCCTCTTCAGGTTCTCAGCCCTCACCTTCAATGGACATATGATACACTACAACCAAGACTGGACCCGCAACGTTGAAGGTCATCCCGCTGAAGTTGTGCATGGGCCGCTCAATCTCATCAACCTGCTGGATTACTGGCGAGACATTCATGGCAATGGCGGAAGCCCAAGAGGTATCACATATAGAGCTATGTCACCTCTGTATGCTGGCCAGACCTACAACATACGGACGTCAGATATGCGGGATGCCGAGGGCGGAAAGGCTTGGGAAGTCCTCGTTGAGAAAAATGGGACGGTTTGTATGAAGAGCGAGATCAAGGGCTAGAGATTCTAGACTTGGGATAATTCAGCATAGATTATCATAAGCTCAGGATGAGATGATCATAACAGCTTCTAATTCACAAATCATGTTTCATCTCCATCCAGTCACTTATGTTAGCGTAGAGTATAGTTCACACATTACAGAATCGGAGCATGACCCGGGGTTCAAAAAACAGATCTCTACTTTGTATACATTTCTAGATCTCTTCACCTCACTCACACAATAAACACATGCATGTGACGTATTAAGCATCTGCATTAGTCCACCTCTACAAAGGCGCCAGCCATGCAGAACAATGTCCATTCCCTCGTCTAAAACCAATCGCTCTACCATACAAATAAGCTCTTGGCTCTACTCTATTCTACTCTACTCTAACACTCCAACTTTTTAGACAAGCAGCATGCGTGAAGGATCCTCAATGTACTTCTTGACAGTGTTCAAGAAGGTGACAGCCTCTCTGCCATCAATGAGGCGATGGTCGTAGGTCAAGCTGATGTACATCATCTGCCAAAGATTAGTGCTGAACCATGAGATGAAGAGGGGGCAGACTTACAGGTCGAATGACGGCCTCGCCCTTGATGGCGACGACTTCTTGGCGGATGCCGTTCATGTTGAACACAGCGGCCTGGGGGTAGTTGATAACGGGAGTTCCAAACATGGAGCCGAAGATACCGGGGTTGCTGATGGAGAAGCTTCCGCCCTCCATGTCCTCCATAGTAAGCTTGCCATCACGAGCCTGCAACAATTAGAATCATCCTCCCCCTTCACAATCGGGCAAACATACCTTCTTAGCAGCAGAAGCAACCTCTCTCTCCAGCTCAACAATGCTCAACTCATGTGTATTTCTCAACACAGGCGTGACCAAGCCCTTGGGCGCCGAAACAGCAATGCTCACATCGACATAATCGCGATACGTGATGATCTCCTTCTCCGTGTCGATCATAGCGTTGATCTGGGGAACCTTTTGCGCAGCGAGTGTAGTGGCTTTTGTGAAAGCGCCCATGTAACCTAGACGAACGCCGTGCTCTTCGGCGACTTCTTCCTTGTACTTTGCGCGCCAGGCGATGATGTTGGTCATGTCGACTTCTTGGATGGTTGTTAGGGATGCGCAGGTGTTTTGGGACTGCTTGAGGCGTGCGGCGATGGTCTTGCGCATGCGTGTCATTTTCTCCTGCAGGATTGTGAGCTTGGGATAACGTTGCTATGGTTTGGGGGGAACTTACGACTCGTTCGCCGCGGGAGGGACCACTTGATGAGCCTTGAACGGGAGGGCTGGGCTTAGACTCCTTGGGCGCAGGCTTCGACTCAGCGGGCTTTGAAGGCTTGGGAGCCTCAGCAGGGGCAGCTTGCTTCTCCTGCGCCTTGGGTTGCTCAGCAGGCTTTGACTCCTCCTTCTTAGGCTCCTCCTTAGGTTTTGACTCCTCGCCCTCGCTCTTCTTAACAGACCCAGCATCCTCACCCGTCACGATACGCGCAAGATCCTGACCAACAACAACAGTATCGCCCTCCTCAGCAAAGTACTCAGCGATAGCACCGGGTTCGCTAGCATTGACGAGAACATCAATCTTGTCCGTCTCAATACTAGCAATCTCCTCATCCTGCTCCACCGCCTCGCCAATCTTCTTGGGCAAGCTGCTTAATGTTCCCTCGGTGATGGACTCTGCCATGGGCGGCACGGAAACGATATATGAGCCATTGAAGATACTGGAGTTGCTGAAGAGTCGTCGCTGGGGATCGCGCTGCTGGGAGAGGATTGCGCTGTGTGTGAGGCTGGCGCGGGAGATGGCGACGCGTGATAGGCCGGAGAGGCCTGTTGCGGCCTTCATGCGCATGAATGAAGCCATTGTGAGGGTTTGGGGAGGGAATTGGAGGTGCAAGGGATGGGGAATGATGGGATCGTGGGGAAGGAAAACAAGTTCAGAATTAAGCGGGCCGAGCTTTGAAGGTATCGCACGGACTTGCAGTACCTTTTGGAGATGTTTATACGGACAAAAGGGGACGAATCAGTATTTACGAGACATTATAGCTCAAATTATTATAATAAATGCTTAATTGCTGTCCCATTTCATGTTGTGTTGCTGAATAGCAAGTATTAAAGCCAGATAGAATCTGTTGCAATACGTCACTTGAGGTGAGGTTCATTTCAACATCAGCAACTTACAAGCACTCACCTTGAACTGCGAAAGCTCTGGCCGTCAGGGAGTAAGAAAACTACTGACATTGAGTAAAAGTGCCAAAATTATCTAGTCTAGAGGCCCACTAAACCAGCACTAAATTTGCCTGAATCTTTTCAGCACTGAGAATATAGATCTTACGTTTTTCTTGCCTCCCCCTTGGTGGCTCGGTGAGTAGCCCTCTCCGTAAACTTCTCTCCCGCGGGACAGGCGGAAACACCCGGACAGTCGCCGGACATTGAAAACCGACACCGAAGCTCCCGAAAACTAACATCACGAGCAGCTCTACTCAGAGGAGTGACTTAATAACCAGTGAGCTTGAACCGGTCCATCTGCTTAACAGTTGCAACGCCGAAACCTCACGGTCAGAATGCGTTTGCGATTCATATAATTCCTCGTTTTGGATGATGGGCTCCGTACTTTGTGGAGGCACGCTGAGTTAGCTAAGCAATAGCTGCGGCAATGTTCGGCATAACGACTTCACGTCATGTCATGCCTCAGGCATGAATCTTCAAACTCGTGATATTTAACTCTCCCAGTGCCCATCTTCCCAATGACTTGGAGCATGGCTAATTCCGTGCAGGCGAGTGCACCTGGCATGCTAACAAGGTTGAGGCTGGCGGGCCGACACCGTTGTGCTGGTAGAAACCCAAGTTCGACCACGCATAAAGCGACATGCAGATCATACAACATACGACACAATGCACGTTTTGCTTGATGATCAAGTTGGTATTTATCCAGTGGTATCTAAAGATGAAAAAACGACTCAGCCTCGCTGATATCATATCCAAAACGCCAAGGGTCGCCGCCCTGTTTCATACACTATCGTCACGCCGTTGTACAGAAACAGCCGTCTCTTCGTCAGCACGGATCCCCGTCTCGCTGCTCTCATAGTCCTTCGCAGATGTATATTTCCTAAAGGGGCTTGATATCGTGGCCTGTGTGCCGTGTGGCCACTCGCCTATGTCGTATAGATCTGGTGGGTTGTTGGATAATTCGTGTGTTGAGCTGCCGCCGTCGTTTTCACCGGATCGCGTCTTGGATACGCTGGTCAGGCGGATCCCGTTGCTGAACGGTGTGCTGAAGGGGGCGCTGATTTGGGTCGATTGACCGCCGCTGTTGGAGGTGAGGAATGAGCCTGGGAGGATCTTGCGTGCGACTGGTCGAAGCATGGGGAGACAAGCTGTGAAAAGTCAGTACAGGTCAAGATGGCAGTGTTCGACATGGACATACCAGCAATTACGGCAAAGTTGCACTCGGCGATTGACCAAGCGTAGTGCTGTCCCATTTGTAACGTCATCTCCTTTGAGTCCGACTTGAACTTGAATGACTCAATCAGGACGAAAATGGAGGCCAAGCAGGTCATGGCACCAAACGCAAACAACGCAATGACCGCAACCTTTTGACCCCTGGGTAAATGAAGTTTCCCAACTTCAATGGCGGGCAGGATGAGAATAGCGCAATCGATCAAAACATGCGTCAAAACCGTCGAGAAGAAAAACGTCGATTCGCGGATATGGCATTTTGCGTCCCTCGTTGCTTGGTCTCCATCCCACAAGGCTGTGAGTGGTAGACATTGCAAACACACCATGAATAGTCGTAGCAGAAACCACGCCACTGTGATGCATGACAGGACTTGGATGGGGATTCGGATGTCGGAGAACTGAAAGAGTCGCCAGTAAAAGGCGAGGATGGCGAATTTCGAGAAGGCGATGGCAAAGGTGTAAGTGAAGCTCGTTGTCCACATATGTATCCACGCCAGTCGGTTTTTATCGTGAAACGTAAAGTCGTCTGTAAGTCCAACCTCCATTGGCTTTCCCAGTCCATCCTTGATCCATATCATTCCATTCGTCAACAAGGCCAATGAGCCCAACTTGAGCCGTGTCAGAACACTTCATACCCATTTGAGAGTTCAACATACCCAGCCAACAACGGCTAAAGCATCATCGATGCCATATCCAGCTTTCGTGATCTTCCTCGCAATAAGTCGAGCAATAAGAGCCAAGGTCGCAAGAGGAAGTGTTATGGCGGCCGAAGCAATGATATTGGGGGTATCATCCCTCATGATGCATCGTCGGTGGTATTCTTGAGGTAACAGAATGGAGTTCCCCGCAAAAAAACAACAACAATTGAGGAGCGGGAACCAGATCAAGAAGAGAGAAATGGGGAAGTATTAAAGAGTCGATGGGGCAAGAAAAGCAGACCATCAGCTTGGCTAAGCATTTTCCCCAGACACCGACTCATGAAAAACCGGTCCATGGGCATGGATGGACCCAACGGTTAGGCTTGAAACCATTTTCTAGGGGGGGCAAAGGAAGAAAAAAACGCACTATCAACGCCCCTGGCGCCCCCCACGGGGAGACTTGATGCTGGTGACGATATCGACGTTGGGTCTGGGGAGTTTGAGAAACTCGACCCATTTTTGAACTCCACTGAAAACAGAACGACAAGCGCTGTGATTAGACAAAGTCAGGTGCTCAATAAGACGATCACCATTTTGACTCTTGTTTTTGGAGAATCGATATGACGATCCCAGTGGCGAAAAACTCTTCACCACCGCGGCAATTGCATGCTCAACTGCGAGGCATTGTTCTACCCTGGTAAATGGCGCCTCGCGCTGACTGTGAGCTGCCGCTTCTGGCGCTGTCATGGAACCAGAATGTCACGCATTGATCGCCCGTTGCCTCGTCTTCAGCTCGGCTTCCATGGGTTCCAAGAGGCTTCAGACAACCTACCTATTCGGGCGTAGCTCACCTCAACGCTTCAGTGAGCCAATGATGAGGTGAACCGCTGCAAACAAGATGGTGTGGGATACATTTCACGTGCGTGCCTGCATTTCAATCAGCATCATGCATTTGATAATCATCCTGTAAAAAGAACGAACAGGTTTATGCATGGCTCGCGATAGGGGTCTCGGCCCTTGCTGTAGCTTATCTCGAATTATGGATCTGTAAGCTTGGAGATAAAGCCAAGGAAGCTATTCGGACCTTTAACATTCAGGGCTGCGAATCCGCTATGGGGTTTCTAATATAAACTTGTAAATTCTGAGGCTGCCGACCGGTTGGTTACTTAGTAGAACAATTTGTTTGTAATCATCATGAAAAGTTTGACTGAAGAAATTTAAACTACGGTGATAAAAATTGGACCGTTGCAGAACTTGTAAACTTAAATGTCTCGGGGAACTTTTTCGGGATGACGCGTGCTGTTGAACTTTGAAGGTGGGATCCCGAGTCTCTATCTGCTTACCAACGTTGCAACTTCAAGGACCAAACCATCAAATGGCCATTTTCTGGAGACGGACGAGATGCTCCTTGGATCAGCTCAAGGTCATTGAGTTCCACTGAGCTTATCTACTAAATTCCACAGTCGAGACCCTGAGGAGGATCTGCTTGAGTTTGTTCTTTTTTCTCATTGGTTATAGCCGTAAACCCGGTTCATCCCCGAGGGTGGCGCCTCACTGTTCAGCCCCATCTTCGGCAGATGCTCTGGACTCGGGAAATTTGTTAGTGAAATGGCCCAGACATTATTCTCCGAAACCCGGCGTTTTGAGGGTACAGCGAGGGTAGAGGGCAGAAGAAGAGTAAGAAGCAAAGGACAGACATGCGCTTTTTAGAAATTGGATTTCGGATTTATAAAGATGGTCACATAAACTCAAAAGAATCTTGTCCTTGAAGTTCCGAGCTTAGGCTTGGGGTTCCATCAGCTTGGTATGTTGATGCTAAAGCCCCCATTGTCGAGCTGCGGGATATCATTCCAGAAAATAGCTAAGCTTGCAAATTTGCCTTTAGAAAATGGTTATATGTTGAATAGTAGTAGTAAAACATGGCAATGCTGGCACGATTCAGCGTCATTGCAACTCTCACTGGGAGGCTTAGGCTGAACTCATCATTATACAAAGTCTTGAACGTTCTAATATGACAAAAATGACCAACTAAACGCCTACGCTATGCATGACCATCGAGAACATGACACCTGTCAATAGCTCTTTATTCAGCATGCCCATTAATGCCACCCTTGATTCCCTCCAAAATCCCAGACCATTGTCCACCGTGTCGAATCTTTGTCACATCGGAGAACTGATCGCACGCAATCTTACGCATGACAAGCGTGTCCTTTGCCTTCTTATGCGACTTTCCATTACCGTGAAGGAGGTACTCCTCGAACCAGGCCTCCTCAGATTTGTCAAAGGGCAAAAAGGTAAGTTGGCTGGCGCGCTCGGAAAGCTCGTCGTGTGGACTGTCCAATACGGAGGCAATCAATTGACGGAACAGCAACTCGCGAGTATGGGGGGCTCGGGTTCGGGAGTAGAACAGCGCTTCCGAGATGTTGGTTTTCGCCATCGCACCGAAGAGAAGCTCGAGAGCTGCTGAGGTCTTCAACTTGGGCTGTACGGTGTAAAAGTACGACAGAGCAATGCTGTAATCGCCATCCTGAGCAGACTTGACGAGCACAGTCATGATGTTGTCGGCAAAGTCGGGAGTCAGAGAGGGATGCGAAATGTACTCGAGCGCTCGCTGTAAAGTCCTGTTAGTCTTTGTTTTGGCAATCGCAGACGCAGAGCATACCGAGTATTCCTGACGATCTAAATACCACAGGCCCTTCATGAAGATCTGATATTTCTTGGGCATACCAGACGCATCCACAAATGTATCAGAGGCACTCTCGCGGCCTGCTGTGAGGTCGAAATCGAGAAGGATGTAGTAGAAGATCGAGAACTTGTGCTGCATTGACATGTTGGATTCACAGACTTGCTGATGCAGTTGCTTTAATGCATTGTCGGTCTTGGGAGGATAGATCTTGGCTGTAATCACGAGTTAGCAAGTTGCGATCAGTTCGTCAGACAAACCCACCCTTTGTTATGCCCACAGCTCGTAGGACTCGATCAATGAAGAGAGCGCCATCAAATTCCTTGCGCGAGTGTTCGATGTCTCGCTGGGTCTCGCGATCGTACGGGTTCGCAAGACCCTCCGCGAAGACATCATGCAGGTTGGTGTAGTCAAACATTTTGGCGACGGGGATACTTGGACTCTTGTCGTAACACAAACCAATGTTTTGAGAGCTCATCAAGAGCTTCAAAGCTATCGCGAAACGGGCAATCAAGGTTCCGTCGCGAGATCACGTGATGGCAGCCGCCCCGCGGCCTGTGCTGGTACGTATTGTTTACACGACCGATTTGGACATTTCTAAACAAACCAACGCGGGGCGCAACCAATCTAATTTGTACAGCTTCCCTCGACACAACAACCCAGTCGACCTTGGTTACACCGACCCAAGTTGTCGCTTATTTGTACTATTCATTGTTTGCATACACTCCTTCGCATTTTTCTCTTGTCTGTGACGAGAGCTCTTCCTTTACCATGTCTTCCCCTGTTCGGCCAAGGCGCGCAACAAGGCGCACCGCCATTATCGATTCTGACGACGAAGACGATGTTTCCAACCGCTCTAGAGTCCAGGATGAGGAGGAGGACTTTGAGCCTGAGAAACCGGCGCCTCGAAGACAGACTCGTTCACGAAAATCGACGACTCCAGCACCTGCGCCCGCTGCTGCTCCCAAGGCGAGAGGGCGTCCTAGAAAAGCGCCTACTCCAGCTGTTTCGGCAGAGCCCAGCGAACTTCTCGATGCTGATGCGACACTTAAGGCAGAGGCGAGTTCTCCTGCAAAGGTTGCGTCGCCCCGTAAGCGCAAGAGTTCAGCGAGATCATCGGTCTCTTCAGTTCCCGACCTGGCACCGAAGCCAGATTCACCGACAGCTTCTCAGGAAGCTTCTGCACTGGCCGATATCACTGATTCTAGTGTGAATACTTCTGTTGTCGACAACACACAGGCAACTATCAAGCCGATCAAACCTATGGATACTATTATGGAGAAGCCAATGGATATTGTGCTCAAGTCGCGGACATTAGCTGCCCCTGTTGTTGAAGACACAACGCCCAAGTCTCGAATTGTTCTGACACACCTTGTACTCAACAACTTCAAGAGTTACGCAGGACGACAAGAAGTCGGTCCTTTCCATGCTTCATTCTCATCCGTTGTCGGGCCCAACGGTTCCGGAAAGTCAAATGTTATTGACTCTCTACTATTCGTCTTCGGTTTCCGAGCTAGCAAGATGCGACAGGGCAAGATCTCTGCTCTCATTCACAACTCAGCAAAGTTTCCGAATCTGGATCATTGCGAGGTCGCCGTTTACTTTCAAGAGGTCATGGACCAGGTAAGGGAGTCCTTGTTCTTTTGCGATTCTTGACTAACTTTCCCAGCCCGGTGGCGGCCATGAGGTTATCCCTAACTCCGAGCTCATCATTTCCCGAAAAGCCTTCAAGAACAACTCCAGCAAATATTACATCAATGGCAAAGAATCCAATTTTACCACAGTCACCACTCTCCTCCGCGATCGCGGTGTCGATCTTGACCACAAGCGATTCCTGATTCTCCAAGGTGAGGTCGAGTCAATTGCTCAGATGAAGCCCAAGGCTGGCAACGAACACGAAGACGGTCTCCTCGAATACCTTGAGGACATTATCGGCACTTCCAAGTACAAGGCGCCCATCGAAGAATCTGCCACCGAGGTAGAGACCCTCAATGATGTCTGCATGGAAAAGAGCGGTCGCGTTCAGCATGTCGAGAAGGAAAAGAACAGCCTTGAAGACAAGAAGGACAAGGCGATCGCCTACATTCGCGACGAGAACGAGCTGGCGATGAAGCAATCTGCTCTTTACCAACTGTTTATTCACAAGTGCAATGAGAATATTGCCGTTACTGAGGAGGCTATCAGCCAAATGCAAGCTCAATTGGACGCCGAACTGGAGAAACACCATGGAGGCGAGCAGATCATCAAGAGCCTCGAGAAAGACTACGCCAAGGGTGCTAAGGAGTTTGAAGCGCAAGAGAAGTCAACGCAAGCCTTGGTCAAGGAGATGGCCAAGTTTGAGCAGGAGCGTGTCAAATTCGATGAGAAGCGAAAGTTCTTGGACGACAAGCGTAAGAAGCTTGAGAAGGCTATCGCTAACGCCGAAACGAACTCTGCTGAAGCCGACGAGACCATTGAGCAGTGTGGAGAGGAGATCGAGAACCGGACCCAGGAGATCGCGGAACTCGAGGAACAGATCCAAACTGCAGAGGCTAAGCTTACTCAAATTAGAGAAAGTCTAAAGGGCAAGACACAGGCTTTCTCCGATCAAATTGCCGCCAAGCAGAAGTCTCTTGAACCTTGGAATGAGAAGATCAACCAGAAGCAGTCCGCTGTCGCTGTCGCCGAGAGTGAGCTCAACATCCTTCAAGAGAAGGCCAACGCTGGCGCTGTCGCTCTCCAAGACCTTGAGACCAAGATCGCTTCAATTGAGGAGGGCAAGACTGCCAAGCGCGCCGAGCTCAAGTCCTGTCAGACCAAGAAGACTGAGCTTCTGGAGGAAGCAGAGAAAATGAAGTCGGAGCTCAAGGTCCTCTCTGAGCAGGAGCCCAAGATTCGCTCAAAGATCTCGAATGCGCGCCAAAAGGCCGACGAGGCCCGCTCAAGCTTGTCTAACACACAGGCTCGCGGTAATGTGCTCGCTGCCCTTATGCGTATGAAGGAATCTGGTCGAATTGATGGCTTCCATGGACGTCTCGGTAACCTTGGTACGATTGATCAGAAGTACGATGTCGCCATCTCAACGGCTTGTGGTGCCCTCGACAACTTTGTCACCGAGACTGTCGAGGCTGGTCAGCAGTGTATCGAGTATTTGCGAAAGAACAACGTCGGACGTGGTAACTTTATCTGCTTGGACAAGCTGAGAGTTCGAGACATGTCGCCTATCCAGACACCCGAGAACGCTCCCCGATTGTTTGACCTCGTCACTGCCAAGGAAGACAAGTTCCGAGCTGCTTTCTACCACGCCATGCAAGATACTCTTGTCGCTGCCGACCTCGCCCAGGCGAATAGAATCGCATATGGCGCCAAGCGATGGCGAGTCGTTACTCTCGCTGGTGAGCTCATTGACAAGTCCGGTACCATGTCTGGTGGTGGCTCAACTGTCAAGAGAGGTCTCATGTCTTCCAAGCTCGTCTCAGACGTCAGCAAGGAGCAGGTCGCCAAGTTTGAGAGCGATCGTGATGGCTGGGAGAAGCAGTTCAAAGATTTTCAAGATTATCAACGCGAGTGCGAGACACGACTCAGGGAGCTGGACGAGCTGATTCCTCAACTGGACACCAAGATGCAGAAGATCGGTCTTGAGATTCAGAGCGCCGAGCGAAACATCGCCGATATGCAACGACGCATGAAAGAAGTCAGCAAGGAGCACCAGCCCTCAGCCTCCGACAACAGTCGCATCGCTGCTTTGCAGAAGGAGATCGCAAAGCTCAACAAGGAGATCGAAAGACTTCGCGAAGAGACATCCAGCGTGGAGGATGAGATCAAGGCTCTGCAAGACAAGATCATGGAGGTTGGTGGTGAGAAGCTTCGTGCGCAAAGAGCCAAGGTCGACTCTATCAAGGAGGATATCTCCTCCAACAACGAAGAGATCTCCAATGCTGAGGTCCGTAAGGTCAAGGCGGAGAAGCAGAAGATCAAGCTAGCGAAGGATCATGCGAAATCGTCCAAGGAGCTTGACGCTGCTACTCGGGATCTTGAGAAGCTTGAGAACGACATCAACAACCAAGGCGAGAGAGCTGAAGAGCTTCAAGCACAGGCTGAAGAGGCTGAAGAAGGATTGGCTGCCAAGAAGAAAGAGCTTAAGGCACTCAAGAGCGAGCTTGACGAGAAGACGGCTGAGCTCAACGAGACGAGAGCGGTTGAGATTGAGATGCGCAACAAGCTTGAGGAGAACCAGAAGGCTCTTCTCGAGAACCAAGCACGACTTCGCCACTGGGATGATAAGTTGTCTAAGATTGTTCTGCAGAACATTGACGACCTTACTGGAGGTTCATCGGGCAGACGCTCCAAAAAGCCCAAGCCGCAGCCCAAGCCCCAGACGGATGACGATGATGACGTTGACATGGACGATGCCCCTCAGGATGACGTGGACATGACCGACGCTCCCCAAGAAGACGAAGAGCAAGAGGAGGACCAAGAAGAGGAAGAAGAAGAAGACGAGGAAGAATCTGTCAATGGGCAGCCAAACGAGCTTCCGAGATACACACCCGATGAGCTCGCCGACATGAATGAGAGAACACTCAAGGGCGAGATTGCAGCTCTCGAGGAGAAGACTCAAAATGTCAATGTCGACCTCGGTGTTCTGGCTGAATACCGAAGACGAGTGGAAGAGCACGCTGCTCGTGCCTCAGATCTCCAAACTGCTATTGAACAGCGAGATTCTGCCAAAAAGCGATGCGACGATCTACGCCGTCTACGCTTGGAAGGTTTCATGGAAGGTTTCAGCGCCATTTCCCTCCGACTCAAGGAAATGTATCAGATGATCACCATGGGTGGAAACGCAGAGCTCGAACTCGTCGACAGCTTAGATCCCTTCAGCGAAGGTATTCTCTTCAGCGTCATGCCCCCCAAGAAGAGCTGGAAGAACATCAGCAACCTTTCTGGTGGTGAAAAGACACTCAGCAGTCTGGCCCTTGTCTTCGCCCTGCACCACTATAAACCTACCCCTCTGTATGTCATGGACGAGATCGATGCTGCGCTGGATTTCAGAAACGTGAGTACTACCCTAACCCAAGACACTCGGCTAAAATTCGACCACACTCGCGTGGGCATTCCACATGCACATCGCTATCAATTCTGGTTGAACCACTTTGCTAACACTCAGTGCAGGTCTCGATCGTCGCAAACTATATCAAGGAGCGTACCAAGAACGCCCAGTTCATCGTCATCTCGCTGCGCAACAACATGTTTGAGCTTGCAGCGCGGTTGGTGGGCGTGTACAAGGTCAATCATATGACCAAGAGTGTCACTATTGAGAACAAGGACTACATCGAGAGACCGCCGGGACACTCGTCGCAGCAGCGCACGCAGGTTGGGGGTAATACGACGATATTGCCCTTTCGGTAAGGAGTGAGAGGGCTTGTATATGACGATGATGATGACTATGGATATGGCTTTGGCGGGTTATTTTAATGATATGGAGGCTAGATTTATGATATATCCAATGTTTGGTGTTTTCTGATATCCCTCATCGACACAGAACCTCAATCCCGTTGTGTGCAGCTAACATTCACATGCCACGTCACTCTCACTCATCTTCCTTTGCCATCTCCCAATACATCGTGAAAAAGACTCAACCTGAACCCCGTCCTCCCCTCGTATCACACTCGCGTCCCACAATCCAGGAACCAACTCCCGTGTCACCGAGCGCGTCTAGACCTGAAGACCTGGGACATTAAGGATCCCCGAGCGAACCCCTGCAGACACCCGCCCCTTCGATCTCGCAGCCGTCGATACCGTACCACGCACCAAGTGCCGGTCTTTCTCGGCTCTGTATGTGTGTCTTGCACGTCACCATGTTGTGTCTCGGCAGATTATACGTGGGCGGCCTCAACGTTTGGATATGGCTGCTTGCTGTACGTCCTATAAGTAACGCCTACAATCAAGCCAAGCTTCAGCTATTCTCGTTCATCGCTATACACTCGTTTACGCATCATGTTGATGCTACTCCCCCTTGTCGTTCACTTGGTCACTGCGTTTCCTGCAAACTGGAACGAATCGATCGCTTGTCCACATGATGACCTTTACTCATCGCTCATTCAAGACGATGGCGAGTTTTGTTCTAGTGTTCTCGAGGGGAATCATTGCGGTGCGGGATATAGTACGCCTGTGGAGTACGTGAGGTATAATCAGACGAGGATAGCTTCATATGTGAGTGGTTTGTGATGGGTTTGAATGATTGCTTATGAGTTGTAGTGTGAGTGTATTGTGACGAGTGCGAGTTCCAGCACTACGAATGCAGATGAGTCTAGGACGAGGGGGTACTCGGATTCGACGGAGGCGTCGGTGGGACAGCCTGGGTCAGGGACGTATGCTGAGACTACATCTGGGGGAGCGTATTCGACGACTGAAGGGTCGTGGAATCAAACTGCAGCGTCTGGTGGAGAGACTACAGCACGAGAGACAACTGGAGATACTCCGAGGACATCCGACTCCATAAGCAGCAAATCAACTACAAGATCAGACTCAGCAGCTTCATGGAACACCACCACAAACTCACCAGCAGATACCCAGGGTCCCTTCTCAGCATCCTTCTCAAGCCAAAGCCGTGGATCTACTTCATCTCATTCCCAGTCTGGCAACGGTACCCAAAGTCTCTCAGGTGTAACATCACAAGCATCGACCCATTCATCTGGAATGACAAGATCTGGCGCTACAAGTGATTCGCTACCGTGGTCGATTCCTGGTAACTTGACGTCGAGTCCTGTGGAGAGTGGGACACGTCTGACGGGGACTTTGACGGGGTGGAACTCGAGTATTACTGCCTCGAGCGGCGGTATGACTGGGACAGGGCCTGTCCGTGCTGATTCGGGGCCTACGGTGTCTGTCACCACCGGTTCTGAGATGACTGGTGGGAGTGTAGGTCCGGCTTGGAACACGACTTTGGCCCAAACTGGTAATGATTCGATCCCAACCGTTAGTCTCTCAAGTGGAAGTTTTATACCGTTTCCTACAGGATCGGACATCAATAGTTCTGAGAGCTCATTGAGTGGTACTGTGGCTCCAAGTTGGAACACCACGTCTGCTTCGAGAGGCAATGACTCAGTTCCCACGATCAGTATCTCCAGAGGAACTTTCGTACCCTTCCCTACAGCCTCTGGCGCATCATCTAGTGGCACAACAGGGCCAAGCTGGAATGGAAGTACCTCCGTTTCGACGAACAATGGCTCAGTATCAACGGTCAGTATCTCGAGTGGGACGTTCGTACCGAGACCGTTCCCAACGGTCTCGGTTTCTGCAAGCTCTGGTAATTCACCAAGTGGGAGTGCAGGTCCAAGCTGGAATAGCACCACATTGACAGGCAATGACTCGGTACCGACAATCAGTATCTCGAGTGGAACATTCGTTCCGTTCCCAACAATGTCATTGTGGAGTACAGCAAGCTCAGGGAGTAGCTTCGAGCCCAGCTGGAATAGCACTTCTCTTCCTTCTGGGAGAAACACGTCGGCGCCAGTAACCAGTGCTTCCAGCGGGACCTTGGTGCCTTTTCCAACGTCTGCAGGGGTGCTCACTTCAAGGAGCAGTTTCGTTCCGAGCTGGAACAGCACCTCTCTTGCTCCGGGTGGTAATGCTTCATCACCGACTGTCAGCGCTACGACTTCGGCTCAGCCCTCTTCAGCAGATATCACTTCGGGAAGTAGCTTGAGCCCAGGTTGGAACAGTACTTCACTCCCATCGGGTGGAAATGTATCAGTACCAACTGTCAGCACATCTAGTGGCTCATTTGTGCCATTCCCGACGGTATCATTACCGAGTCTTTCATCCTCAGCAGAGGCTACATCGGGGAGCAGTTTACCTCCAAGTTGGAACACCACTTCTCTGCCTTCAGGCGGTAATACCTCTATACCGACTGCGAGCATCTCCAGCGGATCATTTGTCCCATTCTCGACGATGTCACTTCCAAGTTCCTCATCCTCGAAGGAAGCAGCATCAGGGAGTAGTGTCTCTCCGAGCTGGAACACCACGTCTCTACCACCTGGTGGTAACTCCTCAGTACCAACCATCAGTACATCCAGCGAGTCCTTCATACCGTTTCCGACGGTATCACTACCAAGTCAATTCTCGTCAGGGGAAGCAGCATCGGCCAGCAGCATCTCGCCAAGCTGGAACAGCACTTCCCTACCATCCGGTGGCAACGTGACTATACCGACCATTAGTATATCCCCGTCGCAAACCTTTGTCCCATTTCCAACTCAGCCTGTCCCAAGCGATACTCTCGCGACAGGCCCAGAGACAAGCGGTAATCAGTTCCCAAATCGGAACAGCACTACCGTACCAGGGGTTAACTTCACTATACCGTCAATCAGCATAACTCGGGGTGGGACGTTGCCGTTCCCAACACTGCCGCTGCCAAGTGAGTCGATCACAACCGAGTCTAGGATTGAAACAACCTCAGTGCTAGGTAGTAGCGCAGTTCCGAGCTGGAATGGCACCACTTCTGCGCCTGCAGGCAATGTCTCGGTCCCGACGGTCAGTGCATCGCACGCTGAGACGTCGTCGCTGGTTCCGTTGCCAAGTGTATCTTTGCCGACAGTATCTCAAGCAACGTCAGGCTCGGCCCGAAGTGACACTGTGGTGTCTGGTTGGAACACAACAACTGGAGGATCTGAGGGCTCTGGCTCCGTTGCGAGTGTTAGCTCCTCTGAGACTGGTTCAATTGTAACTCTTCCAACACAGTCAGAAGCTCTTACCAGTTCCCAGAGTGGTCTTGATTGGAACATCACATCGTCCATATCAGGCATCGTCTCCCTCCCAACCATCAGTGTGCCAACCTCTGAAATTCCAACTCTGCCTTTTCCAACAGTCTCAACCGATGGCCCCAGCACTACCGTCAGCGAAAGTGTTGTCCCAAGCGGTGGCACGACGGGCTCTGCGCCTGGGAGCACTGGAACCGTTACATCCTTCTCGAGTCCTGTGGCTGCAACTTCAACGTCCGGCGCCTCCAACGGCCCCGCCACACCAGGTAGTAACGCAACAACAACGGGCGTCCCCGAGTTCCCTGCCGCCAACTTCACCCACGTTACACGCACCGCCGCCATCTCGCAAGAAACATGCTACACTCTCCCCAACCCAGACGGTGACTCGACCCGTCGAGCGTTGCTGTACAACGCGAGACTTCGAGAAGACAACGTCTCAATCCCCATTCCGTACATTGAGTCTGTTGAGTTTGAGAAGGATGGCATTAATCCACTGTATCTCACTGTTCGCGATGAACAAGGTGGGATCTACTATGTCGACATTTCTCATCGGGGCAGGCTTTCGGTCGTTGATCCTGATGGGTATTTGGTCACGCTTGATGCTGAGGGGATTCACTTCGCGGGAAGTAACTGCACGTACGACATATCGATCTCGATTGATGATATATACGAGCAGATTGCCGACTTGGCGGGCGTACAATGTGCTGCGCTCAAACGCAAGCGCGCCGAAGACTTGGACTTCAGTCAGGTTCTGTACCTGCATGACCAATGCGGGAATCCCGTTGACAGGTCAGTCAGACAGTATCCTCAGCTTCTAGTAGGCGATACAGTCTGTGCAGATGTCGCTGTTGATGATGAAACTGGACGCTGGGACTTTGAGTGTACGTTTCCGGGCTCTGAGTCTGGCTCCTTGAGATGCCAGTTGGCTATCAAAAACAAGGTCGTCGACTTTATCAGCACAGATCCATTCGGTGGTGCGTGTCCAGACTTGTCCACTGTCGTCACGACGCTCGAAGAATCGGGACAAGACATTGTTGACCCTGAGGAATTTCGCAAAGACCTTACGAATCAGGGTTTGTCGAGCGACAGAGCAAAGCAAGAGGCCGATGCAGCTGTCGTGGCGTACACTCGGCTCTGGCAAGCTCTTGGAGCAATCTTCACCAAGAACACAGAGACTTCACAGGGTGCGTTGGAAGATTACATCGACGTATACAACACCCACCGAAGTTTCGAAAACGACATCTGTCAGTCCCTCCACGAAGGCGAGATCCCCCTCAACCTAACCCTCATCGCCGGTGCAACAAGCATACCCGCTATAACAACCCTCAACTGGGCCCCCGAGACAACAAAACCCTACAACATCACAGTCCAGGACTCATCACGCATTGCCTGCTGCCCCAACAGCGCTGTCGCAGAGGGAGAAGGCGCCACATGCTCGTATCCCCGCGACGCCATCATTCCCGGCACAGGGTGCGTCTGCGGTAAGAGTGCTGCGGGTGTAGGGATTGCGTTTGAGTGGACGGAGTGTACGAATTACAAGGGGAGTTGTGAAGCTGATGGGGATTGCGGGGATGGGTATTTGTGCCTGACGGGAAGTTGTTGTGGAGGGGGTGTTTGTGTTGATGCGTTTGCTTGTTCGGAGAATGGGACGGATTTGGTGCAGCAGTTTGATGGAGGGTTTTAGGGTAGGTTGGGTGTATATTATTGAGAGAGCAATCAGCGACGCAAGAAGGAGTAATACGTTGGACAATATTATCTAGACATGGTTGACTTGTTGGAGGAAGTGGTTCAATGTGTTAATTGACTTTCAACGTTCAAAAATGGTGCGCAGTGGATTGTTTGTCGCAAAAATGTCATCTCGAACTTGACTATAGCATCATGTTGGTTGATGAAGTTCACCACAATAAACTAACAACTGGCACTTCAATGACAGCCCATTTACATCCAAGTACACATAAATACAACAAGCGCCTTCGAAGCAGTAAAAGACACAAAAGCCTCAGTCACTTGAGTGTTTCCAGCAGAGGCGACCCTGCGAACAGTCTACGCAATAGGATCATGTTGACGCCCGTTTCCAACAAGTCATTGGAAGCGACGTGACACTCGGTCACATACATTCAACACCAAGGCCAAGACAGTCACGACAATCACTAGAGGCAAAGAGAGGGACAATCAGATGTTTGTCAATGACGTGTGGACATCAAACGTCGTCCGATTCATTTTTGGAATCTCTTAGACTCATAATCCCAGAGGTATTCATCCCATCCGTTATTTTTTGAATGATGCTATCATAACCGGACTCCATCCCAAGACAAGCCATATCAACCCATTTAAGCCTTAGGGGCAGTAGGGACGATCTTCTTGCCGTCCTTGTTGTAGCGGACGCGAGGGGGAGGGGCACGGTTGCGTCGGCCAACGACGGATCGGACGCTATAATATTCTGGTCAGCTCAAATTCGGCGGGGAGAGACGTACTGGGAGTGTGGGCATCAACTGCGCAGCAGGTCTGGGAGTGTGTATTGTTCCATTGAACATGAAAAAGTACTCCAAGGCTCATCTGAAGCACATACGCAACCAAGGCGCAGTTGTCACACTCCCGAGGAGGACAACGTACCGGACAATCTTGCCGTGAATGGCGCAAGAGACGCAGTACTGCAGCTTCAGGTACATCTTGGGCACGGTGTACTCCGCGAAGACGGAGGCATCCGAGATGTCACCTGTGAATAAAATGGTAAGCGAAGTTGTTCGAGAAGAAGCGAGGACTGGAGAAACGTACGAATAGCAGCAGACTCAACCATGTTGCGGATGGTGAATCTCTTGATCGCCTTGTCCTTGGGGGTGCATCGCGAGCAGTTGCTGCATCGGATGGGCTTGACGTGGCCGCGGCCCTTCTTGTTTCGGCCGCTGTAAAAAAGGCTTGTTAGCGACTTGTTCAAAGTGTGCAAGATGTGCCGGTTCAATGGTTGTCGAGCATCATCGCGACAGTTGGGCGTTGCTTCGTCTGCGTCGGCGATGATGGAGTGCAATGCTATTGCAGGCGGGGAGGGAGGGGAAGTCGTACTTGTTCTTTCTCTTCTTGACCATTTTGACGGTTGCTGCTGATGTAAATATTCAGGTCCACGCAAGTGAAGAGAAAGGGAAAAAGAAGAAGAGAAGAGGCGCTCTCTTGAAATGTGCGTTTAGTCGATTGACGTTGAGGGCCAATCCACTTTTTCCGTTTAGTGGGCAGAAGAAACTAGGGCAAAGAACTCCAGATCTCAATGTAGAGACGGCTGAGGTCAACGGGATCCACCGCACCAGTTGGATCGAAAAACGGAAAACCCTGAATCATGTGACCCGACTCCACTGGATGGACTGGTTGTAATTTCTGAACCGGCGCTGCCCTCCACCAAAAGTCGATCTTCTTCAACCCCAATTCGCACCATCTGAGGATTGCTTAGGAAGGCAATAGTTCTTATTGTCGAGGTACGTCTGAAAGATGCTGCAAATACCCGTCTCTGTGAGGGCTTCATTGCCTTTCACTTGAGGATTGCTCTTTTGTTATATCGAATTCGCAATTCTCTGCGCGCACACTCGACGCTTTTTTATTATCGACTTTGAGCCACGCCGTTCATCTTCGAGAAGTAAGAAACTCGAGATGTCGCACAAAAAAAAGAACGAGACAATACTCCGCCCGACGCAGCCGGACACTTGCGTGCTTCACACTTGAGGAACCTGGATTCTAACCGTCTCAGTTAGGCAAGATGCAGATTTTCGTCAAGACCCTCACGGGGAAGACGATCACCCTTGAGGTGGAGTCTTCCGACACCATCGACAACGTCAAGTCCAAGATCCAGGACAAGGAGGGCATCCCCCCTGACCAGCAGCGCCTGATCTTTGCTGGCAAGCAGCTCGAGGATGGCCGCACCCTGAGCGACTACAACATCCAGAAGGAGTCCACCCTCCACCTGGTCCTCCGCCTCCGTGGTGGTATGGCCAAGAAGCGCAAGAAGAAGGTCTACACCACCCCCAAGAAGATCAAGCACAAGCGCAAGAAGACCAAGCTGGCTGTCCTCAAGTACTACAAGGTCGACTCTGACGGCAAGATCGAGCGACTCCGACGCGAGTGCCCCGCCGACACCGTAAGTTTCCCTGCCTCCATGGATTTCATCAGAGATTTGAGACTGACTGTTTTCTTAGTGCGGCGCTGGTGTCTTCATGGCTGCCATGCAGGACCGCCAGTACTGCGGCCGCTGCCACCTCACCTACGTCTTCGACAAGCAATAAATGCATGACCAAGGGACTTGAATTGGGATTGATGACGGATCGGATTGGGTGCCAAAAATGGGCGTTGACGGGCTTTTGTAGCATAAAGCACATCCGGTTTCTGAGATAATGCATGCTTGATTGAGACGACAAACTTGTTAAATTACACAACTCGTTCTCCCCGTGACTTTGCTTCTATCTGAACATGTTGGTCAGCTTTTCATCGTGATTTGCCACTTAAACCTGCGACAAATTCGCAGCCAGGAGGAATGTCCTTGGTGCGGTACCATCGACGTGTGTTCTACCACACCCCAAAGCCATTGCAAAATTGCCCAAGACCCTGTAGTCGCTCATCCCTATCAATCCTTATCATTTGAATTTCGCAGCCTCGCAGGAATTTCTTGGTGTCCACTGGTGAAATTTTCATCTCGCCAGAGCCTCGTTTGCCCTGGTGGGGCAAGTCTCAACACCAAGCGATCGGACAAGGATGAGTCGAGAACACAGCAAAAGGTCTTGGATAGCATACAGTAGTCACCATGAATGTCACTCATTGAGTCGCTCTATTAAGCCTGTCTTTTTGTGCACCACTGACCATGATGTCCTCATCAACACCACGATAACACTCACGCACAACTGTCCATGGCCTACATTCACACTCCCAATCACGACAAACGCAGTCTTCAGTGAATTTGCATGTTTTTGTAAACAAAGGGTATGAGTTTTCCCTCGTAGTGAAAAACAGTCTTTTACAATCAAAGCCAAATGCCCTCAAACGCCCAAAAGCCATAAGCCAGAGATCAAGATCCTACAAAAACTCCTCAAACAGTTGCGCAAGGGCCCTGGAAGCAAGTCTCCCGCGTGCCGTCCATCGCTGTCGCCGCCTTGTTCGGGGGGCGGTGCTTCTGTTGGAGCGAGTCGTGTGAGACTCCGCGCGAGGAGATTTTGCTGGGCGGGAGACGTTGACCAGAGTCCGACTTACCCCTGCGCAACGTCTATCATGACTGAAGATGCATCTCCCATTATCCGTGTCCCTGGAACGCTCTGTCGAAGAGACAGCATAAACCAGACGCTCTCAAACAATAGGAAGAGCTCTACTCGTCATCCGCAGCCTTGGACTTTCTCTTCTTCTTCTTTTTCTTCTCGCCGTCTTCCTTCACGGGCTCGGCATCCTCCGCATCTCTCTTGCGCTTCTCCTTCTTGTCCTTCTTCTCTTTCTTTTCCTTCTTCTCCTTCTTGTCTTTCTTGGACTTCTTGGTCTCGGGCTCAGGAGCGTCAGCCATCTCCTCGTCGGAGCCAGCATTGTCACCGTCGTCGAGGAGGTCCATAACACCCTTCTGTAAAACAGTTAGCTTTGACCAGTCATTGCGCTTTAAGTACACATACCATGACATCAGTGTTCTTGGCGGGCTTCTTGCCTGTGGCGTAGAACTCTAATCGGTCCTCGACCTGCTGCTTGAGAGCCTCACCGAATCGGGTTGAGGGCTCCTCGGAGAAGTTGTCGATACGACTGGCCATACTGCACTTGTTGGCGAGGTATCGAGAGATGCGACCCTTGTTCTTGGGACCAGCCTTGCCAATGAAACTGCTGTGGTAGATGAGACCGTACTTGGGGGTGTTGCTCTTGGTCTTGAGAGCACGGAAAAGAGCCTTCTCGGCACCGAGGATCTGGAGAGTAGAGGCAGGGTACTTGGAGAGGTTGGTCAGAGAACCGGCGTGAGAGATGAGGCGGGCGGCAACGGGAGTGCCAATGAGAGTCTGCAGGTTGGGGGCGATGTCGGACATCTTCTTCTCGAGGTAGGCGGACGTGGACTTGCGGTTGTCGGCCTGCTTGACAACAGCCTCAGCGAAGCCGTGGACAATCTCGAGATCAGCAGGAGAGATATCAAGACCCATGGAGACCTTGGCGGCGTCAATGATGGCCTGGGCCTTCTCACCGTCCTCACCAACGAGGGCGGCAATGTCGTGGAGCTTGTCATCGTTCAAGCTCTTCTTGTCACCAATGGCCAGAACAAGCTTGCAGTAGGTGTAGTTGTCGGAGACAATCTTGATGAGCTCAGGGAAGTGCCAGCCGTACCACTCGCGAACGCGCATGAAGAACTGGTTGACGCCCTTGTCCTGGAAGTCGATGGTCGCGCTAGCCTGAATGATGTGGTTGTCGTTGCGGGTGACGCTGAACTTGACCTTGGCACGGGAGTAGGCGTGACCCATACCCAGACCGGCCTTCTCAACATCGCCGTACTTGAGTCCACCGAGAAGCTTGTCGGCGTGGAGTCGGATACCGCGAATAACGTCGCCGACAATGTCAGAGGTATCGGCGGTCTCGCACTCGAGGCCGGGGAAGAGGCCCTTGATCGCGCCAGCAAGGTTCTTCTCGGAAACACCAAGGACGACCTTGGTCTTCTTGCCGCTGGTCTGGGGGAGGTTG
Source organism: Fusarium sp. NRRL 52700 (assembly GCA_013396095.1). Lineage (NCBI taxonomy): Eukaryota > Fungi > Ascomycota > Sordariomycetes > Hypocreales > Nectriaceae > Fusarium > Fusarium sp. NRRL 52700. Next base: position 404,001 of record JAAQRM010000093.1, read on the forward strand.
AGTTCGAGGACAGACTTGAGGTAGTCCGAGACGATACCCTCAGTGACGAGGTTGATGTTCTCAAGAGCCTCGACATGGCCCCTTTTTGTAAGTGTCAGTTATCGCGCATCCACCAGCATCGCACACCCGAGTTTGAAATACCTGAAGGGGCTGAAGTTGGCCAGCTTGACCATCTTGCCGAACTTGGCGAGGTCGTTGACGGCGGCCTGAGTCTCCTTCAATTTCAGGCCCACCGCATCCTGCTGATGCACCACCTTGAAGAGGGCATAGCCCACGGGGGATTCGTATAGAGCGTAGTCGATGTGCGACATCTTGTCGTTCCCTGCCGGTGCCGCAATTGGGAATGATTCCGCGTCGAATGGGTTTGGTGATGGCTCGAGGCTTAAGATTTTCACACTTTTTTTCCAGGTGGAAATTTTCTGGCAGCTTGCGCACGGACCAGATGAGGCTGGTGTGGCTAGTGAAAGGTCACGTGGATGGTCTCTCCAGCATCGATTGATGAGACTGTAGATATGAAATGAGACATGCAGGAGGACCTTTGAACTCAATATTGTGTTTTATTGATTCTTCTTGAGGCCGTGATTTAATCATACTGTTCGTTTACTTATGTTGTTTCATTGCAAGTGAGCGCTCAGTCAACACCAACACTCATCTTACTCCCTGACCCACCAAGTCCACTTCGCCTCAATTGTTTGGGAATCCATTTCGCAAGTTATCATACTTAGTCGCAGGATACTCAATGCAATTATCCTGCCTCATGAGCGCACCCTGTCCACCAAACCCATTCACAACCGTGGTGATCAAGCTCTGATCGCCCGTCTTGTCTGCACTGCTCTCCCACCACATTGCACCACCGAGCTTCCATTTCTTGACATACTCCGCCTTGTCCCAGGCAACTCGCGGTGTGTCGTACGTGACCATGGTTCGTGTCTGGGGGTTGTAGCAGTAGCTTGCGCAGCATCCTCTATCCCCATATTCTGTAGCGCCCTCAAGAGGAAGTTTCTTGTAGTCGTGGACACCGGCCTCCCAGGTTCCTTCACCGGTGCCTTGGTAGGGGCGGCCTGGACCATCGGTGTTCTGGAAAGCTCGGCCGTAGAGGGGCATGCCGAGAACGATCTTTCCGGGGGACACGCCACTGCGAACGTAAAAGTCAATGGCGGCAGATGTAGAGAAGGGCGTTGATTGGGGGTTGTCGGGAGATGGGTACAAGTTCGCCTGGTGGCCAGCAACAGAGTCCCAGGACCCAGCATAGTCGTAGGCCATGAGATTCCAGAAATCAAGATATCGATCCATGCCGCGGATGTCGAGCTGCTGGAAGTTCTTCGCACCAGCGGGACAAGCAACGGTCAGTTCGAAATGATAAGGCTGGCTCAAAGTCTGGGCATAAGCATCCATCTCACGTCGAACAGCAGCAAGCAGCTCAACATAATCTCTAGCCTCATCGGCGTTCTGAGGGTACTCCCAGTCAATGTCGATGCCGTCAAATCCGAGGTTCTTGAGAAGGTCAACGCAGCTCTTGGCGAAGGTGTCACGACCCTGGGGCGTGCTGGCAGGAGCCTTGAAGTTGCTGCTGTAGGTCCATCCTCCGACACTGAGAAGAACCTTGAGGTTGCGGTTACGGCGCTTGAGGAGATTCAGTTGCTTCATGCAGCCGTATAAATTGGTGCCTTGGTCATTCCAGGAGTCACCATCCCAATGAATGTCGGTGTCGGCCCAGGAGTCGGTGAGATGGCTGATCACGTTAGTGGAGCTACATTAAGATGAAGTCGAGTGCGACTTACACTTCGCCAGAGTCGCTGCGGACATTGGCGAATGAGTACAGAACATGTGTGAGGTTCTCAACGGGAAGATCTTGAGGACGATGCTTTCGGGCATAAATGGCCCTGTTCTCGTTAGCTGGGTTCAATGTCTTGGTGCAGGGTAGTTTCTTACCAGTTGACAAAGTAAGCGACGGTACGGAAACCTTCAGGACCACCACCCATTTTGACGAAACTAATAGACGTAAAAGTACTTGGTAAAAATACTGCGATCAAAGCAGTGAGAACAGAAGTTATAAGAAAGACACTTGACCAGGTACAATGCCCAGCTCGTTGTCTCTGTGGAATATCCGTGACGATGGAGGGGCACTTGGAGGGGCTGAATGTGGGGAATCACTTCAGCTTCAAAGAACAAATGAAGAACGATGTGAATTGATGATGTTTTGAGGACGCAGCAAACCAATAGTCAGATATAAGATACGTGGAGGCATCCAAGCCTTTTACTCAGCTTTTGACCGAACCAGTTTCAGCTCCTCATGTCCAACTTCCAATCCATGTTCTTGCGTCGTCATCTGCGGCTTGACTTGGTTTGGGGCCAAGAGTGGCGGTGCTACAATCGTGGCAATGCTGCCGTGTACCTAGCTACAGGTAAGAATTCGACGCAAAGTGACAGAAATAATTCCGCACTTATCGACCAATATTGAGTAGTGCTAGATAGCTTATTTTTAACACCCTGGCTCAGCTTCTCCAGTTATTTTTGCGCCCTGAAGCCTGGGCAGCTGGGGTAACTGCATGAGCTAGACAACGCACCAGAAGACGGGACTGAACAGCATTGGCAGCTTGGCGGATCAGTCTGAGAATAGCGTAAGTACTTCAATATTGCCAACTTGAAATGTCAAAGAAAGACGTAAATTGTGATGCTGAATCTTTGTGCCGCTATATGAACAGCCATAACCTCAGTGAATATTCCTGTGCCAGGGTATCAAAACACAAACAAGAAATCCTCATTCTCCAAATCCGTGATATCACCAAACCCTTTATCTTCATCCTTCCGATCCGCCCTATCGTCTTCTAAATCTCCCTCCTCAGCGACCCTACCATCCTCATTCCCCTCTGCTTCTCGCAATACCCCTCCACGCAATGATCTCTCCATGTGTTCTATCCTCTCCGCTTCCTCGGCCGTCTCCAGACTTCGATCAACAAGCACGGCACTCTTCCCAAGCGCGACTCGGCGCTGGCTGTGAAGTTTGTTTAGCCGAGAGAGGCGCAGAGAGGTGAGTACCACGAGAGCGATAACGACTATGTAGAGTACGAGATTGGAGCGAAGACCGCGGTTGTAGGCTGGTGATTCATCGGGGGAGTAGAGGAGAGGACCAACGATGTTGCCGGCTGAGGAGCTTATGAAGATGAGTGCCGATGTGGACTTGCGCTTTGTGTCGCCCGCTGTATTTTGTGACGACCATGAGTAAATCAAGGGTGCTGGTAATTGTTAGATGATTCGAGACAGGGGATAAGAGAATGCTCACTAATGCCAGTGTATGTGCACAAACAAAAATAGCCAGCCAGCAAAACCCCTTTGTTCTCAAGAGTATGTTCAAAGTGTAGCATAATGGCACACCCAACGATTGGAGGTATACACAGCATAACAATGACCGGGCCCTTTAGTTTCCACTTCATGGCGATATAAGCACTCGCCGACACAGCGATGATGTGCGAAACCCCAACAGGAACATTGAACAACATCGTCTCAAAGGGATCTGACACAAATGACTTGATGATCAAGGGTCCGAAAGTCGAGATGCCATTTGAAGGTACGGAGATGCAAAAGATCATGGCAACCCAGCACCATGTCTTGAGGTCCTTTAGTGTCTCAACTACATGAGACATCCTCCACTCCCGAGACATGACACCCATCTGGTTGTTGCGAAGACGCTCGATCGCAATGATCTTGTCTTCGTCAGTGAGGAACTTGGCTTCGGTGGGGGAATCGGGCATCCAGAAAAACATGACGAAGGAGACTCCGACTGTGATTGCTCCGAAGAAGAGGAAGATGATCTACTGGCGTTAGTCTGACGGTGTGTAAAAGAGTCAGCGAGATGTACCTGGTAGGGCTTCATCTTGGAATCAATACGGGCAAGTCCATAAGTAATGAGACTCCCAAGCTGCAAAGCATTAGCTCAGACTATTGACAACGAACATCATACTCACCACCCACGTCAACCCATTCATACAGTACCACGATCCAATTCTCAAAGTCTGCTCTCTTCAAACCATTAGTACCATCTCACTCCACATCCCATCAAGCATACCTTCTCCTCCACCACATCTGCGTGATCGCAATGAAGCTCGGTCCAATACTAGCTTCAAACGCGCCCAGGAAGAACCTCGCAACCATCAGCGTCTTGAAATTACTTGCCCAAGTCATGAGAACAAGCGTGACTCCCCACGCCAGAACCATGGCGCTTGTGAGTTTTCCGATGGGCAACTTGACCAGCGCGAGGGCAAGCGGTGGTTGCATTATTAATTGCGCGAGATACACGATACTGCCAAGCCATGAGTACTGATAGCCTTCGAGGTTCGTGTCTTCGATAAGTCCGAATATCGAGGCATATGATAATGTTGCTTTGTCTAAGGCCTGGAGGAAGTATACTGAGAGCATGAGGGGGAGCAACGCAATATCAATACGTCTTAGGATCCGGGCATCGTCAGCTGGCGAAATGGTGATCTGCTCATCCGGCGAACGGCCCATTTTGATGAGCAGCATAGCCGCTGCATCGCGATAATTCTCAACTCTGGCCTCTTGTCCCTCCATGGTGTTGGCGTTGTTTTCAGGTTCATCGTTGTTTCTGAGGGGTTGGTACTCTCCGCGGGACGACACGGCGGCGGCATACGCCCGGTTGAAAAACCTTGACAACATGGTTGCTCCAACCCCGACGGGTGAGTCTTTTTTGTTGACAAAGTTTGTATTGTTTGTTTGGGTTTCTTATCGCTGGGTATCGTGTAAGATGGTTTGGTGGAACAAAGGGTGACGTATGCGTGGCTGTGGTTTGGGGAGTGTGGCCCCTGCAGGGTCTACAGGCTATGGCGTGCTGGACCCTGTAATTCCGACTAATGACAAAAGGCATGAGTAGCAGTGACCATTGGTCAAATAAACGCGTTTGCTCAGGTCCACAGGCAACTACAGTACTCAATTTAACAAATATCTACCTACCTTATGCTATGCTCTGTAAGTGACCTTTTGTTTCCCAGCCCTTACAACTTTGCGTCCCTCGCTTGATGAACAGATTGAATGTGGCATATGTCCAACGTATGACACGCTGTGAAAGCCTGCATAATTGCAACTGTATGCACATACATGGCGCAAAGAATCGAAACATGGAAGATCTGATGTGAGCTAAACCAGATATCGAAACGCCCTGGTGCAAAACGCTCGGGTATTCGGAACTGCACTTTTAGGTCAGAAATGGCTCTTCCATGACATTGAAAGGTCGGGGACAGGGAGAATAAAGTGTTCGTACTGTATAAAGGCTGCAACCTCCTCCGTACAGAAGGAGTTCGACAAGATACCATCTCATGCCTGAATACTCAAGCATATAGTCGAACCCATAGACCTGTACGCCGTGCAACAAGGGGATGAAAGCAGAAGCACCGAGCGCAACATAGGCACCGATCCTGACCTTCCGCCATCTCAGCGTCCTGAATCTGGGTATGGAGATGAGAGCGGCTGTGGCAGATCCGCAAAGACCAACCTAATGACTTGGTCAGCATGCTTGCAAGACTTGTTACGCCCTCTCATAGCCGATGATATAACTGGGTGGCTTGGGTGACAAACAATAGTCCAATGAAACCTCTGCAGAAATGGCTCGCAGTTGAAGATATAGTAAATACCAGGGATAAAGGTCCCAACGGTCACGATAACAATCCCCAGTAAGTCCATCCGGTGCCAGAATTGTTCCACTTCGCGTGAGTGACTCCCCATGAGATGGTACACAGCACTGAAGATCAGACAGCTCTCAGCGGAATAGAAGAAGACGCTGAACATGATGAAATCGGTGGCTATAACGTCGAAGTACTGTAGCCTATTGATAGTTCGGAGAATGGCGATCGCAAAAAGTGGGAGCAGCACCGCGCCGATTAGATGGGTATATACGTTGCAGGTCTCATTGTGCAAGAAAGTGAGACTTTTCATGACTTGCAAATAGTCTGCTTCCAACGGGCGATAACCGGCGAGGATGTACTTGTTGTCTCGTCGCCACTCGGGAATTTCATGCTGTGTGACGGTCCGTGTTGTAGGCGATAGGTTGGCCATGAGATGTTTTACGCTGTTCGGGTTCTTGGGCTGCGCCCGGCGTTGCTTAGCAGTATCCGACCTGGTCATGATCGCTGCGCGCGGCTGTTCCAGGTTGTGCGGAACCCCCTTCGGATCAGGAGGAGTGAAGATATCGATTGTGTAGGAGAAGAGGGGGAGGCTTTGAGCATTGTCCAAGGGGAGTAGGGACAAAGGGCAGCTAGGCGCGGCTCGATCCTATTGTAAGTGCTCGGGCGCCTCAGCACCCCACGGCACTGCATGGAAATATTTGGCTTCTAAAAGGCCAGACCTGGGCCGCGCTGCTGTGGTTTGCGTGAGTGTTAACTGTATCACAATTTTCGAGGGAAGCTGGTAAGGGGCAGTTCTCTAACGAAGCATGCAACCTTGGGATACGGCCGGCCTTCTGCTGTTTCCAAACCATGAAACTGATATTGGACTGACTGGAGGGAGTCAAGGACACGAATCTGACCACTCTAATGTCCAAGTCAAACAAAGGCCATAGACCTTATCAGAACAGATATGAGAGTTGACTCAGAAACCCAATCACCTCTTTGAAAACGGGAAATATCATGGACCTGACTGTACTAAGATGAAATAAGAGGTCTTGTTTAAACAACTTTTTAGGAAATCACAAGAACCTAATAAGGAAGATGATAGTCAAGGCAGGATCACAAGCGAGTGCATTCTTATATAAGTTCACCTCAGAGAGCAACAAGACTTCGCAGGGCATCAAAAAACTGACCCAAAGCTTTTCATCAATGAGGATAGAGGCCATAAGTTTAGGTTTACTACCTCTTTTAGATTCATAGGTCAAGTGACACTACATCTTCTCATCCTCTGATGTCGAGGTTGGGCCATCAAGTGCAGGTTCTGGTCTAAGTGACTCCCAAGCAGACTACGAGAATCGAAGCCAGGCATGTAAATTGAGAACACTACGAAGAAGGTGAGATAGTATTGGGTGACATGAATAGTGTAAGTGTCCAAACAGAGTGTAATTTGCCCACTATTCATATCCTGCTCCACATTCAATCATGTTCGGCCAGCAACTTCAACATTGACCTTGAACTCAGCACACACCAGACAAATTTGCTTCAAATTTGTATCATCAATCTCCAACCCACTTACAGCATCCTCACATTTCCGCTTGTCAACCCTTCCCGTCCCTCCCGCACGAAAAAAGCGCCCGCGTCGTTCCGCTGCGGAAAATCCAAGCATCATATATGTTTCTTAACGTGTTGTGATTCGTCAACGACTCAACCTTGCGAGTGAGAGAATCGTGGGCACGAGGTCAGGAGAGAGAAGAGTCAATCGTGAGAATACATAAGACAAAACTGTAGAAGACGAAGCATTTGTCATTTAAGAAGGAAGGAGGGCAAGATACGTTATATTGTATGATACAGACCTATTGCAGACGCCAGTGATTAATTGAGCGCATTTGACCCATCCCAGGAAGTCTTTCATCTCGCGCCGGTCTGGAACTAGACATCGACAATCATCAATTCTCCAGTGAAATCTACCTATATTATGTCCCTTATATTTAAGGTAGTTGGTTCAATTATCTGTTCAAAATTACATTTCTATATTGTCTTTTCAAGTCTTCGATTTTCTTGCTCCTTAATGACTGTGAATCTAGACCCCTTTCCCAAGTGGAATGAAGAATGGCGCTATGGAGTCCCTTTTCTGGGGTGTCTCCCTTCGGTTCGTTTCTTTTGCCGTTCTGAGACATACGAATATCTGGCATGGTGTCCAATACGACAAACCACACCAATTAAATAGTTCATGTCTTCTAAATACCATTGATCGACAGAAAGGATGTTGATTAGTTGACTGTGAGACATAGTTTCACATCAGCCTTGCAAAGGGCTGTGGTCATCAAACCTAATCCCTTAATACTTGGCTCTGGCCTCCCTTGCTTCGAGTCCCTATTTCCCTGTCCACGGCGGTAAAAATGTCTTGATCTCAATTATTCTTCTTTTCTAAGCTGTCGCAGCTGCTTTTCTATAATCTAATTCTCGCGATTTGCGGAGCTGGATATACAAGATGGGTGTAGCATCAACACTCATGTCGCGATTCTGCAGGATCTTGCCGCCCGTTACTATCATCACGATATGCTTCTACTTCCTCATCAAGCTTTCTCTATTTTCCAACGCAGTTGCGCCCGACCCTGGAAGATGGAAGAATCACGCCTTGGATTTTGTTGAGGAAGACGAAGAAGGTTACACTCCGACATTCGAGACGACTGCCGTCCCAACACCTCGCCAAACCTCGGCAGCGGAAATTGAAGATCTCGAGAACAAGGGAGAGATTGGAGACTTTGCTGATGATGATGAGTTTCTTCCATTTGTTAACATCGAAGATGACGGTGATTGGGATGAGGAAGATCTTCAGGAGATGAGTGGCGAAAAGTATGAGAATGAGACCGTTGATGAGGAAGGTGACTGGTCTAGATTCGCTTACATTCAGTACGTGACGAATGAGGATTACCTGTGCAACTCGGTCATGATATTTGAGGCGTTGCATCGATTGGGAAGCAAGGCAGACAGGCTTTTGATGTATCCGCAGGAGATGCTTGACCCCGAGGCCGAGCACGCAAGCTCGCATGGCGGAAAGCTTCTCATCAGGGCAAGGGATGAGTATAATGTCACTCTTCAGCCCATTGAGATCCAACACCGCGATGGACAAGACGGTACGCTCATCACAATGTCCAACTTGACGTTATTCTCTGACTCTTCTTAGAAACATGGGCCGATTCCTTCACCAAGCTCCTTGCCTTCAACCAAACCCAATACGAACGCGTCCTCTCCCTAGACTCAGACAGCACTGTCCTCCAACACATGGACGAGCTCTTCGAACTCCCCCCTTGTCCCGTCGCCATGCCCCGCGCATACTGGCTCTACAACGACAACCCACCCAAGAAGATCCTCTCCTCCCAACTCATGCTGATCCAACCCGACGAGGTTGAATTCGAGCGCATTGTTCAAAAGATGAACAGTATTGGACCGAACGACTACGACATGGAGATCGTCAACAGTTTGTACCTCGACAGCGCCCTTATCCTGCCTCACAGGAAGTACGACATGCTCACCGCGGAGTTCAGAGCCAAAGACCATTCAGCATATCTTGGTAGTGAGAGGGAACAGTGGGATCCTAATGCTGTGCTAAACGAGGCCAAGTTTGTGCACTTTTCGGACTGGCCTGTTCCTAAGCCATGGATTAATGACCCTGAGGTGAGATTGCAGAATCAGCCTGATTGTGCTACGAACGAGACGACTTGTGCGGAGAGAGAGATCTGGAATGGATTTTACACGGATTTTAGGGATAATAGAGAGGTAAGTTTGATGATTGTTGAGCTTCGTGAACTACGCTTGCTAACAAGTTGCAGAGAGTTTGTGAGTCTTTTGGAACGCAGAAATGGATAAACTGGAAGAGAATGACAAAGAGGGCTATATGATTGTTCATGTACACGTAGAGATATAATGAGATGCTTGGTTTTTGAGGTGAGAAAGGAATAAAATGAGTATCATGAATGGCAATTGATCTTTATGAGTGGTGCTGGTCATGATAGCATCATACACGATACACAATACAGACATCTTGATGGCGCTCTTGAAGAAAGCTCTACTTGTCCGCGATGACCTCAAGGTGGTCGTCATGTCTGCCACCATAGACATTGACAAGTTTGTGAAATACTTTGTGGACGCTAAGCGATTTACTATGAGTGTGCGCATCTTTCCGATCGAGGTTGGATACATCGAGAATCCAACTAAGGACTACCTATCCCTTTCCCTCCACACTACCAAACATGTCCACGAGCAAGATAACGAATGTGATATCCTCGTTTTCCTTCCGACAACAGATGACTGCGAAGAGGGCTGCGCAAAGCTGCGTAAAGCCACGTCCGATCTGGATGTACTGCCACTGTATTCTCTCTTACTTCAACATGAACAAGACAGATTGTTCAAGCGATCAGATAAGAGAAGATGTGTACTTGCAATGAACATCGCAGAGGCGGATATTCTCATCGGTTTAAAGATTTGCTTTTCTCAATTACGCAGTCGTTCTTGCGGATGTCGCTTCGGCAATGGATATTCGCTCGTGCTCCCTTGCAGTCCCTGTACACAACTCATCTAGTCTGCCCGTCGGTCAAGGCTATCTTATTTTTAAGTCGCCCATGCTGCCAGTGGGTGATAATACTCAAGAATGAGCTTGAGACACTCTAATGAACTTTTGCGTTTCTGTCCTGATCCTTCACAAAGTCTCCCCCTTTGTTTCTGAGTCTCTGTGACCCACCAGAGCTACCTCTGACATTCAGATGAGAGATGATTGTGATTCTTGACACGGTTATGTCTACCTAATATCTGCCGACAAACGTCTTGATGAGACTGTTCTCCTCCATGGATACAGCCTTTTGGATGGGAACTACTGAGAGTTGGCGAGTTGGACTACATGTACGTAGGCCTTTTCATTAGATACCTACTTGGGATGGGGACCGGAATGTTCGTTACCCCCTTTCGTTTATTCAGTGTAGATATTTGATACTCGCACGCATGTGAGAAATAGCTCAACCGAAGGCTTTCCTGCTGATAAAAACCACATAAGAGGAATTCCATGCTAAAAAGATTATTCTAATTTGCCTTCTATGTATTCAAGTCTTGCATCACTCTTGTCAAACGTCACTTTTCCTCGATGTACTTCTCATTAGTTTCCCAACGAGGGGGAAAGGGAATGGCTTTTCGTACTGCTACTTCATTCTCCGCAGCCCAGTATCAACTTATCTGTCACCTGTCTCCTCCCATCACCACCCCATTTACATCCCCTTCTTCACCCTCTCAGCCTCCTGAACCTTTGCAAAAACTCTCTTTGTCTGAACAACACTATGAACCACACAAACCATCGGAACAACAATCCAGATCGCATTGCAGAAAACATAATACATGTAAAAGTAGAACTGCTCCGGGCGACAGTACACAATGCTATGAACAATCTCATTGAAGTAGCAAGTGCCAAAGTACAGCAAATCGCCGTAGATTTGTCCAACGCTGATAATCAGCTGGATCGGGTGTCGCAAGGGATGTTGCTTAACGATACTCCATGCGCAAAAGAACGACATGGGACCCCAGAGGAAGGCGGTGATGGCTTCCATGGGGACGAGGAAGGAATCTTGGGTGAGGTAGCGTGAGTCTGAGAGGGAGTATTCTTTCCAGAGCTGGGCGAAGAGGAATTGCCTGTTGGAGATGTCGGCGAAGTTGACGGCAAAGTAACCTGGTAGATCCGTTAGCACCACCTACACAGCCCGAGGGGCCAGAACATACCCTCGAAGAACAAATGGATGCATCCGCAGAGTGCGAACCACAGCGTCATGAAGATCTCCGTCTTTGATAGCTTTCGACGAGATTGTTGGATCAAGGACAGAGTTACTCCGAGAATGGCACTTGCACCGACGACGAAGGATGCCACGAGGGCGCGGGAGGATAGAGTGTTGGCAGCATATTGAGGGAGAGCTGCGTTCAAAGGCCAGAATGGATGAAGGGGAATTTTGGCTGTGGCGTTGGCGCTTTCAACGAGAGTGTCCATTGTGTCTGTGTCTGTATCAATTGCGCAAGAAGTGAAGTCAAAGTTGAAGTTGAGGTGAATTTGTTGTTGTTTGTAAGACGAAGCTGAGTACGCCTCTTTTAAATACTCCAATCAACTCAAGTCTGTAGCTTAGGTACACAAACTGAATCACCACAGCCTTACTCCTTCCCTCCACCCAAACATCTTACACCGTTTACAGTGGAGGCTTGGCAACATCGGAAACTCCAGATCCGCCATCGAACCATTTCAACCCCACGACAGAAGGATTATCTCTCATCTCTCCCATTGGCCAATCTTGAATAATATCGGGAAAAATAAATGGGATGCGGGAATCTCGGGGTCCGGTTGCTGATCTTACATATTCTTCGAGGTCTCAAATGCGAATACGAACGCGTCACTCGAATACGAAAATGTCGATACGCTTACTACTGACTCTCTACCCAAACACCACAGTCTCGGATTTCACTTCTCCAAAGATCCCAATATCATCGCCTGAACTCATTATAAGTGATAACTCAACCCTCTTTTCAACTGCATCAACCATAACCAGCGTCTCCCTCATTCTCATCCTCTCCGGGACCCTCTCTATACCCGCCCAACTCGTCCTCGTAGGAATATCCTCCGTCTCCGCCCACGTCTCCCAAGGTACATCCTCCATCGCCTCTAATGGAGAAGCCAAATCGCTAGCAAAGTACTTTTGTCCTTCAATCTCCATTATTCGTTGGCCCACTGCCGCTGCACCGTCGCTGTGCCACATTCCTTCTTGTCGCTTGATCTTGTAGAGAAAACTGATTGCGCGACGACGTAGCCAGGGATGGCGGCAGCGCTGGGCGACCATGAAGGCGGGCACTATAAAGCCTGATTCCAGGGAGAGGGGCGATTGGACTTGGGAGGGTGATGTGTTGGACCAGAGTGTTTCCGCGAGTGTGAGGATGCGTTCGTAGTGACCTAGAAATCTGTCCCATCGTGTTTCTGGGCCGAAAGCGCCTCCTGACAGGAACATGCGTAGCATTGTGTGGTACAACCTAATGGATACGGCGCCTGTTTCGTCGTGGGGATTTGAGTGCTTCTTCTCGAACCGGGCCATCTTGTGCTCCCACGAGCTAAGGTCCTCCATTGTAAGATGCAGCATCACGAGGTCTTTCGCAGCACCCTCTTCATCTCCTGGCGCCGTGGTCTCAGACAACATCATAAGTCTTCTCATCATTCCAAATAACGCCGTACCAGCTTGTCCATAGCTCTCTATCTCCGCGGTCTTCATGTACTCGTCGATCCACACCGTTCTCGGCGCAAGCTTATAAGGATACGGCGCTGATGAATCAGAGAATGTCATGGCCATCAAGTCCAACCGCGTCAATATCTCTGCAGCACCTGATGTCTCGGAACCATGTCCTGCTTGACTTAGCAGACGATGACCAGCCATGATGTGGACTTGACTTTCGGACCATCGACCCATCATGTTTGTGACTGATAAAAGCGCAAGACTTAGTGCAAGCAGTTGTGTCGGGTCCTTCACATCTCGGGCATACGTTATCGCGCGTCCATAATTCTCATTTGCCTGCGACCACAGCTTCTCACCGCTGTGATACCCACGACCTTGCCAGAACAACTCATGCCGTTGGTGCAGCGCACCCAGAGCAAGTGTAGCGTGCCATACTGCTGGTTCAGAATGCGCCAGCTGGAGTAACTCCCTCGTCCAGAACTGCGACGGTATAAACGATGCAGTCGACGGAGCAGTTAATGTGCGAAACACATCGAACAGCGTAAGATTCGTCGGTGACGCTGAACGACTCCTATCACGTGGATACTGGGATAAAGCTTGTGAGATTGGTCCAATCACTGACATCTGGCGCGCTGCCTCTGCGAGTTGACGTCGTGTAACCGTTGAATCCTCAGGGAGATATCCATCACATTGTCGTTTAGAAGTTAAACATCTCTGGCACCAAGGTTTCGCCAAGTCGCATTTTACACGACGAATGCTGCTCTTCTTAGTCAAACCATCGCGCTACCGCAAAATGCCGACACTTACCGACATGTAATGCATCCATTCCCTGCTTTTCTTGGCATGATTTTAATGAGATGCTCACTTTATTGATGAGATTGAGATTGCGGGCTGGGCTAACGCATTTGTATATATTCATCGTCAGCACAGCCACGCATTGATGTGAAGTGGGCTATGAACCAGGATCTGCCATTGAGTCACAATTATGCGTCGTCAGATTTAAGGCTGTGTTGTAACATCACTGTGAAGGTTCAAGACAACGCTCCAGTTGAAACTCTTGCACCGAGAGCCGGAAACAGACTTAACAAGGACCATGCTTATATCAATCTCCAAAAGCACAATTTTTTATCACTATCACTAAGGTCAATGCTCCAAATGTTGTCCCATTTCTTTGAAGTACCGACGGATCTTTGGTCCAGACTAGCTCAGCCCTACACGTCAGCCCGTCGATAGCAGGGATCAAAGATAAGAGGCATACCGTACAAACTCACGAACTTCGTAACGCCTCGAGTATCTATCTTGATTTGACTAGAAGCGAATTAGCGTGGTATTATATCTCTATTTTCTGCTACTTAATTAGAGCTGCAGAATAGTAAGAAAAGCTTTCACAAGACATTTCGAACTTCATGCATGTCTAGGGTATTCTGTTTTTGTTGCGTACTGTACCTACCTACTTAAACATAAACTGTTTTCTCCACAAACCAAGAAACCGTTATGGGTTGAAAGCCTTATAAACTTGCAAAGCCCCCTCAATAGACTGCACCAATCCGAAGAATACTGTCAAAATAAAAACAAGAATTGCGACCCAAAATGTATACCACTGAACCCCATTCCGTCGATCATGCCACCATTGCCGAAGAGTACGTGGCCGAGATTCATCAAACACTTGTTTCAAGATAACCAAACGATCGTGCCAATAAGTAAACTTCTCAATTTGCCGCTCATCTGCATCTAGTTGCCCAATCTCAATCAACCGAGTATCGAGGCCTCGCAAAGATGCTTGTGTTTGGTACCAAACTCTAGTGTCCATATCCCACTTGGGAAACAGCAGCGCCATCGTGTTCAGGGTCTCTTCAATGAACTCTTTTGAGAAGAGCGTTGTGTCGCTGTAATCTGCGTTAGAATCACAGGTCTCCCTCTACATGATGGCTGTAACTCACCTTTGTTGGCGCTTCAGAAAGGAAGCATGGTGAAACACTGCCACTGCCTGGTCATCTCTCATAAGGCGGAGATGGTCAGCGAGATTGTTGGTCCAGATAACTTCTATCCCCGCTATCTTGCCTAGATTGTTGGCGTTGAATATCTTCTCGAGTTTTACTTGACCATCCCCAAGGACTGGCTTGCTTTCAAAACGCTCTGTAACCCACTGCTTCAAGCTGCCTGTAGCCCATTCTATCTGTCTAGATCCTGAATAGGCAAAAGGAAGGTTGCCAAATTCGACCATGAGCAGTATGCGAGCTGCAAGATCAATGGAGTGGCTACAACATGCATCGCTATCAGGAAGACTGCAGGACCGTAACAGCTGCTGGTGTATTTCTTTGCGTGTACGGGAACTTCTCAGTAGCTCAACGATCGCCATGATGTCTGCATGGGTTGCCAAAGGTGTATGGCTCCCGCCTTCGTGGAGCGCGATCAGTTCGCACTGTTGGATGTAGTACTTGAAGTAGAACTTGAGGTCCGACTCGACTTCTGAGCGAGGGGTATCCCACAAAGCAGCGGCTATCGCCTGCTTGGCCGGGCCAGAAAGAGCAGTACGGATAAGTGTTTGGTCGAGCATGGTTACAAGGCTGGATGATCGTTTGCTTTCTTACTGCGTGGGGGCTGTATTTAAGGACTTATCGCTCGCTGAGGCTGAGCCTCCACGCCAAATCTGTTGGAATACTTGTGAGACTCACCCGATCCTCGGTAGTGCACGCCCGCTGCATCATGCTGGACTTAGTCGACGTATGGTGGGCTGTCTAAAGGCGATGAATTTGAAGTGCCAGCTTCAATAAGACCATTACCAGAACGAGGTGAAGAAGTCAATCGAACAGTAGTATGAGACAATTGATTTCGAGTCAGCCTCAAGCCCACAATCGTGTAGGACCTGGCTCGCCTCGAAGCAGCCCAGGTGATAGGGTGAGCGATCTTTGGCATGGTTCGCCCTCTACCAAATCGCGCGACTGGCTACCTAAGTACATACTAATTTAGAGATATTTGTTGTAGATTTGTAGGTAGATAGTGCGTGATGGAACCGCCAACAACTCGGGCGGGATGTTATCGACACAATAAACAAAGTTGCTACAATTTTGTACCTACATCAGTGCCTTATTGCCTAGAGAATTCTGGGCTTGGGGTCGAGGCCTCCGAATGCCTGTTGCACCGCCACTGCATGTTGGGAGGTGCAGGCCTATAGGATCAAGTCACACGCATCACCCCTGAAAGAGGCGTCTTCACTTTTGGTCCTGTCGCATCTCAGTAATATGAATGATATGCGGGGTAAGGTCAGTTGGTGTTAATAAAGTCAGACGTGGGCTCTTCTCCTGCTGAAGGACGGTCTGGCTGGCCTTGGCGCCTTGGAATCTTCTATCCGTCCTCTTCATTTTCTCACTATTTTCTGTTGCAAATGATGCAAGATGCCACTCCCTAGAATCCTGAGGCTACAAGATGACAAATGGAATAACCCTGAAGACTCTATAGGCACTTTCATCGGATACTTGCGTGGTGGCCGGTATCGCTGTTGGGAAGCAGCTGGTCCGGCTCGTCAGGCATTTAGGGAATTGAGCCCAGATATCAAAGATTTCCTTGAGACTTCTAGCATACCCCCTACTGATATTGTGTCGTGGTCGATCTATATGATCGGGCATAACGAAAGGAACGCAGCACCAAAGCTTTTGATTTGCTCCACGGATGCGAAGACGCGCAAGACTATCAGGCAACTCATCAAAGACAGCAGGATCATGGACAAACACCCTGGCATAGGACTCGGGGACGTTTCGGCACTACCCGATCGCCCTGTTATTAGAGAGCTATCCAGAGAGGCTATCGAGGCTCTCCTCCCTCTTGGTTGTGGTATCGACGGAGCAGTTCTGGCAGACGAATCGGAACCTGCGTTGGGGAAGCGAATTTTTGTCGTCAACCCACATGACTTCTCCTTACGACCAGCAACGGCCGGTCCGGTCATCTTATATGGCGATAAATGCTACCAACTGACTGTTGCGCACGCATTCAGACATACCAGAGAGTTTGACCAATCCGACCAGCAGATGACTGAAGATGACTGCGATTTTGATGGCATGAGTGACACCGAAAGAGATTACGAAAGCCAATATGATGAAATCACAAGCAAAGGAAGTGCAACACCGGGAGAGATTGATTCCGACAAAGCATCATTCGAGGCCAGCCTCGACGCTTTCTCTGGCGAGAAACACTCGAGTTCCAGCTCCGACAGCCCTTCAAGCGATCACCTAAATGGTGGAAATGATCGGATGAGTGTTGAGTTCCCAGAGGAAAGTCCGGTTTCCGGTGAAGTTGATGTATCTCAGCTTCGATTCTTTGGAAGTTTGGTCTTGAGCTCCCGAGCCGGAAGTGTTCCATCATTGGACTACGCTCTCATTGAGACTTCAAGGATGCTAGAAAACATGGACAAGTCTTCCATGATCACAGGCACTCTGGTCTCGAGTATTGGGGAGATAGAGTCAGAGGACATCAGTATTGTTGCTATGACATCGCCACATTGTCGAGTCGAAGGGCGACTTACCGCCACGCCATCCTACATTCGCCTTCCTGAACAGCGCGCCTTTCAACAAGTCTACCCCATACGCCTAGGGAAGCCCTTACAAGATGGAGATTGCGGAACCGCGGTATTTGGCAGAGATGATGACCAATTTTATGGTCAAATAGTTGCCGGCGGCCTTGGGACTAGCATTGCCTACCTTGTTCCAGCCGGGGATATTTCCAGAGATATTCAGGCTCGCCTTGGCTTTGGTCTCATATGGATGCCGCAGAAAGAGGGGCAACGACAACACTCGAATGACGATTTGCAGTTCAGTACAGGGTTACAGCCCAAATCAACGAGCTCCGACGTATCGTTGATTGGAGATCCTAGTGTATGGGAGTCGTGGGAGCTGGAGGATCCTGAGTCCAATATCGGGCTCGAAGAATGGCTCGGGCAACAATACGTGTCTCAGCCATCCCAAAACAGTTTTATCACCACTCAATCTCTTATTGGCCTCAAAAGCTATGTCAATGATCTTAGAGACGGCATTGACGATGTGTTGAGTGCCAGGAGTAAGCCACCGGCTGTTCAGAGAACTGGTTCTTCCACCCCGACGGCTTCGCATAAACTAGTTCTCCCTAAAGCCAAGACTCGACCCTCAATCGACGAGCAGCTACAGATATCTAGAGGCGCATTGCCGTCCCTTGTAACACCCTTAAGTATCCCCGGACCCAAGACGAAATACCATGACAATAGAAAGCATGATGAGGGAAGACCCGCGGACTCACTGCCCTCTCAAGACTGGAAAACTATTTCAGCAACTTCACCCGGACCTCAGGCACGCAGTAAATACACAGAACCAACTCCTTCGTCAAGGCAACAGTTTAGTTGGTCCCGAATTGGAACAAATGCTTCTTCTGCCTCAGATAAACTGCCCAAGCGCCAAAGCAGCCCTTCAACAGACAGTGGCAAACACCTATTATCAAAACGATACAAATCTGGCCATGATAGCCACACTTTGCGTCACACGCTACACACTTCTGTCAACGCGGCCCAGCCAGCTACAAGTATTTCACTAGAGGCGTCAGTTGATCCAGGACAGGGAATCCAACCCCGAACTCGAGATGTCCCGTCTTCGCTTTCTCATGGCGACCCTGGCTCATCAAGTGCACAACAGGATGAGGCAGAGGGTAGTCTTTCACACAGATCACTTCTACCTCAGGATTTTGAAGATGCTTGCGAAACCTGCTTCTTCTGGTTGTTCGACCCGAAGTCATTCTCGTCAGTTGAGAGGCTTGCATGTAGCGGCCGGAAAGACGAATTATCACACATTGTCACACATGCCTCGGATCACCATGGGCTCATTCGAGGACGTGATCCAGAGTTTTCAGCTCGCAAATACTTAGCAAGCTGTAAGAGCCACAGCCCATTTGTAAAGGCAAAAGGTAACTGCGCGAAATGCCTTTTGTTATCTGAATGGAATGACAACGACTTTTCGGACTCTACACACTATGGTATCGCTGTTTGTTTGCGTTGCTGGCGTAAGTTTAACAAGAAGGAAATGAAAGAGCATATGGCTGGACCTTTGTGCGACTACAACACGGTAATGCCAAAGACCAAAAAAGTATGGACTTTGTATACGGCATTTTGCTCTGAAACCCAGTTGCCTAGCAAGCCTCACGGAAACATGGCACGGCGCAAATCGGTAACGGGATCTGTTCAGCGACATAAACGCAGTTGTGGACAACAAAATGACCAGGATCATACTGCAGCGCCAGTCGACAATTTAGTCACTATAATGTCCACGTCTTGTCCCCCTTCACTGACTACAGCTACATCTACTGCTGGAGATTCACTGGAACTTCTGCATTCGCCTAGACTGAATGCATCGATGCCGTGGTGGGACGAAGCTAACGACTTGGACGTTGATATGAGCCTATGGGACTCGATAGGGAGTCACCCCGAACTACGATACACAATGGATGAGGTACCTCCTGCGTATCCTCCACCAACGGATCGACATCAGGAATTGAAGCCCGAACGCAAGATATCACCCTGGCAAATGGCTGCTATCGAGAAGGACTCAGGCTACAGAAGTGACGACGAGTAGAATATATGACGAGGGCTCGAAAGTATCTTTCTTTATTGCTCGAGCAAGAATTTAGTTTACCAAAGGGTCAAGGGTCCGACAACACGATGTCTTTCTGGATTTTTGCTTCCTTAGGTTGTTATGGTTTAGATGGGCACCTGCATTACTACACTTTACTCACCCATTGACTGAGCTAGGCCAACGGCATATCAATAATCATGAGGCGAATTGTTTTGGATATAGGTATTTCATAAAATTTGGGTTTTTCGGTCTGGTTCTTGCCAAACCGGTTCTGAGTTAACTTGTATTTTCCTTGGATACGTTCTTTAAGTTTGGTCGGAGGTGAAACTGGGCTCGGTTTCTGGGGTACATGAGTAGCCACCGCCCTCGATCAGCCTGTAATATACTCTCCGAATGGGAATTCTTACTTGAGAGATCTTTGCTATGTTCTTGTTCTTGACTCAACGGTCTTTTGCTGCAAGAACCCCCTGTTCCATATATTTCTATAACTACGGGGCAGTCTCCTGCATCCAGTCAAACAACATACAAACTTAATGTTCAATATAATTCATCATTCATAAATGGGTATCAAGTTCTATAATTCACTCTCCCTCTCCTTCTTCTTTGCCCTCAAAACAGCCGCGTGCTGCTTCGTATGAAACTTCACATCATCCGGATACAGCGGATTCCACACAGTATTACACACCTTGCACTCCGAAAACGCTGCCTGTGACGATAAGTTCAGTGTCGTCTGTACAGTTGGTGTCTTCGTCTTTCCCCTCTTTCCTGGTTTTGAATCGTTTGTGCTCTGTTCTCGGTTCAAAGAGCCCTCTCGAGCAGCGGGTCGGGTGGATTTGGTGCCAGAGTCTTCGGTTTCTGTATCTTCACCTTGTGTATCATTTCCTGTGTTGTCGTTGTCTAGTAATGGTGTTGATGTACCGCGGAAGCGTAATAAGCGTGGTTTCTTTCGCAGTTCTGCCTTTGGCGGTTGTGGTGGTGAGGATGGGGGAGTCGATTCAGGTTGAGGCTCGTCGCTCTTTGGACTGGAGGTAGTTGCAGATGATGGGGGCACAGGTTTGAAGAAGTTCAAGATTGATCCCTTCTTGGCTGGCTCGGTAGTGGGTTTGTTCGTTGTTGTCGATTCAGATGTGTTCCTCGCCTCTTCCTTGACCTTCAACGGCGCTGTGTCCGTGCCTTTGGATGCTGGTTCATGGATTGTTACTTCTGTTGATACCCTTCGTTTCTTGGTGTTTGGCTCTTTCGGCGAATCGTCTCGAATGCTTCTTTTGCCGTATGTTCGTAATGGTTTGACGCGCGATCGCGGTACCGCTGGCGCTGGACTTGCACACCTGCTTGGGTCAATACATCTCCACTGACACGACAGAATCTCAAGAATCGTACATTCTGGGGGTTTGCGCTTCAATTAAGTGTCATGCTGCCCGATATCTAACCGAATTTGTGTTGTTGCCGCGTGGTGATGCACGGAAACGAGTCACACTGCAATATCGTATGAAGGTCGGGTAAGTAGAAATGGGTATATATAATTAATATGAGGAAAAAGAGAACAGAAGAATGAAAGAAATAAGTCAAACAAATGAATAATGGATGAAGTCTTGACCTTGAAGCTGAGGCGTGCCGGGAGCGAAAACAATTAAAGTGAGAGATGCCCCACTGGACTGGGAAGACGCGTTGAGACGCGTCTGGCGCGCAGTCACATGGGTCCCGAGCCATGATATCACCGCCATCATGGCTGCTACCCAATCCCCATGCGTTTGCTTGAATCATGATCATGATGTTATCCAGGTAAAAATGGCCGTGTCGACTTTGTCAATTGTTGCGAACAAGCCTCGTATCAATGCGAAGCGACTATCGCACTGCCAGTTGTGAAGCTGTTTCTCTGAAAGCTTTATAATTAAATATTACAATATTACGATGTATGCTTAGATCATGTCTCGACCTTCGCTTCTGTCTTTCGTTTCCTCACTCCATCTTCCGTCCTATCCTTCTCCTTGATCAAAACACTCTTCTCATCTTCATCCCTCTTCAACACCCAACTCTCAACAACCTGCCTGACCTCTTTAACCTTCCCATGCTTCTTCCTCCCCTGGTCCATCTTCCAGATATACGCATTATACACCACAACCTCCGCGATAGCAACAAGAATACTCCCCCCCATCGTGAGAAACATGCGTGCCGGCAAACTCCACCACCGCGCTGTAACCCATAATGTTCCTGCGACACCGGCGATGCTGACGAGGAAGTTGATGATCAGCGTGACTTGCTTGTGCACTTCTTCCATCGCCATGTCGTCGTCGCCGAGGTCTGACGCTGATGTTGGTCGGTTTGCGGCGGCGAAGGAGGCGGCGCTGGAGGGGAAGTGGTCTTTGAAGGTTTCGTGTTGGGGAGGGGGGTTTATCATTCGTTCGTAGCTGCGGGCTTCTTCTTCGCGGCGGAGACGGGCCATTAGGGCTTTGTATTCGGGAGACTGCAGTGGTCAGTAAGAGGAACGAAGAACAGGAGGTCTGTGATAGCTTACGGGTTCGGGTTTGGGAGGCGGAGGAGGGATGTAGACAGATGCGCCACGGAGGAGTTGTTCGAGGGTGAAATTTGAGTTGCCTTGGGCTTTCAGTTGCTTCCACAGATGGACTATTTGGTCATGCGATATGGGGTTCCCAAGTTTTGGGTCGTCTAAGGTAGGTTCTTGGGCGGGTTGCTGTGTTTCTTGTTCCTCCGTTTCGTCTTGATCTTCGATTTGTGGTGTTTCTGAAGCTTCGACAAGAGACAACGCCTCTAGAATAGAGGACGTCATTGTGAGTAGCACCATGCTATTCTGTAGCACTTTCTATGCAGATTATCGTGTTCAAGTAACCTGTGCAAGCTAAATGGTAGCAAAATGGTCGGTAGCTGTCGTTGATGCTTAATTGAAACGTATCAAAGGCCAAAGCTTGATCAACAGGCATCGATTATTTCCAGGCCAGTTCCGTAGCGATTCATCCGCTGACGCTTAGCTCAACGGCCCCATACCCAATCCGTCCAATCACATTCCGTCTCACGACGGCCTGTTATCGGCTGCTCGCCGAACGGACCCGTAATCCCCCCGGCTTAGCAGAACACAGCTAGAGCTGGAAAAGTTTAGAGAATCGGATCAATCGAGAATCCAACAGCCATCGAACAAAATTTCCCTCGCCATTGACGACCCCGAAAACTACCAACCCGCCTACGAACGCCCTGGACACCGAATGCCGTTATAACACTCGATTTCACTCACATCGGAAATTTATCCATACAGCTCCGCTACGATGCTCCGTCCGGGGGCCTCGGTGGTGCGTAGCACTATGAACAGACAGGCCTTGTGGACGAGAACAAGCGCTGCTGCTCCGGCTTGCGCTCTGTGCAGACAATTGACCGTCAATCGGTCTCCCTCGAGGATACATAGCGCTTCGTTGCATACTAGTCCTCGAAGGGACTCTGCCTGGGGTGCGGCTGTTCAGGTCGCTTCCAATGTTGTAAGCAATGTCGTTAAGAAGGCTTCCAAGGATGCAATGCATGTCGATCCTCTGCGGACTGTCGCCAAGGAGATGAAGTTCCTGACGGGCAACATTCGAAAACTCCTCGGTTCTGGTCATCCTTCGCTTGACCGTGCTGCCAAATATTATACCCAGGCTGAGGGCAAGCATGTCAGGCCATTGATCGTTCTCCTCATGAGCAGAGCTACATATCTCTGCCCAAAGTCTCCCCCTACGGCCCCCATAGTTACTCACCGTGGTGTCGACACTTCGATATCGCCAGCTCAGATCCTCGCCGATGTGAACCCCTCTGCTCAGCCTCTATCATCTCTCGAGCAAGAAGTCCCCGATGCAAACTCCGATATTCTTCCCAGCCAGCGACGACTTGCCGAAATCACGGAGCTCATCCACACGGCTTCTCTTCTTCACGACGATGTTATCGATCACTCTATCTCTCGACGTGGTTCGCCTTCGGCAAATTTGGAGTTTGGCAACAAGATGGCTGTTCTCGCGGGTGATTTCCTGCTGGGTAGGGCATCTGTTGCGCTGGCTCGTCTCCGAAACCCAGAGGTTGTCGAACTGCTGGCTACTGTTATCGCTAACCTCGTGGAGGGCGAGTTCATGCAGCTCAAGAACACAGAACGGGACGAGAGGAATCCCAAGTGGTCGGAGGAGACCGTCACATACTACCTGCAAAAGACGTACCTCAAGACCGCATCGCTCATCTCAAAGTCGTGCCGAGCTGCCGCTTTGCTGGGTAACACGGATGCTGTGACAGTCGACGCCGCTTACTCGTATGGACGAAACCTGGGACTGGCTTTCCAGTTAGTAGACGACCTTTTGGACTATACGCAGAGCGGATCGGATCTGGGTAAGCCTGCGGGGGCAGATTTGGAGCTGGGTCTCGCGACGGCACCACTGCTATTTGCCTGGAAGCAGATGCCGGAACTCGGAGCCCTGGTTGGCCGCAAGTTTGCGCAGGAGGGTGACGTACAAAGGGTAAGTCGGTTGCATTCATCCTTTGTCCTTTTGACGAATCACATCTGTTGGAGATAATCCATGCTAACAACCAACGGTACAGGCACGTGAGTTGGTTCTTCAGAGCGACGGTATTGAGCAGACGAGGGCTCTTGCGCAAGAATACGTGGATAAAGCAATTGCCTCGATTGCGGAATTCCCCGAAAGTGAGGCTAAGGACGGATTGATTGAGATGGCGCATAAGTCACTCAAGCGGCAGAAGTAACGGGCATACCTACACTAAGGAGATGAAAAAGGCGGGATGTACGCCGTGTACGAATATCATATCACATCGCATCACATTGATTCTTTTTTTTTTTTTTTTTTTTTTCAAAGAAAAAGCAACATTTTGGTCAAAAAGTCATGGGAGGGTCTTTGGTCAGCTGGGGCATGTTGGTGTACTGTATGATTGTGCTTAGACTCCCTTTGTTACAGAACGAGAACGTCTAGACGGGGACAGGAAAGTGATGCATGTATGATTATTACCTGTTTCTTACTTACTCATTTACTGTACTTAACCTTAACGTTGTCATAAGAGGGCGTGGGAGCTTGGCAAGGGAGTTAAGAGATGACGCTTTAGACTTTTGGTAACCTCGGGTATGAAGAATTATGTGTATGCCAGCTGAACTTGGTGTTTTGATCGAGTAATACGTATGCCCCATGCTCGTCGCGATCGAGTAATACTCACTGCGATGATGGAGTGTTGCCGAATTAGGTGATGGAGTAATCCTCAGTTAGACGCCTGATCATGCACTTCCGCGGGACCAACACCAAGACGATGACTTTTGATCGAGTAATGAAAACGTGTTCTGTAGTCATTCGGCCCTCGAACACGAGAACAACCTGCTCACGTAAACCCCGAATAGCCTCAGTCCACCAAGGAAAGGGATGAGAAAAACGAAAACTAGCGATTTCATCCGAAGCCGCACCGTTGGGAAACTTACCTATCCCAAGAGGGCATTACTCGATGGTTACTCGATTCAATCACCATCGGCGCAAAGGGGAGGGTGTCTGATTGGCCAGGCGGACGTCGGCAGTGTCCGATGGACCCTGAAATTCTCGATTTTTCGAGGTTCGATAAGCTAAGCTTTCTGTAAGTGGGACCTTGTACGGTCATTGTCTTGTAAAAGCCGGAACGGGTCATCAGGAATCGGGTCAGGAACTGGGAAATTGAGGTTTTGATCGAATAATGAAATCGATTGTACGATGATTTCCCCGAGCCGAGAAATCTCGATAAGAACGAGGCCATTCCCGGATCCTGGGGGTGGCTTTTCTTCTTCTTCCCTTTTCTTTCTCTGTACTCTGTAAAAGTCGAACCAATTGCCTCGTCCTCTTTGATAAGGAAATTCTCCGATCACTCGATCTTAGCCTATTGCTCTTATCTTCGTCCTCATCTGACGTTTGTTCTTATCTTTCAAGACAGGACAACCCCACCAATCCCGTGCTCAGCCCCTCCACCAGGTGTAGAGATAAGGGGATAAGAGAGCAAGTAAAGACCTCGGCGAGAAGCAAGAGGACGAAAAGGGATAGAAACTAGGATTCCCCGGATTTTTCGATAACGAGTAGCTTTATCTTTTTTGCTTGAGATTGAGTTTCATTCTCTTTCTTTTTTTTCCTCCTCTTTATTCTTCCCCTGTTTGGTTCATAAACGCTGTTTTGCCCATCATGACAACTTCAAACGCTGAGCAATACCCTGAGGGTCCTCTCTCTGTCCTTGTCTCCTCTCGGGTCGTCGTCACTCTTCCTGATGACTCACTCGCTGTCACTCCCGCTTCCATTGTCGTCAGCCCCGTCACCGGAAAGATCATCTCTGTCATCCCCGAAGTCCTTCCCTCAACAAGCTTCCCTGCTGGTACTGAGTATGTCGACCATACTCCTAAGCTTCTCCTGCCCGGTCTCGTCGACGCTCATGTTCACTTGAACGAGCCTGGTCGTACAGAGTGGGAGGGCTTCTGGACTGGTACCCGTGCTGCAGCCAGCGGTGGTGTCACTACTGTTGTGGACATGCCGTTGAATGCTATTCCTCCCACTACCACTCTTCATGGGTTTGAGGAGAAGTTGAGGGCGAGTCACGGACAGTGCTGGGTTGATGTCGGGTTCTATGGTGGCATTATTCCGGGGAATGCTAATGAGCTGAGACCCCTTGTTGAAGCTGGCGTTCGAGGATTCAAGGGATTCTTGATCGAGTCTGGTGTAAGTTTCATGTTTTGTCAAGTTGAGCCGTAAGCTGACATTCATAGGTTCCTGAGTTCCCTGCAGTATCATCCAAGGATATCGCTCTCGCCATGGAGACTCTCAAGGACAGCCCTACCACTCTCATGTTCCACGCCGAAATGATCCCACCCATCACTCAGTCCGTCGGTGATGACGTTCAGACCTCAGAACCTCCCCTTTCTCCCACCGGTGAACTCACTGCATACAAGACCTTCCTTGAATCTCGACCCCCTGCATTTGAAACATACGCCATTGAGGAGATTCTTAGCCAAGCACACATTGCCCCGTCTCTGCACCTTCACATCGTTCACCTGTCCGCTACCGAGTGCATTCCCATCCTTAAGGCAGCTCGCAAGGCAGGCATCAACATCACAGCTGAGACTTGCTTCCACTACCTCGGTCTAACAGCTGAGGAGATTGAGAAGGGCGACACTAGACACAAGTGCTGTCCTCCTATCCGAGAGGGCAAGAACCGCGATGGTCTTTGGGATGAGCTCGTCACTGACGACTCATGCATCAAGACTGTCGTGTCGGATCACTCACCCTGCACACCTCAACTCAAGCTCCTCCCTCAACATCTCGACGCCGACCGACCCAGCATCCCCCACATCGACTCCGGCATCGACGTAACAAACTCCTTCGAGGCCCAGAAGGCCGAGAAGGAGCGTGGTGATTTCTTCGCAGCCTGGGGCGGTATCTCATCCGTTGGTCTCGGTCTCCCCATTCTTCACTCCGCAGCCAAGAAGCGCAGCGCCTTCTCCAAGACACCCAGCATCACCGACATTGTTCGTCTCTGCTGCCAAGCCACAGCCGCCCAAGTCGGTCTCTCGCATCGCAAGGGTGCTATCAGAGTCGGCATGGACGCAGATATCTGTGTCTTTGACGATGCAGACGAGTGGACGTTTTCACAGGGTGATATGCGATGGAAGAACCGCTGCTCACCGTGGGAGGGCCATCAGTTCACTGGTCGTGTGAAGGAGACCTGGCTGCGTGGTAACAAGGTTTTTGAGCTTGGGGCGGGGAATTCAGGGTTTGTGGTTGGCAAGCCTTTGGGGGAGAGCATCACTGAGAAGCGAACATGTTGAATGAAAATGATTGATGATGAGATATGGCATTAGGGCGTTCTTGGATGGGCGGGTAGAATTGTATTTTAGTATTATCTATGTCTTGGGTTTTATGTTTTTCTTATTGAATAGCATGAGTAATGAGATTGGAGATTGATGAGATTGTGGCGTCATTGGATTGTGTTTTATGTGCATGTGAGCTTTTTGATGCGTCTTGAGTGTAGCACGAAGAAGGATGATTTGGAGAAATTGTGGGGTTGACGATGCATTCTGTGATTTGGTGTGAGGCATTTGGAGGTTCTATTATGATCAACTGAAAGCAATTAATTGTTCTATTGACGAGACGAGAACAATCGAGACCTCGATCTAGATGAGCAATGTTGATGGCTTTGACAAATTAAGCAGCTCCTTAACTGCCCCTCTTACTTATTATTAGCTTCAGCCCCTCGGTCAATCTCACGATCTCGAGTCATTTCTCCTAATGCAATTCCATTCCACAGCATCACTCGCATTGTCCAATTCAACAGTCTTATTAGCTGCCCCGTAAAGCATTCTTAAACTGCTAAAGACTACCGTATCACCATGCTATACGAGATAAATCTTGCCTCGCAAAAATCGTTAAAAGCTCGCTTAAGTCGCATCGAGTATTAAAAACCCTCGGCTTAGGCGAAAGAGGACGGTTGCATCGTTTCGCAGCCGAAGTGGACGCCAAGCGCTAGACACGTTTGCTTTGGGACATGTTAGCGAAAGTTCTTTTTTTTTCCTTTCATCATCAGGGATCATGGGAGAGTGATAAGCGAGGTGTAAGTGGTATTGATCAGAAAGTTTAGAGTCTACAGTGAGATTGACTTTCTGGGGGTTCATTAGGGGACTACTGTACTGCTTATACTGAAGGAGTCTCACCGTGTCATCCATCCTCTACGACAGTGAGATACAGAAGCATGTGAATTGAATTGAATTGAATTGAAGCGACCTCCCTCTTTAATCCAATCCTTGCTCGGAACTGACCAGCTCCGAAATGTCAACCCTCTCCACGTCAGCAACTTTGCACCCTCCACCGACGCAATTCCACAAATCACACGCTTCTCCTCTCCCCTTCTCGATCAATTCTCTCGGCCTAGACCCTTGCCCCCGCAACCTCGCTTCCATTCGCCGATCTCCACTGTCCACATCCATCAAAAGACCTCACCCGACTCTAGAACAAACCCAGCGAATCAGGGCCTCTTCTCGGGTATTAGCCTGGGATGCTCGTCTATACAGACTTGACCATGAATTGCCTCTTTGGGAAGAGGACCGTTGGGTCTTATGCGGTGGGATTTCTCGTGAGGTGGTGATTGTCAGATTTCGCTTCTTGTTCCTCTTTCTAAGGCTGTTTTACTGGTCGTCATAGATTCAACCAGCCTGAGTATTCTGGATAAAGAACGAGCTTACGGATACAACTGCTCTTTATGCCATAATGTCCCGGGCTTGGGCTAATAGATAACATTTCGCATTCGATCGCGCTTACGACAAAGAAACTGTGGTCATGTCGCATCATGAGCCCGACGTTGAAAAGATGGACAGAACCAGTTCGCCGGATCTTTCCATAGATCCTGGTATTCACCATCTTTCCGGAGGCCATCTTTCTCTCGACGATGTTCAAACCGTTCATGTTCAGCTTCACAACTTGGCTGTATCAGTAGACACTGCACCGTCATGGCTTGCGCCCTCGACATATGGAGATTTGTTCTCCTCAAAGTTCAGCACAGCCCCAAAGATGAAGCCGTTACTCAACGCCGTAAACGCCGATCTCCAACCAGGAACGTTAACGGCTATCATTGGAGGTAGTGGCTCGGGAAAGACGACGCTGCTCAACACAGTCGCTGAAAGAGTATTAAGCTCAAGGCTAAGTCAAGAGGGTGTTGTCACATTTAACGGGAAAGTCGGTGTTCATAATGTTCGTGCTGCGTATGTTATGCAGCAGGATATCCTGCTACCGACACTCACTGTCAGGGAAACGTTGCGATACTCAGCTGATCTGCGACTACCGCCATCGACAACCGCTGAAGAACGACATAGAGTGGTTGAAGAAGTCATTCTCGAACTTGGACTAAAAGAATGCGCTGATACACGAATCGGTAACTCGCAGCACCATGGATGCTCAGGCGGTGAGAAGCGACGAACGAGTATCGGTGTTCAACTCCTCGCCAACCCATCAGTCCTCTTCCTCGACGAACCTACGACTGGTCTTGATGCGACGAGTGCATATCAACTTGTGCGAACGCTCAAGACCCTTGCGCAAAAGGGGCGCACCATCATAACCACCATTCATCAACCGCGCTCTGAAATCTGGGATCTTTTCGACAATCTTATTGTTCTCACGAAAGGTAGCCCTGTCTTCTCGGGCGCTATCAAAGATGCTGTTCCTTGGTTCGCAGATCTAGGTTTCCAACTTCCGCCTTTTGTTAATCCTGCTGAGTTCATCATTGACATCGCGGCTGTGGATAATCGTACTCCTGAGTTGGAACAAGAGACGTCTGCGAAGGTGGAGAGGTTGAAGGGTGCTTGGAATGAAGAGACGCTGAAGAGGCATCGTCCTCTTGATACGGTTGATGTTGGTGATGGGAAGAAGAAGGATAAGAAGGCGGAGGAGCATGCGGGTTTCGTGCGACAACTCACTGTTCTTACAGATCGAACCCTCAAAGTTACATACCGTGATCCCCTCGGCATGGCAGCTACTCTCACCGAAGCTATCTTCATGGGTCTTGTCTGCGGATACCTATTCTTCGATCTCGGCCGCGACCAAGCCGGTATTCGCTCTCGACAGGGTGGACTATACACAGCAGCCGGTCTACAGGGCTATCTCATCCTCATCTTCGAAGTCTACCGCATGACGTTCGACATTCCCACCTTCGACCGCGAGAACTCTGAAGGATGCGTCGATGCCCTCCCATTTGTGCTCTCACGAAGAATAGCCCGCATGGTAACAGAAGATGTCGCTGCGCCGTTTCTCTTCTCTGTCATCTTTTACTTCATGGCCGGTTTTGATCGTGATGTTGAAAAGTTCTTTACCTTCTTTGCGATCACGTTGCTGAACCAGTACATTGCTGTTATGTGTGCTATGACATGTGTTGCGACGGTCAGACACTTTGCTGGAGCGAGTGTGATAGCAAATCTGGTTTTTACACTACAGAGCATGGCTTGTGGAATGTTCATCAATGTGAACAGTCTTCCTGTCTATGTCCGATGGCTAAAATGGCTTACTTACACGGTATGCTCCCTCACTCAATCGCAGATCTACTACTGACATGTGTAGTTCTACGTCTTCAGCGCCTACTGTGGAAACGAATTCGAGGGCAGTTTCTACGATTGCCCCTTCGGCGACGAATCCGACCCGCGATGTAAGCAGTACACGGGCTCATACGTAATGGCATCTCTTGGCTTCCCAAAAGACTGGACTGCCAAACCTATCCTCGTATGCCTCGCCTTTGTCGTATTCTTCGTGGTATTGTCAATCATCGGACTGCATATTCTCAAAGTCGAAATGACGATTGCTCGCGCTCGTGTCTCGGATACCGATCTTTCTGCTGGAAAGGAAAAGATGACTGCACGATCTGTTGCTGACGTTCGAGCTATCGACCTGGAACTCAACCAGTTCTCACTCGCTTTGGATAAGAGAACCCAACTGGGGAAGAAACTGCCGACAAAGACGATCTTAAACCCTGTGAATGCGACGTTCAATGCTGGAGTTTTGAATGTGATCATGGGTCCTTCAGGCAGTGGAAAGACATCACTTCTCAACTCAATGGCTTTGAGACTACGGAATTCAGTGGGGACCAAGTATCGGCCAGCTGGAAAACTCACATTCAACGGCGCTGTTCCTTCGGATTCGGTCATTCGATCTGTTTGTTCTTATGTCTGCCAGGACGACGATGCACTGCTACCATCGCTTACAGTTCGTGAGACACTCCGCTTCGCAGCTGGCCTTCGTTTACCCTCGTTCATGAGCAAAGAGGAGAAGAACCGCAGGGCAGAAGATGTACTGCTAAAGATGGGCTTGAAGGACTGTGCTGATAACCTTATCGGCGGTGAACTTGTCAAGGGTATTTCTGGAGGAGAGAAACGTCGTGTTTCCATCGCAGTACAAGTCCTCACAGATCCTCGTATTCTCCTTCTGGACGAACCGACTTCTGGATTGGATGCTTTTACCGCGAATTCTATCATGGAGGTTCTTCAAGGTCTCGCCAACGAAGGTCGAACTCTCATTCTCACCATCCATCAAGCTCGATCGGATCTTTTTAGAGAATTCGGAAACGTATTACTTCTGGCAAGAGGTGGTTCGCAGGTTTATTCTGGTCCTGGAAAGGATATGCTTGGATACCTTGCCCGTCATGGATACGAGTGTCCAACACATACTAACCCAGCTGACTTTGCACTTGACATGATCACTATCGATCTTCAGCAGGAGGGAAGAGAGTTGGAGTCACGGAAGCGAGTTCAGAAGCTGATCGATCACTGGAAAGAAGAGAGTTCCTCTACCAACGAGAAGGCAGTTGGAACTCGAGATGAAGTCACAAAAGATACCCCTGAACAACACAACAGCCAGACCACAACGCATCGCCGCTCCTTCAACAAAGCCAATCTCTCAACACCCGCCGAACTAGGCGCCCTTATCCGCAAACGCGCCTCCATCACAACATCCCTTCCCCTCCTCCTCCATCGCGCCACCATAAACACCTACCGCCAGCCCGAGCTCATCGTCGCCCGCCTCATGCAAGTCATCGGCCTCGCGCTCGTCCTCGCGCTCTTCTTCGCCCCCTTCGACAACGACTACTACTCCGTCCAGAATAGGATGGGCTTTGTTCAGGAGATTGGCGCGTTTTACTTTGTGGGCATGTTGCAGAACACGGCGATCTATCCGAATGAAAGGGATGTGTTTTATAGGGAGGATGATGATGGGGTTTATAGTGTGCATGCGTTTCTGGCGGCGTATACGATTTTGGAGGTGCCGTTTGAGATTATCAGCTGTATGATCTTTGGTGTCTTGGGAGTTATTGCTGTTGATCTGCCGCGGACTGCGACCCTGTACTTTGTTTCGGTGTTTGCGTGCTTTGGGATCGTATCGTGTGGTGAATCTCTGGGCATCATGTTCAACACACTCTTCGGCCACACCGGTTTCGCCGTCAACATCATGGGCGTGTTCCTCGCGCTGGCCAACACAATGGCTGGTATTCTCTCCATCGACATGCCCGAGCTCTTCAAAGCGTTCAACTATCTCTCCCCTATTCGATACGGCACACGAGCTGTGGCTCCGTATTCATTGAGGGATATTACGTTTACGTGTAATGAGGAGCAGAGATTGCAGAATGGAAAGTGTCCCATTGAGACGGGGCAGCAGGTATTGGAGTTGTATAACTTTGATGTTGATCCTGTTATCAATGTGGCGTGCTTGGCGGCTTGTGTGGTGGTGTATAGGTTGCTTGCTTGGGGGTTGTTGAAGGTTGCTAGAACGCATTGGAAGGGGAGGAAGAAGAGTGATGAGAGTGTGTAGGGATAGAGAGGATACCGAGTGATCAAAGGCTCTGGATCAGGAGTCTAATAAAGAAATGGTCTTCTGGGGTTGATCTCAACTCATCATACGCTACCTCAAATTACAAATGGATAGACCCAGGACGTTCTATATCTCAGGATCGAGTAAAAGCACTACTCTCCAAGCAGTGTCCCATCTTCCATCATTCTAAACACCAACAGGCAGTAATCCTTAGACAACTCCCTACATGCTCGGAAGGACAGAGAATCACAAAGATGTATTCCATTCTCAGGAACCGCCTCTCTTCCAAGTAACAACACGTGATATTTCCTGATACGGAGGCGGGGAACATGGTGGTGTGTTGGTTGTGTTCATGCAACGGTTTAAGTACAGCCAACATGCATTTGCATAGAGCTCTCACCAATCACAGCCATCTACAAGCATGCGTGTTCACGATAAGAATCAGTCCATGGCTGAAGTACTTTAATATCTCAACAGAAGCAATTCATTCATGCCAACGGCCAAAATGGCTGAGACCAACGAACAACCTATTGTTGTGCCGGATGAGCAGGTCAGTTAGTACCTCGAGCTTTTGTGAGTGTATTTGACCATTGGTTATAGGAAGACAATGAATCCACGCTTGGTGAGGTATAATAGCCAATCGATCCATGCCATGTCTCAGTTACTAAATGTAGGGCTTGTAGGATTCTACATCTACGACAGCAAGTGTTTCTGAGTCAATCTTTAATTACCGCTGTGAAAACGGGAGAACATATCATGCATACAAAGACGGCAGTGAGTTAAGCTATCTCAACAACCTCAGACCTTTCTCATCCTGACTCTAGAGTACGTCTTGCCGAATGACGAGAAAGAAAATGAAAGATTAGGTATGTCCTGCGTCTACACTCTGCGGTCTTTCTTTTCTGATCGTGTGCCTCATCAGATCTACAGCACAATCTGTTCCTGCTCACCTTTGGTGATAAGCTTGGCCTCGCACCGCCCTGCTACCCAGATACAAAAGTGAATCATGTGCTAGATCTCGGAACTGGTACGGGGATTTGGGCGATGGACTTTGCGGATGAACATCCTGAAGCAGAAGTACGTGTGTCCTGAATTATCACCTCGGTCCATCTGGTGAAGCTAACACTTAAGGTCGTCGGTGTCGACCTCTCGCCCATTCAGCCAAGCTTGTGAGTTTGTATCCGTGCATGGGCTTATATCAGTGGTCTAACAGCTGTTGTTCAGCATCCCACCTAACGTGAGCTTTGAGATTGACGATATTGAAGACGAGTGGACCTACTCAAAGCCATTTGACTACATCCACAGCCGTTTCATGACTTCTTGCATAAGCGACTGGAAGAAATACCTCACCCAATGCTTCCAGTACTTCCCCCTTTCCCACCTCAACTACAATCCATCTAACCGAATCCAGAAACTTGACCCCAAACGGCTATCTCGAGCTCCAAGAAGCAGATCTCACCATCAAATCCGACGACGACACCGTCAAGCCCGATAACGCGCTCCTCAAGTGTCTCAAGCTTCTCCAAGAAGCGTCAGAAAGGTTCGGCCGTCCGTATGTAGATATCCCAGCGCTGGTAGACGTCATGACGGAGGTTGGGTTTGTAGATGTCAAGATCGAGAGATTCAGGTGGCCGAGCAATACGTGGCCGAAGGATAAAAAGTATAAAGAGCTGGGGGCTTGGTGTTATGAGAATTTCTCGAGTGGGCTTGAAGCTATCACTATGGCGGCGCTGACGAGGGGTCATGGGTGGAGTGTGGAGGATACGACGGTGTTTCTGATGGATGTGAGGAAGAGTATGGGGGATAGGAAGATCCATGCCTACTGGCCGATGTGAGTTGAACCGTCAGGGCATATCGTTGTATTTCAGGACTGACTGAAGTGTAGTTACTCTATTTATGGGAGGAAGCCGTGATGCAATAGTATGGCGCGAGAACGTTGGTGTTGTGGTACCTGAGAACGTGAAGCTATGCCCAATCATGGTGCCATGCAACGTTGACTCATCTTTCTTTTAACCGAAGCTAAGTGATGCCTAACCATTCTTATCAGACAATTCTTCTTGTGTGACATCGCACACGGCGTTGAAATAGACTTGGTACCTCATGCAGATCATGCAACCAAAAGCTCTAGTACAGGGGTCTTAGCGCCACGACATCAGATCAACATCTTGGCGTAACCAAGAGTATCCTGGACCTATAACATCACAATTCGAGATTGATAAAGCAAGTATCATGAGAGTAGTTCATACCTGTCAATTGATCTGCGTAGCTAGTAACTAAGCCAGCGGCATAAACCATAAACTCCGATGCTCAAGGATGAGTACCTGACGTCCCACCAGCAACGAACAACAGTAACAGAAACAATGTCTGGCAACTATCCTTTTCTCAATCACCGCAGCATCAAGCCAAATTAGCTCTTGCAGAACCAGAGACATACAACAGGCTTCTCCCCCTTGTTACCAGTCCTGGACGAGTCCCAGCCAACCTCATCCATGGTCTTGCCAATCTCATCCTTGTCATCACCAGTGAAAGAATACCCCTTGTACCACTTGCCATTTCCTCCACTGTAGAGCTCGAAGCAGATGTTCTTCTTCGCTGAAGGATTGGTGCAGCCAAATCCCTTCAGAAGATCGCCCAGTTTCGTCGAGGTGGGAACGTGCGAGGCGATGAAGGGGATCTGGGCGTTCGCCTGCAGCTGCCAAGGAGGTATATCGCTCTTGAAAACGTGCACCTTGGTATGGTTCGCCGGGAAGAAGTAGTTGTACCCGGGCTCACAACCAACACCACCAGACGAGTTGGTCATCTGCGCAGCAGGCATCTTCGGGTCGATCTGCGGAATCGGCTGCGCCTGGCGAGGGAGGATGTTACCAGTCCCGTTGGGCTGATGCGCATATGTCTGCTGAGTCTGGAACCCAGCAACTGGTCCCTGAGGAGGGCATCCGTATACGGGCTGGCCATATGCAGCTGTACCGGGATACATATAGCCGTATGCGGGGGAAGCTAGACCAAAGTTATACCCAGGACCACCAAGATAAGGAACATACGGCTGACCCTGCGAGGGGATCGGTGCACCCATGGGTGAGTAGTTTGGTCGTGAGCCTGTAGCGTCACGACCGTTGATGGGGTTCCAACCAGACATTGTGGTTGATCTTTGGAGGGAATGGGAGGGGAGTCAGAGAGGCTGCCAGGTATGAACCCAGCGACGAACGTTGGGATCGAAAGATGCTTGCCAGAAGCCGGGAACTTGACCTTGAGTAGTTGGATCCCAAGTCGGTGGAATAGCGTAGGGCGGAGATTGGTTCCAATATGGAAAGACTTGGAGAGCTTGAGGCGCTTGATAGTTCAAAGCTTGGTTGCGATGATAAGATTGCTCTTGGTAGGAAGAGAAGATATCTGAGGAGAGTCAGAATTGTCGAAGACACAGGGCCTTATATAGAGCATTCCGCGCATGAATGTCTGTAGCAAATCTTCGAAGGATCAGTGTTTACCTGAAGAAGCTGCCTCCTCGGTGTAACTCTCCGCCACAGATTCAGTATCATTAGTCTCGTCTTCAGAATCCGAATCAATGTCCAGTCGACCAGCAAAGATCTCGGTGCTCCAGAGGACGTTATCTTGTCTGTCGTAGAATGCACCAACAATTATCCACGCCCAGAAAGGAGATTCTTGTGAAGCTTCAAGGCGTTGGGTGATGATCAGCTTGGAAGCGGGATATGGCAGCGGGACGTCCTCAATAGTCCTACAGTGAACCGGGCTTGAGTTGGACATAAGGACGAGTCTGAAAAACGAACTGAGGAGAATGACGGACGGCTGGTTGACAGGAACAAGTTGGAAAACAATGGAGGTGTTTATTTATGCTGCCGAGAGACAGAGATCTGGACATGATGAACTACACGCCTTGTCGATGAATCAGGTCCAAAGTAGAGGCAGTGTAGGCAAGACGTCGAGTTGTTCGTGAGTATGTCCTCACAAGAGTCACGAGACTCTTGAGCTGAAAGTGATTCACCAGTCATTACGTCAAGCATCCAGCTATTCTCAAACAACGGAGATGCGGGGTGCAATTGGATGAAGACCCTGGGGCAAAGCTATTCAGGTCAACTCCGGATGTGATACGCTGCTGGCGAACACAGCCTCATGATGGTGCGTCCTGTCAGCGTGCCGTGCGTCACACATGAACTTGCCACACGGCTCGGTTGATGCCTGGTATCCAATCACTTGGCTTGGTTCGTAGTGGCTGTCCGCCTGAAAATGCAGTGAGTATCTGGTTCGTCAGGGCATCTGGGATGGTTGTGATCATGCATGAGATCGACAGGACATGCTGTGAGTGAACATGCAACAGCACTCAGATCGGGCGACGGGTGGTTGTGAATGGGGCAGGTCAAGAACAGTTGATGTGCAATGCATAGTGAATCGATTCAATTCAGATTAACTCCGTGACGCTTTCCCGAGTATTGTAGACTGGCAAAATCGACAAAAGATGGCGGAAATTCAGTTGATGAGAGTCGAAGAGATGATTGGTTGTGTGAAGCCGGTTCTGCTGGCGTCGATGCCGACATCAGGTTATGAGATGCAATACACATCAGGAGGCATGGAAGAAAGAGCCGCATTGTGGATGACTCGGCAAAAACTCTGCCAGAATCAGTCTTCATCGCTTGTGGCCTCAACGACTCGAACTCCGCCTCCCTTCTTAGCCGACTCAATCTCCCTCTTCTGTTGCTGCTGCTGTCTTTTCTCAACCTCATTCACCAAGCCCTTTAGATAGACCTCAGCCTGAACAGTAGCGCTGTACGCAGCTGGTGTCCAGTTCCAGATGTTACGCTTATGTATATCCGCGCCCGCCGCCAGCAGCGTTCGCAGCACCAACAAGTTTCCATTCCCGCTCGCAAAATGCAATGCCGTATTTCCTTCCACGTCCGCTCGGCGGACTGCATCGTAAGGTCCCCCTGGGACAAAGGTAAGGAGGAGCTGAAGAATAGTATCGTGTCCGCCAAGACTAGCTTCCATCACAGCATCACGGCCTCTAATGTCGCGACGAAGAATGCATGTTTTGTCGTGTTCGCAGAGGAGTTGCACAACCTCGGTATGACCACCGGCTGAGGCGAGCATGAGTGCTGTTTGATGGGTCTCGTTGAGTGCAGGGACTGGATCTTCGTGGCCGAGCTGTAGGAGTACTTCACAGGCTTCGCGGTGTCCTAGAGAGGCTGCTAAGTGCATGTTCGAATTGGAGAGGCCGGATGGTGAAGAATCGGGGTTGAGGAGAAGATTGGGATGTGTCTTGAGAATTCGGCGGAGGAGAGTCGCATCATTGGCATGAATAGCCCGACGGATGCGAATAGAAGGTTCAATCCTGTTGTTTGTTAGTCCTGAGCATGATGATCTCGAGTTGGCGCACTTACATGATGGAGGGTGACTGGTCATGACGGTTGCGATTGGAGGTCAAGAATCATGCCGCGCAATCGCGAAAAAACGAAGGTGGAATAGAACAAAAGAAACGAAAGGCACTTTGCAGGCTGAAGATAGACGATGGTAATGACACGTTAGAGAAAGAAAACGCTAAATGAGGTCGTTGTTGAAGTAATGTAATCAATGAAAGAGGGGAAGGGAATGGAAGCAAGGCAAGAAACAGAGTTGCCGTAGGTTGACGATAAGATTCCAAGAAAGCTTAAGTCGAGGTGCGTAGTCTACTGCGCCCGCTTGCAGCAAGCAGCTCCTCATGAAACAGGCGGCGCGGACCCCACATTGCGCTGACATCCACTAACCTCAGTTAGCTTACCCGCTGTTTGTTACACGAGCCTGAGAGAACTCTTGAGGAGAGGCACGCAAGCAGCTGGCAATAAGTATTTTTCTGAGTTTTGCTTAGACTCGAGATACGAGTGAGAAAATGGCCTGCCTGTGGCAGATAATCTCCATCATGGTTTGTTGTTGGTATCATGAAACCGTTGGAGCTCGATCGAGACCCACTGTTCTAAGCGCTGTCATGGTCTTTGGCCTGTGACGATGGAGCTTCATCGACGTCAGATTTACCCTATAGATTGAGGCGACTCCTATTTGTTTATATGGCATTGCATCAAACCAGTTTCCTCACGAGAGACCTGTGCTGATATTCTACAGATGTACTCTTCGGATACTCAGAGAGGCATTTCTATAATCCTTTCTCTTTACAGAAAGCTTCCCCGCCCTTGAGTTGAAGGGATACCACCATGTTGAGCCAAGGCTCGTCTCCGGGGATGGATTGTCTATTTCTTTCAGACAAGCAACACAAGCACTTATTTAGTGGCCAACTCACTGAACAGTCACGTTCCACCCTGCTGCAATCTTATCCCATCCACAACCTGACAACGACTCAACAACAGAACACCGATACCCGATGATAGATATCACCATGAGCTCAATTTGTCAATATAATATCACTTTCTGGCTGCCGACCTTAACAAACGGGCTTGATCCCCGGCGAAGCACGCCCGGTTAGCTCAATCGGTAGAGCGTGAGACTCTTAAGGGTTCACAATCTCAAGGTTGCGGGTTCGACCCCCGCATCGGGCTGTTCCTATAAATTACATATTCACGATTGAGATGTGCTTTCTTTTTTTGTGATTTTTGTCAATTCCTAAGTACCAATTGGTGATGGCAGCGTAGATGCTCGCGGTGTCTTGAGATGACTTTTGTTCGATGGCGCGGGCGGTAAAGAAAACAACAGACCTTAATATGGGGTATTAGAATAAACTAAGTAAAGTTATCCTAATAAGCTTAGGGATATATTTACCCAAATCTCTTCATTATCTAGGATCGAGGTTCTGAGCTTTTATTCCTCCCCTGGAATCGGTCATGTTTATTAAATGGACTTGGCATAGTTGTGTAAATATAGTATTACGATGTTAAGATCCAGTAAATATAAATAATTCCCTTTCTTTATTACCAATTAAAAATCTGATAGAAACCGTCTAGTTCAGCTCATGAGCCTTCTTAATGGCCTTATTCTTGCCCGTGTCCAACACAACAGCAGGATCCTCCTCATCGCCCTTCCTAGAGACCTCATTACCATTCTTCGTCGTAATTGAAGTACTGCACTTAATATTAGTGAATAATCTCATCAGAAATTGAGAAACTCACTCTTCAGCCTTGACATCCAAGACCTTACCCTTAGGCTGTCCCTGTCCCCAGTTCCAACTCACAGTCTCACCCTTCTTAGGTCCTTTCTTTGCGCCAGAGTCATCGCCACCCTGATCATCATCTTGCTCCTCTTCGGAATCTTTATCCTTCTTTGAGGATCCGTTGGACTTCTTGGACTGGCCATTGGACTGCTTCTTCTGTCCCGGCTTCTCTTCATCATCATCCTCGTCGTCCTCCTCGTCTTCGTCTTCATCATTGGACTTTGTGGACTCTCCCTTGCGAGTCTCACGTTTCTTATTGGAACCAGTCTGGCTTCGGGTGGCCCGTCGCTTCTCGCCGGTTTGCTTATCATCATCATCATCATCATCACCTTCTTCCTCGGCTTCCTCAGCGTCGTCGTTCTCTTCTTCCTTATCCTCTTTCTCTTCTTCCTTATCCTCTTTCTCTTCCTTCTTGTCACTGCCGTTCTCCTTGCCTTGGGCCTTAAGGAAATCGTGTCCCCAGTTCTTGAGTGATGCGTAGGACTTGGTCTTCTTGACCTCCTCGGGGGACTTGTCGTTGTTGGCTTTTGTCTCTTGGGCGAGATGTCGCTTGCTACATACTGTTAACATCCAATTGACTAGCAGGCCATGCAATGCCAGTCGCAATTAGTATAAGATACTTACCAGTAAGAAACAACCTTGCGCATGTGCTGGACTTGCTCATCGGTGTACTTCTCAGGCTCCTTCTTGGGGTTCTCCTTCAAGATCTCAACAATCTTGCGACCGCTGTCATGTCCGACAGTCTCGCCATTCTCATCCTCCTTTGGCCAGCCAGCACTGTTGGAATCATCCGACTTGAGCCACTTCTCGAGCTCTGAGGCCG
The DNA here is from genome assembly GCA_013396095.1 of Fusarium sp. NRRL 52700. Classification (NCBI taxonomy): domain Eukaryota; kingdom Fungi; phylum Ascomycota; class Sordariomycetes; order Hypocreales; family Nectriaceae; genus Fusarium; species Fusarium sp. NRRL 52700. The sequence continues at coordinate 444,727 of JAAQRM010000093.1, forward strand.
TCATGTTGACGACCTCGTTGAACTCTTGGATAACTTCGTCGTTGCCCTTCATGATTGCGGTTGTGTTTACAGCTTGAGATTAAAATAGGTGTGAAATTGAGAGAATTGAGTAAATACGATCAATTGATGAGAAAAATAATGATTTGTTTGAACCGTCACCCAGGTTTAGTAACCATTGTTATTGCTTTTGGTTTCAGCCCTGTCGTCATTCCAGCCATCTCTTAATCGTAGCGTCATAGAAAAAAAGGTACACAATGTGTCGCATGTAGCTTACGGTGATCGATTCAACCTAATTCAGGTCAATTGACTCTGACGTTTAAGTGCGTGCATGGTCTCAGCTGAACAAGGTTGTGCCGATCTGATGCAGTCGTCCAAGGAACGCGATCCGATCTGTTGAATGAGCGCATCATTTCCGGCGATCGATGGTTGCTTGGCTGGGAAGTGGGCCAGGAACAGGAGTGAGATGTGCAGTATCGTTTTCGGTCAAGCTTGGTAGGGCTCAATTGGACTAAGGGGAATAATGATGATGGAAGGGAGCTGAAGGGATGAGTGCTGGACAATTGCTAGTTTTTGGTGCTCTTGTTGTTGACCTGCAGGTAGCCACTAGATGAATCGAATTGAAAGGCATTTTGACTGATGACTCACAATATTCCGAGTCACCACAAGTATAATGATCAGATTAGAATATTCAATTTCGATCATCATGGTTCAAATCGAGCAATCGCCCCTGAATGATATGAATATGTCACGATGCTGAAGCTGGAGCAGCTCGGCCCTGACCTGAGTTTTATGTGAATCATACAAGTCAGGCGAAGGATCCTTTACTGACTACCTAAGCCACGGGCGGTGCCAGCCAACCTTATAACCAAGCAGAAGCCAATCAATAAAAGTGAAAATCTTGTATAGATTACAGTCTCTTGAAGATCATGGTCTGCCACGCTCTTCTCGGGAAATACTTCCACATCAATTTCACGGCAGTTGCACTCAAGCTTCAGAGCTAGGACCTGAATTAATGATGCAATCGTCAAGTCCCCCTCGCTAAACTAAAAAGAGCAACTAAAGTCCCCACCGCGGGGTTGTTTGGCTCCGGGAGCGGGGCCATTTTTCGCCGGAGTCGCAGTCTCAAGCCGATTCAGGAGCAGACCACTTCTCAATATTCACACCTTGACTCTTTTCTGTGACTCAGATTAAAAAAAAAAAAACCATCCAACGCACCAGGTACGCGATATCCTTCCTATTTCGATGATCCCTTTATAACTCAATCACGTCTTACTGTGCGTTCCCTCTCTTCTATGTTTTCATGCGCGTCAATTGAACCCTCATTGAGCCTTTCCACCCGCTTCACTCTTCTCCGCCGCCTGCATTCAGTTTTTGCAATTCGATCGCAACACCAAAAGCAAATAGCTAATTACTTTCGAAACTTCAGAATTGACAGCTCAAGAACAGTCGCCATCATGTCTGAATACCCCCACATCCTTCTTCGCGCTGAGGAGAAGCCTCTCGAGCACCGATCTTTCTCCCCCGCAGTTATCAAGACACTCGTCGATGCTGGATACCCCATTTCCGTCGAGCGATCTTCCACCGACCCCAAGTTCAGGCGTATCTTTGAGGACTCAGAATACGAGGCTGCTGGTGCTCGTCTTGTCGACACGGGTGTCTGGCCCAACGCCGAGCCTGGAACGATAATCCTTGGCCTAAAGGAGATTCCCGAAGAGGACTTTGCTCTCAAGAATGACCACATCGTATGTCGAATCTCTGGCACGAGGGCGTACTTTTTACTGACTCGACTTAGACATTTGCCCATTGTTACAAGAATCAAGGGGGCTGGGAGAAGGTTCTCGGTCGTTGGTCTCGAGGCGGTTCAGTCTTATATGACTTGGAGTTTCTTCATGACTCTGAAGGTCGCCGTGTTTCTGCGTAAGTCCTGTCTCTAACATGAAGCTTAAAATGTGGCACTTCTGCCCCTTTCTGGAAGATCTCGATGGTTGAAGACAACAGTTTCGTGCCCCCACCCCACAATCAACGCACTCAGAGCTTCGAACTTCAAACTTCAACAGACAGGTTCTTATGACTAGGTCAGAAGTTCACCTTTCGAGAAGTGTTGTTCTGGCGATCCTGGCTTTGACGACCAAAAGAGCTGGGCATGCACGACACCCCGACTGGAGCCCGGAGTATTGAGCTTTATGATGGAGACTTCAAGCACGACTGGCTAAGCAGCATCTGCTGGAGATCTCGATCTAAACGTGGGGGGGAGCAAGGGCTTTGCTAGTGTTTGATCGAGGTGGTACGAGCTCTGCAAATGGGCTCCTCCGCCGCTTATCTACCAGAGCCCATAGTCCACGGGGCTTCACTCCAGGTTCCTGCTATTAAGCCCAAAGGAGTATCCATGCCGCACCTCAAGCGAGATTTTATACGGCCCTTCAAATTGGATTCGCACCGTTGAATACGAAGTCTAACCAGTGTTGGACTGGATTGCACGTGGGTCTTGCGGTGCTTCAACAACTGAACTTCGCGACGAAGTAAATTTCAGATCGTCTCTATCTCAGTTGCTGACGATTATACAGTTTCGGGTTCCACGCAGGATTTGCGGGGGCTGCGCTCGGAATCAAGACGCTTGCCCACCAGCTGCAAGACTCGTCCTCTAAGCTCCCTTCTGTCGAAACATTCACAGATGGCCGCGGCTATTATTTGAACGAAGATGCCCTCGTTTCCCAGATTCGCGAAGACCTCACCAAGGCCGAGAAGGTTCTTGGACGCAAGCCCACAGCTCTCGTGCTTGGCGCTCTTGGACGATGTGGTAAGGGCGCCGTGGATCTTTTCCTCAAAGCTGGCATACCTGATGAAAACATCACTCGCTGGGACTTGAACGAGACCAAGGACCGTGATGGTAAGTTATATATGTGGTTGTGTGTGTGCCTTCAACAATGGAAACTAACCTCTTCAGGCCCTTACGAAGAAATTGCGAAGGCAGATATCTTCCTGAACGCCATCTACCTCTCCAAGCCCATCCCTCCTTTCATCAACCAAGAACTCCTCGCGAAGCAAGGCCGTAACCTTGCCGTTGTCATCGACGTTTCTTGTGACACCACAAACCCTCACAACCCCATCCCCATCTACTCCATCAACACCACCTTCGAGGACCCCACTGTCCCCGTTGAGATCAAGGACGATCAGAACAACCTCCCTCTGTCCGTCATCAGCATCGACCACCTTCCTTCCATGCTTCCCCGCGAGGCTAGTGAGGCCTTTAGTGAGGGTCTCAAGGAGTCTCTACTCACACTGAAGGATCGCAAGACTTCGCGGGTGTGGGCTGATGCCGAGAAGCTCTTCCATGAGAAGGTTGCTCTGTTGCCTGAGGAGTTGAGAACTAAGAGTGTTTAAAAGTGCTATTTATACTGTAGTTGACTTGGCTACATAGACCGCAATAGAAGGCCTAAAGAACAGCCTGACTGATATACATGGACATTTGCTTATGATTGTGAATTTTGAGTTGGGTTCTTTTTGCTCAACAGAAGTTTATGGGCACAAGCTTACAGGGTAAGTAGGATACAAGGTTTCTTTCAATAACTCAACAGTTGAACTGAGTGGGAGTCAAGACATTAAACGAGCCAGCACTTGAACTCGACCATCTCATACAAGCCCCTTTAAAACTACTCTCATCTCGCAGCCGCGATTATCACCACAGCCCTTGCAATCCAGCGAGACGCGTATGCACTATTGATACCCGAAGTATACAATTGCGAAACTGAAAAGTCGGACAACAGAAAACTGGATCCCTCGGCTCAATCCGAGGCCAGGCGAAAAGTTGATTGGTAGATCCTTTGATAGCAAAATAGTTCAAGCAAGGCTACCTACAGCATGGGCATAACTTTGCTGGTAGTGAAGTACATGGTTGACCAATTTATGATCCAAGAAATTAGCGCGGCGCTAAGTTGACCGAGTTCGTGGAGTTTCCCATCAGATCAGTGGAGTTAGTTACTGATACTCGTCATCTTCAGCTTCTGTTTATATTATATCGAAAGGGCCTGATGGCCACGATGGCTTCTTCAGACAAGAATGATACGGTTGTTGAGTCCATTAATGGTGATGAGGCCTCCGAGTTGACTCATTCGGTGTCTGTTGAGTCTTCAAAGGCCGAATCAGCAGTTACTCAACCACTCAAACGGCGTGAAGCTTCCAACAAGATTGAGCAAGCCACGACAGAAGCTTCAAACGCAGCTCAAGCTTTGCAGACTCCTCAATCACCCCGGGTTTTACAACCACAAGTTCCGCAATCACCGTGGGTGGCTCAGTCACCTCGAACGGGTGGACGACCTCTAGCTCCAGCTCAGGTTCAACATGCTCAGATGGTTCAGCATCAGTCTCCTCGGGTTGCTCAGTCTCCGTATCCTCAGATGCCGCCATCTACTTACCACCAGGTGCCACAGTCTCCTCATCACATGCAGCCATCTCCGCACATGGCTCAGCATCCTCATATGGGATATGCTCATCCTCATCCGGTTCCGCATTCACCTTATATGGCTCACTCGCCTCATCAGATGCCTCAGTCTCCGTATCAAATGCCACAGAGTCCTCACTCTCAAATGGCACAGTCACCACACCCTCATATGCCGCCATCCCCATACATGGCACACCCTCACTATGCTCCTCAACCGGGGCATCCTCCCCCTCAAAGCCCCCTTTTCACACCCCAGGGAACTCCTGTGATGACACCCCAGCAATCTCCTCTCTTTACACCACTAGCCACTACTCGATTCCCACCAACTCCAACCCCTGGACCTCAATCCGTCGCTCCCACACCAGCACCCTCAGCTACTCCAGCTCTCTCGTCAGTTGCTTCGACACCAGCACCTCACTCCGTCGCTTCAACACCCGCACCATCCTCAGAAGCATCGACCCCAGCACCCGAATCCTCCTCCAGCAGCCAAGTAACATATGACATGGGACCTCCGCCCAAGAAGAAGAGAGGACCGAAGCCAAAACCGTTGTCAGAACGTAAGATGTTACGGACGACACCGATTGTGCGAAAGGAGGCTAGTTATTCGAAGAGAAAGAAGGAGGAGGTTATTATGTGGATGCTTAATACTCGCGTTGATCGGAGGGGAGAAATGGTACCGCCTTCTACGACGGACGCAGAGAATCACTTCCAGATTCCGAGGAGCACTATTGCTGGGTGGAAGAAAGCGATGTAAGTGGTACTGCGGATCGTGATGTGATGAAGCTGACAGTTTACAGATTGGGTCTTGGACCAATTCCAAAGTAAGGATAGCTATGCTCGTTGCCGCTGTAAGACCTGCTGAATTCGATGCGCGATATCAACTCATTCTCCCTTCGGTACTTTGGGGCTTGGGCACCCCTCGACTTGAATAACCGTTCTGATAAGTAATCGGTCGTTCTCTGCACATATTCGAGACCTCGGTCGCGCCAGAGTGTGTCTCTGACGATATGAGAACCTAGAGCAAAACGAAGTTAGCCATTAACGTTCAAGTCCAAGAGGGAAGACTGCGTAAGGCTTGCTCGTGAGTCGATATGGTAATCGCTATTGCAGTGGGGTTTCTTTGACCGTAAAGCATGGCTTTGTCAACCTAACCCAACAAATACATAAAGGCGTAACGAGCACAAGCCCAGAACATATCCTCCCGTCTGTACTTGAAACCCAGTTAATAAATAATTTTCGTAATTCACTTGCTTAGTACCTAAGCGTTGTCAAGTGCTTCCTTCAAGGATGAGATAACGGCCATTGCCAGTGCTGGCAGCTGGCAAGATACGATGGCGATGCCTCACTAAGGTACCTTACCCACCTGGCTCCTAGATATATGAACCACATATCATGGAAGTTAGGTATGTTCTCATCTCACTCTTTCTTCGAATTTCTCTTCCTCTTCCTCTTCCTCTTCCTCTTCCTCTTCCTCTTCCTCATCCTCATCCTCATCCTTATCCTCATCCTTATCCTCATCCTCATCCTCATCCTCATCCTCATTCACAACTACCCCAACGCGCAAGATATCTCATTACCTTTCTTGTATTGCAGCTGATTCTGATACCACTGTCTCTGCGATACGATGGGACGCGCCCGTTTTGTTCGGCACGAATTACCCGACCTCCCACCCGTCTCGCTACCCGTTGACAGTAAACAGATCACTTTTCTCAGCATCGCCGTTGCCACGCTGATAAACACCTTGCAGTTGGCCGAGCTGGACAGGTTGGCCTTTGAGAAGAGCGAATGCTAGAAAGATTCCATTTCCCAAGCCCTTCGTTACACTGTCGCCGATTTCATTAATTATCTTCGATTTTACAGAGACATAACTTCTCACATCATTCGACAATTAGATGGCCTTCCCCAAGAGTTCCAGAACGCTCGACCGGCCTTTCGCCCGAAGACCCCCCTGGAACATCTCCAAACCTTCAAGCAGGTCCGGAGCCAGCTCTTGTTCATGCAAAGAAGCTTAATTAAAGGAATCGGGAAACTGGTCAAGGCGACAGGTTGTAATCCACCGAAGCCGGACCGAGTTCCAGCTGTCTCGCTTCGAGAAGTCAGATGTTGGCTCCAACTCAACACCAAGCGCGTCCGTGCCCCTTTTGAGGACCCGAAACTCACAGAAGCCGGCATGGAACTACTTTTAGGTGAGTCAAGACTTTGCTAAGGCTACAGCTGTCCAAGTTTGCCATTAGTTTGCTTTGCTTTAGGACATGTCATGGTAATGGGAAGACGTATCACTTCTGACTGGGTGGCAATTATAGACAATCTCAGGTCTGTCCTCGAACCAAGCGAACAACTCGGTTTAGATGAGTACAAGGACAGCCCGGGCCATCTTCACCCTGAGGTCCCAAGGGATGCCCTGAAGATTTTGGGTTCCAAAATGCTCATTGGCGGTATAGTACCAAATATCTGGTTCATATGCTCCGGCATCGGATTTCATCAAGGCCGGCCGTCCATTATCCACCCCTACTTCACTCTCGGAACGACCAGAGAGAACGTCTTGCTTTGGAATTCGTTTGGAGATATGAGGATACTCGCCCGTAACGGCCACGTCGGTGACATTGACCAAATGCACTGGGAGGAGGCCTACAAGGCTTTAGCTCAACATGATAGCGACCTTGCAGCCCGGGGAGTGGAGCGGAACCAAGGCCGAAAGCATCTTCAACACCACGTCTTGAACGTTCTAGAGGGTCCAGAACTCGGCCCTGAAATTTATGCCCTGGCCCAAAACTTCAGCCCAAAGGCCTTGCGGAATGTCCATGACCACGTGGGGATGGCATATAACTTGTCGTCTGAGAAGAAGTCTAAAATCGGTTGCTGCTATGGCTGTAAGGTCACATGTCGGTATGCCGAACCAGGACTCGCCGAGGATATTCCAAAGGCCGCTGAAAAGATGAATTTCGAGAAGCGAGGTGAGCCTTGGTCGTGCGATGAGGTACTTGCGTCTTGGTATTGTGAGTGTGGAGGGGACTGGGACGCAGAGCAAAAGGGCTCATGTGGTGGAGAACGGCAGGTTATCTCCCCAGGCACAAGAGAAGAATCTTCTCGGCAGAATGGCCATCTTCCTTTATTAGCGGCCCTGGAGTGAAACAAATGGCAATCTTTGTTTCCAAGTGTCATTCACTTTCGACTCTAGTCTTGTTTGTTTACGGATTGGATGTTTGCTCCCTTTGGCCATTTGACTCTTCTCTTTGGACGCTGGCTCCATCTATCTCCGAACCTCTCTTCTCGAGTGCAAGTGAGTCAAGGTTCTTAAGCTAAACTTGTAAAAGTATTTAGATAAATTTAGGATACGTTGGGATAAACCCAGTATACTCTGACATGTTTGTTTTCGCCCCTGATGTAAAGCCAAGGCCCTGATGCTGGATTCTTAGGCCAAAATACCAACCTCACGCTCGATCTCCTCCTTACTGGGACACCACTTATTCTGAAGCGTCTTATCCACTGACTTTTCAATCACGTTCTTCTCCCACCACTCACCCCAACTCGTCAAGAAGATTCGATCATGATCCTTAGGGAAGTCACTACGAGTCATCGCTACCAGGACACTCTGTGCACCTGTCGCACAGTCAGTCACACGTAACGGAACAATGGTACGCACACCTACCCTCAGGGATCGACTTTGCGTCAGCCATGTCAGCTGTGATGCCCATACGGTCTGCAAGACCTGTGCCAGGGATGAGACCTGGTGAAACAGCGACCACGTCGTTGGTGCCGGCGAGTTGGCGGCGCCACCAATGTGCGCCGAGGAGGCCGGTGAATTTGGTGTTACAATATGTCGTGCTGGCAGAAGCACCAGATCCGGCTTTGAGTTCAGTGTCGAGCACACCTGTAAGAGGTCAGAACATGAGGCTTGAGCGTAACATTTGACTGACTTGGGTCAGAGACTCGTCTAATAGCTCCCGATGACACAAATACGATCCTCGACTTGGACTCTACCAACTTATCCCTTAGAAGATGCACCAGATAATGCTGCGCTACGGTCCATCAGTATCTCACATCCGACCTCACTTTGCAAACTCACAGAGATGATTCACGACATGCGGCTCGCACCACCTCGACCCATGCGGTCCCGGGCCCTCAGCGCCGATACCCCCCAATCCCGCATTGAGCAACAAGTAATCAATCTTGTCTCCCCCAATCTTATCAAGCGTCTGTTCCGCAAACGACTTGACAGCCTTCAAGTCATTCAGCTCCAGCGGAAGAACACTCACACCATGAGATTGGTGATTAAATTGAAGCTCATCGTAGGCTTTTTGCGCTTTTTGCGTGTTGCGCGCGCCGAGAATGATTCTGTATGGCTGGTTCTGACTGAGAAGCTGCTTGATTGCTTCGAAGCCCTGTACGTGTAAGTGTTTGCCTTACACAGCTTCGTGATTGGGCTTACGATTCCCGAGGAAACGCCGGTAGCTACGATTGTTTTTGCGATGGGAGGCATTCTAGCATGTGAACTGAGAACGAGATGAATAAATTAATTGGACTGATTGTGAGAGTATCGAATGTTGACAGCTTATTCTTTCAGAGAGGGTTTGGCGGGGTTATCGGACATGACGTAAACACTACAGACTTCACTTCTAGGTAACTTTAGGAATGTCGGATAACATAAGCGCGACAGCCTTCTTCCTCGTTAAGGAGATTAAAGTAAACATACTCTCTAAAAGTAAGTAATTTATAACGTCCCTGCATCAAATCAGACTTGGCTAGGTAGGGATACCAAACTGTCCAACCCAAGCCCATTCGAATACACGATTGTCTCACAATCCCGTCCCAGGACTGTGCGTCCTGTTCGAAAGCCCAGAGTCCCTGACTTGCGCCACTCCTGGTTGTCAACGTCGCACCAAACTCGGGGCTAATAGTGTCAAGCGGGATAAATTCGAACCGGGCTGATCCTGTACAGGATTATGCTTAAAAGATGGATATTCGCTTACAGATGACGACGACCCCACATGGAGTAATCTTGGCTGATACTACGTTTGTGAAACCGGGACCTACGAGGAATGGGCTGTGGATAGCATCCACTGGGGATATGCACATGACTACGGTAGATAGACAGACAAAGCACTGCCGTCTTACACACCATGAAACGTGCTCACCGTTGTGGCCAGGTAGGTCATACGTATACGCACGCATCACCAGCTTCAACCTCGAAAAGGCTATTGACCAGAATGATCTCAAGCAAGATGATGATTCATCCACAAAACAATATCAAGTCGTCATCAAACTAACGTGTCAACCATCCATCCCACCTCGAAAGGCCTTCCTAAAAACGACCTAGACAGCTCGAAAGCGTTCCCCCAAAAGGTTTGGTGCTACAAGGGTGTCATCCTAGCTTCCGAGACTCAATTTACTGGATCTGATAGCGCTCGGGGGTTCTGATTGGTCGAGAGCTCGGATTCGCTTGTCGCAGGGCTGAAGCTTGGCGTGGTGATGGATTTGGACAGTCATTCGAGGGTGGCATTACACGAGGTGTTGAGACAATTTGAGTTGGTTTGACCGCTGACGTGCAGATTTAAATTTATGAGGTGAGATGTATAAAGTGAAACAATCCGCCGGCTCCAAAAGGCTATTCCACTCCTGGCCGACTTCCATCAACCTTGTCTCTTCTCTTCACCCCTCACTCACCTCTCTACCTCTCAACATCAACAAAACAATCATGTCGCAAATACCGCCGGACAACTTGGTCGTCTTTGGCCCCGACGCCAACTGCAATCTCCATCTCTGTCCCGTAGAATGGAGTGTCTACCAATACCGCCCTTCGCTCGCTGCCAACATCACCTTCATCATCCTCTACGCCATCGCCATGGGGACACATCTCGTTTTGGGTATCAAGTGGAAGCAGTGGTTCTACATGAGCTTCATGATGATTGGGTGTCTTTTTGAGATCATTGGATACATTGGAAGGATCATCATGTATAATAACCCCTTCAACTTTGGTGGATTCATGGTTCAGATTGTGTTTATCACGAGTGGCCCGGTCTTCTACACGGCTGCTATTTACGTGACACTTTCCAAGACGTAAGTCCTCTTACCCCGAGACCACGGCGTGGCTGACAAATCAGTATCAAATACTTTGCCCCAGAAGTCTCCCGCTTCAGGCCAGAACTCATCTGGTGGATCTTCATCCCCGCTGATGTCGTCTGTCTTGTCCTCCAAGCTGCAGGCGGCGCTCTGTCAACCGTCAGCCAGGGCTCCAGCCAAACCGGCATCAACATCGCTTTGGCCGGTCTGTCCCTCCAAGTCGTCATCCTCGTTCTCTTCTGCGCTCTTCTCGGCGACTACCTCTGGCGATACTTCCGCAGCGGGAATGCCAGTTCCATGGGAAGACGCATGAGGATCTTCTTTGGGTTCTTGAGTGCCGCGGTGATCCTCATTCTTGCACGATGTGCATTCCGATGCTACGAATTGAGCAAGGGATATCGAAACTCGGATCTCATCACGGATGAGGGGCTATTCATCGGTCTTGAGGGAGTGTGAGTGGCAAGTGTCTTTGTTGACGGTCTGTACTAACCGTGTTCAGGCTTATTGTTATTGCGGCATTCTTCCTGTGCATTAGTCACCCGGGTCCTGTGTTCAACGATGCTATGACGACGGTGCCGGGGGCCTCGCAGAGCGATGTCGACGCGGAGAAGTAAGGTCGACCGAAAAGTATTTGGTCTTTGGCGATGTCGTTACCAACCAAGGGACTTGTGATGTCTATGTGAAGGATTAGAATAGAAGGGGCTTTTGGATATAAACATGGAAGAATAAACGGCTTCTAGACCCACCATATGTTGAACAGGTGACTCGTCATCTTTCTTCTCTGTTGAATGGACCAGAACAAAGATCCGTCGTGAACACTGGCAACATTGGTCAATACTAGTTCTCGTCGGAAGAACCTTTCCTTTGCGGCTTATGTTACAGGCCTCACCTTTATTCCAGTAAGTGCTGTTTGTTGGGGGCTACATTGATTATGACGGGTGGAGGCTCAACGGCAATACTCGCTTTTGGGGGCTGGGTCATCTGCATACCAACAACAGTTGCAGTCATAAGTCACATATTACAGTTTAGTATCAAGTTTTAGACGAAAGGGGTTCGCATTTTCTCTAGCTAGCGGGCCTAAGCCACAACTGATCAAAAGTCCAGCTCAACAGAGCGACTGAGTATCAAAACAAAACATCATCCTCGAGTCCGTAGGCAGGGTAGCATCGAGTCAACCACCATTCATTCATTTCATCTCCGTTCATCTTCATTGTGATCCATTCGTCATTCTGATTCGGATTCAACCCCGGTGACCTTGTCACGATTACTTGGAATCGCAGTTGCACCAGCAGTTCTTCTCACAGTCAGGGTTCCATCCGCGACGACGGAACAGGCCGTTGTCGTCACAGGTGTAGCCCCAAGGGCGGTAGTAGCACTTCTGGTACCAGAAGGCGCACTGGATGTTGCAAGAGGCCATCTTCTCACCCTTGGCGACGAAGGCATCGGGGGTGGCAACGGGAGCGGCAGTCTCGGTGGGAGTGGTGGTCTCAGCAGTGAGGGTAGCAGCCTCGATGGGAATAGTAGCCTCGATAGTGAGGGTAGCAGCGTCAGCGGGAGTGCGGACAACTCCAGCGTTGACGAGGCCAAGAAGGAAGAGAACTGCCATGGTCAGAGGGGTCATGGTGTTGGGGGTGGTGGTGGACTTACGGAAAGCGATGAGCTTCATGATGATGGATATCTCTGAAGGAAGAGATGATTGAGCTGGGTAGGATAGTGTTTGTTGTTGAGGGTTGTTGTTGTTGAGCGAAGTTGTTGTGATGCGAAGTCAAGTGTGAAAAGGTTGAAGGGTGAGGATGAAAGGTTCAAGATTGAGGGAGAAGACCGCATCTTTATAGCTATTGGAAATCCCCGCTGCACCTAGAATCGGTTCCAACAGTCACAACTGCTCAGCAATGATTCACAGTGAATAGCTTCCATTCTGACCTTAGTTCGCCGAACGAGTCTATTGATTGGCCATATATGGGCCATGGTTCGGCTACCACTGTGCCAGGCAGTGTGGTTCATAGGTCACAGCTACCAGTGACAGAATAATAAGGGATAAAACATCGCAATCAATCTCTCAATACTGCGTGTTCAGGTGTATGATCAGTTTTGAGGATGAAAAGATGGAGTGTTCATGGTCCAGACATAGGGGATGGATGAGTTGTTACGAAACACAAGCAGCTGCAATGATATTTCCTGGAAACTCCCAATTAGTATTCCATCGAATTACTAGTATACAAAATCATCATACTGGCGAGTTGAGTCCTGGGAGAGGACGATTGCCTCGTGCAGTCGTGCATGAGGGCGGTGCTCTTTTCGCGTTGCCTCAGCCTTGATAGAGCCCTCTTCCTCGGATGAACAACGACACCAAAGACAGACCTATTGTTCCACTCCTGCCTGTACTAACCATTTGAGCCATCAAGACCGGGCTTGTGGTACTCAGCACCCTCAGATCCCAAGGGCCAAGTAAAAATTGTTGTAGTTATTCCTCTATAGAGTACGCACAGTCAAGCAAGGAGAAGCTAGACTGCACTTTTGTCACCCCCATTTCAAGTAACTAATGTGCCAGATCTCCAAGTCGATATGAAGTTAGTAGGCGAGCTCATTGTTCTTCATCACGAAGCAGTTTCTCAGACTCAATTATCTACAGTTGCAGAGAAACCATGTACAGAAAACCTCAATCCACTTGTCATTCACTATTCAGAAAGCGAGAAACCCGAGGCAACGAGGATTTACTATCAAGGACTGTACCATATCGGTACTACCGTGGCTTGCCTAAAGGACAAGAAACAAAACCAAATCATCCATCTATCCACCAGCCGACATCCTACTAGCAACACAAGCCCATTAATCCTTGCATTAATCCCGTCTTCATTTGTTGACCTGAACAGGCAGAGCAAGAGCAGGCTCAATGGTAATCCCTTCATCGCGTTCCACGAACTTTGTGCAATGGATCACGCTGGTGGTCTTGGTGATGGGGAGAAAGCGGAACTCTTTGTCAAACTGCCCCAGCTCATGGACACTGTTCGCAATCTTGGCGAGTGAAAAGCCTTCGTTGCAACGAGGGTGAAGTCTTCCAGGAACATGATCTTTGGCCTCGGGTAAAAGTCCCTCCCCGTCATCATAGTCTCTTTCGACGATGCTGTTTGCATGCCAAATGACATAGACCGCTCCCTGATTGCCTTTATTGTCGATTCGAACCACCACGACCAGACCGTTTCCCCACCATGGTCCTTCCATCAAGACATCATTGCCACAGCCTTTGGCATGATCATAGTCCTTTCCGTAGACGTAGAGTAGACCGAGCTCAGCGAAGACGAAATGATTGGGGTCAATCTCATTGCGAGCTAGCTCGACGGGGTCCGGCTTCTGTTCGGGGCCAGTTAAAGCACGGGGGCGGGGGTTGGGCTTTTCAGGCTTTGAGAGATTGGAGGACATCTTTGGGCCGCCATGAGTGGTTTCCAGAGAACCACTGGAGACTGAGAGCGTGCGTGCTTTGCCGAACTTTACGTTCATGGAAAGAACATCTGTGTCCACGATGAATGGTCCAGATTGTTTGAAGTCAGGCTCGAGAAATCTGTGTGCAGGGTCGAAAGCGTAGTAGGACTCGACGCCTCCGAACTTAGCATGTCCGATAGGAACCGAAGATAAGTTGCACGTATCCATGTCCCACCAAAGTTCATGTAGCGGAGACATTGCTGCCTCGAGGAAGTTGGTCGCGAGGACTGCGTCTACAAAGTCTTTGGCTGACCATGGCCATGCCAGTCTGAGAAAGACGCGGCCATGCCACTTGTGAGCCCAGGCTTCGTACTCTTCACGGTCCTTTTCGTCAGGCCACGCCGCAGAGACAAATTTGCTGAGAGCATCCCAGTCAGAACCGGGCTGCATTGTGTCTTCGATCGCCTGGGCGTTTTCGCATTCCCAGTTGTAGAAGCTCCATTGCTTGCTTCCCCAGCGAGCCTGGATCATCTCATCGGTTTCTGGTCGCGTCATTGTGCCCGAGTTCGCTGATGTAACGGCCAAGGTGGGTGAGTGAGTGCTATATCGGGGAAGGGAAGATCAGAGTCGGCCAAATACAGGAGAAGGATAGGTAATGTAAGGCAGGATTGTGTGCATCAAGAAAGCCGTGATCTTTGAGGGGTTGGGAAAAGGAAAAGGAAAGAGAGAAGAAAGTGAAGAGGCAAAAGGAATAGGTAGGTAGGTAGGTAGGTAGGGCCAGATATCTGAGAACCAGTGACGTTTACAAGTTGACCAAAACCACTGGCACTCTCTTCCAGTGTCAAATCTTCGGCTAGGTAGGTGCTCGCGCAAAGTAGGCATCTTCTCAACTAACACTCACTACCTAGGAGTCTCATGACTTAGTAAGCACATTCGCCATGAAATTATGGCTGGAGTCAGTATCCTTTTTTTTTACAAGCCCCCCTTATATCAGCTGTTGGACAGTGGCTCTGTGCTTTGGGTAGGGCTAAATTGAGCAGTGTGCGAGCGAGGCTTCCACTGTCGACATACGGAGTTCAAACGAACACTGGCGCAAAAGATTCATCACAAGAGAATATAACACGGTGCAATTAACACCTTCTGTCTAATTCTTTTGTCTCGGGATCGGACTTACCGAGGATGACCAGCCATTCTCCGTTCATCCTTGTTGCTACGCTGGTGATACCGATGAACGCCTGGATTCCTGGCCGGAGTTCAACGCAATCCGTACAGCTGCACGCAATACCCACATCGGTGCAGCAGACATTGCAGCTTGGCAACAGTTTTACCAGAATCTTCAGAATTTAGATGACGAAGCAAATCAGGCAGGCCTGGAGATAGCTGTTGTTCAAGAGGCCATTGCCAAGTTCGCACTTGAGGGCACACCAGTCCCCGACACAATTTCGGAGCTCCCAGCATTCAAAGATCTACGAATGCCTCTCCGAGCAGTTAATAATCATGTTGGATGTGCTTTCAAGGATGTAAAGGGTGAGATCATATCCGTGCCATGTTGCTATGGGTGTAAAATATCCATTGGCTACGATGAAGCCATCACACCTGAGGAACCGAAGAATGATAGTGGCGACGAGACAAAGCCTGTCTTTGACTCTTCGAAGCGCAAGGTCCCGCACTCTTGTGCTGAGGTGGTGGCCTCGCATTATTGCACTATGGAAAGGCTTAATGGAGAGGAGACCCGAGTTGCGGACGCCGTCACCCTTGGGGGGGCCTCTTCATGACCTTCAAATACATAGGTATTTTATAGCAAACCTTGGATAGTCTGCCCTATAACAGAGAGTAGTTTTGAACTTCTCGCGCTATCTCTCTTGCCTAGAGACTTCGATACTATCAGTCTGCGGTCTTCCTAGAAACAGGCCTGTACCCTATTTGAGACGCGCGAGTTTCCCCTTTTTAGTTCTTGGGCATCCTGAAGCTATCGTCAAAGTTCCAAAAAAGGTATTCTCTCGTGTTTGGAGAGTTTCTTCTCCAAGCTTTTTTTTTTGATCTCATGGAGGAAACTCTATGGATATCACCTCTTGCCACTGGATACCCTGTTGGGGCTAATCCCCATGGAGAGACCTTCTTCTGGGCTTAGTTAGCCATCTACTTGCCGAGTTTCGGTACTCTGGCCTTTTGATCCGTGGAAAGCTTCACTTGTGAAAAATGACGCTACTCGCTATAAATGTATGATCCGAGAGCTTTCTCTCCGGTATACTTATAAGGGCACTGTCCTTTTTGTGCCGTTGTCGAATTGCTACTCGGAATTTAGCTGTGGCTAGAAATTTAGATCTACAATCTTACAGCTAGCCTGTTAGTATGATTCATCTAGCTCTACTGTGTAAATCTTACAGACCTGCTGACCTGGCTAGTCGAAATCTCGAGACTCCAGACACACGTGATTCCAGTTCAGAGTCAAGAATGAACTATCACTTCATTTCAGTTCCTGTCTAGAGGTCTCTATCCTATGTCAGACGCAGGACATAAACACAAAACTAGAGTATTCAGCTTTCCACTAGTGGTGAATATCATCAACAGCCGGATCCAGAAATTTCCTAACATCCTACAACCTTGACTCTTCTCAGCTAGCCAGGCTTCCTTCTCCCTCAGTTGTCAATCTCATCCGGCTCACGTACAGGCGTGAGCGCAGGTCCATCCAGCCCGTAAGTCCAAATCTTTGCATTTACGATCTGGGGCTCGTTAGACGGGAAAACATCAAACTCAAACTCGCGCTCGTAGGATCCCAGCTCCTGGATGCTGTCGGCAATCTTGGCAATCCAGAAAGAAGAATCGCTCTTCGGGTGAGGATGCCCGTGTCTGTAGTGCTCGAGCATGAATCCTCGCTTTTGGGTACTCTTTTTGTTCCCCCCCTCCCAGATTTCACATAATTCATCCTCAATCTCCTCCTCCTCCTCCTCCTCCTCCTCCTTCCAGATTTCAATAAGGTCATCCTCAATCTTCTCCAGTTGAGGTACAGCGTTGGGATGACAGAGCGCGTATACTTTACCAGGCTCGCCTTTGGGACTAAGTCGTAGCACCACTGCAAAACCAGTCGGGTTCCATTCTCCCCGTTTGTCGTCGTTGGGGTTGCCCTTACGAATTTTCTTCCAGTCCCCTGTAAAGGTCCAGAGCAATCCTATCTGAACGAAGACGAAATCCTGGGAACCAGACTCGCGAGTCGCGCAGATATTTGCGTGCATCTTTTCCATTGCAGAGGGAATTGTCGCCATGAGGTGGCCTCCTTTTCTGTGGATAGCATTGAACACAGATGAGGGACCATTGCTGAGGCCCAAGCGTACATCCAACAGTGTGTTGAGATCGACATTGGACGTAGCAGAGTTGGGCGAGTTCTCTCGGGTGTCATCAGAGCTCTGTAACAAGACAGGAGATTGCGGCTGACTGGAATCGGAGCTCTGAAAAGACTGTGAAAGTTCCGTGGTCACAGACGAGTTTGGTTCACTGTCAGTGTCGAATGAGTGAACAGAAGATCGAGGAGACAAAGAAGGGGAGTGCGGAACATGAATGTTCAAGGCGAGTATCATGTTTCCCAAGACATCAGAGTCAGAGTCAGGGTACTTTGGCTCAAGGAAGTCGGTCATAGGCGTAAAAGCATAGCCGCTGAATACACGTCCAAAGGTTGTCTCCCCAATAGCCACAAAAGGCAAATCGTAGACACGAATATTGTGAGAAACTCTCTCCACTTTGCCAACGTCTAGAAAGTCAGCTTGAGAGATCATTTCGATGTAGTCCTCAGTAGTCATCTCATATTTATATCTGTCGTAATTACGTCCATGCCAGATGCGTGCCCATTCAAGGTATTTTTGGCGTTCGTCAGGGTCTGGCCATGCCTGCTTCATGAGCTTGCTAAGGGCATTCCATTCGGCATCACGATCTTGGGTTTTGAGAATATTTTGATGATTCTTCTCATCCCAATCGTGGAACTTCCATTCTTGAGGGGACCAGCTGGCCATCATCTCCTCGTCGGTTTTGGGAAGCGGCATTGTGGCTGACTGTTGTGATACGACGGACGATGTTAAGTGAGAATTGGCGGCTTATTGTGTCTGAGAGGTGAGGTGTATTGCGGATAACTTCACAGTTGTTATGCCTCAATGAAAGACAGTGCGGCTCCTTGAGAAGTGAGGTAGGCAATATGGTTCAGATTACTCTGAGTCGACTCATCTGTAAGGGCAGTTCACTCTTATGCAGCCAAAGAATGAAGTGGGAGAAAGAAAGAACATAAAAAACGAGAACCAAGTATCTTTATGTAGGATTTGTTTATGTGATGAAGAGGAGAGAAGAGAGTTGTGATGTTGAGGGAAGGTCAGGATAACGTAGCGGTGAGGTAGGAGGCCACTGCGAGTACAAGCCTGAGCTTTGTGTAACGCTTCCGCAAAAGTTCGGGCATGTACTTGTACCCAAAACCTCACCAAGTTACCTTGCCGTTGGTTCATCGCCGTATGTCTGACACTGGCGGATGATGCACTAGAACAGGAGTTGCAAGGAGCTCGGTGGAGGCAAATCTCAGAATGGAATCGCTCACTTGATGCTTCTAGCATTCAGACCGCATAAATGTAAGTTAATTAAGGTCAGTTATTTGAAGTGTGTGATAGAGAGTAATTGGGTAAAGACTGTGCTTTTTACACGCATCTCCAGTCAGGGGTAGGCTTAAGGCGGCGCAACTTGGCATACTTGGCGTGGTAAACGGATTTTTGTCCATCTTTACGATATTTTTAGACAAGGAGCAACATAAAGCCTGAAAGTCCTCCACAGCGTCAAGATCAAACTAATCTAACATTATATACGGATGGGTGCGGTTTCCTGAGTACGTATACATATATATATATATGCGTGTGTTGGTGGTGGGACGAGAGCCAGCGTCGAGTTGCGAGCATCGAACCCAATAGCCAGAGGGTTTGCATCAGTAACAATATCCCAAATACCTAAAAATTTGCTTTTACATATAGAAATAAGGCCAATTGGTTCCCCAGTGCGGCCAATAGGACTAGAAATTTGCTCATCTCTTCCATGATTGTGACTCTTTGTTGGCGCGCCTTGCGGTGTGAACATGACGACAGTGTATTCTCGCCGATATGTTCCCATGAACGAAACGAGGAACATTTCATCCAATTTTAGACCATTTTAGGCCAGTATGAGTAAAGATCCACAACTATTAGGGTGAATCTAGAGTAGAATTGTCAAAGACTAGGGTCGGACGAGCCTGAATAAGGACATGAGTACATCTATGCCGCTGAACAGAAGTCGGTGTTTAAGCAAGCGTATAAATCCGGAAACTGTACTTTTCTCTTTGTTTCAGCTTCTCATTGTCCACGTACATGTCGTGTTGCGCTTGGCTGCTCAACTACTTGCCGCTGTCCTTCGATCAGGGATATACTGTAGCTGCACTTCGTTCTGTCCCATCATCTCATGACCGTCTCAAACCACAGACAGAGAGAGTCTCACCAAGGCCACCGTAACTGCCATACTACATTTTGAGTTCCCATCACTGAGCTACCTGTATATCAGCCAGTGGTAAGTTGCAATTCACTGAGTTCCTTTAGTTGGTAGCAGTAACAACATATCCAACACGCTAACCCTTATAGACCACAAGTCTGCCACTCCCAACCGAACAAGTCTCACATGTAGGTAAGGCAATTAAGAACATCTCTTTCGCCCGTTCATCCATCCCGTGCCTTGACTCATTAACATTGATTCACCGTCACAACCATCATTATTTACAACTATCAACACCTCACAACCAATATATTATCACCCCAACATCCAATCCATGAATCACATAGATACATGGCCCTCGGCTATCTGAATCACAAGCAGCCTGTTCACCGTCTTGTAAAACAGGCCACATCCAGAATCATGGATCATGACAACTTCACCTTTACCCTTTGCATCTAGTTACTTATACACGCCTTGTCTGTTTTCAAAGAGACGCTACTGCAGCTTCAGCAGCATAACGAAGACTCTGATTCAAACTCTGACTGTTCTACCCGTTATGTAATTGGCCTATTGGGGCAAATTGCAGGCCGAAGCCTGGTGACCTCTGTGTGCGGGTCCTGCGGAGGATTGACAGTCAGATCCCATACATCAAGGCAGCATGGATTGTAGCTAGGGGCTTTCAGAAGCTTAACGAAAAGAATTCCGGCGAGAAGAAACAAGGCCGGCGAAAGAGACCTCGGGCTTCAGCTAGACATTCATTGCCTTGCTGGAATGATGGCAATAATATCAAGTCTACTGTGGCTTATAGGGGCAATGCCAAAAACAACCAGACAGAGTCCAGTCTCAACAGCAAATGTTTTTTTTGGGGGACATTCCTATTGGTTCTCATCTTCATTACACACCAGTTCACCATAGATACTTCTGCTTTTTTGCCTGGCAGAGACGAGCACCGACCTCGCTTCCGAAAACATGAGCGTGATTAAGAACGCCAAGTTACTAAGCAATCTATGGATGGGAACCGAGCTTCGGCTATTGCGAAGAATGTTTATTTTCTAAGATAAAAAAAGATAAAATTTAACACTTCAGCTTTTATTCATGGGCTTATCCCTGCTCAAGTACTAAGCAAGATAAAAGAGTGAAACGCTTGTGTCCATCCATCCAGCAGTCCGAGATACTCCGCCTATCTACTGCCATTAATCCTTCTCAGGTCAATTCACCAATCAACATCACGCCGGGTATGGCTCTCAGTGTTTGAGGGCTGTTGTTGAGCAGGACTCCCAGCGTTTGGAGGCTGTCGTGGGATAGGGCTCCCAGTGTTTGGGCGCCCCTTTGTAGCAGGACTCCCTGCGTTTGGTGGATCTTTGGCATGAGGGATGAACCTCTTGCCATTATTGTCAGTCATAATCTTTGTGGTAGAAAGCTGCAGGTAATAGTTGCTGGTGATGACCTCAAAGTTGAAGAGGCGCTGGATATCCCCGAGGCGCCCAATTGAGTCTGCAATCCTGGCAACCCTGAATTTCGTCTCGACACTTGGGTGAACCTTCCCAGGCTCATGATTTGCGGCTGCTCCTTCCGTGTTCGTGGGCTCCTTTTCAGATGGACCTGTATACTCCTCAAATTCCTCTTCCTCATCCTCGTCCTTCAAAGGACAATCATTATAGACGACATAGACTGCTCCAAGTTCGGGCTTGACTTCGGGCTTGACCTTCATGATAATCATGCACTTGCCAACGACATCTGGACCAGACATAGGGTTCAAGATAGTTGACCTGAGGTTTGAACACGTAAAATGCTTTGACACCTTCAAATTGGCTTCTACCAATAGGGACCCATGGTATTTTATACAAGGCGGTAGTCTTCAAAGGCTTGGCAACGGCTTGGTTGTTCGTGAAGTTGGTCGCTATAACTTCAGCAATAAAGTCCTTTGTTTCCATTCTGTACGTCATCCTCTGAGTATGGCGGTTCAACCACTCGTCAGACCATACACGGAAAGCCTCGATGCTCTTTTTGGGGGAAAGCCTTGGCAACCAACTGGTCGAATGCGTCCCAATCAGCACCCGGCCGGTAGCATTGGCAGATGGCCGCCGTATTAGCGTTGAACCAGTTCATGAATTTCCATTGTAGGTCCTCCCAGCCCTTCTGGATCTCCTGGTCAGTTTTAGGTCGCGGCATTCTCGCGGTTCGGTGTTGGGAGATGCGAAAGTATAAGAAAAGAGTTGACGAATTTGATGTCTGGGAAGAGAAGTTTAGCGCAAGTTAAGGAGAGGAGAGGAGAGGAGAGGAGAAGACAGGGCTACTATTTTATACCTCGAGCAAGTTGAGATTGCAGCAGTAGAGTTTGGCAAAATAAGGCTCTGGAACTCAAAGGCAGTAAGAGATGCAGATCAGGAGCACGCAAAGTTTGATAATATACTGTAAGAAAAGTCTCAGTAACAGTCAAATTGTCGGTGATTCGTGAATACAGTAAAAATTTAGAGAGAGGCAGGAGTGTGAGATTTCACGGAGCAGAGTTGATGTAGTTGATGTAAGAGAAACTGTGGATCATACGAATGTGAATAGTTACACAAAACTTTGGTTGTCACACTGAGGAACACACGTGATAGAAGAATTAAGCCTTACTACCAGTGACTCACCGCAGTTTGCTTGACGCTTTAAACGCTTAAGGCCAATTACTTACACGTACGTATAAGCGAACTCGATAAAAACTCCGCATTTGGCGTAATGATACTTATGGATGGGATGCTTCTATATCCGCTGGATGCACACTGTTCTCGCGATTGCAGGGTAAACAAGGCAAAGAAATTAAGTCTAACCCCAGGTTCCGTGTATATCTCCGATGTGGACCGTCTTCATTTAAGATATGTGTCATACTACTACTGCCTGATGTAGTGTGTTGCGGAACGTGGGAATGCCTATCCCGAAGGGTTTGTGGAACACATTTAAGAAGATATCGCTTCAAGCATCATTGAATATTGGACTTTTTTTTCGAGCATGAACCATTAAACAAGAATGAGCAAAGGCGGATAGTTCGCTTGGTTAGGGCAAGCAATCATTGGGTATCACCAAGATGAACCCAACAGTGTGACAGATAGGTACGGTCTTTGGTACATGGGATAATTCGAATCCTGAGTCTTCTGTCAACACGGGATTGATATCGGCAAAAGCCCAGTTGTACAACACCTGGGCGGGATTGGTTGAGTAGTTGCTGAGCGAAACCAAACATCCGACAGAGTTCGAGTGGACACCTGCATGGAAAGTTTAGTAGCACACAATACAATACCCTATCGTGGATACAATTGTTATGTCTAAACTTTGAACTCAAACACTACACTACAACAAACCATCAACATGAACGCTACGCAGTCTCAGCGTGAGCCGTCTCCCTCCCGTCAAGCTCCCCCTTCATACCGCCAGTGCGCTTCGCTTCCTGAACCTTCTCGTCAAACCCACCACCAGCCTTTGCACTTCGCCACGCAGGAATGTTACTCTCAAATAAAACATCCACCTCCTCAAGGGTCTTGCGTGCTGTCTCGGGATAAGTGAAGAAAGCGTGGAACGTCATGGCAATACAGAATGTTCCGAAGATCATGTAGGTTTGCCACTGGATGTTGGTGAACGACGGTGGGACAAAGAAGGCGAGTGCCAAGTTGAAGCTGTGAGTTCTTGTATCAGTACATGTAATTGGTCTGGTAGTTGGGGGAGTGACTTACATCCAGTTACCAGAGGCGGCGAGACCAACACCCTTGGCTCGGTACTTCAAGGGGAAGACTTCACTCGCGTAGATCCATGCAACGGGTGCCCAGGTAAGACCGTAGACGCCGACAAAGATGTATGCCAGGGCGATGACTGCTTTGGCGGGAGCTCCTGAAATGGCCCAGGTAAGGATGTCGTTACCTTCGATACCATCAACGGGGTACCCGTGAACAGCCATGACTGCTCCGCTGGTAAAATGAAGAACACCGCATATCAACGCTCCGCTGATGAGGAGAGGTCGGCGGCCAAGACGATCGATGTACGGAAGAACAATGCCGGTTGTTACGAGGAAGATGACATATTGGATGATGGAGGATGTAAGAGCGGTGTTTCCAGTCATTCCAGCCATGTTGAAGATGTAGACGAGATAGTAGAGCATAACGTTTCCGCCCCTGATCATATCAGCAGCTATTCCCGCTGTCTCTGAGGGTACACTTACAGAAGTTGCTGCCAGATCTGAACACTCACACCAACCACGGTACGTTTCCAGACTCCAGGCGCAAAGAGACCTAGATAGCCGATATCCTTGGACTCACGAGCTATGCGCACAGCTTCGCGGACCTCTTCCATCTCAGCAATCACAACAGGATTATCGAGATCACCCCCAGCGTGGAGGTGGGCAAGATTGTAATGAGCCTCTTCCCAGCGGTCATGCTGGGCAAGCCATCGAGGTGACTCGGGGAAGAAGAACAAGCCAGCAAGGAGAATGAAGCCTGGAACAGCTTGGACTCCCCAGGCGATGCGAAAGGCAGCTGATCCCTCAACTCCCACAGAGCACCCGTAAGAGATGAGGTACATGATCAAGATACCTGGTAACATTAGCACAACCCTTTGCAGGAGGATGTCGTCGAACTTACCCCACTCAATAGACCACTGCTGAATTCCAACAATTCTCCCTCGAATATCCGAAGGCGCAAGTTCAGCAAGATACACAAGAACCTGCGAACTCGTAATACCAACACCCACGCCACTCACAACACGACCAACAATGAGATGTGCCACATTCTGTGCAGAACACTGAAGAACAGCACCGGCGATCCAGAACAGACACGCGATCATGAGAGCCTTTCGTCGACCGAGTTTATCGGCAATACCTCCTGCGACGAGGGCGCCTATAAATGATCCTGCTGACATGGAGGCCGTGATACCGCCTTGCTCGGTTGAGCCTGGGCTGTTGAAGTAGTCGAGATACTGGCCGGAGCCGATCCAGGCGCTCATGGAGCTGATGTCGAAACCGAAGAGCATGCCGCCGATTGTGCCAATGGCAGCGAGCGCTGTTGCTGTTAGCTATGAAACCCAGTCAAAGGAGAAGTAAATGTACCATAGATGTTCCAGATCCGATACATGGTGGATGATGTGATTAAGCCTCAAAGAACTGCAGTCTCTTGAATGGTCATGTCCTCAGCCAGGCTGAGGCTGTTCTTTATATAAGAATACCCTCGAGAGCATCGTCAGGGATGGCGTGGAGAAGGTTAGAAGCGCGCGAGTGAGGGTTTGCGATATGATGGTGGCCCGCTTAACGTCATGCACTCGTGTAGTTCTGCCCACGGGGTGATCATCGCTTTGTGGGTGATAGCGTTGGTGTGCTTGGCTTGGCTGGACTTGGCTTGTGAGCTTGGCCTTGCTTTGATGAAAGTGGAAGAACCCGCTTCACATAATACGAAATCCTAAACTTGCTATTCATCCCTAAGGACACTTCTCTGCAGTGATGCATTTTACATTGCAAGCAGTGCTTTATTCACTTACAATACACGTGAGTGCAAGATTCGATACCTCAGCGGAAATATGAGCGGCTCCGCGAACAGACGTTGCAAGAAATGATATCATAGAAAAATCAACATGGGAACCCCTGTCGGGATGTCGCACTGGGGTACTCCAACCTTGCAGAGTTGACATACGAGATACGATTTCTCGAAAGACCTTAGAAGTCTTGGCTGAACCTGATTGGAGCGCATGTTATTCTGTTGGAGGTGTAGCAAAGCGATGATCATCACTACGTTTTGTGTGTGTGCCTGATTTCGAGGCATTGCTGCGGCTCCACCGCGCCTGGTCGCATTCTATTTGTTGTTACTGATCGAATGATGTGTATTTCTATTTTGCCTAAATTAACAGTCTCTGGGGCTTTGAGTGTCGAAACGGCGGAAAATTGTCGTTGAAGCTGATATCTTGAAGGTTGGAACCGTTTGGCTATGTCATCAGCGGCGGCGTGTGGGGAAGGGACCCGAAGTTTGTCTCCATTCCCCCGAATTCTTCCCCAAATTCCCCCAAATTATTCGGGGTAATTGAGGGCCCAGGGATACGATAATCATGGAGACAGGGAGAGGAACGAGGGAGCAAGAATTATTATACCGAAGCAGGTTTTACGCCAAGACAATGGAATTGTCATTTGAACAAGCCCATTCATTTACCATGTCGGATGTTCACCCCAAGACGGGTAAATTGATAGTGCAGACGAGAACGGTAATGATCTCAAGGTCTCGGCCAACGTTCTCGAAACCTGCGCTTTGGTACCCTCATATCCGAGCCAGCGGTATACCATCTCCCCTCGCCATCAGCGGAGCAGAGTCTTGATTAGCCCAGTGAGTATTCTCTAAAGCCTCTGTAATTAAATGTTTCCTACGCCCACTGCTAGATCACAGGGGGTGGTAAATTTGTGACCTCTATCCTAAGTAATGAAAAGACTTGGGTAAATTTGGGTAAATTTAGGATAGTTTAGGATCACTTGGGATAACTTAGGATATCTTGGGGTAATTTAGGTAAATTTAGGCTAACTTAGGTAAACTTAGGTACCTAGGTAGACTTAGGATAACTTAGAAAGCCTTTTGACTAGTTTATGTTACCATGATTCAATCATTTGGCGGTACTCCTCATGTCTAATATGTACTTGAAGAAGAAACTATACTCCCATCTCATATCATCATTCAGCAGTTTGTTCTCTCAGTGCTAAAGCATTCACCAACAAGTTCCCGGTCAAAGCAGCCAGCTACCCAACCTAGGCTTGCCACCAAGTGCTCCAACACAAGAATGCGCCACGTAATTCCGATACTCAACTCTCGCCAACTCAACTCAACACCAGACACCAGCTTAAAAGTTAGAGCTAGCCTTGTACTGAGCCCCAGCAGTAACGCCAACTTTCTTGACAACAACGCTCTTTCCAGTACTGCTAGTAACCTTGACGTCCACAGAAGTCTTTCCAAAGCCAGCAGGGTTCTCGAAGAAGTTGTAGTCCTTGCGCTCAGTACTCTTCCAGGTCCTGCCGCCGTCGGTGGAAACCTGCACGCTCTTGACGGGCTCGTTGGCGTTGACGACCTGGATGGAGAACCAGTTGGCGGAAGTGCCCTCCTTGTTGTGAAGCACGAGAGGGGTGGTGATGCCGCACTCGACGAACTTGTACGAGGTCTTGACGATGCCGTCTGTGCCACCAACGGCTTTGAAGGCGTTGGGGAAGAGATCGAGATGGCCGGGGTCACATTCGGGACACTTGTCGACGATCTGATGGAGTCAGTCTAGTGGTTATGAGTGGTGTATGGATGAGCTTACCATGGCCTTGATGGTGCCTGAAGGACCGGTGACTTCGATACAGGCACCGCAGTTGGCGGCGTTATCCCACTTCTGGCCAGAGAAGGCAGTTCCGAGGATACCAGAGGGGAGGGTGTAGGTTGAGAACATGCAGTTTCCACCAGCAAGGTTACCGCCGTAGAAGGTAGAAGATCCAGAGACGGAGGCGCCGTTTCCAATAGGTGTAGACTTGGAGGTAGAGGTGGCTTTGGGTGCAGAGGTCTTGGGAGCACTGGGCTTGGTAGTCTTGGTCTTGGTAGGCTTGGGCTTAGAAGCCTTGGGTTTGGAGGCCTTGGGTTTGGAGGCCTTGGGTTTGGAGGCCTTGGGCTTAGAGACCTTTTTCGGCTTGGTGGTCTTGGGCTTGGAGGTCTTGGGCTTGGACGGTGTAGTCTTGACCTCGACGGGAGAAGACTTCTGGCCAACAGCCTGAGGGGCCTGAGAGATGACAGGCTCGGGAACAGGGTACTGAGTATGGACGGGCTCAACCGCAGAAGAGTGCGAGTGTCGAACCTTGCAGGCTCGGCCCATGACAGCGGGAGCTGCGAGAAGAATGGGGAGGAAGAACTTCATC
The DNA here is from genome assembly GCA_013396095.1 of Fusarium sp. NRRL 52700. Lineage (NCBI taxonomy): Eukaryota > Fungi > Ascomycota > Sordariomycetes > Hypocreales > Nectriaceae > Fusarium > Fusarium sp. NRRL 52700. Next base: position 472,011 of record JAAQRM010000093.1, read on the forward strand.
GTGATCGACAAACCAAGTTTCAGATGTTCAAATGATGCCGAGTAATAGTCTTGGGACTTGCCAAGAACTTAGATTCGATAAAAAAGAGTGAATGTATTTGAAATGAATGAACTACTCGAGATCGTCTAGATTCTCGGTACGAAAATGAGTGACTGAATGAGAATGAGAGAAAGTGTCAAAGGTAACACAAACCTCCCAAATCGAAGAGGAAGAACGAGCTCATTATCTAGCATCCTACAATCAAACCAGTCGGTTCCCCGGCACATCATCCAATCTCACTCCTGCAGAATGAAATGAACGCCTCTGGTGACAAACAGGTCTAGAAGCCTCCCTCGGTAGGGCTGACACACGCTTTCACGATCCCTCTAATTTCGCAGCCGGGGGTGCTTGCAGGGATAACCACGCCAACGGCTAGGGGGCGACATGATGGGAAACGGTCGAGCCAAACTCGATTGATGCGAGGGCCCGTTTGGAATGGCCCGATCGAACCGAGAGGATCAAGTGTTGGTTAGATTGTGGTGGTGATTTGGTGGGTATATCGACAGATTAGAGTTTCATGCGGTGAGGGGAGACGGAGAAATTAAACGGAAGAATTGTTGGAGAGTCGGTATGAGCTGTTATTGGATGGTTTGCGTGAGTTTGTCTGTCTGTCTGAGATGCGAGATCGTGGAGTTACATCGTGATCGGGAGCCGGTTGATTGATTGACGCTACCAATTCTGAAACTCATCGGCACTTATTTCTGCTTTGGACAAAAGGATATCAAGACTTGAACTAATCGACAAGAAGTACATATACAAGTTTATAATATCCAAGAACGTGACTACCAAACTCTTTTCTGAGGCTGTTCTCTTTGTTTAGAGCGTTGAACCCTTCTGGCACCTCGATGAGGGGGTAAAACGCGGAGTGTAGCAGAACTCATTGAAACGCCAAGACTAAAACTGTTTCTACTAGGATACCCCAGCATACGCTGCACTTCATCTATCCTAACGAGAAAATTCTCTTTTATCGAAGAAATCTCGTCCATGCACTCGCTGGTCATGTCATGACGGTCAGTCTCATTGATGAATCGCAAGACAAGGTGGATTGACAGTCTTGCTCGTGTTGAAGTTGTCTACCCGGGACCAGAGCCCGGTTTATCGATTGACATAATCGAGAGATTTTTGAACGCTTTGAGGATAGAATTAGACTATAAACGGTAAATCGATACATATTCTGTTACCCAAAAGCTATTGCGAATGTGCTTTTTCTTATTTGCATCAAGGAGGTCCTCGTGGATGAAGCTGTCATGGTTCATGCGCGGGTTGATCAATTTACAGCGCCTGCTCAGTTACTGTCTTTGTTGCTAGCAAAATGATATCAGCCTCTCCTTTTCTTTTGGAGCTATCGCTTGCCCTGGAAGTGTTACAATTGGCTATCTTGTCTTTGGCAGCTGAGTTGAAGGCCACACAACAGCTGACAAGACCGTCTGCATGCGACAAGCAAAGTTCAGACTCAATTGTGATGCGCTCTAGTTGCATCGCGGATGAATTGGCAGTGATTCAAGCTCTGCAACGAAGCGGTAGGTTCGTGTAGTGAAATCATCTCCCAATAAATATAACAATGATGTGCCGCCGAATGAAGAGTCTATCATCTTAAAGCTGCAGAATGTGAGTGTAGTGGAAACGAGCAGGTATCACTTTCACACCCAAGCTGAAAATGCCTGTGGATAGAGGTCTCTACATCTTATTCCATACACTTGCTCACCCAGTCAGGTATTGTTCATGAGCCAGTGCACATATTTGTAAGTCTTTGTCGCCTGCATCCTTGCCATCTCTGAACAGAATCCAACCAGCCCAATCATCCTATTTCGGACTGTGGATCAAGCTCTGAATCGTGTCTGCGAGACTCGGCCGGCAGAGTAGTACTCAACCGGCCCGTAGACGCCAGCCTCAACATGATACCAGAACGATGAGTTTCCATGACCGCTTCAAAGCCCTGACAATGGGTATATGTCCGATCACATTTTAGGGTTCTGTAGAGGTATTTAAAAAAAAGTGACCGGGACTTTGAGGGGATAAATGTAGGCTCAAGGTGTCAGTCTCGGCTACCGAGCGGACGCAATGCAACCTCAGACGCCGTATGTCCATAAACGGCAATTAAAGCCTGAGAGTGGCTGAGGTTTCAATGATGAGGCGGACTTGGAGACTTTGAAGTCCGATTGCTCTGGCTACTTCAGTTGAGTATGTACATAGACAGAGTCCGAAGGCGCAAGACCTCAATTGTTATCACGTATCGAAAGTACAAGACATGCAATATTGACAGCAATTAAAGCAACGTTCAAGGTGAACGGAATGACATCATGCATGAATGTGCCTCTCGTTTAATGCAGATCAGATCGGAGAATAACTTTACATTGAACCATGGCCCGGATATTACAAGGCGAAACAAGGCCACGTCGACTCTTCGAGATGACCCAAGAAGGACGAAAAGAGCGCTTACGACCACCCACACATACGCTGCCGTGACTTGGCTGTGATATTACCTGCATTATAGTCCCCTCAACTGCCGAGTCTGTTCATTGATTGGCGATGACAATCCATGTCACTTCGGCCGAGAGATCGGGTCCGGAAGTGAAGCGAAGCCAAGCGTTAATACTATGTATTGCCGCCTCAAAAGATCTCCATTATTGAAGCCTTTCGGAATTCGGTCAAACGTCCTGTGGGGTGCCGAGGCTTGGGGCGTCTTAAATAAACGTCATCTCTACCGGTATCTTGGAATACTAATCACATGAGGTATACGTCTAGTATTACGAATCCCTCCGGACGCAGTTTCAAATACGGCACCGAGGGTTTATGTCTGTCCGTCGGAGGGATTACCAAGACAGAACAAAACAAGAGACGGAATTGGGAGAGACAAAACACTACAAATGCCATATTGACGCACCATTGGACACCCGGGACCAAAAGCTTAGTTTCATTCAAGGCCCCAATTACCCCCTAAGGCGAAGCGACCGAACCTCGGCAGCTTACGACCGGAGACGTTTTCTCAACATGGACAGAGCTGAACCACATCCTCCCCAGCTTTTTTCCTTTTTCTGGCGGCCGGTGCGTTCTCCACCGCCGGTCGATCCCCGAGGGCGCCGGTGCCGAATACTTAGACTTGACGGGGATATGTCCTCATGGGAATAGCGTCCCGCGTCCTAGCGCTTTTTCTTAGCTGCCTGTGGGAAAGCTGACCCAGACACCGCTCTAAACCTCACGGAGATAACAACCCCAGAGAGACAAGACATGCCGCACTAAGAGAACGTGCTAGCTAATAGTATGTGAGGTGGTTTATTTAGAGCAACATGTGTGAAAAAAGTGAGCTACTAAAGGGCCTGAGTCCCCGGATTGTTGGGACTGATCCGAACTACTATCTAGATCCCTTGTTTACTTACTCATTCAGTGGACGAAAAAAGAAGTGTGATACGCTTTGTATTTATCATTGTGAAAAAGATACACATTTGCCAACGACATAAATACTGGAAAGATCGACCTACTGTCTTACAACTAGCTATAAATCGAGAGACACAGACCTGTTGCTCAACATTCCACAGCACAACCATCTTACACCAACACTACCTCACACAAACCAACCGTACCTCCACCAAGTAAACAGCAACACAACACCATCCCATCTGTTTCACAATGGCCCGTGATAACCTCTCCATCGTGCTCGCTGAGCGTCCCACCACGGACATCATCCCCGGCAAGACCTTCACTCAGAAGACATCGCCAGCTCCCACACCAGCTGATCTCCAAGATGGTCAGATCCTCGTTGAGACCCTCTATCTATCCCTCGACCCCGCCATGCGAGGCTGGCTCCGAGGTAAATCTCCCCCCCTTCTCAGTATCCTCCCCTCGTCACTAACAAACCCCAGACATGCGATCTTATCTCCCTCCCGTTCAAATCGGCCAGACCATGCGTGGTTCATGCGCATGCCGCGTCCTTGCCTCAAAGAGCAAGCAAGCCAAAGAAGGCGACATTGTCTCCGCCCTAACTGGCTGGACCGAATTTGCCATTCTCCCCGAAGGTCGTTTCGAGCCCGCGTCTCTGTACCCCGGTCTCCAAGACCCCAAGGACATGCTTTCTGCTCTTGGAATGACTAGCTTGACTGCTTGGGTTGGCATGTCCAAGATCGCTGACCCTAAGCCCGGTGAGCTTGTCGTCGTGTCGGGTGCTGCTGGTGCTACTGGAAGTGTGGCGGGCCAGATAGCTAAGCTCAAGGGCGCCAGGGTCGTGGGTATTGCTGGTGGTGACGATAAGTGCAAGTGGCTCACTGAGGAGTTGGGCTTTGATGTTGCGCTGAACTACAAGGCGGATGATTTTAAAGAAAAGTTCGCTGAGGCGACAAAGGACTACATCGATGTCTACTACGACAATGGTCAGTCTCACCCGAATCTTCAAACATGACAGAACTGACATGTCTTAGTTGGTGGCGATATCCTCGACATGTGTCTCATGCGAGCCAAGGAGCACGCCCGCTTCATCGAGTGCGGTCTTGTCAGCCAGTACAACGCCGCCAAGCCCCAGGGTCCCCGAGCATTCTCCCAGATCGTCACCATGCGCATCCGAATGCAGGGCTTCATCGTCCTCGACCATGTGAAGGACTTCCCCGCTGCCCGTGCTGAGCTGGCTCAGTGGATAGCGGAGGGTAAGCTCAAGAAGACGGAGACTGTGGTTCGCGGTGGCCTCAAGGTTGCTGAGCAGGCTCTTGTCGACCTGTACAAGGGTATCAACACTGGAAAGTTGATTGTCGAGATCAAGAACCACAATGAGACCCCCTCGAAGCTGTAGAGAATAAACTCAAAGAGACAAATATTGTTGTTTGTGGTATGTACGCTTAAGAGTTGATTTGGGATCAGGAACGATGAGACGCCCCGAAAGTAGGAGAGGGAATGGGATTGTTTATGAGATACTCCGTACCTTGTCGGTAGTTAATGATATGCCATGATTTATGGACAGGCTGTTCAGTGTTCACTGCTGCATGTCGCTAGGTGTTTGTTCGAGACTGCTTATCTGGATAACTCCTGTCGTAACTTGCTGTCCATCTAGATCCCCCGTAACTTTTCTCTATCCATGTCTATCAATACCACATTCTATCAGTAAACGTAACGAAAGTAAGGATTCTCCTTATCAGTCAAGTCCTGAAACGCCAGTTTTGCTCTTTCGCTCTCATCTCCCAACCCGAGAGCATCCCTCCTCTTGTTCTCATTCCTCAGAACAAAGTACAACGTGGTCGACGCACAGATACAGATGATGTAACTAAACCAATCAGCAAAGATCCTCAAACAAATTCATCCAAGACTTACCAGATAATCAGCCCCAACCAAAGAGCAGGATAGTGATCCTTCTTCGTCTGACTCCAAACAAGCTGTGGTCCAACGATATTTCCCACACAATATGCTACAAAGATCGTAGCAGCCATGAAACTCTTCTTGGTATGACCCGCAACATTCGACATTCCAATAGTGATAATCAGACTCACTGTCCCTCCAAAGAACCCCGTAATCGAGTATCCCACCACCGGCGCAGCAGCGCGGTAACTCCACTCGCTCTTCCAGATGATGGCACAGCCTGCGATGACGGGGAGGCATGTAAATATGAGCATGAAGATACGGATGTTGGTGAACTTGGAGCCCAGCCAGCCTGTGAGGAGGATCACAATGAAGCACAGTCCGCCAAGGGGGAATTGGAACAGGATGGAGTGGAGGGTGCTCCAGCCAAAGGTCGAGACGATGAGGGGCCCGAAACCGCTTACGGCGCCGTTGACGGTGTATGCTGATGCCATCATCAGCGCGACGAGCCAGATCTTGACGTCGAGGATGGCTTCTTTTAGTTGCGAGCTTTTGAACTTGGTGCAGCGAACGCCGGTCTGTCCGTGCCTCAAGCGCTCAACAGCAGCGAAGCGTTCTTCAGAGGTGAGGAACCAAGCCGACACAGGCGAGTTCGGCATGATGAAGCAGAAAAGTCCGAATAGAAAGGTCAGTGATCCAGCGAGGAGATAGATATACTGCCATCTCTTTAACCCCCCACCCGTAATCTGCGCAAAGCCATAGTTCATCGCTCCACCGATAATGGTGAATAGTCCCGTCGACGAGAACCACCAACTCTGTCGCAGCGACTGCTCAGATTGTGTATAGTACCCCGAGACAATACACATGAACCCAGTGGGTATTATACTCTCCAAGAAACCGAGAAAGAATCGTTGGACGTATAGGCCCTGGTAGGACGTCACTGCAGCAGTGAGCATGCAAATAGCAGCCCACACGACGACCACGCCGCCGAGAACACGGCCGATGTTGAACCTCTGAAGAGCGAATGTCATGGGATACAAACCCCCCAGCATCCCAAAGTAGAACAGAGACGTCGCCCAGCTTAATCGACGGGTATCGACTGTTGGCGGCGTAGTCGTTGCATCAACGACAGTGAGGTGTAAATCCGTCGTCATGCCGAAGAGAACAGCTGACCCGAGAATAGCTTTGTCATAGTATACGAGGCCATCTACACATGTTAGAAGAGCTAGGGATGGATGTGGTACAACGTACAGCCTATGATCATGGCGGGAATGAGAAACAAATCAATCTTTCGAACTGCGCGCGCCGCGACGATTGGATCAATTGAGTGCTGCTCCTCGCCTACGATGGCGATGGCTTCATCTCTTGCTCCTACCGGCGCCTGCGCGGCATTTACTTCACTTTCTGTTCCCATTTTGCTCTTTGACAACTAAATGTGGCCAAGGTATCATGAGGTTGTAGTGAGCAATTGACTGCTGAAAAACTAGCTGCGAGCTCCAAGAATCAACTACGCTGTGTCTTTTTAGCCGCAGCCAAGCAAATTAAATGTCATATGATATAGCATGCATAGCTTTAATGAGGCAATTTTTTCATCACCATCGATAGCCGTTTTAAGCCTCAGCTGCATTCAAACACCCTTGTAGCTCATTGAGCTAAAGTGAACTACCAGAGTTGTTTTTTTAGTTGGTGTTCTGGACCGGCGGATGTGAGCCGGGATTAATAGTTCGTGGGGGTTGGTCGATCGATGAATGGTGAGATTTCGCTCTACGGCCCGTTTAGCGATATCTCGCTTGGAGATGCTGTGCTGTATTTATGTACTATGACAAGCATACCTAGCAGAAAGACTCGTCTACAAGATACCATCGCTAAGCTAGGAATGCATGTTCTATAACCTGTGATGCCCTTACCCCCCTAACGCCTGGCTAACAGTATTCAACAACCCTGGTATCAAATCAGAAGATTCTCTTAGTACTGGGTCCAACCCATTGCACTTCTGAACAATTCCTGTTCGACCTCCACTGCTCAATCCTCTCAGTCAGCCAACCTGACTTGAAATCCACCCATCGATCTTGGCGGTCTAGTGGCGGTGGTATAACATTGCCCTTGTCGTCTTTGATCTCAGGCTCGATGATCTTCTCGGGTTGTCGCGGCTCGCCGACTCGGAAGGACTTGGAAGTAACACACTTTTTCTCGTCGCGGCCTCGCCAATTGTACTGTAGACAATCGCTGCTGTCCTTGCAGTACTTGCCGCACGCTTCGAATGAGTCGATTCTTGCTTCGGGCGGTGCAACTGTGAAGTCCCATTTGCCATTGTCCCAATTCTCTGCGACGTCACGATCGCCGGGATGGTGAAACCTCCACACGTCAGAGTAAAGTAAGGGACGCTATGATAGTTAGAAGGTTAAACAAAGTTTACCGGTGTTCAACTTACCCCGAGCTGTCGTTGTGCAAACTCCCACCGCCAAACGTCAACCATGTCTTTCGGAGACGACTTGTGTAGCGTCATGACAGGCTGACACCAATACTTTTCGCTGAAGGGAATACTGTGCAGAGGATGCGGGTTGAACAGCGGCCAGTATCCCCTCAGCGGAACACTAACGTTCCACAACGCCCATCCCGTAACGCTGTCACCGCAGCAATCGTCCCGAAGCATGGGAAGCCACTTTTCTGTAACTGGCGGTTCGACGTACTGCCCGTAGGGCGTTGTCTTACGGACGAGGAGTGCCCTCATCGCACCACGGCTGAGAACAAAGCCTGGCCCGCCGTTTGCGAACCATGTCTTTATGTCTTGTTTAACGTCGTGCGTACCCGGCGAGGGAGAGCCCATGTATAACGGCGCATCGGGGTCGAAGGTTTGGAGGAAGCGGAAGGCGTTGTCCCAGAAGACGTAACTTGTAACCGTTAGTGGCGTGTTAAGCAGCGCGGCGGATATGGAAACTTACGTATCTGTCTCGAAGAAGAAGTAAAAGTCTTTGTTTGGCTTCATCTTCCACGCGCGCTCAATCATTGGGAGGAATTTGAACTTGTCCATCCTCCATCCGTGGATGTGCGCAGTCGCTTCCATGTCCACGTCGAGGGTGCCATTTGCCCGCATTTCCTTCTGCCAAAGATAGTTGACGAAATCGGGGTTGTTGTGGTAGTAAATGGCGGGTAGGTCGGCGAGAACATCGATCGCTTGATGGTCGTGTACCGACTCGTCGAGATCCGAGAAGACCAGCAGCTCGTCCTTTCCAAAACAAGCGCTCACACTGTCGAATTGAGCATCGAGTCTCTCTTTCGTGTCGGCATGGCCCATCTTCAAGACAGGTTGTATTGTTTGTAGCAAATGCTTGGGGAACGTCGCGCAAAGGTCTTGGGTTGTCTTACCCTCGGGGTCGACAGATACGGGGCGAAAGGAGCTCGTCGTCGAAAAGGAATAGTATTGAGATACGCCATAGCTACCGTGGATAGCACCCCAAAAGACAAGAATGAGAAAGATGACGGTGCAGAGGCCAGCAATGGCCATGCGACTGAAGCGTTTGTTCAGCATCAGTCGCCGGCTGGAGGAGGACCAGCTTGAAGGCATTGCAGCTGGAGCTCGAACATGGCACTAGGGCCCTGTTTTGCTAAGAAATGACGATGTAAGGATTGTTTTGGGTTGTCGCGGGAAGAGACATGATGGAATGGATGGAAGTGGAAAAGCCGGGATAGTCTTAGGGTGACGTTTTCAAGGGGCTAGGTCCACTAAAAGCATGCCCCTGTCCTGGAAGCAGGGGCGCTCTAGAATGAGTCTGGAATCGAGTCTTGGGAACGCCAGACTTTTGAGTTGACAGTAGGAAATACGAGAGACAATTGGCAGGTTGTAAGCTTATGGTTAAGGTTATCATAGCTTGATTATAGGCACAAGACGTGACTCTCAACTAATCAACACGAACCAAACCGACACAAGGCGAGGGACAGCTCTCTGTCCTGTGCTGGGTCTAGCAGTGCAATTCTCTTTATGGCGGTAATTTTAGAAACCAGTGTCATATTCCAATTAAATATCTCGAGGCCTTCTTCTATGTCAGACAAATTGATACTTGGGGGGGAGATTGATCATTTCTCTTCATGCTCACTCAACATCTTGAGATATACGATGCGCATTCCTCGCCCTCACGCCCTCTCCATTCCCACTCACCGTCCTAAACACTGAACTCGAAGAAACATTGTCATTCATCATGACCCCATCCCCTGCACTCTCTTCGCCCTCAGCCCTCTTGCTCTCGCTCCCAAACCTCTTTCTAACCCATGGCAAAAGGTTGTAATACCCACCACAAGCAAAAACACCACACCACAGAACAAACTCGGTCGCGTAGATGACAATACCGAGAACATCAAGCTCAGGCTGGAAGAACACGGACGCAAGTGAGAACACATCCCCTGCAGCGTCAATGGCTACAAAGAGAAATGATATGCCACGGACTGTTCGGTGCTTCCAAATGTCCCAGTAGTGGGTGAGTACGCCTGCTGCGAGTAAGGCTGCGGATAGAGACGCCATGAGGATGAGAGGCCATTCTAGGGAGCGCGATTTGGCGATGCGGAGGGCGATGATGAGACTTGTTTGGATGCCGCCCATCACGGCTGCGATTGGGACGACAACGAGCAGAGAGCGATAAACACTCCATTTCTGGCTTCGTTAGCTTCATCACCTGTGGATAGAATTGAAGTTTATACTCGTTCGTAGTAGTAACACTGAATCCACGTTACAAGACTCAAAAGCGTCAAGATCTGAGGTTGTATCCGTAAAGCGATGTTGAACTCTTTAACGATGTTGTACACGCCCAGCGGAACACCCGCCCATGCCCAGAGCATCATCATCGATGGCTGAAGACCCGTTGCATTATGCCTTCGATAATTGACGATGATTTGAGGAATCAGCTATTGAGTATTAGCGATGGTCTTGGATGTGGGTGATAGCGACGAACCTGGATTGACCAACAGACCTAGCAACGTTAGCACACAACTTTCAGCAGGACAGGCAAGGGAACTTACAGCTCCGAGGGTACCTAAAATATTGGCTGCGACAGGTACATCCATTTTCGTATCAAAGGGAACCCGGTGGTTGTATCGCGAAGATGAGTGAAGATGGCCGTAGTAGGTGAGCACGTCAAAATTGACTCGCCAAGTTTGTTAGTGCGTACTAGCAAATCTGGTAAGGATGCTTAACAGCTACGATCATCACGAACCAACAAAGTCATCATTGAGGAATTGCAGCGCAAAGCTTGCCAGAACGAGAAAGTGATAAGGTTCAAAGTCAATTCCATGCCTATTATCTCTACAAAGAACATAAAAATATGAAGCCTCTCGCATCGCGCCGCCAAATCGCTGGTCCAGCGCTGAGAGGTCCTTTCACCATGTCACCATTTGAAGGCATTCAAAAGGGAGACGATAAGAAAGAGCGGTCGGAGGAACTGAAATATCTCAGTGGATAAATCCATCATGGTTATCCGCTCTGTGTGTATGGTACAGTAGTGAGATGCCAGGAGCTCAGCGCAAGAGTGAGGGCCTTGTGACATCCGAGAAGAAGTGGATTGAAACCCGTATGTTCTCCTCGGAAGCGACGCAGAGATAAACAAACTAAATTCCTGGGAAAACATGATCAATAGTGATGTATTTGTTCTTTGACCTCTGAACAATCCGGATAAGTTGTGGCTCATCAGAAGGTAGACGGTTCTCGAAATATGGGTAAATGATTCTGATGGAGAGTAAGATTGGGCCTCACCAGTAAAGCAGCATTAATCCCAGGACTCTACCTGCCAAGGTATAGGCCCAAAACTTCCAAGTCAAGCTCAGAAACTCACTCACGCTCCTCCTTGGTGTTTAGTGAATACTATATGCGAACTTCTCGAAGTAAAACAGATAGTGTCTTGCCATGAAGAGGATAGAAATCGTCCGGCGAGCAGCTCCCCTCTCAAGGGACTGGTTAGCATCCTGCAGAAGATCTGTAAGTTTACGTATGTAGCCTTTTTGGGGATTACCTCTATTTTGAATAGACAGGGCGTAACCAGATGCAACATGCCCGGATACAGACCTGATGTACCGACCGGCGATGATGAACTTGGAATAATCTAAAGAGCTCTCCGCCTCAATTTATGAGTCATACCCTTAGGGAGCAAGAGTATCACAGACATTAGACAAGGGTGTCCAGAATAGGTGGTCTAAAGATCTACTAGATTTACCTAAATCTTTTCATCACTTGGACTAGAAGCCCTAAGTTTAGGTTTCTTGCCTCTTTTAGATAACACCGCAAGATTAATTATTAGTGCTTTTGACGGTGAATAGGAAACATATAGTTGTTCCCTTGGGCCAAAAGATGAGAAGCCCTGTTAATGCTCCTTGTCGTCGACCCAAGACCCTCGTTGTCTCCTTCAACTGTATTGCGAGTCCTGGAAACTTTCGGCCATTTATTACTCCATCTTGTGCTTACTATTTTAACTATATCATGGAACTATTCAGCGCATGTATAGCCAAGAATCTTCCTACTCTCCTATCGTATATCGAACCTGTCTCTAAGGACAAACGATACCGTCTTGTCGAGCATTTCGCATCTGAAGTTGAATGCTTCTCCACGTCTGAGTATTAGGTTCAATGTGTCAAGATTTGCAGTCGAAAGGTACTCGGGCTTATGTAAATGGCTTTTTCGAGTAAGTTGCCGTTGTGGTTGGCGCAGTCATGACGTTGAGACTCTTCGTATTCCAGAAGCACCAACATGTGACAGTAGTAGGTATACACATATAAGTAAACAACCTCAAAACATTAAGAAATGGTTTTTGGGTTTGATAACTGGTCAGTCAACAAGTCAAGATGCATTCCAGCCCAGACTCAGACTCAGAGCTCCCCTACATCGAGCCCCCTTCCAACGAAGCTCTCAAACCAATCCGTAAACCTCCTCCCTACACAGGTACTCCCCAAGTCCTCTTCCTCTCCGACATTAAACTCTTCTTCCAGAACTTCTTCTATCTGCCCTACCTCTTCATTCCTCTGTATCCATGGAATTCAGGCTCGTTCTGTGAGCTGTATCCTTCTCGTGAAAACCTTTACGACATTACAATCCACTGTATTCTCTCAGTAACTCAACTAGCCTTTACTGTTTCGCTATTTACACTGGCATTTCTCCCGAATTTTGTGTATATTGGTTATATTGTGGTATTCTTTGCAGTTAATGAACTTGTTTGTTGGCATTTTAATAGGGGAATTCCCCGCAGTGGGTTGAAGTCGAGTGAGGATGGGTTTACGAGGAGTTGGCCTCGTCATGACGATGAGGCTTGGATATTTCTCAACGGTATTTGTGTTGGGTGAGTTTGAGCTCCATCATTTTGTGGACTCTGCTGAATATGATCAGCAAGAATTGGTTCCAGAAGAACATCGACCGGATCTCACGAACATTCCATCGGCCAGTAGTTGGCATTCATAACCGAACGTAAGTCCTAAAAACAAATATTCAAATAGTCATCTTACTCAAAGTTACAGTGCCGGTGTCGTCTTCGACCTCACCCAATGTCTTATCCAACGCGCCCTTCTCTACGCAACCCAAGATGTACGCGAATGCTACATCCTCGTCAAGAACGCCCTTCTCAACGATCACAAGAAGAAAGTAATCTTCATCCTCCACTCCCAAGGCTGGATAGAAGGCGGCATGATAATCGACTGGCTCCTCGACGAAATGCCCTTCGGAAAGCTTCAAAAGCTCGAGGTCTACACTTTCGGCAACCTCGCCAACCACTTTAGTAATCCCTACCGCGGCAACGACACAAAGTCTCCTGTTATTCCTCACATTGAGCATTACGTGAATGAGAAGGATTTTGCTTGCCGTTTTGGTGTTCTCAACTTTACGAGGCATTATACACAGAATGAGAATCGGTTTGCGGGCAGGGTGTTTATTAATAGAGGCGGAGGACATCAGCTGAATCAGCATTATCTCGATGATATGTTCCCTTTGGATGAGACGTTTCAGAGGGCGAGGGATGCTTCGGAGGGAGATTTTATGCACAGAAAAGTTCGTGTGAGAAAGGATGGCACTATGAAGGTGACCACCAAGGGGGAACTACCCGCGGGTTTCATCGTTACGGAAGATGGGGGGTCGAAGAATGGGATTATGAAGCCAGATGAGGTTCCTAGAATGGGGGATTTGAGTAGACTGTGGAAATATCGGAATGGGCAATTGCCAGACTCCTTCAAGAGTGTCTTGATGGACGGTCTGTAAAGGATTAGAGGATTGAATGGTGGTCTTGGAAACAAGACGAGACCATAGCATTACCATCCTCTCTATACCAAATCTCAGCACAAAGGTACAAAGCAGCAATCTAACGGTGATCTTGAACTTGGTTATTGTAAGTATCTTTACTATTCGTTTCTTCATAGATGGACAGCTCACGCCGCCCTTTTCCGATATACGTGACCACAGCCATGATCACATATCCCCCCACCACTCTCATCTCCAACCTTCTCCCATCAGAAGGTCGTCTGCATCTTGGGATAATCCTTAGCCTGGACATGCAAGTCCGCATATATAGCTGCAGACTGATCATCAGCAAGATGCTTCATACGCTTCACATCATCATCCTCGAGATGCTCAAGGACCGTCTCGGGCTCCTCTTTTCCGTCCTTCTGATCCTTCTTCTGAGGCTCAACAGCCTTCTCAATACCATCTGATTCACCGATGAGGAGGATCTGGGCGTTGGGATAGTCAAAGTGGGATGGCTTAGAGGGAAGCCAGCGCAGAGAACGGAACTCGTCGATGATTCTACTCATGTTAGCAATTGATTCACAATAATATATGATGATACTTACTCCTTGGGAAAATCGGGTCTTTGGGGCAATTGAGCGTTCTGAGGCCCTGGATACTGAGGGTTCTTGGTGCTGATGATGAAGCTTCCCTTCTCCTTCAGCCCCAATTCCTTCTGGACCTCCTCAAGCTTCTCGGGCAGCGTCGTCAGATAAGCCAAATGACTCTCGCGACCAGTCGATGTGATAGCATAAACGCCCTCACCGACAGGCTTAGCAGGTGGTGTACGACGTGTACCAGCTGTCTTGGTTTCATACTCGTCTGCGGACAAGAACTCCTTCTTGATCTCCTCATATGAAGCGTCAGACTTTTCGACGAATACCATATAGCGTTCTTTTCCACTCTCGGGGAGAGTCTTTTTGGGAAGAGCGAGGATGCGAGTGTTTCCAGAATCAGCGATGGGGCCGTCGCCGAGACGAGCATCTTTTGCGATGGGTCGGAGCATGATGAAGGAACGGGCGATGTCATCAACGCTCTCGGGGTCTTCGAGGTTCACGCGACCGCGGATGAAGAAGTAGATGATGCCCTTTTCGAGGATGCTTGAAGGGACGTCGGGTTCCTCTGAAGGCTGGACTGCATCTTTGCCGTTGGCTTCCTGCTTTCCATTGGTCTCAGGGTCTTTGCCGTTGACCTTTTTCTCATCATCTGACCTGGAGTCTTTGCCATTGGTTTCCTCCTTCTTGTCAGACTTGGCCTTGGAGTCGTCTTCCTTCTCCGCAGCGCTGTCATTATCCTTAGAATCATCCGAAATGACCACCACATCATCAAGAGTCGTCTGACCAGCCTCTTTCTTGGTGCGCTTCGCATCAGGAGAGTCATGTTGAATCTGGTGCTTCTCGCCAGTTGAAGTCTGTTCCTCGCCATTGCTGGTCTTTTCGACGTCGTCGTGCTTTGAATCAGGCATTTTGGGTAGTCAATGGTGTTGTATGCTATAGATTTGAAGAATTGACAGATTGTTGATGTCAAGAATAAAGACGTTGAGAAATGGGAAAATTGACGGAAAGTTGTGGACGCGTCGCGTTGAGTGTCGTACAGGTGATGTCATAGACATGTTGTCTCACCAACCTTCGTGTTTGCTTCGTGTTTTAGTTGAGCCACGCAAATGATAGCGTCATTATTGATCCAGATTCTGTTGTGGCTTGGTCCTTTTGTAAGTCGGCTCACTCTTCATGAGATACTGTCATTGGCCGTCTTGACCATACCAAGGCCACCAATATCACGCTCAAGGAGCCTCAATGCTTCCCTAGCGAAGGGAGCCGCTGCACCACGGACTCTCAATGCCCATCTGAGTTCATCGACTCGAGATGCACACCACGCCATCTCATCAAATGAGTCTGCAGTTGCCCAGAGCAGACCAGCCAGAGATCCAATCTCGGCTGCTTGATATGCTGCAGCACTTCCCCAGAATGCAGCAGTGTGTTCGGGACGTAGGGATCCTAGCAGTTCAATTGCTGATTGAAGCTTGGCTCGAGCTGTTGATCGTAAGACTTCGTAAAGAGATGCGGGTGTGTCTGGTGTTGTGATTCGGACCAAAGCACGATGTAGTGCGATCTCTACTGCCGCGTGGGCGAGATGAAGAGCTCCGTTGGCACATAATTCTCTGAGCTGAGTGTTTTGTAACTGTAGTCGAGCTGGTAGATTCGCGTGCCACTCTCGAAGGCGAAAGACGAGAGGCTTCGCCAGTTCAACAGCAGCGACAACGCCCATCTGATCCAATGTCCCTCCAACTCGAGTGGCTGCAGCGCTGTAGAATGTCCGAATCACATCACTCAAAATCTGCGTCAGTTCAATATGACGAATAAACAAGTCCCATCCAACAATGATGGGGGAAGTATGATCTGGGTTAGCTTCAGGATCCATCTGACCAAGCTCGGGATAATCTGGCGCGGTGCAAGGCCGAACATCCCAGTCGTTGTCTTGGATGAGAAAGGGTCGTCCGTGAACACAAGCTCCCCAGCGATCTTGCATGTACAAGGCCCAAGCGAGCCGTCGTCGCAGACCGACTTCCCATGCGGGTATCGACCAAGAACTACAGTCAATATGAATACCCAGATCTTGAGCCATGGCGACAATCTGAGCTGTGAACATGCGGTTCGACATTGGATGCGTATGAGATCCAGACTCGACAATCTTTCGGTTTCGTTGTAGGAGAAGTAACCCAGCCTCCAGCGTACTAAGTTTGGGCCGTCGCATATCTTGGTTGATAGTTCGTTCAGCTAATTCTTCAAGAGCTGCTGGATCCGGAATAGATTCGACTTCGCGTCCTGCAAGCTGACTGTCGTAGAGTTGCCAGTCGAGGGCTACCAAATACACCGCAGCGAGTAACGATGGTGCGAAATGTCGGTGAGATAAACGGTGCTTACTTATAAATACATCCTTATGCAAGATGGGAAAACTGGGGTGAACAATTCGAAAGTAGAGATCGACCAGCGTGCGGCCAAGGGGATGGACTGTCGCTTCGATGGCATCCAGATCTGCGATGCGCATCTTCTCTGAAGCAGTAGATTCATCAGGATGAACGAGGAAGACAGTCTGATAGTCCAATCGTCTAGCAAACGTGGATGTCGTAGATAACGGCGGAGCTTCCTGATTCAGGAGATTTGGCCGATGGAGGTCGAGAAGAACAGGGTCACGATAGTCGGTTGGTCCGATATACTCAGCATGCGTCTTCAAGTCTAGGCCGAGGGTATTGCTGAGAATACTAGGTCGAGACGGCTCAGGCATGTTCTCCTCAAAAGGCATTACTTGCTGCATTTGTGTGAACTGCTGGTTACTTTCCACACTCGCAGGAGTAGACGCAGCATCACCATGTCGACTCGACGGAGACGCCCCCGTCTCGAAGCCCGCAACGGGCGATGTCGTAGAGTTTCCCTGGTTCTCATCCCCATCTCGAGCGTCACTCTGCTTCTCACGTTCCTTTTCCCGATTCTGTCTTCTCTGACGAGGTGTAGGCCCACGCAGAAACGTACAAGGCTGGTTGTGAAAGGTACATAGAACACATCTCGTCTGACCATCCTCCTTTACACACCGCGTCTTGCGCACACGGCACGTGTCACATGGCCGCGCACGGGCGTTAGTATTACCGACAGACGCCCCGGAGGCAGCCATCAAAGGACGGCCAGATCCGGAGCCAGACCGGGAGAGATCAGACGGGCCGGCGCCGTGAAGCGGGTGCGAGAACATGGCCCCACAGGACGCGGGCGTTCTATGTCTGAGTCTGGCTTGTGATAAGAGACAAGGGGCCCATCTTCTGGCTGTGGGCCGACCAGTTGACGAAGCGGGAGTCGAGGTCGTGTCGTGGGCGTACGGCGTGATAGTGAGCAGCCATCCATTGTTGAAGATGCGCCATCGGGGGCCGCGCCTTATCAGTTCGTCCTGCTACGGTAAGGTCGTAATACGATAAGGAATCATCGGAGATGGGAATGCCCCACGGGGTCGGAAATACGGGGAAACGGATATACCGATGGACGTACGTTGATTGTGAGACTTGAGTTGGTTGATCTGGTTGAAGAGAGGAATTAGCCATGTCTGAATAGCTTCACCTCGAGTATATCTTCTATGATACACACAAAAGTCAAAGACATATGTCGATCTGTCGCAACTCAACAAAAGTCCCTCCACTTCAAGCCTGCAAGCCGAGGATCCAATGGCATAAGCCATGTCTCAATCACGAGCTTGCATCTGCATTGTTCCTTGCTCCCGTTGCCTCAGACATGCATCAACGTTTCGAAACGATATATCCTTTTCGAAAACGGTAAATTGACTGGTAATATACGATCTCGCCGCCGGCCAAAACAGACAGTCCATCGTGGACTAGGTTGACAACCACTTTAGCCGCCGGCGAGTTCCATGATTGGCCCAACTATTTCGGGGTCTTCTTATCGTGGACTATGAGCCGACGATCTATGAAACAAACAAAATTAGTAAAGAACTCAACTTCAATTGACTCGGAAAACACGTTGGTTAAACGAATTGAAAGCCATTGGCTTGCCTGTTATTCCCGCACCTGGAGACGGGGTAAACGTCCGGAAACAACACGGCCGAAAGAGCGGGCTTGTAAGCGGCTTAGACTCGGCGATAGCGTAATTTTCCACATAATCTCAACCCCCAGACTCGACCTTGACCTCTTCTCACACTCATCCACGTGCAAGTCCAGCACTCAATTCGTGTAATACTGTACAGCCAAGCTTCAGTGTTTGGCCGCCGGGCCTTCGGCAAGTCCTCCCAACTGAACGCAGAGGTGTTGTTGTGTTATCAGTGAATATGAAATCGTTTGGCTTCGTGATCCTCGAGGCTATGCAATTTGACGAATTACGGAAATTCGAACCCGTTGAGGCGATTCCGCAGTGTTACCTTCAGGCTCATCCGTCCTGATCTGTGTCGAGAAATCAGTATAAATATTGACGTTTGGTTGTGCAAAAGAGGGCTTCGATAAACAGCAGTCTCGTGCTTACCTTGCCTATAACCTCACCTAGCTTCATTCGAAGATCTTGTTCCTTCATCCCCCTGGCATCATGACCGAGCTCGATACTAGCATCAACGGCGTGGAACATCATCGGAACGGCAGTACGGATTCGCCCCCTTTGACGATTTCTCAGTGGAGGTCTGCCCAGATTCGCGGAGATGGCATTGAACGACTCCTCTCCCTTGTTTCGACAGAGAGAACAGCCAATCCTGCAACCAAAGCCTGGATCTCGCTAGCATCTCCTGAACAGATCAAAGTCCAGTGGGCAGCCCTTCAGACCTTAGCCTCTGACGCCACGTCTCTCCCCCTGTATGGAGTCCCCTTCGCTGCAAAAGACAACATTGATGCCGAAGGCTTCATCACCACTGCTGCATGTCCAACATTCAGCTCTACCCCGGCTACTTCAGATGCCACAGTAATTGAGAAACTCAAAGCCGCTGGCGCAATCCTTATCGGAAAGACGAATCTCGACCAATTCGCAACTGGCCTGGTTGGTACGAGATCGCCATACGGTGCTGTCCCAAACTCCTTCGACCCCAGTCGTGTCAGCGGTGGTTCAAGCTCTGGAAGTGCTGTCGTTGTCGCTCGTGGCATTGTGCCCTTCTCTCTTGGTACCGATACGGCTGGCTCTGGTCGAGTTCCGGCGGGGTTCAACAACATCATAGGACTGAAGCCGACTCGTGGTGCTTTGAGCACTCATGGTGTGCTTCCTGCATGCAAGACTCTCGATTGTGTGTCCATATTCACTCTTACAGTTGAGGATGCAGAGACGGTCTTGTCTGTCGCCGAAGGATACGATGTCCAAGACCCATATTCTCGAGCGCGACCTGACCCTGACATTGCCCCTTATGATGAGTTCGGAGGCTCAGCAAGTCTCAATAAGCCCTCTCTTGCAATATGTGCCTCCCCAGACTGGTTTGGCAGAGGTGATCATTATCCCGCGTACGACAAAGCTCTCGCCAAAGCAGAAGCTTTGGGATGGAGTCTCGTTCCAGTGGACTTCTCCATCCTCTTTCGACTTGCGCGACTCTTGTATAACGGTCCCTGGGTTGCTGAGCGGTATGAAGCCATTCGAGGCTTTATCGAGAGTGCCGCTGTTGAAGAAATGGATCCTGTCGTGCGAAAGATTATTATCAGAGCCCAAACTCTTTCAGCAGCGGATGTCTTTGAAGGTGAATACCTTCGACAGGAACTTACACGCCAAATTGAGAGGGACTTCGCTCGGTTTGATGGGCTCCTGGTACCCACATCACCAACATTCCCCACGCTCGATGAACTCGTCAAGAATCCGGTCGAGGAGAACTCGATTCTGGGTACTTATACCAATTTCGTAAACTTTTTGGACTGGTCAGCGCTCTCTATTCCTGCTGACTTTCGGCCAGACGGGCTCCCGTTTGGTGTGACGCTCATTTCGACTCGTTGGCAAGAGCCTTTTCTTCTGTCTTGGGCTCACGAGTGGTTTGGTAACGAAGAAAGGTTGCTGGGTGCGACTGGTGTAAGCGCCTGCGAGTCTCCTATTTCAACATCACCGGTCCCGTCTAATTACATCCCCATTGCTGTCGTTGGTGCGCATCTCACTGGGTTCCCTCTCAACAAGGATGTAGTGTCTCGTGGAGGAAGGTTCTTGAGTTCCACCAAGACTTCATCGTCTTATCAGCTGTACTCTCTCAACACAACAGTCGGCCCCAAGAAGCCAGGTCTAAAGAGAGTTCCCACCGGCGCAGGTGCAGAAATCGAGGTTGAAGTCTGGAGCCTGCCCAAGACCTCCCTCGCGAGCTTCATTCTCACAATCCCTCCTCCTCTTGCAATCGGCTCAATCGAACTCAAGGATGGATCTTGGGTAAAGGGGTTCGTATGCGAGCCTTGCGGCTTTGAGGAAGTCGTTGATATCACCAGTCACGGCGGCTGGCGGGCATATCATGCTTCTCTCGAAAAGGAGACCGGATCGTTGACAAATGGAGTCAGTAATCGTGCTATCTCAACGATTCTTGTAGCCAATCGTGGCGAGATCGCGTTTCGTATAATCGAGACGATACACAAAATGGGTCTTCGAGCTGTTGCCATCTACTCCGAGATAGACGCAGATGCCGTACACGTTAGCAGAGCTGATCTTGCCCTCAAACTTGAAGGGTCTTCGGTATCTGAGACTTATCTGGATATGGAGCAGATACTGAAGTTGGCTACTCGATCCTCGGCTGACGCCATCATCCCTGGCTATGGCTTCCTCTCTGAGAATGCCGACTTTGCTACCGCTGTCGAAGACAGGGGCATGATATGGATTGGACCAACTCCAAAGCAAATGACCGATCTCGGATTGAAACATCGTGCCCGCGCTATTGCAGTCGAGGCAGGCGTTCCCACTGTCCCTGGATGCGATACCCTCCTCACGTCACTGGAAGAAGCCCTCAAAGAAAGCGAGCAAATTGGCTTCCCTTTGATGCTAAAGAGTACTGCTGGTGGCGGCGGTATCGGCCTGAGCTACTGCAAAGATAGAAAGAGCCTAGCCACAACGTTCGATGGCGTTCAACGGCAAGCGGAAGCTAATTTCGGCAACGGGGGCGTTTTCATCGAACGCTTTATCCAATGGGCTCGCCACGTTGAAGTACAGATCCTCGGAGACGGTACAGGCCGTGTAATTGCTGCTGGTGAACGGGACTGCTCTCTACAACGGCGCCATCAAAAGGTTGTTGAAGAAAGCCCAGCGATTCTAGTCCCTGAGTCGATTCGAGCGAAAATGCGAGCGGCTGCAATTCGTCTCGCTTCATCGGTCGAGTATCGCAATGTCGGTACTGTTGAGTTCATCTATGACATCGATTCGAGGGAGTTCTATTTCCTGGAAGTAAATACTCGGTTACAAGTTGAGCATCCTGTGACTGAGTCAGTGACTGGTCTTGATCTTGTGGAGTGTATGATCAACATTGCCGATGGAAATGCAGCTCACATGTTTGATACGGAACTCAGAGTGTCTGGCGCTTCGATTGAGGTCCGTGTATATGCTGAAAGCCCCCTTCAGTCTTTCCGCCCCTGTTCTGGTCGTATCACTGCTCTTGAGTTTCCTTCGTCTCTTCGTGTCGATACTTGGATCCAACTTGGCACCGAGATCACGACTTCTTTCGATCCCCTGGTAGCCAAGCTCATCGCCTCGGGGTCCAATCGCGAGGAAGCTATCGAGAACTTGTCCAAAGGCCTTGCAGCCACTCGCATTCAAGGCGTACAAACCAACCTCGAGTATCTCCGCCAGATTGTCGCGTCTCCCATGTTCAAGTCTGGCGACTATACAACGAAATCTTTGGACTCCTTCCAGTTCCACTCCTCCTCTTTTGAAGTCCTTCAGCCCGGGGCCTTGACCACGGTTCAAGACTACCCTGGCCGGACTGGATATTGGAACATTGGTATACCTCCTGGTGGTCCAATGGATTCTTATTCCTTTCGACTGGCTAATCGTCTCGTGGACAACCCCTCAGACGCTGCTGGGCTCGAATGTACTCTGGGAGGCCCATCCTTGAAGTTCCATTGTGATGCCGTGATTGCCGCCGTTGGTGGTGTTGCACAAGTTACGATCGACGAGAAGCCTGTTTCCATGAACCAAGTCATTGGTGTCAAAGCAGGTCAAATACTGAGCATTGGTGTCATTCAGTATGGTCACCGTATATATCTTGCTATTACTGGAGGAATCGAAGTCCCAGTCGTGATGGGTAGTCGAGCGACTTTCGAACTTGGGAATCTCGGGGGGTTCGGCGGTCGTAAGCTCCAGTCGCGTGATATCCTTGCCATCGGTCCTGCAGATCCCTTGGTCAGTGAAGGCCAGGCAATATCACCAGTGCCTGTGCCAACTCACCCCAAGGCCACATGGACCGTTAGGGTCATCCCCGGTCCCCACGGAGCACCAGACTACTTCACCCCTGAAAGTGTCAAGTCGCTATACCTCAGCGACTGGAAGGTTCACCACAACAGTAACCGCCTTGGTGTTCGTCTCACTGGCCCCCAGCCCGAATGGTCTCGCAGAAGCGGTGGCGAAGCAGGCTTACATCCTTCCAACATCCATGATGCCCCGTACTCGATCGGTAGTGTGAGTTTCACTGGGGATGAAGCTGTGGTTTTGGGATGCGATGGCCCGAGTCTCGGTGGGTTCGTGGTACTGTGTGTAGTATGCTCTGCGGATCTGTGGAAGATGGGACAGGTTCGACCTGGGGATACCATTCGTTTCGACCCTATTGATGTTGCAACTGCGATTGGGTTAGAGAAGAAGCTTGATGAAGCCATTGAGACGCTCTCACCTCCTGAGGCTTTGGAAGTCGTTCCATGTGATGAAGTGTCTCTGGCGCAGAAGTTGGGAGGCATTGCAGTCGCAGTGGGTGCTATTGATCATGACGGCCAAAGAGTCACTGTCCGTCAAGCAGGTGACCGGGCGTTTCTGCTGGAATTCGGCAATGCCTCCGCCTTCAACCTTCGCCACAACTTCGAGATCTCAGCGTTCTGTGAGAACCACGAGAAGAAGCCTATTCCTGGCGTGGAAGAACTCACTCCTGGCGTCTTCAGCCTCCACATCACCTACACTCGGGGTCTGTCCCCAGAACTGATGCTATCACGCTTGTCAGATCACATCCGCTCGTACAAAGTCCCCTCTCAAGTCCCTTCAAGGAGCGTCCGTCTCCCCATCGCATTCGACGATAGTGTCAGCCGCGCCGCCATTGAACGATACACAGCAACTATCCGTCCAAACGCGCCTTGGCTCCCCAGCAACATCGACTTCCTCCAAAAGCTCAACGGTATCTCTGATCTGACCGAAGTTTTGGGCGCCGCGGAGTTCGTAGTCCTTGGTCTCGGTGATGTGTTCATGGGCTCCCCGTGTGCAATCCCCTTGGATCCTCGTCACCGCTTGTTCGGAACAAAATACAATCCTTCACGCTCTTTCACGCCTCGTGGTGCCGTTGGTATCGGTGGGCAGTATATGTGCATCTACGCAACGGATTCGCCTGGCGGCTATCAGCTTGTCGGAAGAACCGTTGAGATCTGGGATGCTGACCTTGTTGACACTGAGGCTTGGTTCTTTCGGCGCTTTGACAGGATTTCTTTTTATCCCGTCACTGAAGCGGTGCTAGATGAAACAGCGAGGTCTGAGCTTGTTCAGATCAGTGATGGTGTTCTTGATCTTGAACAGTACGAGACGTGGCTTACGATGAACAAAGAAGACATCGCCGCCGCTGCGGATCAACAAGCAAGGGCCATTTCGAACGCGCCCTTTGTTGGTGAATTACTTCTTCCCTATCAAGTCGAATCTGTTGTCAATGGACATAGCCCGAGTCTGGATAGTTCGGGTCTTCGTGGTGAACGAGTCAAGGCGACGATGCCGGGTCGATGTTACAAGGTCATGGTGAAAGAAGGGAGTGTTGTAGACAACGGCGATGTTCTGGTTTGTATTGAGTCGAGTAAGATGGAAGTTGAGATTCACAGTCCTGTTGGCGGAAGATGCTTGGCTGTTTTGGTGCAGGCGGGGGATTTGATTGACGTGGAGGATGACCTGGTAGTTATTGAGTGAGCGAAAATCATGATTCAGTGGAACTGCAGCAAGATGAGGCGCAAACAGAGATTTCACAGTCACAAATTCATGAAAATGAGCTGCAAGTATTCGATTGCACTATGCACGAGAAGTGAGGGTCCTAATTCAGGACATCTATCATAGGTTCACTGCAAATGTACAAA
The DNA here is from genome assembly GCA_013396095.1 of Fusarium sp. NRRL 52700. Lineage (NCBI taxonomy): Eukaryota > Fungi > Ascomycota > Sordariomycetes > Hypocreales > Nectriaceae > Fusarium > Fusarium sp. NRRL 52700. Next base: position 496,298 of record JAAQRM010000093.1, read on the forward strand.
GCCTTGAGACTAGCATTTATTGAGTGCACGAGTTTATGAATATCAATACAGAAGTCAAGTTAAGTTTCGAGTGTTTGATTGAGCTGTGTATTCATTGTATGCATATGTCCTGTCCAAGTCCAAGCCGCCAATCCTGCCAGGCGTTCCCATGAGTGCGGTGGAGAGAGAGAGAGAGAGAGAGAGAGTGTGTGTGTGTGTGTGTGTGTGTGGTGTGTGGTGTGTCGAGTGTGCGTAGGCCACCAAAAGTCCCGGTTGCGTTGGAGTCCCAGCTCGAACGAGTGTGCAAGTTCGACGCTGTATGCATTGACGTGAACCCCGTTCACACCAAGACATACAGCGCAGATCTCGCATAATCGGACGAGCTGGGACTCCAACGCAACCAGGGCCCAGGAGGCATCCCGGAGGTCTTCGAATACGACGTAGACGTGCCCGCCGGTGGTCTCAAGGTTCCGTCCACCGTGGAACCGGACTCCCTTATGAGCAAGCTCCTATAAACTCGTCAGTACGTTTTGCATTTCCCCAGGTACGTGACAAATGATACTTACGGTGAGGTAGTTACCGAGGTCTATGATGGAAGGGGCGGGTGTGTCACAGACTTCGATACGATGAGATACCGCGAGATCCATATATATTCTACAAAGGGTCAGAGTCGAGCTGCTAGTGTTGTGCCAAAAGAACATACCTTGCACACTCGTTCGAGACTGACAGGCACAAGTGCCTTGGCATCCTTTGCCAGGCGCCGGCGGACCTTGGACTTGAGCAAGTCGCTCCTCGTGGGCGACGTTGGAGACGTTGGCGGCCTCTGCATCCTTGGCGTCCTTGCGGAGCCGTCGGCAGATCTTCATCTTCGCTATAGTTCCCATCGTGACGGCGGCTGAGGGCAATTGTGAGTTACCAAAAGTGCGATGAAGGGAAGGTGACAGATGAGGAGAATGAATGGGGGCAAGGGTTGAAGAGATGAAATGACATGACCAGAGGAAAGCGAAACTTACCATGTCACCGAGCCACGGATGGCTCAGGACACTCCCTGCTGGGGAGGGAGTGAGGCCGCCGCCGCCCATCAAGACAACTCAATATGCCCAAGGCAACACTCTGCGCTGGACTTCATTGGATTGGCTCTTGGAGGTGAGTCCAATAACCAATCCCACAAAGCCGCGGGTAAAGTGCTGTATTGGGCAAATTGAGTGTCAACGAACGGGGGCATTGGGGTCGAAGGGCCGTCGTGTGTCCAGGTGATGAGGACTGGTGGTGGATATAGAGTAGAGAGGGTGGAGGAGTGAGGAGAGATAAAGATGTTGGTGGGAGGGGAGGGTGGAGGAGGATAAAGATGTTGGTGTTTGGCTGAAGAGGAAAGGAAGAAGAAAAAGAAGAGAGATGTAGAGGAGGGAAGACGGAATAAATACTAACAAGAGTGGATCCAGCTGATTCTGTGCGTGCAGAGCTCGAGCTGCCTGTGATAGAAACGAGGCGAGGACCAAAGCCCCGAGCCCTGAGTGAGAGTGCGGACCTTGATTCACTGGCAAGTGGGCTCCTCAGACGCGCAGATATCTCGAGAGCCTCTCGAGCCAATCACATAATTTACACTGCGTTCGATTTAATTCCCTTCGTCCCTGTGGAGCCGCGCAGAGGGAATCTGCCTCGACGAGCTCGCCCAATGAAAGGGGGCAAGCTTGTGACTTGGGACTGTTCCAAGCTGAACTTGGGCAATTCGGTCCAAAGTCACTCAGAGATGCACTCGTATTGGCCAACGCTTGCTGTGATCTGGATTGGATATGCCCCGAGCTTACGTCGGTTGCTCGCCTCGCCAAGCTTGGTCATCCTGAAGAGGCCAAGCCACTCTGCGATTGCTCAACCAAGTCAAGTCTATGCAACTTGTAATTATTGTGCGATGTTCCTTGGTACATTTGAACGCTTCGATGTGTGTTTTGTGCGTTCATCACCATTGTGCTTAATGTAATTCCATTGTAGATTCGTAGTCAATGCCATCCTCGATGCATGCATAATACAATTACTCATTCATTTTTGCATCACAGCCGTTGATATGGATTATTCCACAATTTAGTACCAGTGGCCAGATTGTCAAGTTGTTCATTCTGTTTCCGCGGCGCAGCTACCGCCCAGTGACGCATCACCGCTCCCCAAAACCCCCGGTGGACGCGGATGAGGCTCAAAACGCACCCTCGAAAATACTCAGGGCAACCACAACAACAATTAAAAATACCGTCAAAAATATCTCTCGGAAGCTGAAAAATGCCCCATATTCGCAAAAATGGTGCACCATTTTTCCTATTGTGCGTGCTCGCCAGATCACAGCCGAGTGTCCGGCCTCGTCGTTGATATAACGTCCAGCCGCCCCACGCCACTACACAACGGTCCCCTGCTTCCCGTTTCTGGCGGATCACTTCGCTGCACGTCACCAGCTGTCAGACCTCACGTCCCCACTCTCCCGTCTGATGTGCTGCTGGGATACTGCCGTCTCCCAGATCACTCGGCCCCTCACCGCCCGAGATCTTGGGTATATAAGCCCGCCTTCCTCCTGGGTCAGACCTCTTTTCTTTTCTCTTCTTCTCATGGTAGCCAAACGATCCAGCGGCTCTCGGGGATCAAGAAGCCCGAGGGCTGGAAATCACCCTGTCTTATGGCAGTGGTGAGGACCACAAAGCCGCCTTCGTGGTCGGCCTGGAGTAATTTTTTGATTTCGCCCTATGGGCAACCACCTTTTTTTCATTGGGTTCTCGGCCTTGTGCTGGGACTTGAAGAAGAAAACTTGCTTGACTGCGACTGTGATGTTCTTGTTGTTGTTGTTTAACTTTGTAGGCTGCTCTTGATGATATGCTGTGATATATGCGTAGAGGGAAGCATTCCGTGCGTAGGGTGAATATACGATAATATGGAGGAGATAGGTGCGGTCGTGGGAAGAGTATGAGGTATCGCAAGATGTTGTTTTGGCGGTTGGGCTCGACGTCTCGCGCAGTTGCTTGAGGGACGCCGATACGCCTTTCCAGATGATCATGTCACTCGTGAATATCATAGTATTGATTACAGACTGCTTTGTCACATTGTCAAGTCATTTTCATCGCTTTTTCTCGTGGGTGTATTCGTGGTTTCCCTGGTGAGTCGCTCACATCTCGTCTCGCCAGTGAACATCATAGCAAAACCACAGACTGGGCAGACTCAGGACGGAATGAGATGTTTTTCTTGAAATCAGGATGATATTACGAATCTGTCACGCTATTCAAGGACCTCTTCATCTTGTGTGTTGCGCTTGATGGCTCGCTCGCATCGTGGTCCGCCTGTGGCATCGTAGCAAAACCACTGCAGGGATGGCGCAGGATGAGATACAAGGTATTTTCTACGTAGACGATGATCTTATGGGTATTGCACACTATATGAGGACTACATGATCTTGTTTCATCTTCTGTTGTGCTTGGGGATCGTGTTGGGGCAATCACTCGGATGCGAGATCGTTGCAGCTCGACAGTCACAACGGCGCCAAACCACTACACAGCGGATACAAGTTTAGATACGAAGAATACATCATATTGAGGACTATATCATATGTATTGCATGCCATTTGCGACCAAAATCGTCTTGCTTCATCCTGTTCCGGGCCTGGGAATCGTATCGAGGGATGCACTCGAGTGCAGGATCGTCGTAGCTCGTTCGTGATATCGAAAAACATAATATATTCGAAGTCGAATCGTCTCTGCATGTCGTAAATACCCTCTGTACACTTTCTTCGCACTTCTGGGGCATCTGTACCGGAGGTTCTGTACCGCTGTCTCTCGCACTGGCCCTGCAGAGGGTGCCCGCCTTCGCGCTCCCGCTCCTCCCACTACCTTAAAGCAACACTCCCACTTCTTCCCCTCCCGCTCTTTTCTATTTCCCACACAACCACCGCACAACAATTTCGCGTTGTTCATTTTCGTGTTCCGCCCGCACTTTTTCTACTGCTGCAAGCATTTGAACATTTGTTCTGGTATGTACTTTCTATGTTCTTCTTCTTCTTCTTCCCCTGAACACACTGAACAGTAAAAACTGACCTCGTCGCTGCTGCTCAGCTCTTCCAAGCTCTTCCCTTCTGCATTCTGCACTTCAAGCACTGCTTCTTTTCCTACCGCAAGACGCTCTTCAAGTCTCCGTTCATTCCAAGAACAGCCCAAGATGGTTCTGGTCTTTGACATTCCCCTTCCCGGCGGCGCCTGTATCCGCTTAACCATCCAGGATTGGGTTGTCGTCCTCATCTTCTGCCTGATCTTCCGGACCTGGGGATGGCCCGCGGTCGTCCGTCGCTGGCCCCTTGCCTTTGCATGGCCCTGGCGCGAGGACGATGATGTCTTCTAAGCACCACTCACCAATATACCCACGTCGGTATCTCGAGTACGATGTCTACGAGCCATTTTTGAAACGTTTACGGTAATTCCCCTCGAAGCTTGGAGTGTGTCGTCTTAAGCGATCGTCATTTACTAACCGTCTCCAGGATCTGAATCACAGGACATGTCACCTGTAACCAAAACAGAAAAAAAAGGATGTTGTTATATCATGGCCATCATCGGCGGCGGATTTATGGAACAGGGCTGGTGGATTATTAGGCTCTAGCAATGAATCGAATCTCGTTGTAAAATCTTTTTATGTGCTGTGATCGTGTTTCTTCCATGCCGCTTTTGCCCAGGTCTATCCATCTGCCACTCAGTAATATTTTCCCCTTCCCGCTCTTCCAACTCTTCTAGTTGACAGCCGCCGATGTTTATTTTGCTCTAGATTCTGCCAGTTCCTCCAAAAACTCCGAAGCTCGTTCCGCGCCCCCAAGTTCGTTGAGTTCATCTCCTAGATGCCCCGTCCTTTCCACGAAACCTGGATCGTCCAGTATCATCCTCGCCGCACTTCGAACCTGTTCCGTTGAAGGATTATCCGTCTTCAAATCGATGCCCGCTCTTGCCCAACTGACCCGCGCTGCTGTGTCCTTCTTATCTTCTGTTTGCCCAGCGCAGATCAATGGTACTTTATGCGACAGCGCCTGCGTTATGCTTCCGTAACCGCCGTTGGTGATGAGGAGGCAGAGCTGTGGGAGGAAGAGATGGTACGGTATCCATCTTATGAAGCGCACGTTTGGCGGCTCACCTATTCTCGATGTGATCTCTTCTACATGGGGTGATGCCACTACAAGAAGCAGATCTGGATCATCGGATAGCGCTTCAATGGCAGGGATGATCAAGGATGTTGGATCCATAGCTAGTGTGCCTTGAGTAATACCAACAACACGAGGATGGGCAACGATCTCATCCCACTCAGGGGGGAGTTGTGCAAGAGTGGCCGGTACCTGCGTAACCACCGGCCCAACGAACTTGGTGTGCTTCTTTTGTTCAAGCGGCTTCGGCAGTAGCTTGAACTCTAGCGATGGCGACGATGCCTGAATGTGAAGATAGGGGCTGTAAGTGAAAGACTCGATCGGCTCCCCGTACGGCAAGTTCTTCAAGCCCAATTCCCTCCTCTGGGCATTTACGATAGGCCTCAAGAGCAACGGCAGAAGAATCCACTGGCTAACAAGATGAAGAATATGATTCCAGATCAATCCAATCCACGAAGTAGCCGGACCCTCCCCCGAAACAGCCTGCGGTGCTCCCCAACTCGACATGTACATCGGAATCACCCCCAGCGTCGCATAAACCGGGACTTCACCAAGTTCACACAAAGCCCTCGCCCCATAGGGCATCACATCAACGAGCAGAACATCTGCTTTAAAGTCCCTCAACACCCGGCGGTAATCTGTCACCTGCGCCAGAAGCCTGATCTGAAGCCGCGAGTACTCCTTGTCGAGAATACCAGTTTCATTAGCGGCGATAAGGGGCTCGTCGATGATGGCTGTGGCGCTTGTTGGGACGAATTTTGCGCCTACGGCGAGGACGCGGGCTTCGTTTGAGGCGCTGGTGAGCCATGTTACTTGGTGGCCGCGGCGGATGAGAGATTGGGCTACGGCCTGCATTGGGTAGGCATGGCCGGCTGGGAAGTGAGAGTGGAGGAGGATCTTCATGGTGCGTTTGTGAAGGTGACGATGTGGTGAGGGTGAGGGTGAGGGTGAGGTGAGGTGTTCTTTATATGAGGTTGCATGGATGATCGAAGTGGGCTGCATATAAAATCTGCACACTACTGTGTACAAGCAGATTGGGGGCTTGGCGGCGGTAGGAGAAGATGAGGGCAATGGTAGAAACTTGATGTTGCACTTATATTGGCTTTAGTCGTGTTATCCATGCATCATAGCTAAGCTGAGAGCGAGATGTTGTGGCCATGATCAAGCTCATGTCTCATCGGCTGGTGTCGATCATCGTGTCCGAGTTCTAACGTCCACCGCTCCCATGTGAGGGGTCAATTCATAAATTGCAGTGATGAGTTAGTTCCTTTCACCCGATTCCACTATTTCGACAGGTTCTCCTTAAATTCAGTGTTGCTTTACATGAATAATTACAAGGCTCAGCTCAACTTTTGCAATTTTACCGCTCCGGCGATCGTGTGCAATGTTGCTCAGACACAGATGCCATGTTCGAGGTTGCGAGTGGAGAGGGCTACCCTGTACCATTTGCGAATTATCGTATTAAATCAGATACAGCCCTCGGAGGACATTCTGTAAAGTAGACTGTAAATCCCTGCCTTTTTTTTGTTCTGAAAAAGCTGAATGGGCATTGTTTTATTCATTGAAGTACGAAAAGTCACTCTTGCTCAGATTCGTAGATCAAAGACCCGAGAGTTTGCACTTGCACATTCGCTGAGATTCATTTTTATGATCACCATCACAGACCAACTCCCACATCAATTGGACTCAGCAACGAAAGTCACCAAATTCTCTCACATTACGTCCCAGTTGAGCCAGACTTTTTCAATTTACTCGTTTCCCTTTTGTTTGTCATCGAAGTACAAGTCACGTTCTCCACTGCCCTTCGACCGACACTAACATTTAGCTAGAGATCAACGAGAACACTTCGGGAAGAACATCAAACGTGATGCCGATGTCCCCTGAGACGCCAACGGCCAGATGTTAGCAGCCTGCGCTTGCGTAGCAGGCACAGACGCGGCCAAGCAGATGATAATCTCCATATTGGGTGGGTTGAAGACTTCAAATCGATCGCCGTCGAGGGACATGCCATACAAGACTCAATACTGATTTGCCTCCCGTCGAAATCAGCAGCCCTTTTGATACCCTCATCACCATGTAAAAAAACAAGTTACGACGGCAGTACCGTTAAGCCAATCCCCAACACGGTTACTATCTTTGCAACTCAATTCTGAGCCATACATCCTCGCGACAAACGACCCGTCCCGCTTGAGATATACTGCACGGGATTCTCGACCAGTGCCCTGCAGCCAGAAGAGCGCCACCTTCGCCAGCCCGCAAGAGCTTCCCACGATTCCCGTCCGTGAGCCCATCCAGTGCCAGTATCTGAATATCTCCTACAGGATACAAGTATCTACTGCCTGTTGTTAACCCTTCCACTCCAACGGGAGCACAAAGACTGAGTACTGAGGAGTGCAATGTCCAACATCCTACTGCAAAGTCAGACATGGCTCAGCAAGAACCAGTTCGTGGTGAGCTTCGTTTTACTGAGCATTTGGCACACGGCCAACACTTGCAGCGCCACCCCCTGACCGCAAGTGCGTTCCTTAAGTGGTGGATTAGTGACGAACGTCCTTCGGCCAGAAGGCAGCTGGCCTGTTCAGTGTACGTCAGTCTTCTTATACATGGTCCAAGAGCTCCCGAGTCCAATTTAGCCCAAAATTAAACCCTGAAAAAGCGTTTATTCAACCTAATATCAAGGGCGAAGGCTCAGTTCAAGCTCGAAATGAACTTGAATGTCATAAGACTATCCGAGAGCGGATTTATCCTGATGTTGGTCCATAGACCTTTGGGGAGCTTCCCCAGTCTTAAGCTAGCATTTACACGACTGGGATGAATACCGAGCCCATCGATTTGGTTGGCAACTCAGTACAGACGGCACGGGACTGTTCCCACAGATGTTATGAATACAAATGGGACCGAATTGACACCAACGCTATGGCGGAAAGAGAATGAAACAACCTCTTGTGAGTACCTGAAGGTCATATGTTACAATAGTCACTAATGATAGTCCTATGCAGGATGGCTCGTGAATGTTAGCTACAAAGTATCGTCAGCAAGAACCAGTCGTCATACCCCAACCCCCAACCCCCTTTTGCACCTTTCTCAGCTTGGAACGAAGGTGTTCCAAGCTCTTCCACCACTAGCTCATATCGAATCAAGATCACGAGTCTACCACCGTAGATTCCGACTAGGAACAACACCACTGGTTTTGACGGAGCTCCTTCACGATCTACAGGTCCGGCTCGAGGATTGGGTCTTGTAATTCGGGATGAGCCATGGATGACATGAGCAAACTCAGAAAAGCTGGTACACTTTGTCGGCAGGCATTTCGTAGCAAGGCTAACAAGATCTGACGCCGTTGGAGGTACCTCGATCGTCAGGTCGTGCCGCGCAACTGCCACTGGACCCAAAGACCGTTATTTCGACAATCAGACTTTGCAAGTAGACCTTCTCTAAACGCCTGTCGAAGCTTTAGGGACTCCCCTCTACCCACACGAGGTCACTTTGTTCCAGTAAGCTGAACTTGATCAGCCGTATACGGGATGAGGCTAAGCTTCATATGTCCAATATCAACGGAGCACTTCAAAGAGGGACCAAGTGTCACTCTCGGCTAAGCTGCCCGCCGGGCGTATCTTTACCGTGTTGTTCTACAATGCTCGGATATGGTTGGTTGGTATTTAGCTACAAAATAACGAAAACGCTCTACAATGCAAATTATACACTTGTGATGCCGAGTCCTTGAAGGTGTCAACGTCTCGGCACGCAACTTCAATATTCAAATCCAAGGAAGGCCCTAGGTCATTACCCTCGTCAATATCGTTCCTACTAGCCACAGCTTAAACTTACATTTAACAAGAGGGCCTCGCTGAAATGTATTGATCTTCCTACTTCCGTAAGTTCAGCTCCTTTATCACAATACTATGCACGCAGTTGATGCTGGCAGAGAGATAGCTATGGAATCAAAGCTACTGCCACGACCAATCGGTAACCCCTTTCTGACCAGTGCAACAGAGCAAAGATTGCTACAGCCACTTAGGCCTGCCATGTAAAGACATCGGCTTGCTACTAGTTTCATTGTCACCGCAGCTCATGTTGAGCTTTGCGGTAACAATCGCACGCAGACCACAGGCTTTCGATTATCAACACTCAGCCCCCAGAGGAAAACATTAGACCTTGATAGAAAATATCAAGCTCAGTAAAAGGTACACTAAACTTATCCTAAACTCAGCCTAAATCTGACCTAAACCTGACCTAAAGTTATCCTAAGTCTTTTTATCACTTAGGATCGAAGTCCCGAGTTTTCATCCTCCCCTACCTAGTCAGCATAATCAACGGCTACTCACCCTTCGGCTGTCTTTGATCAGAAAACCCCTTTTTGGGCATTAGAAAACTTAGACTCCGATGCATGGCTCGTGTCTTAGGCGAGTAGCTTGGCCCAATTCTGTTCCATTGATGAGCTCCTTTGAAACTCGGCATCAATGAACTTCTACTTACCCCAACTTACTTGACTTAGTTACCTTATATCCTGATACGAAACCCTGAGTGGCCACTGAGTTAACTATATCTTAATAGGACCGTTGGCCCACCCTCGATCCGAACGTCGAACAAGCATCCACGAGTCTGACTCAACCTCTCCCTTCCCAAAACCGACGAAGTTCGGCAGTCAAAACAAGTCTACGAGCGACAGGATTTGCGCCCATGATGCTCAGTAGAAATAGATCAGGGAGGCCCGCCTCCGCGATGCGAATCTTTTTCACGGCAGAATAGTCTCACGAGGAACTGGACCAAAGCATTATCTTCTAAGAGGCTGCGATATTGTCAAGTGAGCTTGTTCCTCTTCAAGGCCTGGCAAGATTGGCGGCGTTTTACCTTTCACTCTATCTTGGCAAAGAGTGAACAGAAAGACTTGGCCCCCGTCTTCGCAGCCGCCTAAGCCTACAGCAGTCACGTAGTGGCCTGGGGAGGGTCCAACAAGGACAGCGTAGGACATATATTGAGCGGTCCGGAGTTTGGTGGTCTTGGCTGGTGTGAGGCGGGCTTCAACAGCCAGGCTGGACGGGCGAAGGCTGGGAGAATCTCAAGCTTGGCGTGGTCTTTCTCGGCTCGCTCATCGACGAGCCTGCGCTACCACTCTCGGCATGAGCATCGTCCAAGGGGATTTAATTCAAGCGGCGACGAGTCGGTTATACTTCGAGGCCCCCTTTTCATTACCAATGCAGACGGCAATTGCTCATTATCTCATGCCCGACTCCAACAGAGCATACCTCTCTTATAGCCGTCATATCATTTACATCAAGTCATTGCTCCTTGCGGTAAGTTTGAGCTGTATTCATCTTACGCCTTGTCAGCAACTGATCAAGGCATGTGCCGTCTAGGGGCATTCTATGTTTAATTCTTCTTCTGGCCATCAACATCCTCCTCAGCCTCATCCTTCTCATTACCATCCTCCTGGAACCTAGTCTCCTGGGCTGCAACACTGTTAGCAAACGAACGTCTCGAAGCCATTCCAACTTACCACTCCACAACTCGGCGTAAACGCCATCTCGATCGATCAGTTCCCGATGAGTGCCCATCTCCGCGACTTGTCCCTCCTTGAGGACGATGATGAGATCCGAATCAAAGATCGTACGCAGACGATGGGCTACGAAAACACTTGTTCGACCCTTTTCTCTAAGGATACTGTTGATGTTCATCATGAGAGCCTGCTCGGTGTGGGTATCCAGGGCACTTGTTGCCTCATCGAAGAAGAGCAGAGGAGGATCCTTGAGGAGGAGTCGACTAACAGCAAGGCGCTGCTTCTCTCCGCCAGAGATCATGAGACCGCGCTCACCAACCTTGGTATCGTATCCTTCGGGGAATGACTGGATGGTGTTGTGGACATGAGCGCGCTTGGCGACGGCAACAACCTCATCGTGTGTAGCGTTGATGGAGCCATAGCGGATGTTGTGCTCAACGGTATCATTGAACAAAGGGGTGTCCTGAGGGACAACACCAATTGAGCGGCGAAGAGACTCGAGGTTCACATCTCGAACATCCTGGTCATCAATCAAGATTCGACCGCCCTGAACATCATAAGATCGGAACAAAAGACGTAGAAGAGTGGACTTTCCGCAACCGCTGGGGCCGACAACCGCGACCTTCTTTCCGGCGGGGATAGTCAACGACAAGTTTCGCAGAATTGGGCGGTTAGGATGGTAAGCGAAGTCGACATTCTCGAACTTGATCTCACCACCCCTGGAAAGAACCAGAGGCTTCGCATCAGGCTTCTCCTTGATGTTGGCATTGACCTTCTGAAGGTTGAAGAGTGTCTCCATATCCAGCAGAGACTGTCGAAGCTCACGGTAGACGGATCCAAGGAAGTTGAGAGGCACGGAAAGCTGGAAGACAAGTTGGTTCACCATGACCAAGTCACCAACGGTCAAAGAACCCTCAGCCACGCCATTGGCGGCAAGGTACATCATACCTGTAAGTGCCGACGAGAAGATGATGTTCTGTCCACTGTTCAGGAAAGCCAGAGATGTCGCAACCTTGATGGAGTTCTTCTCATACTGCTGAAGAGCCTTGTCATACCGCGCAACCTCAAACTTTTCGTTGTTGAAGTACTTGACAGCCTCATAGTTGATGAGTGAGTCTACTGCGACAGTGGAAGCCTTGTTGTCAGCGGCATTGGCCTGTCTTCGGAATTTCGTACGCCAAGCTGTCGTCCAGATGGTGAAGGCCGTGTAGCTGACCATTGTCAAAACAGTGAGAGCAGCAAACTTTGCGCCATAGTTGTAAGTGAGAATTCCACACACCATGCTGATCTCAAGCGCGGTCGGCATGATATGAAAGACCATACTGGACAGAATGAAGCTAATTCCCTTTGTACCGCGATCTAGAGCCCTTGTTAAACCACCAGTCTGTTTAGACAGATGGAACGTCAAGTCGAGACGCAACAGATGATCGAAGACGTTACACGCCACCCGTCGGATAGCGTTCTGAGCAACAGACGCAAAGACAGCGTTTCGCAATTCCTGGAATACCGTTGCACCTATACGAGATGCGCCGTATGCAAGGATCATAGCTCCAGCAACTGTTGTCGCAGTACCTCCCACAGCAGCAATATCGATATTCATTGAGTCCACAATGCTTTTGAAGTAGAATGGCACTTGCACATTGAGAACCTTTGCGCCAATCAACAAAGACACAGCAAGGCCGACTCGCAGCTTTGTACCCCAGTCATCCTTGGGCCACAGATACCGAGTCATCTCCTTCATGATGGCCCAATCGGCCTTGCGCTGCTCAGTCGCAGATTTATCGACCGTCGCAAGAGGGTCATTTTGTTTCGTCGGTTGTTTCTGCGCTGGAAACACGGCCGTGGGTTTCGTCGTCTTGGTTTTGGAATCTGTGGGTGCTCGTTCGCGACGCGGGGCACATGTCCAGAATGTCTGCGTCAGACCTGGCCGCTGAGACACTGAGGACAGTCGGTAAAGTGCCAGACTCCTCTGAGGACATGTCCTCGGCGACCGCAGGAGTAATTGAGGTATCATAGTGACTAGTCGGCTCAGATCGAGCTCATCATGGGATGTGTCTGGTGGTTTATGGCGGGGGTGGCGGGATGCGATAGCGCGTAGATAGAGGCACGAGACAACAAGGTACCGGAGCTGCCAGGGACCTTGGCTGCGATCCGGTAGCTACTTCACCTTGGCCAAAAAGGTGTTGGTTCTATTTAATAAAAGGGGGAGAGGCTTTTTCGTTTTAAGCACTTGACGGAGCTCACATAAGAATAAGTTGCCAGATTCAGACGGATGATGCAACCGGTTGGGGCCTGAGGCAGCCGATCATCGGAGCCCCAACCCAATGATGTCTAGGAATGGGAATAGGTTTGTAAGACAGAAAATTACATGCAATTGTTTGTTAGACGTCTTGTGAATACTCAATTGAATTCAGTAGTCACTTTTCGAGTCGAATTGATTTATTTCTCGGTGTAAACGGTTAGTACAAGCGGTCAACGTTGGCTTATACTTGAGCTTCCGAAATCTAGCGATTGATGAGATCGCGCAATATCCAGGACAAACGTCGCCAACAACCCCCGACTTGAACTGCTCCCTCTGAGTACTTGATGTCTATAAAGAAAAGTCTTGATGAATGTTTCTTTGGGGGAAAGTCTGGATAGATGCGCTTCCTGTTATAAACTCTGTCTCGCTACTAAACTTCTTTAGAAGTCTAAACCTCTTATCCCATAACTTCACCATGACAGAGGGTTTTTCTTCTCGTCAAGTCGCAAGCTCATGTCTCTTATAGGGTAATAAAAGGCTGTCTTCTCCCACCAGACCTTGCGAATAACTCAATTACATCTTTTAACCAAGAATCAAGGTGCTGAAAGACTCGACAGTACAGTCAATCCCTAGTCATGTCTACATTAGAGGAAGTTGAGTATCATGATTCTCGAGTTACAGATATCATCAACACCAAACAGCAAAAGATATAAATCTCATCGACAAAAGGAAAGGTCTCGGAGGGAGTCGAACCCTCGCTGGCGGAATCAGAATCCGCAGTCATATAACCGTTAGACCACGAAACCCAGATCAATCGTTGGAGAACAATTCTCAGTACAGCGTATTATGAAGCTAGATTCTAGAGCCGCGACACATCGTTACCCACTTGGTTGACCGCAGTCATGACAGACTGGCACCTGGAATGGCCTCACAATCATGTGAATTGACTGCTGAGCGATACTCTATGCTTTTCGTCTCACCCTTCTCTTCTGTGTCGGCCTACGTACATGCCCCGGATGATATTCAATAGCTTACTGCTTACTATGTGTGATGCAACAGTATAGGCTCAATCATCAGCACTGAGTTAATGACAGAAGCGTCCAGACGAAAGCAAAGGGGTTCTTAATAATTGAACTTGAGTAAAGGACTCTATAGGATTACTTTGAGTTTGCAATTTCCATACAATTGAAAGTCATGAGACTCCTTCTCAATGATATTGAGGGAGCTGTTATGCACCAACCACTGTAACACTCCAAAACTACAGTGCACAGCCCCTACAACTCACGGCTGAGCAATGCCAGTCAGCACGGGCGGGTCTGATCCATACATGAGCTCTCAAGTTTGCATCTTCAGCAGCGAAACCACGTATCGCCTGAGCTTCACCAAATTGTCTATCTCTCCATCACAAATGCTGAACCACTTCAGTATCTTCTGAACTCATCTCAACATGGACAGTCTCGAGGCTCTTCGGGAGCGCCTCAATGAGACTCTCATCCCCCACGCCCAGCGATACCCCATACAAGCTATCCTCGTCACAACCATAATCCTCTTCATCACAACAAGACTCTTTACAGGCAGTTCTTCTTCTTCGAGAAAGGATGGGTCGAAAACACCTCCTCTTGCACCCTTCTGGGTTCCTTTGTTCGGCCATGCTCCACGTATTTTTCTCAGCCCTTCTTCAGCTTTGACGCGCTTCAGAGATCGATATGCTGAGGGTGTCTTTTCACTCCGCTTATTTCAGAGCATTCACTCTTTTGTGTTCCGACCTTCACTTGTGGCTCGTCTTCTTGAGCAGCCGGAGTCTATCGCTGATAAGGAGTATGTTGCCAGACGCATCATGATAACCAATTTCGGCCTCTCGACAAAGGATCTAGCTGCTTATGATAAAGCTGCTCCTGAAGTCTATCAAATCACCAAGGAGTATCTGAGCGGTTCTCATCTCGATGCCCTCGCCAAGGCTAACCTTCGGGATCTTGATGACAATGCTGCCGACGCAATCTCCTTCAACAGCTATCCCACTGATCAGATGGACTGGGAACGTGTCGGCAATGCAGAACTTTTGGAGAACACTGGAGACGAAAAGATCATGGCTGTGGACTTCTTTGAACTGATGAAGACCTTCGTCGCCAGAACTGCCACCATCTCAGTTTTTGGCACAGACTTCGTCGAGGTCTATACCGATATCTGGCCTCATCTGTGGATTTTCAACGATGCTTTCCACTCACTCGCAATGGGCGTTCCCGTCTGGGCGCCCTTTCCAAGCTCCCAGCGCGCCAGATTTGCTCTTAAAAGGCTCCTCACTTTCATGCGCGAGTATCACACTGAGTTGGACAAGTTTCTGAGCGACGAGGAGCCTGCAACGAAATGGCAAGACTTTCACACCATTAGCCCTCTTGTACGCACCAGGACCGAAGTCTACCGAAAGCACGATCTGTCAGTCGATGTTCGCGCTGCATTTGATGTCGCTCTTCTTTGGGCGACTACTGTCAACTCTACATCGCTCATCTCATGGTCTCTGTTCGAATTGTACCAAGACCAAGTTCTTCTGTCCCAAATCCGCGAACAAATCACACCATTCGTCAAGATCGTTCAGCCCAAAAACGATTTCGGTGGCGCCGTCTGGATTCCTCCTCAGGTGCAGAAACTTGATCTGGAAGGTCTTGTTACTAAGTGTCCTCTGCTTCAGGGGGTATACCTCGAGACATTGAGGTTATACGGTGGAGGATGGTCAGCGAGATATCTGAAGGAGGATGTGGTCCTCAAAGACAAGGAAGACAGGTTTGTTCTGAAGAAGGGGACATTTGCACATATTGTGAATGACCTTCATCACTCTGATCCCAGAAGCTTCACAGATGCCAAGGTCTGGCAAGTTGGGCGATTTCTTGAAGACGCAGTGGATAAGGATAGCATCAAGACACAGAATGATGGCTCATACACGGTCCGAGCATCAGGTATGTTTATCATCTTGCATGGCAATCAAGTACTGACCCCCATTTCCAGATGGAGCGTTGACGATGTGTGACGACTCGGAGTTTACGTTGAGAAAGGTTGCCATGTACATCTCGGTGTTTATCAGCCTTTACGAACTCGAGCCCGCCGGAAGTGAAAGATGGCCGTCGCCGCCAGTAGTCAAGGGAGTTGCTTCAGCGCAACCGTGGAGTTCTGTAAGATTATGGGTGAGGCGAAGGCCGCCACAACCTCAATGAGTTGCATGCTTGCCTCCCTGAGCTGCACCAATATGTCCGTGGTTCAAGGTTTTGGGATACACTGGGATATACCAAGTAATACATTGTTTGGCATACACCAAAGTTTTGTCAGGTTCCTGCTAGCTACTTTACGTGAAGAGTTGCCATGGCGGAGCGTGGACAATCAAGACTATCAGCACATATTTGTCGCCCTACTATCGGCCAAGTCGTCCCATGTTGTCGAAACTTCTCACAACAACCAACTACCAATCTAACCCAAGAATCGAGTTAACAGTCGTTGATAACTCCACAGAGTCTCATCAGCCATCGACGCCATTACAGCCTGTTTCAAGATCCCAGCTCATATGTGAGCCCTAGTGGGGCGTAGTGTCTTCCAACGCAAAAATTACCCACAACACCAAAAAGATGATCTCGAGGAGCGTATCTCCCCCGGGAAGGCTCGAACTTCCGATCTCCCGATTGTCTGCAAGTAACAGTCGGACGCTTTAGCCAACTAAGCCACAGGGGATGGGGTAATTTGATGATGGCCGCCTCGGAATTGAGTGCTATCTTGGCGACGATTCCGGTTTCACGATGCTTGAGACGGAAGATGTTAGAGATCGAGAGTTTGAGTCTTTGCGGTGAATAGCTGGATACGAGTTGGGTTGGTTCACGTTGAGTCTGTGGAGAAACAGTGGTGAAACGAACAGAGGCAGATGTAACATCATTCAGTCCAGTTCTGGTGATGTTAGCTCAGAGGGACTCTACAATCCGTGGAGTAGACAACGCCAGACAACAGAAGAAGAAAAAAATGTGATACTTCGTACGCCCAAAGATGCAAAGATATAAGTCAAAGGTCTTCAGCATGTGTTATCATAACAGTTGTCTCAGATCTGAATGAGAACAGGTCCGTTCACAAGACGCTTGCCTTCCGCCACTCTAAGCGATCAATTACAAAGTCGATTGACCTCTGACATCAAATCAAAGGCAACTCAGCCTCAGTAGACTCAAAAAGACATCAATCGACTAAACACTCTCGATAACAAAAGTTGATGGGACCAGCAAAAGAGAACTCCCCCGGGAAGGCTCGAACTTCCGATCTCCCGATTGTCTATTTAATAACAGTCGGACGCTTTAGCCAACTAAGCCACAGGGGACAGGCTGTGCTGTTGTTGAATGATGAGGCTGTAACGGTACCTCTCAATCCTTGCCTAGCTCTTCCACGAGTGTGTGGGTCGGATTTCCAGTCTACAGTTTTAATCGTAAGAAGAGTATATGTGGCTCAGTGTAAGGTTGTTCTTATTGCCGATTTCATATATGTGGAATGGATTGCCAGTGTGAGATTGTACGTGGCTGTGGGTAAGTTTGTTAGCTTGACAACCCTCACATCAATTCATCCCGTATATTTAGCTCACGATGCAACAAGAACTCATACAACCATATGGTCTATGAATCAAGATGACGTTTATCTATTTTCTTAAAGTGGCTGGCTCCAATGCCAGCTGATTCAATGCCAAAGACATTGACCTAGTCTCTACGTATTTACACCAGGTTGGAAAATTATTACCCTGTATCACGGCCCCCAACTTCTGAGGGCAAACCTATATCACCATATCGGCCATCACCGAAACCAACACCGTCAATGGCTATGAAGACTGAGCCTTGCTATCGATTGTCAATTTGAAACTTCTACTGCTGACATGACTCTTCCTCAAAACTAGCAACCATCCTTCACAGTCTAGAAGTGGCTATGCAAATAGAAAGGGGTAATCTCAAAGAATCACAGTGTTCTAGAAAATCAATTGTGGATCTCTTCATCTCTGCATATTGTTTAACTGGAGAAACTTGATGACATTTTCGTCATGCGGCGATCCTACGGCCGGGGTTCGGGGTACGTGATCAGCCAGGCATCAAAAGACGGGGCCGAGATCTTCGGCGCCGGACCCGGTAAAGGAACAAACTTAGCAATTACATTCCCGGGCAGTGTCGAGGCTGAGCATGTGCTTAACAGTTGTTGGACCAACAGCTCTCTATGTGTATCAGGTTATGAGATGGGGACAGAGATTAGCGGTCTGCCTCGTGGAGTTGAGCTTCTTCTGAGGCTCAGTTGCTTTGGGCCAACAGCTAAAGGCCAGCAATTGAGGCCTGGGTCTTACCCAAGCGCCAGGTTGACGGTCCGTGACAAAAGGTAAAATTAGCTACGGTCCATGTCCTTGGTAATTTATTAGCATATCGCCAAAAGCTGTAGGAGCATCGTCAAAAGGGCTGGGGCTGAGGAGGAATACATCGACACATTATGGAAGTATCTAGACTATACAACCATCAGACTTGTCCGACTTACACGAGGGATATCTCAAGTGGCGAGTGATCAAGGCACTACTGGGCAACACCTGGAGATATTGGATGTCGACAACATGCGACCTAGCGCCGGGAATCATTCTAGAATGTTATCCCCATATCAGCTAAAGTTACGGCTTCTTGCTTCCGGCCATTTCCAGATACAGCAGATGCCATCCCGGCATCGCCAAGCCGAAGTGTGACCAACAATGACAAGTGGAGATGGACATTCACACTGACTTGAACAATTCCAAGAGGCAGTGCAACCGATCACACGTCCCCCATCCAATGACATTACACGTCCCAACAGCGCTCAAGTTATCCTCTTCTGGCCTTGCGCCCATGATATGATTGGCCAGGGTCGGCCAGTAGCTCTGCCGAGTCTCCGTGGTGAAAAAAAGTCCAGCGGTCATTGAAACCAACATCAATCGGGCGCAATGATAAGTGTTAGCCAAACTATCGTGGCCGTTTATCCTCAAAAGAGGCGGAGTGGATTCAGGGATCTGCACTATTTGCCTCTGTCCCTGCGGCTACTCTCTCATCTTTGATGAAGCTATCTCCGAGAATGGACTGCGGTTCAAATGTGTTGACGTGAGAAGACATCGCCCTGTGAGGCAGAAACAAAGATGTTACCGTGAGTGATGCTTGGCTAACGCACATCGCTACCGGGTTCACCAAAGCCGAGAGCTTACCAAAAGTCTTGGCCATATCATGGATTTGAGCAAACGCGGTCTTATTCCCACAGTTCAATTGAGAAAGTGCATATCGACAGTGACGAACCCTCCATAGTTAGAGTTCAGGTTAAACGCTCTCAAATGGCTTGTGATTGGCATTGCTTGATTCGATAATGCCTCATCCCATATCTCATCGTGTTAGTCGTATTCCCACGACGAAATCAAGAGCTCTTTCTCATGCAAGACCCTAGCGGCACCTCCAAGCCTTGCGCCCCGCAACTTCCTTCCCGTAAGATCGCGTAGGCGAATTATAAATCACCGCCAAGGTGGTTGCATGCCACGCGGGCTCCACAAATTGGAAAGTAGATCGCTCTTTCCCCGTGTCAATGTCACCTGTGCACCTCAGGGTTTCAGGCAACAGGGGTAGAGGGGTAAGAAAAGCTAGTCTAAGTGACAATAATATTAGATAAATTTATGCTAGATTTTGCGGATCTTAGACCAATTATTATTGGTACTGTACCTCCAGGTCAGAACTCTTTTTGCTCCCTGATGCCTGCGCCTGCATCTGCACTGCACGAAGCTTGGGTTGTGTCGGGTGCGACTTCCAATGAGGTCGACGTCACCTCATTGACTTGGCGTCAGGTCGTAGCTCTGAAGGAAGGATGTATGAGCCGAGCTTGAGGGTGGGTTGGACCTGCCCGACAACATTAAATAACACCCTCTCCCCACCTCCAAAGTGAAACATTTGCTTCTTGTCTCTGACATTCCATCACCTGACAAAACAACATCGATCGTCGAGTGTTTCACAACTTCGTCGATCAACCCTACACATTTTCCAAGCAAACCATTTCTCGAATCAACACAGCACAACACACTTCACACTTCACAATGTCGTCCACTGAGGGCATGATCAACGGTGGTGGAAGCTCTTCCGCAAACCCTACCAAGGCTCCTGTCATGGAGGGCAACGGAGGCTTTATGGCACAGCACAAGATGGCAGTTGAGCCCCCCAAGAAAGAAGATCTCCAGCGCAGTTATGCGACTGTTGTCGAGAACGACGCCAACCCCAAGGGCTGGTATGGCTCGATGAGTAAGTATCAGTGGTCACGAAATGCATGATATCAACTAACACCTTCAGTGAATGCCCTTGGAACCATAATCGGAACCATGGGTGCCGTACCCTGCTGCATCATTTGCCCCAATCCCTTCAAGGAGGTCAACCAGGGCAACGTCGGTCTCGTCACGAAGTTCGGAAAGTTCTACAAGGCCGTCGATCCTGGTCTGGTTAATATCAACCCTCTCAGCGAGCGACTTATTCAGATCGATGTCAAGATTCAGACCACAGAGGTGCCCGAGCAGATTTGCATGACCAAGGATAACGTTACTCTACGCTTGACCTCAGTTATCTACTACCACATTGTCTCCCCTCATAAGGCTGCTTTCGGTATTAATAACGTGAAGCAAGCTCTCATGGAGCGCACTCAAACCACTCTTCGTCACGTCGTCGGTGCTCGCGTTCTTCAGGATGTCATCGAGCGTCGCGAGGAGATTGCTCAGTCCATTGGAGAAATCATTGAAGACGTTGCCGCTGGATGGGGTGTTCAGGTCGAGAGCATGCTCATCAAGGACATTGTCTTCAGCCAAGAGCTGCAGGAGTCACTCTCCATGGCTGCTCAGAGCAAGCGTATCGGTGAAAGCAAGATCATTGCCGCCAAGGCTGAGGTAACATTCTATATCATTTTTCACTTGGTCACACATGACTAACACTCTCCTCCTAGGTCGAATCCGCCAAGCTTATGCGACAAGCTGCCGATATCCTGAGCTCGGCTCCTGCCATGCAGATCCGATACCTCGAGGCTATGCAAGCCATGGCCAAGTCTGCTAACAGCAAGGTCATCTTCTTGCCTGCGGCTAATCAGACCATGGGCAATGCTCTCAACGCCGCCATGGCCAACCAGACTGGCGAATCCAGCGCTCGTGCCCTGGACAACGAAAATGACTTTGGAGGTCAGAACCCAGGTTTCCAACAGGCCATGAACGCCCGCGTCGTGGAGAACATCTAAACAAGACGTTCTTCCCTCGTGCGTATTACACTGAGGCAATGGGCTAACGCTTGAGGGTTCCCGTTTTGGGTTCTAGCCTGGTCTACTTGATTCCGAAAGCATTGCCTCGACTGCTCTCTCTCGTCTTGATCAGAGCTACACCCCAGCTTTGCCCGTCTAACTCAACTGAATGACCTGTCACGTTTTTGCTTTCAACGCTGCACTTTGATACCCTTCTCAACAACAGCCGCCGTCGCTCATTGCGCTTGAACACTTTCAGTGTATGTATTCTACTTTCATCTTCTATCGAGGGAGCGGTGGTGGATAGGGGTGGTGTCTTAGGCTTTTCTTTTTGGTGATGGATACCCTTGGTTTGCTCAGATGAGCATTTAATGAGGATGGTTTCTGGATGATCTTCTAATGTCATGGAAAATACCCAATCGCTATGAATATACCGAATATACCCTTTTCCTTCTAATAACGATGTGTTTGTGAAGTGCTACATATGTCCGTGAAACTGATGAACTCTTGCTGCCTGTGATGATTTTGAAATGCCAATTCGTGCTTTTTCTTGCCTCCTCTGTGGGACCTGTATCCGAAGTGCCAAAGAGACTTGGGCAAGTTTAGGCAACTTCGGGATAACTTAGAAGGGCTTTAAGCC
This sequence comes from Fusarium sp. NRRL 52700, assembly GCA_013396095.1. NCBI lineage: Eukaryota > Fungi > Ascomycota > Sordariomycetes > Hypocreales > Nectriaceae > Fusarium > Fusarium sp. NRRL 52700. The sequence goes on from JAAQRM010000093.1 coordinate 518,064, forward strand.
ATATTTTTATTTTTATCCTAATTTTGGCACCTTGAAGGTCATACATTTTGTTGCTCCTTGATGCTCCAGAACGAGTCTCAAACGGAACCAAGACAACCTTATACATATTCGTGCAATTGTTACAAGACGTCACAGTGCCTGACATTCCCAGATCATCACTGTCAACTGGTTCATTTAGCAATCACAATGTCCAGGGCAGGCCAAACTTGAGGATTAACTTTTAAACTTGACAATTTTCTCTTCTATATCCCTCTGTTCACCCTCCCGTAATGACACATCAAAAGCATAGTAATTCCTCTCCAGAAGTCACCGCGCATCCACCCAGGGGACGGGGGAGGGGACAGAGGGTCAAGTTGAAAATACGAAAAAGGGATAAAACCAAATCACGCCAATATGCCCTCCACCCAAACGCCAGCCAGCCAGGAAACAAGGTGCGGGCAGAAGATGCCATGCCGAGAGTCTCTCAGGTATCATATATCTACACATCGGGAACCGTCCAGTAGTCTGTTGTTGGGTTGACTTGAAATATGATCTTTCGTTTTGGAGCGGGTTCTTCGTCAGTGTTCAGACGAGTACGAGTAAAGCAGGTAGGATGAGATTAGTTAACCTCAGGGTCCTACAATTGTGTCCGATTCAGCATCGTCACGACTTGCGCCGTGGACGTTTACTTGAGGGCCTCTAAGCCTCAGAGTGTCGCTTCTTCTTTTTCTGCTTCTTCTCTTTCTTGGGCTCCTCGGCTTCTGAGTCGTCGTGCTTGCGCTTCTTCTTGCCATCAGTTTCTTCGGCGGCGGGTTGCGACTTGGAAGGGGTGGCCTTCTCCTCGGCCTTTCGCAGCTTCTTGAGTTCCTTCTTGCTGATAACCTTGGGTGTGCCATCGGCGTTAAGCTCAACGTCACCTCGCTCGTACTTGCGCTTGAACTTCTTGACTGAGATACCGGCCTCCTCGGCAAGGCGCTCATATTCAGCCTCGGAGAGCTTCTTGGGCTTGCCAGGAGTGGCAGCCTCGTCGTCGCTGTCATCTTCAGCATCCTTCATCTCCTCGTCAACTTCCTCGATGAGCTTCTTGGCCTTCTTGAGCTTCTTGGCGGGGGTAGCTTCGGTGGCCTCCTCATCATCGGCAACACCATCCGCGTCACCGTTGTATCGGCGGGTTTCCTTGAGAGTGAACTGACCGGCACCGACAACCTCACCAGAGGGGGTGACGTTGGCGCCCTTGGGCAGAAGGGGCTTGCCCTCGAGCTTGCGGAGGTGGTTCTCAAGCTTGATGCGGTTGCTGAGACCGAGGATAGCGCGCTCCTCCTCATCTGCGTCGTCTTCGACATCACCCAGGGCATCGACACGAAGCCCTAGAGCAGCCTTGGCAGACAGCATACGAGCGATCTTACCCTTGTTTCGGCCTGTGGCCTGACCAATGAGTGAAGAGTGGTAGATGAGACCATACTTGGGTGTGTCATGCTTGGTCTTGAGGGCGCGGAAGAGGGCCTTCTCAGCACCGAGAATCTGGATGGTGGAACCAGGAGACTTGGCCAAGCTGATGAGAGAGCCAGCGTGGGCAATGAGACGGGCACCGACGAGATAGCCGACAAGAGCAGTCAGGTTGGGAGCGATAGCGCGCATGCGGCTCTCGAGGTAAGAGGACAGCTGTGTTCGGTAGTTTGAGTAGACAATAACCTGGTCAGCCAGGAGCTTAATGTTGTCAAGATCCTCATCGGTGATCTCGGTACCCATGCTAATCTCGGCAGCAGCCTTGATGGAGGTCTCAATCTCCTCGGGAAGGATCTCGGAGAGGTCGCTATCGGCAATGTTGGTGCGCATGCCAACAGCAAGAATGACGCGAGCGTAAGCCAAGTTGTCGTTAAGAATCTTGGCCATCTCAGGGAAGTGCCATCCGTACCACTCCTTGGTTCGCATAGCATAAACGTTGAGCTCCTTGTCAAGGTCGTCGAGAAGCTTGATAGCCTGAATGATCATGGAGTCGACCTTATCGGCAGAGAACTTGAGCTTGTGGCGCGACATGGAGTGAGAAAGACCAAGGGCCATGCGGTCAAAGTTCTCCTCAAGCAGACCAGGGATAAGGTTGGGCAGGTGACCTCGAATACCACGGAAGAGGTCCATAGTGTTGGAGCCAGAAACAGGAGAAATGTTGAGCGAGGGCATGTTAGAGATGGCAGTGCCCAGCTTCATATCGGCGACGGCGAGCGAAGCCTTCTTCTCGGACTTGAGGTCGTCGAGGAGTTGGGTGAGAAGCTCAGGGACCTTGCCCTCCTTGAGCGACGCAGCTTCTTCGAGAGCGGTAGCGGCGCTGTCGAACTTGACAAACTTCTTGAGCTTGAGCCTATCAAGAGGGAATATGTTAGCAAGGAACTTGATGGTATCTCGCCATTTGGCGATGGTCCACTCTGCCATTCAAGACATTTTTGGGTGCTCAATGGCACAAGTTTTCGCAAATAAAAAAGGATAAAAAAACTTACATCTCAACGACCTTCTCAGGTCGTCCAAGCTCAGCAGCGAGTTCCTCGTTCTTGAGCATCTTCTTGTCAGTAGCCTTGAACAGGCCATAGCTGCCAATTGTTAGCCCATGCCTCTCAGGCCTTCACTTGCTTCGCCGTCATGAATTGATGATAGTCGAGGTCAAGATCGAGAGTCGCGACTTACCCTGCCGGCGTCTCGGCAAGCACAAAGAGCGACATTGTGAATTAGTTTTGGTTCCTTCCTTCTGTTCTCGCTCTATTCGATTGGCGTCGTGGCTTCCTCGCGAGGCACAGTCCGGTTCGTTGAGCGCGGCTGCGAAAGGAAAGATCGAGGGTGGGCTGGCGATGGAAAAATTTCAGATGAAGCTTGGGAAGGCTCCACTCAATTTTTTTGGTCTTGGTCCTGGCGCGGAAAGTGTGATGTAGGTTCTTCGGCTGCCGGACCTACCTACTTCCGGTTTCTTCACTAGGTACGTACCCCCAGCCACTGACTCCTGGCCACTCACGTGTCGACGCTCGAGACAGGACGTCTGGGCAAGCTTGCGTCGGAGGCTGAGGCTTGTTAGGCGGCCAACTTACACAATCCTTAATTCATCGCCTCGGCCACGAAGACGCCCTGCAATCCTCAAGGCCTCAAATACGATAGATCAAGACCGAGCGAACTACCACGGACGAGAATCAAGATGGAGGGTCTTCTCTACAATGTCAACGGCGGGTGCGTATTAGCTTGAAGATGGAGCTTCATACGAGTGGTTCTGGAGACTAATCATAAAGAACAGCTACGTCGAAGGAATTGTCCGAGGCTACCGCAACGGTCTTCTCACAGGCGCTGCCTACAACAACTTGACTCAATGCGAGACGATTGATGGTACGCAACGATGACTTCATTACCAACTTCGCTGTACTAACGACCACAAGATCTCAAGCTTCAGCTTGGCCCTTCATATGGCGACTTTCTCGCTTCCCTACCGCCTAACCCCTCGACTTCAGCTCTCGCAGCCAAGACCACCGACAAGCTCATCTCAGAGTTCCGATATGTGCGCGCTCAAGCTGTCGGCTCCCTTGCTACCTTTATGGACTACGTCACCTACGGCTACATGATCGACAACGTCGCCCTTCTCATTACAGGAACCCTCCATGAGCGGGATACCCGTGAGCTTCTTGAGCGATGCCATCCTCTGGGGTGGTTCGAGACTATGCCAGTTCTTTGCGTTGCTACGAACATCGAGGAACTTTACAACAGTGTACTTATCGAGACCCCTCTTGCCCCATACTTCAAGGGCAGTCTTAGCCACCAGGATCTTGACGAGCTAAACATTGAGATTGTCCGAAACACACTCTACAAGAACTACCTTGAGGACTTTTACAACTTTGTCAACACTCACCCTGAAATGGCTGGTACACCCACTGCTGAGGTCATGTCTGAGATTCTCGAGTTCGAGGCTGACCGCCGAGCCATCAACATCACACTCAACTCTTTCGGCACAGATCTTTCCAAGCAAGACCGCAACAAGCTATACCCCACCTTTGGAAAACTATACCCTGAAGGTACTCTCATGCTCTCTCGAGCTGAGGACCCTGAGGGTGTTCGTCTGGCAGTTGATGGTGTTCATGACTACAAGTCTTTCTTTGACGCTATCTCAGTCGGTGGCGGCCCCTCGGGACCTGGAAACATGGGTGGTGGCGCTGGTGAGACCAAGACACTGGAGGATATGTTTTACCAGAAGGAGATGGAGATTTCCAAGAACGCTTTCACCAGGCAGTTCACTCACGCCATTGTCTATGCTTGGGTGAAGCTCCGAGAACAGGTTAGTAAATCCAGCATGGGTACCAGTCATCAGACTAACAAATCACAGGAAATCCGCAATATCACCTGGATTGCCGAATGCATAGCTCAGAACCAGAAAGAGCGCATCGGCAACTACATCAGCGTCTTTTAAATCGAGTATGAGTATTGGCACCATTTTCATTTTTAGCAGGATTTTGTGTAGTATAGCAGCAACTGAGCTCGTAATGGCACGGATTAGTTCCCACATTGGCGCAAAGGACAGATAGGTAGATGCAAAAGGCGGCATCGTCGCTCCATCTTTCAGGTGGCTTGTATTGTACATAGAGAGAAACAAGTTATTCTACAAAATCATCTCAGCTCCCGCCCTGTCTTTACAGTGAGATCTGGTCCTTCCATGTCGCAGGTGTAAGACCCAGCTTCTCGACCATGTGAGTCCATCGCTCACTTCCCCTCTCTTTACGGTCCATGTACTTCATAAGCTTTTGTCGACGGTGCAGCAATAATCTCAGGTTTCGTTTGTTGTGCTTATCCTTGTATCCTCTGTTGATCTGCAGAGCCTGGGAGAGGTTATTGATCTTGGTTGTCAAGATAGCAATCTGGACCTCGGAGCTGCCTGTGTCAGGACCGCTTCGGCCTGGCATTTCCACTTTGTTGGGATGGATGGACTTTGGCTTAGCCTTTAGAACCAGGTCTGTGTTGTGACGGCCAAATTCCTCAACGATTCGTCTCACGTTGGCGTGAAAGCGATCCCTTGCGCTGCTGTTGCTGAGCGATGTGATACGGCGCAGAGCCTCAATGGCCTTCTTGTGGCGCTGCTCGTGTTTCTTAATCTTATCCTCTTCACTCCCGGGTTCCACCTGTGATTCGACCACGCCGATCAAGGGCTTGGTAAGGGTATATGCGTGCTTGACAGCCGCATCGAGTTCAGAGTCGGTGAGAAAGTAGTTTCGTAGTTCCGGGGATGTCGGTAGCTCATGTGCTTCGGCGAGCGGATTTCCACTTCCATCCAAAGGAACACGGGATGTAGGCTCTTGACCAGCCGACTCAAGAGACTCTATAAAGGGAGTTGTCTTTCCTTTGACGGGATCACCCCACGCCTCATCCCTCTCACGGGCGAGCTCCTCACGCCGTTGCACATTGGCAGCCTTTCGTTGTTGAACCTGAGCCCATCGGTAGGGATCCTGTTTCGCCTTGCGCTTCTTCTCACGCTGGGACAAGTTGGCCGTTTGGACGATGGGGAGAAAGTTCGGAGTAGCGGGCTTTGCGGCGGGTCGGAGGCAGACTGAACAATTGATTAGCATTGTAGAAGCTAATGGCTATAATAGATACATACGGTTCAATGTGCCAAAGCGCGGCAGCGCCGGTATTCTAGGGGGCATGATTGAAGCATCAACCTACTGCTTTGATACACAGACTGATGTGATTGTCGTCCAAAGCCCGCCCCAAATTTTCCTTAGCCCACCCTGCCGATGCCGTACCAGAAGCCCGTTGAGCACCAAAATGGATTAGTCTTTTCATCACGTGGAGATACTGCACCTCGATTTCTTATCGGCCGGCTAGTCTATGTTTAGCCTAGCGCCATCAGGGCTTCCCACCACCCACATTCTGGGAGTCTCAAAATTCCGTCGCGAACTTCTCGATTTGCGATTCTTTGTACGCAACACCACAATCCTCTTCGCCGTCACCTTCCAAGCCATCTTTCCTTTTCGTCACCCAAGACAAGAGAAGATAATCTGTCAAGATGGCTCCCTCCAACCTGCCCGCCCTCTTCAACGCTACCAGCCAGGACATTGAGACCCTCCTGGCTGCTCAGTGCCACCTCGGCTCTAAGAACCTCCAGGTTCATATGGAGAACTACCTCTGGAAGACCCGTGCCGATGGTGTCAACGTCATCAACGTTGGCAAGACCTGGTATGTTACAATTGGAATTTTGGTGGGAGTTTTGGGCTTCAAGATTGTCTGTTTGGAGGGGGTGTTGAAAGCGCTTTTTCGAACATGGAAAAAATGAAGCTATTCAGAGGAGGGGCAGACAATCTCGAAACCGAAACACTAATGTTTTTTTTTTCGCGCACAATCACTAACAGCGCATCTCACAGGGAGAAGATCGTTCTGGCTGCCCGTATCATCGCTGCCGTCGACAACCCCGCCGATATCTGTGTCATCTCTGCCCGTCCCTACGGTCAGCGTGCCGTCCTCAAGTTCGCCGCCCACACTGGTGCCACCGCCATCGCTGGTCGCTTCACCCCCGGTTCCTTCACCAACTACATCACCCGATCTTTCAAGGAGCCCCGCCTGATCATTGTCACCGACCCCCGCACCGATGCCCAGGCCATCAAGGAGGCTTCCTACGTCAACATCCCCGTCATTGCCCTCGCCGACACTGACTCTCCCACCGAGTACGTTGACGTTGCCATCCCCACCAACAACAAGGGTCGCCACGCCATCGGCGCCGTCTGGTGGATGCTCGCCCGTGAGGTCCTCCGTCTCCGTGGTACCATCTACAACCGCGAGACCCCCTGGGACGTCATGGTCGATCTTTACTTCTGTATGTTTCCCTCTCAACCAACACCAGCAACATGTACTGACAACTCGCAGACCGTGACCCCGAGGCTGAGGCTGAGGAGAAGGTTGAGGAGGAGAAGCTCCCCGGCGCTGACGAGGAGGGTCCCGCTGCCATCGAGTCCGGCTTCCAGAACACTGCTGGTGACTGGGAGACCCCCGCCGCTGGCTTCGCTGGTGCCACCGGTGCCGCTGCCCCCGGCTGGGACGGTGCTGCTGGTGAGGAGTGGGGTGCTGCCCCCGCCAACACCGAGTGGGCTGCTTCTGCCGAGGCCCCCAAGGACTCTCAGTGGTAGGGTACTGAGGCCGAGGAGGGTGATGGCCAGGGACACCAAGAGCCTACCATTCACTGGTAAAACAAGAATTCAAAAAAGAGGATACCAAAGCAAATTCAAAACAAGGAATGAATTTGAACATTTTTGGAACGGTTTTACGACGAGAGAGAGAGAGAGAGCAGAAAAGCGTGTGGATGTGTGTTGTGGTTCAATCAAACTATTCGACAACGTTGACCTTTTCCTTTCCCCCCTTTCGATAACACAATTCTTCTTGCTGACTATCTTACGAATTAATATCCGTGGGAATTGAGGTTTTCAACTCGGCGGTGCTAATGAGGGAAAGATACTCTCCTCCTTGTCTTTGGGATGGAGAGGGAAAGCCCTGCGCTGCTGAGGGGATGGACTTAATCGTTATCCCGCCTTGTTTCTATGGAATTTGTATTGATGCGAGAAAAGTCAAAATATGAGTCGTCTGACCTGGGTTTACCCATGACATGTTTGAGTGCCGTAAATTTGCTTGTGAAGTCTTGTGTTGATCAATAAAACGTCTACTCCGTAGCCTGATGACGATCAGTGCTTATAACAGCGCTATCAAATAGTGAATCATCTTCACGTAGTTGACAGCATAAGACCTCAGGAAACACGGAACCAACTCATCGTAAACATGGTATCAATTGTCAATCCTCACTACATCTACTCATCCTAATCCCTATGATATATCAACAATCAACTCCCCTAATCCCCCACCTGTCGTTAACACTAATTAAAGTGAATCCAAAACTGGCCGTTCTATTGACTGAGAAACCAAAAAAAGGAATAAGACGCAACATGACACTTGCGCAGTGCGGGTATGATCAAAAAAACCAGGATGAGAGAAACCGCCATAGATGAATGTGTGAAATACACAAAAAAAAAAAAAAAAAACCTTGCTTTGTGCCCCAGATGCTGTTAATTGTGATGATGATTATGTTGTATGTCTCGGGAGAAAAGGGAAAACTCCTGGTGTGGTGGTATGTGAACGAGTTATGAGATGGGTATAATGTGAAGGCATGCTGGGTATGTTCTTCTTGTGGTGTTGAAACATAGGAAATGAAACGCCGTTTGGGGTCGGTGAGTCATAAATCGTTATTATCGTTCCCGTATGTGTATGGATTGTGAAAATGTGGTAGCTAAACCACATGGTTGTAGAGTTTATTCGAGCATTTCCGAGTGACGTCGAATATCCTCGTCGCTCAAAGCGCTCATCCAGAGACAGCGCTCAGTAATGCCTTCAATGGGCTGGAACTTGTATCGGGTGCTGGCCTCCAATAACCTAAGCAGTGTCTTGACAACAGAGGCTGCAATGCGACATCGTTCAAAGTTGATCAGGGGAGGCGTTGTAGGGGAACCAGCCATCTCAGATGGTCGCTGAGCATTGTATAGCAGATCGTGGGTATAAATACCGACAAAAGGAATACAGCCTTGGTCAGAGCCCACCTCCATCTCCGCACGTAGGTTGTAGAAGTTGCGCATGGGGGTGACTAGCTTCTCAAGATCTTGCAGTGTTTTCAAGTCTTGAGGAGCGACATATTGCCAGGTCTTGGTAAGTCTGGCGACTTCGTTGCTCGACAGGGCGATGGTGAGCTGAGCGAGGGTAGCAAAGTTGCGGTAACGGCGACAGTGAGTGGCGATATGAATGTACTTCGTGATGCATCGTACTCTCTCCTCCAAGCCTTGTGTCAAAACAATCTCAGAGATGGCCCATTTGACCATGATGTTAAAGCGAGCAATGACTACTTCAACACCATGGGCATCAGAGTTACGAAGAAAGTCAACCCACGAGCGAGAGTCGCTGTGAGCAGCATCCTTCCAGTTCATGTCAATGAGTTCCTTCCAATCAATCTCGTTCAGCGCGTCCTTTTCGATGAGCGTGAACTGTTGAGCGAGAATCTCCGAGTCGAAAGCCAGGATGAATGGCAAGTGAGCAGAATACTTGTTGCTCTCCAATGAGTCTACCTTAGCGACTTGACGAAGTGCATCGGTTGATGTTTGATCAGCTGTCTGAACGTACGCAGCCGTAGGTGTGGTCTCAGGAGTTGGAGGAAGAGGCTTCTGGCCCCAAACTTGATCCTCGTGTAACTCAGGGACTGTGAAGAAGTGAGGTGGAGACATCTCCAGCGCTTGTACCAAAGTCATTGGAGGAGACGGAGGCTTGCGGTTAGGGGGTGGAGCGGGTGAGCCAAGAGGATGAGCAGGGAGCTTCACTCGAGGCAGAATACCATCACCGTATTCAGAGTCCTCGTATTCGAGGGCATCTGCCGACATCTCGGATGAAAGATCGCTGTCATCGTCAAGGAAAGATTGGTCCTCCTCCACTGAGGGAGCCGTGTCTCCAGGCTTGATGCCTTCGATGCTTCGAGTCTTCTCAATGAAGTCGTAAGAAGCGTGCTGTGAGTCGCCTCCATCTTCAGTATACAAGACGGTCTTGTGTGGTCGAGGCGTTGTTTCTTCATCTGAGCCCTCGAGGATGGACATGTTGGTCCAAGGACGACCCTTCGCGGAATCCCGGTCGAGGATGGGCACAGAAGAGTAAGACTCGTGCGAAGAGCCAGTCAAGAATGATCTCGCTTCGGTTGTAGGTCTCTCGGGCGAAAGACTCTGCCCTTGCGGCTCAAGCAAAGGCTCTGGTTCACTATCCTCAGGGTCCAGCATGAACGTCTCCCTGACCATCAGCTCTTGTTCATGGTGATTCTTTTTGCGGTCCGCTTCTGGCTGCTCTGAAGCGACCATGACCTCACCAATTGTCTGAGGGGGGGCTTGAAGGCTGACAGCAGATTTGTGTGACTTCTTCTCGGGGAGCTTGCCCTCAAGTTTGGCTAGAGCAGACTCGATTCCGCCATCGTCATCATCATCTGGGATTTGAGCCAGTTTCTGTGCCTCCTTTTCGAACGATGGGCGCATAGCAGGCTTGGATGAGTGGGTGCTGAATAGTGAGAGCTCTCGCTTCGGCTTATCCGCAAGTTGTCCAACAGAAAAGGCCTGGCTCCTAGGCTGCACGTACTCAATGGAGACAACTGAGCCTCGACCGAAAGATCCACGACCAAACGAAGCCATCCGAGGGCTCTGCATGAAAGAGCTACGAATTGACTCTGAATATGTTGTCAAGGAGCCAACAGATTGGGATCTCCTCAGAGTAACAGGGTCAAGCTCTCCCACGTTCGTGGCAGCTCGCAGGTCTCCTCCAGGTCGTCGTCGAAGAATTCGAAGAGGCGGCGGCATAGGCTCCTCAGGCTCAGGTTCCGCGATCGATTGGGCAGAGACTGTTGTGGCATCGAAGCTCTGAACTGTGGATCGACGAGCGAGGCCGTTTGTGAATGAGCTGCGGCGGCGAAGGATCGAGTTCAAGGACCGATGAGTCCTGCCAGATTTGTTGCGGCGATGGTTCTGATACGACACAGGAGGACGATTGCGAGTGCTCCGAGCTGCTGTAGAGTATGAGACGCGGCTACCATCCTCCGACAGGGGTGCACTAGTGACAGGGGCGAGGGTCTCGAAATCCGGGACAAATGGTGGTAGAGGATCTTCATCCAACGATGGCCGAACAACATGTTGGTTGAGGAGGTATGAGGAACGTCGAGGTGTGTTTCCGCCATTGCCAGCAGGAGGAGTAGAGGGGGGAGTTGGGTCGCCTCCTGTCAACTTGAAAGTATCCGCAAAGGCCTCGACCGAAGCATTGCTGTTAGGGATTCGGTGGAGGAGCGATGGGTCGAAAGGTGTTGTGTCATCCACAATGACAATGGATTTGCTGCCTGTAGTAATGGCCATGTCGCTAACCGGTCGATGTCTATGCTCGTGTGTAATATGATCATAGTTGGTTGTATCCATATGAGCAGCTGAGTAGTGAATGTCTCCAGTAGGAGTCAGGGATGGGTTAGGAGACATCGGTGGTGGTAGTCCGCGACGATCAGCTTCAGCCGCAGCCTCATCTCGCACCGCCTTCTTGAAATCCTCTACGATCTCGGCACCAAGCAGGTCAATTCTGACAGTCGGGCGAGCTCCGCTAGGCCTATGGCGGCTTTGGGGTACGACAGCCGTTCCAGGGATGCGATTCGTTATCGCGCCACGGGGACCAATGTTGCCGAGACTGACGAGGCTCCCTTGAGTGGGAGACATGCCTTGTCCCCTAGTGCTCAAGGCTCTTCGAACAGTTCCCAGCAGCTTCTTCATACCGTGTCCAGACATCGCGCCAGCGGTTATCCTTTCCTTGACGAGGCTTCGACTTTCAGGGTGAAGGTTAGGCGAAGGTACCAAGCTAGTAGAGAACTCATCCGGTTCCACATCAACAAAAGCCTGGCCAGGAGGTAACAAATTTCCACGGACAAGACTTCCTCCATATGGGGTTGTCATCATGAACTCCTGATCCTTGAATGACAGCTTATCCGTGCTGTGCTCTCGCAGAGAATCGGTCAAACTGTTGTTGCGCTTGTGAGCAGCTTGAGGTCGTACACGCTTGCCAACAAGAGCACGAGGAGTCGTAGCTACTGGTCCAGTGTGATAAGCCGAGGTTGATACAGGGTGAGCAGCCAGAGGATTTGTCTGATTAGGCTGAACAGGTTTGATCTTGCTAGGAAAAGAGCACGAAATGATGTCCATGCTAGTCATGCTAATTGGCGACGTCTGCTGTTCTGCCGAATCCCTTGCGGTTTGTCGTTCAGGTGTGCTAGGACGGTGCTCAACCACCACAGAATCTCCAACATGGCCAGCTCGAGAGATATCGGCGATGAAACTCGTTCGTTCAGCAAGACTCCTTCTGAGCGGTGGTAGACTTTCGATACGGGGTGTTTCACCATCATCACGGTCCCAGAAAGATGGATCCAGGCTGGAATCGCGATGTCCAGCAATACCACCAGGCGTGATAGGAACGCTATAATCGAGCGTGTCATCGAAATTCGGGCCATCCCAGTACAGTGCGCAAACTCTTCGCCAACACTTCTTTAATTCTCCAAGAATCTTCAGCTGAACCTTTCGAGACCGGCTACACTGCGAAAGTTCATCCACAAAATCGTTGAGCAGTTCGCAGAACGTTTGTCGAAGGTTATAATCCACAACGAAGTCGTCCATAAAATAGTTGAGAATCCAGTGTCGAAGGGCAACAAATGTACGAACACGAACAACCATGCCTGTCTCATCATCACGAGCCAGAGCCCAACGCAGTCTTGCAATAAGCATACGGAGAAGATCCACAGGCTCCAGAAACGCTCGGAAAGTGAGGAAGAAGTCTGAGATAAGTTCGTAATCGAGGAAACTGGGTGATGTGATTTCGGCAACGAGTCGGGGTGGTGTAGCAGCTATAACAGCACCAGTTGCTGCAGAATATTTTACTAATGTTCGGTCATCGCAGGCTGGCTTGAATGTGAGATCATCGAACATGGCGGGTTCGACTTTAGAGTTCGACTGATAGCTTGGACGAATGGTTCGAGAAGGTTGTGTAGTTGAAGGAGTCTGAGTCATGGCGGATATATTTCGAGAAATTCGCAGCATCGGTACAGCCATGGAACTCGGCCTCCTTGAAGATGTTATATCAGGATGAGAGCTATTTAGCACTCCCTGAGGTCGGCTCAGTAGCGAGGCGCTGCTTGAGCGAAACTCCTCAGTGGGAGCGTATGAGGATCCACGAATCATTGGTGTGCCTCTTCCCGTGAATCGGGGAACTCCTATGCGCCACGAAGGGATCGTAATGTCAAGAAGAGGATCAGAAGTCGAATCGAAATCTTCCATAGTCCGAGGTCGGTATTCCTCCAATGGCTTCGAAATGACGATCTTGAAGGCTCCGGGTTCCGAATCTTTGGCAGCGGACACCTCGTGAACCGTGCTGTCGGAAAGAGCGCGGCGATGTTTCACGGGCCGGAGCGGATACTGAGAATCGTGATCGAAGTATGCTCGGTTACCGTCAAAGGGCGAAGGTTCCGGTGTTGGAGTCCACTGACTAACGTGAAGTTCGCTGGTCTCGTCTTGAAGCTGTTTATTAGAGATCGCATCCAAGCCTGCGGTACTGGGAGGTGTAATCGGAAAGACGAATTGGGGTTGAGGAGTTCGCTGGTACGCAGGGCGAACGGTCGGCCTGGAGAATGAGTCAGTCGGCTGTGGAACGCAGATGTCAAAAATACGAGCGAGTGTCGTGTTTCATGCCAGCCACGATGCAATCCCCAAGGCGACGGGGAGAAGGGATCACAATAAGAGCTCAGCTAAGACATCTCCCCACAAAGCGCAAGCAAAGACCGCAGAGTGAAGGAAGAGCGGGGATGTGGCTGGTAGTGACATTTTCCCAAGGGATAAGATAGATGAGGCACTAAAAGGGAAACACGCGTTATATCAACCCTTCACTTACCTCAAATATATGCGACCATTGTTCCCAACGTTGGCGACAGTGAATTGACGTCCTTCACGACCTGCCGATCCACCGTCTGGGGTAATCTCCCATCGAGACAGACTACCCTGGTTATCTAGGCTAGAATCTGAGTCCTTGAGACTTCGAGTTGTGGGTTTCTTCTGGTGTATTCTTCGTTCTGAGAGAGGAACCAAGGGTTTCGCAACAATAGTCGTGGGCATGCGCGCGGTGTTGGTGGACCTAACAGAAGGCCACTTACTGGGTGTCGAGAAGCCAGGGCTGGTGTTTTCCTTTTTCTTGAGGGCTGCTACGGCAGCAGTCACGTTGGGGGCTGCGACACCGATAGCGCCTGAGCCGGAACGAGACCTTGACTGAACCTTTGATTTGGTTGACAACGGATCCTTGACAGTAGCAGTTGCAGCTGGAGGAGGTGATGGTATAGGGACTGGGACTGGGACTAGGACTGGGGGCGCCGCGCTGAGACCAGACGCTGGTGGCAGCGGGTCCGCGGGCGTCGAAGACTCCAGGGCCTCCATGGCACGGCAAGGCCGCTCGCAGGCGCGTTGCCTGTCGTCACGTCAGGAGAGGGCAGAGCTGACGGTGCTCAAAGCGATAGAGGAGCTGGCAATCAAGGCATTGAGTTAGCAGCGATCGTTTCGGAGGTTGAACAAGCTGGCGCGCATATCGTGGGTGATGCTAGGCGCGCGTAGTGGAGAGTAAGATCGAGACGATGAGATGGAAATGAATGGGGGAAAGGAAAAGAGAGGATAGAGGGAACGCGGCGAGTCCGAACTGGAGAAGTGATTGATATGAAGAAAGTGAGAATTAGTTGGCTTGTGCCCATCCCACCATCAACAACATTAGATTGCCATGTTATGCTAGTCCAAGCGTGCGTGCTGTGCACTGTAAATTAATTACCAGTAGCCAGACCAACCTGAGGCCTGGCGAGACAGGCAGACAAGCATGGAATACCTTGTCGAGTTTGGAACATAGACAGCCTTGTAAAGGGTGGATCTGATGTCATACAGTAACAATAAAACCAAACTTACATGATAAAGCCATAAAGCAGAGGAGATCAAGACTCGGTTCTAAGGAAGAATTGTCGTTGTTGTCGTTGCCATTCGAGTCCTGGACAATTTCAATGATCGTCGGAGCGAGACAGTTCAGCTCAAGCAGAGACAGAGGGGTCGTCGTGACTGTAGGTAAGAGAGAGAGAGAGGATCGGAATCAGACGTGTAACTTTGGTTAGTGAATTACTGAAGTAGGTAACGGGCACACGATACAACAATAGACCCTGGTCAAAGCCCTTTTGTCTCTCTCACACTCTCGTTCAAAAAGCAAAGAGAAGGCAAGGGGAAGGGAAAGAAGAAAAGAGACCTTTTTTTCTCAAGAGGCAATTGGGGGAAACTCAAAAACCTCTCTCAGAGGCCAGACCAGACAAGAAGAGGGCGGACGGGAGATGGGCCTTGAATGGCGCGGGCGGGACCTGGACTTGGACTTGGGTTGGCACATGGGATGGGATAGAGGGTGTGGGGCTGTATTAGTCTAGCACTTAAGAATAGCAGTAATTGATTCAGGTCATCTTGTAGTGGTACTGCAAATCTCAGTGACAACACCGTCGAGCTGAAGGTAGAGATACCTTCAACCGCTGTATTCCTCTCTGAGCCGAACCCAGTGGAAGGGTTGCTGGTGGGTTAGTCCAGCTCTCTCCCGTCTTTCAAAAGTCGACTTCACAAGTCTGATTGGCGATTCCAGCTTCAGCTAAACTTGACACGAACTGTTTGCCTCAAGCTAAACAAAAGCAGGGAGCCATGAACAGCAACTCGTGTATCTCTCTCTGTGCCTCTTGTCAAGTAACTTATCATAACAATCACAAGGTGAGGTCTTAATGTACTTGAGCACAAAAGCAAAGAGCAGGGTATGTCCATGCCGTTCACAAGCCTCAATCGGCACACAAAAGTATCGAGTACCCGCCGTTCATCCCTCAACGACTCAACAGCTCGGCCCGTGTCGCATACAAAAGATCCCCTGCAAACCCCAGCCATTTGCATATTGCAAGGTACTGTGTACCTGCACCACTGCCATGCTTTTACGTTGCAGCCAAAAAACCCGCCAAAAGTACCTGCTACCTACCGCGGGCACACTCGAGTCAATCAATATTCGTACGGGTTTTCCCTCTGTTGGGCGACGGAGCTAAGGTGGGAGTTGTAGAGTTAATGCCCAGTTTTGTCGATCAGAGGGGAAATCTTGGGTATCAATTGTGATACGGTTTTTTCATGGCAATCTGATCGGAACGTTCCATGAGGGGATTTTCTTGAGCCGTGAGGGACTGTACGATAATTACTGCACTATGACTGCAGGCGGGGGTTGAGAGCGAAATCGTTCCAGAAAGAGAATCCCATGACCGAGGATACAGCGCAGCTAATGCATCATGCATGAGCCCGTCACGTTTTCTGCTCTTGGCGTTAGTATCCGTGTTTTTTCCCATCACAATCAATCACTGTTCCCTCCTGTCTTCTCCTCCATCTTGAAACTGACAACATTGGACCATCAGTCCATTCCTCTCTCGCGCGATCTGAGCCTCCCTTACTACACGTGCCATGCATCCATGACAAGGCATGAGATCCTGGGAAATCAGACCAAGCCAAAAAGCCTAGGCCGAACTTTAAGCTCTGATTCGACACCAACTGCTTGGGTGCCCGGGGAAGCATCCGTGGGTCTTTTCCTGTCTCGGTAGTCTAGGTTCAGGTCTCGGTCTAGGGTCTAGGGTACAAAATTCCAACAAGGAGAATCAAATTGTCTTGGAGTTGATGTGATGTGATTGATTCTGCAGCCTTATCAAGGTCTCACTCAACTTCTCACGCAACCTTTGTCTTACAAGTACTTGAGGGACCCGCATCTCGGTAGAAGGTGCATGCTGTGGATTGTAAATATGCGGTGCTACGATGAATCGCCTCGCATGAGGCTACCTAGTGGTAGTTCGCCGAATAGAAGAAATCGACGATACTATTTACAGCACATTATACAATCAACACAACATCCACACGTCAAAGAACCATTCGTCACGATATCGTTTTCAGCATCGACATTAGCGATAAATACGCGCCAGTTCAAGGAATCCATATACTTGCAATGGTCTTGCATACTCACTAGCACAAGGAGCCTCCAATGACCACTCTTGACTCGGCAAACATGCGGTGTACCCGTCCCCTCAACCACTAAATCTCCATCACCACGAGTCAGCCAAAGCCTCAACATCCAACCATCTGTCTTGCCGCGGGCTTCCCGTCCAACACCGCGCATACAATCCTCTCTTTCACCTATCGACACATTCTTTCTCGCCTCCACTGCCCCGGCCGAGTCAAGATCTGGAAAGTAGTTCGTAAGTATGTACACTGTAGTTTAAGGCCCGCGCCGGTTCCGATGAACCGCTCCACCCAAACCTAGCCACATCTTCTGGTTTACAACTGGTTCATGTTACTTCTGCGGAATGCGGCATAGCTATCGCTACTTGGCAAGTGGGTGAGTATCCATTCTCGCGTGCGTGCTTCAAGGTTCCCATGTTCAGGTATTGCCTTTCAATGATCATCAGCCGCTTCAAGCGATGGCCATGTGATCAGCCATGTAACGTCCCCAACGAGCTGTTACCCTATTGCTTTGGGCCATTGGCTAGCGAATGCAGTGGTCTTCGAGTTGCTAGCTAAATGACCCGCTCTTCCATAGCAGCATGGCTTGAGGATGTTAAACTGAGCTTGAGTACTGATATGTAACCTAAGGTCTACCCTAGTGTTTTAGGTAGTCTTATGATAGGTACATTGACCGAGTTCATCAAATCTGTATAAAACTCATTAAACCTTTATGATAATTTAGGTAGGAAACTGCATAGACTTAGGATGTGTTGACTGAGTTTATCAAATCTTTATAATAATTAGTCAACATTCTTTGCAAAGAGCTTTGTAGTCTGTCTAATCTTGTTGGCTACCGTCATCAAACCACTACCGCACCCGTTGACTCTGAATCCTTTTGACCACCGAATTCGAGAATTTATCGACGAAGAGACCACTGTCTTCGCTCATCTCAGCCTCTGCGATGAATTCCATGATTGGTTTGATGCCGACACCAACATGATCCCCTCCAGCATGCTCATAAATACGAGCTAGGGTTTGGTCGGCGCTTCCAGCCGCAACGCCGCCTCTTGATTGCAGGACTGCCTTCAATTCACGGAGACTCGATACTGTAGGTACGTATACATCCCTCGAGAAATCCTTGGCTAACTCGAGCTCCTCGAGGACACTGAGTTTAGAAGTCGTTGCAAAGATGAGGAGACGGTGTCCCTGTATTCCTGTTAGCTAAGCTCGTGCTGCCGTGTTAATAAGATGCTTACCTGAACCGCGTCTTTAGCGACCAAAGCAGATATTGTATTGGCTATTGTCGCTGAGAATCGAGGTCCGATAGGGTTCCATCCAATCAGCTTTTCAATATTGTCCAAGATCAGCAGACTGACGGCCGATTTCTGCGCATCATTGAAGGTCTTCGTGATGAACTCGGACTTGGCTATGTCGTCGCGATACTCGACAAGCTTGTGAGGCGTGATAATCCTGATAAAGGGGATGTCTGAAAGCTTCGCGATGTGTGCAGCTAGGGCTGTCTTGCCACTTCCCTGGGCACCATGGAAAATTATCGAAGATTTATGGTGTTTAGGGTGCCCCTGGACCATGTGCGACACACCAAGTACATCGTTCAATATGTTCTGGATGTCAGGCGAGTAATGAATAATTTCTGAATGAAGAACCGCCTCTAAATCCGTATCGGAGGCACCATATGCTGGCCGGACCTCACTGAGAGCCAATAAAAAGTCACTCCACTTGACCTTCATGTGCTCGATGTCCTTTGTAACAGTAATCTGGTTGGCATCAGTATGACGAGAGAATGCACTGGCTGCTGCTGCCTTGACCAGACCAGCAATTTCAGCACCGGAGTAGTTCTTGGTAAGGCGAGCAAGCTCAGCCAAGTCGACGTCGTGGTCCAAGATGTCGTTCTTGACAAATTTGGAAGTGTGAATCTTGATGATACCAAATCGACCCTCTTCGTCGGGAAGAGAGATCTCTAGTTGGACTTCTAGACGTCCGGGTCGTAGCAAAGCCTCGTCGATCATATCCTTTCGATTGGTCATGCCGATCAAAAGGATATTGTTGAGTTTGTCCACACCATCGAGTTTGGCAAGGAGCTGGTTAACAACAGTATCACCAACGCCTGTGCCGCCCCCAGATCCTGAACCTCGCTGCTTACAAACAGCATCAAGCTCATCAAAGATGATGATATGAAGACCACTCTCGTCTCCCTTTTGCTTGTACTCCTTCTCTGCATCTGCGAACAGCTTTCTGATGTTCTCCTCGGACTGACCCACAAACTTGTTCAGCACTTCGGGACCATTGACAATCTTAGGTTCGTGGGCGTTTAGAGTTTTGCCCAATTGTCGGGCAATCAGGGTTTTACCCGTTCCTGGAGGACCATAAAGCAGCAGTCCCTTGACGTGATCAATGCCCATCTTGGCGACTATACCAGGAGGGAAAATACGAGACGCAAACACACGGCGGAAAATGGTGGATATCTGAGTGTCCAAACCGCCAATTCCAAGATCATCAAACTTGAAACTGGGAGCGAAGATGGCGCTGGCGTTGGGCTTGTTCACCGAAGGCTTGAGTTTGAAGCCATCTCCTGTTTTGGCGTGGAAAAACACCTTGCTCTGGGGAATGAGGATACCTCTGGCATTAGGGTCCTGGCTCTTCTGTTCCGCTTCTGAAGACGTGTCCAGACCCGTGAGAGTCACAGACTCAACAATGACCAGAAGAGGAATGTTGCGATGGTCCATGAGCATGCGCTGCCCAGGAGCAAGCACTTGGTTCTGGTACGAGTCTATGAAGAGCTTGGAGAGCTCATCCTCATCGTAGGGAACGTCTGTCTTCTTGCTTTGGGTTCTGAAAGTGATCGAAAGATCGACAGTGCCAAGGTACGCATCGGATCGAGCGCTGAACGGGTTGTATATCTCGCCGATGAATTCGTCCCTCATGGTGATGCCGGCCCAAGTTCGCTGAGCGTCGGTGAGACTGATACCGCCTCTCGGGAAGCCTGGAATAGGCGTGGCAGTGACGACGTATTCGCCAACAGGTTGGCCGCCGCGGATGAGGATGTGATGATCAGAGCCATCTCGGTTGGGAGGAAAGTCTTCGGGGGAAACGGCGCATCTTTCTAGTTATTAGCTTCGTCGAGGCTTACCGTTGCAAAGAGCGGGCTTACTTGTTGTTGTATACGAATCTGGTCCTTAGAGTCTTGTCTTCGATCGTCTCGACGTGCAGTCGCGCTGCCCGTGGCGGAGCCCCCTGCTGCCCTGGATGAGGGCGAAAGGGACGATTCATAGTAGTAGGAGGGCGAAGTGGTGATGGTGATGTTGAAAGATGGAAAGGACAAGTTAGGATAAGCAAGGTGTCGTTACAATCCTAAAACGCACTTGATGCAGGGGAAGCTACCCACCTTTAAGTAAGTCGAGTCCCCTAAGGACAGTTTTAGGTGGCGATCACAGCCAGCTCAATGGCGGGGTCCTAGTTGCCTGTGACACAGCCGTCACAGCGGGTGACGACACGGTCCCCACCTCACTAATGAAAGTTTCCTAAACTTGGGGAAGGGTCCTTAGCTGAACCTTTACCTTCATTAATATCGTGATATTGTCAAAATGCCACTGTAAGTACGGGTTGCTCAAGTACCTACCCAGTTGCCACGTAAGCTAACTCTCCATAGTCACTTACTAGGGAAGAAGTCGTGGAACGTTTATAATGCCGACAACATCGCTCGTGTTCGTCGCGATGAAGCCGCCGCAAAGGCCGCCGAAGAAGCTGAGGAGCAGCGCATGCAAGAGATAGATGCACAACGGCGCTTAGCTATTCTTCGGGGCGAAGTACCACCACCGATCGAAGACGATGAACCACCAAAAGATGAGGAGCATCCCGTTCGTGATCGCGATGCGTCGCAAAGGACGAGTACGCGACGAAAACGAAAGCTACCAGGCGAGGACGACACCGACTTTGAGATGCGAATAGTGAGAGAAAATGAAAACTCGGCACTTGTAAGAATAGAGCCTGAGAAGAAGAGCACAAGCTCTGCGCCCCTTGTGGACCACAATGGACATATTGATCTTCTGGGTGATGAGAAGTCCAGAGCTCACGCTGAGAAGAATGAAGAGGCTGAAAAGGAAGCCAAGAAGAAAAAGCAGAGCTACGAAGATCAGTACACAATGCGCTTCTCGAATGCTACAGGAAGGGATGGTGTTCTTAAACCATGGTACTCTCAATCTGATGCTGCAGCCCCTGATGCCTCGTCAAAAGACGTATGGGGAAACCATGATCCTAACCGCAAAGAACGAGATACTAAGCGCATAGTATCTAACGACCCTCTCGCCATGATGAAGCAGGGAGCCTCCAAGGTTCGAGAGATCAAACAGGAGAGGAAGCGTTTCCAAGAAGAGAGAGAAGAAGAGCTGAAGCAGATGCGTCGGGAGGAACGACATCGTGAGAAACGGCGCAGAAGGCACCATGAAAGGGACAGGAGTAGAGAGCGACATAGGAGTCGCGAACGTGATAAGGAAAGGTCTCCCAGTCGACATGAGCGGAGACACAGATCAAGAGAAGGAAGACATAGCCATAGTCATCATGCAGATTCACGGAGTCGAAGACATGAGCGTGGCGATAGAGAAGGGTCACGGCAGGAGAGACGACACTACGATGAGAATGGAGAACGAAAAGAGAGACCCCGGAGAGACGATGCATTGCAAAAAAGAGATTCGCGATCTTCGGAGGGGGTTGGCCATGAACGACAACAACACCATTCCAAGAACCGATAGCTTAGCATATGATACCCATTCAATGACTTTGGCGATTTTGACCCTTTGATATCTTGATACTTGATCTATCTGCTTGTTAGCTAGTGAGATTCAAATTCCCACACAAAGGCTCTGTTACCATGTGATGGACGCTATGAGTCTTACCTGACATCGTGATTATGACCATGACGCCATGCTTATGATCATGAATTATTGTCAATAGTCCTTTAGGGCTCCTGAAGATCATTTGACGAAAGGTTTATCTGGATGGAAGGCTATGATGCGACAATGTCTACATCATACCTTGGTAGAGAACCAAGGGGATGTAATAAAGCTTAAGACCTCTATCATAGGTGATAAAAATTCTTAGGTAACCTCAGGTAAATTTAGTATAATTTAGTATAGATTTAGAGGACCTTAGACTTAGTATTTTTAGTACCTCATTTTAGCGTCAGAAGTCTTCTTACACCCCAAGGAGAACTCATCAGCACAGCTCCCAACACATCAGGGTGGTCACTGCTGTCTATCTCGATGCTTTAGTTGAGAACTTAGAAGACAAAGTTCGTTGAGCTCACATGATGTGGGAAAGATGCCATGATTCAGTAATCTGTACACATCCATTAGGCAGCATCTTTATTTCAGGCGATAGGGTATATTACATCAAAATACTAAAAAGTCAAACTAAGAAGTTCCTCCAAACACATCGCCTGCCTACTCATGGCTCCCCTCAACCCACGGCAACCTGATCTCAACAGGCTGCATGTGAGCCTCAACCATTTCAACCACCTTTTTGGTCTCCAGTCCCTTCAGCGCCTCTCTGATCCTCACATACGTCTCCTCACTCAAACCCTCCTTGCGGTCACAGTAGATATCAACGCCCTCCTTCGTAAACACCGTAGGGGCAAACCACGTAACCGCCCATCTCTCCTTGACACCCTCTGAAGTGACGGCCTCGCCCCAGCCCAGTAGCTCCCAGTGCGAGTTGACAAAGACAAGCCATCCTTTACCCCGCCAGTCCCATCCGATAGACGAAGCTTGTGTGTCGGTGCCCTGGACCGTCTTGAGCGTTCCATCTTTGGAGAGCGGCTCGTACTCAACGAGGTCATCGAGACGGGGTCGGCCATCTGCGGTTCCGGGGAGGAGCTTGTATGTGATGCGGACGTTGCGGGCATCACGCCACATGCTCAGCGTCGAGTGCGTGACGCTCCATGTTGTGGTGAGCCAGTCGAGAGTTGGAGGGTCCACGGGAGGGGAGTTCTTGGTGGATGGGGCATACTTGGTAGGGGGGTTGAGCTTGATGGGCTTTGGATCGGCCATGATGATGTTGCGTAGTAGTGTAGTGTCGTAGTGTAGATACAATGACGTGTGTTCCAGTTGACAAAAAGAAGCAACGAAAAGGTTTAGTAGTTTAGATGGGATGAAACTAGGTAAGGATGAGTTATATTAGACTACTTTTGTGAGAAGAACAGATGGTTTCACATGAAGAAAAAATTGCATTTGCAAGGTTGCTTGATAATGAAATGGCCTGCTTGGTACCTAATTTCTTCACAAGCAAGAAATGAAACACACCAGGCTTCGGGTGGCCGCAGATCTGTTACACAAACACCAGGGAAAACCCATCGTCATTCGTCGACTTTCGCTAAATCTTCCGACTGCATAACTTATCCTAGCCTATTTGTTTCTAATTAAGTCTCGTCGGGGCCTTTTGATCATCAGTCTGATGTCACTGATATTTCGTTTCTCTTCTCAAACATTGGCTGTGATACTGTCCTGCTTCAAGGCATGAAAAGTATTGTGCCATAGTCTGGTATATATGTATCAGCAATTCGTTTTGGTCTGTGAAACAAGGAGACACGATTTATGTCATGGTCATAATTTTGTTCTCACATTTTTTCTAATCCTTGTTGTTTCAGTATATAATGCCGATGGACGGACAGGCCTAAGAGTCAAGCCACAATAGCTGCCCAACAGCCACAACTCCACAATCAGCCTCAACCCCGGATTCCATTTTCACCAGACACATCTCATTCTTTCCACCATCTCATCTCACTTGGCTCACCTCACTCATTAGTCTCCTTATCTCACTCACTCAAAGGGGCGCCTCTCACTTCTTGTCTCACTACTCAAGTGAACTACACTCAACCATATTCCTCCTCACACTTACAACATGGAACACACAGACAACGACGTGGAAGTCTCTGATGACGACCTCATGGCTCAGATGGGCTTCTCATCCTTCGGCGCTGCATCACCACCTTCCAAGCGCCGCCGCTACAATCCAAATGCAGATGCTCTTCTGCCATCCAAGTCCTCGGCAACAGGCGCAAACTCTACAGCTCTAGGAACCGGCTCAAACGAGGATGAGATTTCACTCGACGACGACGACAACCAAGGAGATGCCAACCCAGAACAGAAAGTGCCAGCGCAAGCGCGTCCGGCTAGCCTACCCCAGAGACCTGCTCCGGCGCAAGCCACTCCTCAAGGCCAGCATTCAGGCACACACGGGGCCAGGGGTAACAAGTTCACGGGATATTATGACCGCCTGTCCAACGAGAATCCCTGGGAAAAGATCGAGAAGGCTCGGGGCTTGACGACAAGAGGAACATGGATCACACCAAATGCTGGGAACGCTGCGACGACAGGTGATGCTCCTGCCTGAAGCATTGGCACCGCTGGACAATTGCCAATGTACATGGATTACACGAACTGGACGTTGTCCAGGGGCAACTCTCATCAGCATGGACTGCCTTAGGAAACACTTGACGCGGTACTGCAAGGCCACGGCTCACATTTCGATCAGACACAGAATTTGATATCAAATATCGTATCACGTGGTACGTCATGTGACATATGCGACAGGGGTTTTAACAACCTCCAGGTACCATTACGACGGGATTCCAATTCCCTACGCCAATACGCCTCATATCACATGCTTGCCCTTACTCAGACTGGCTCGCCGGTGGTCTGGAGGGGCGTGAGGAGCACATCAATCACATCTACGGGGGGGTTATCACATCAATTGGTCCCAGGGCATGCCTTCACTCAAAGAGGGGAAACGAGATATTGCTTGCTATGAGACTCCATACTCCAGTCGAGATATCCCCAAAGAAAACCTTCATACAGATCCTGGCTCCTCCCAAGATGGTCCCATCAGCTCTCCAGGCTCGCCGCGTTACCCAATGGAGCGATATCAACGTCGCTGCCTCCCCTGATTGGGGCAAGCGTCTGAAATACACTGGTTTGCGAGTCCGCTACTTTTCTCCGTCCTGTCATCGTCTTGCTCCAGTGCTTCCCAGGGTTGCTCACTCAGTACACCCCCCTCGGCAAATGCCACGAGCAGAACGATATTGCAGCCCTCGGCTGCTCCCGCGTCACCCCCATACCCAGACAGGTTTCCAAGCACATCTCCCATGCAGCCATCGGTTCCGACACATCATGTCTTGCTGCAAACCCACTGACGCTATCCCCGGCACCCCGCAAAAGCTGGGGAGGTGTACTTTTAACAATTACCCCTAGATCGTTCAGTTCATCCAATCATAAGCCATAAGTCGTGAAGAAGCCGCCCATCGTCGCCCTCTCCGCGTGTTTTCCCCCACCCCTGCCCCAGAAGCCACGAGGTTGGCGTTCCTGGCTAGGAAGTGCCCACACACCTGTCTTGTCGTTCTGCGTAAAAGCAGCAAGACACTGCGCGTCAGGCGGCTCCATTGCCGCGCCTAGTGCCCCTGATTTCAACGTCACCTCGCGCTCCCCTTGCATGAACTGCTCGTTCATGCAGGTCAGGATTGAGGGTGGCATGACAAGCGTGAAATACTCGCTAAATACAAACAAAATAATTAATCTGGAAATCCGGGAATCTGATATCGTGTGCTCCTCCATTTTGCAGTGAAACTATTTGCGCAAGTACGAAATTTTGCTCAATCGCATGAGGTCGAAAGTTGCTCGCTAAGTAAAGTTTTGGTCGTAGAAGTTCAAAATGCCGCTCCAAAGAAAGTCCCAAGGAATCATCTAGTTCTCAGGGGATGGGAATCGGGCGCGGGCCTTGCTGTACTCTTTGCCATGCTTGCGAGAAGCTTTGGTCTTCAGCGAGCTACAATGGTCGGTTAGTCTCAATTCACTTCTCTTTAACTCTGCGATTTGAGCCGCGCATGAAAAACCGCAGCTGCGTTTGACATAAGGCGCATAAAAAATCGCAAAGTTTGTTCGACTTACCCAACTTTCTTTTGTGTCCACTCAAGATCACTTCGCACCTCATGGGCATCTCGCATACCCTCTTGGAAGCGCTCACGAGTCTTCGCAAGACGAGCCTGAGCCTTCTTCTGAAGCTCCATAAGCTCGCGGTGCTTGGCATTCATTTTACCAGATCTATCCACAAAATCGAGTCAGTATACATACTGACCAAACGTCTTTTGCCACTAACGGCAACTTGTGTAACCTGTTGCGAATATCGGCGAACAAAGATAGTCTGCTCGCGTTTGTAGGAATCGAATGGGAGATCCACTTACGTCTGAGCTTGCATGGCCATACTACGGTCAAGGGGGATTGGGTCAAAAGAGTTGGCAAAGCGGTCTTGCATGTACTCCTGGAAGTCAACGCCGCTAGCAGAGCGGGTGCTTTCATATTCGCCGTATGCGCCAGAATATTGGTACCCGGACGAGGTAGCCGAGTATCCACCATTGCTGTAGGAGGGGATGCCCGAGGCGGAGCTAACCGAGTCATCACATTCCGGAGGCGAGACGGAATACTGGCTGTAGGTGGGGTATTGGGAGCCCTTGGAGGGAACTGGAAGAGGCATGGAGTAGCCCGCAGGAGTGTAATGAGAAGACATGGTGATTATTTGAGAGAGAAGGATATGTGTTTATGTCAATTGAATATTTTGACAAGTGATCCGAGTGATTGTTCAGGGTTGAGTAGGCTGAGGACAAGTGAAGCTCAGTGGAGGTATGAGAGTCGTGTATCAAGACAACAAGTCAAGGACAATGTGTATAAGTGCTGGGCAAGTTGGGACTTCAAGTCAGGAGCTGGTTGAAGAGTGATGAGAAAGGAAGAAGAAGAAGAAAGCTTCAACAGCATCAACTCTGGCCTTTTTATACTTTTTCAGAAACCTTGATCGGCCAAACCGGAAGAACTTCAGGATAACTCATCTTCACACCATTCGTCAACGAAGGACGAGTAACCCCGCCCATGAAGGCGTGCCATAGGATATGACAGGACGATGGCATGGTCCTGAGGGTGATGAGAGGCTAGACGAGACGATCACGACGAGATGCACAGGTGTGGGCCATCACGGATGGCAACGATATGACCAGGTAGCAAAACTTCAAAACTAGGACTACTAGGAGGGTGACTAGGGAGGCTAGAAGCGGCAAAGAGCCTTGGATGGGTAATGAAATGCTAGAGAACCATCCGAGGTGTACTGCCGTTTGACATCCGAGCCAACGAAAGAGAAGAGAAACGGAACATGCTAAAGATAGGGCTTTTGGGGGAGGGTGAAGATAGAGAAAGACCAATCTTTGAATAAGGCGTAACCTAAAGGAAAGAGTGGCTTTAAGATACTTCAAGGGCATTGCTTTGACAAATGCAGTGACGTTGAAATTGTAAACGCCTCTGAGCTACGCCGTTGGCTGCGTGTAACAAGAACAGCCTAGGATGAGCATGGGCATGTGCATATGCCGAGTGTAAAGACTGCAATCTCAGATGTCAGATGTAACAATCAAGAGAGTAAAAATGGAGACCGCCTTGGGCCCAAAACGATATTTACTGGGCAAGTTTAGGGGAGAGACTGGGATATGTGCTTGATAGGGCAATGGATATGTGTCAAATATGGCGCCGGGCACAACATGACGATACCATGTGCTAGCGGGCAATTAATAAAAAGAGAAAAAAATGCGTCTGTGTGCCAGAGCGGAGACCGAGAGAAGACCGGACTTGGAAGGGACCGACCCAGACCGTATGGTACAGCAGGAGAAGTTAGGAAGGGCAAGAGAAAGTAAGATGCTGGTAAGAGGCCATGCATATCCGGGCCCATCAACGGACACAAGTGGCTGCACTAGCTCTTGGATCCAAACGTTGAGAAAGGATAAGGACCATGTGTATAATTTGTCTTGGGGGCAAAAGTTTTCCCACCGATATTTGCTTGTCTGGAGCGATGGCTAGAGACCGACAGTGTTAGTCGTCTGAGCGTCACGGGCTTGGTCGTTGAGAAGCGGAGGAGGCAAGTCGAGGCCAGGCTTGGATTGGGCTCTTGGTCCAGTGACGTGAGGGACATAGCCGATGCAAACTAGGCCCGCACGCTGCTTTTTGGTGATAGCTAGTTGCGGACTGAAAGCAGGTAAATGGATCGCAGGTAAGAAAGGACCAAACGGACAGCGCAACGAACGACCTAAGCAACGCTGACTGGCTGGAGAGTTGGCTAGATGGACCTAGGTAAGTAAGTAGACACCAATGCCCACACCCTCACAAGGCATATCTGTACCATACAGATACATCTCAATCGGCCGGGTTCCGGTACCATTTGGAGTAGCGGGTAACATTGGTGGTGGGTGTCTGAAGAAAAAGACATTGGCTGCCTCACCGTGTAAATGGATATTCGTGAGAGATCACCAACCGCTGGTTAGAACCTTGGCATTCCATCTTGAGGTCCAGTTCAAGCGCTCTGGGCAAGGAAACAGCAAGACATTTGCGCGGAGGAGCGGATACTGGAGAATGCAGGCTTTCTGGATGTATCCGCAGTGTAATTTTGGGATGCATTAGGACTGCATCTTGTTGCTTGCTGCAGGGGAGTAGGCAGGAGCATGGAGAATGGAGACGTAGGCGGAGAGAGTTACAGACAAGCGCGCTGACGCTAAGCAAAGCCAAAAGACGAAGTTGATGGAAAAGCAGCCTTGGATTTTCATTTTCCCTCCAAAGCACCAAACACAATCTCGCCCACCCCCCCTTCCAATTGCATCTTGTTCGCTGGCGGCGTTTTGACCAAAAAGCCCAGACATGTATGTCTGTTGAGACTGAAGGAAGAGGTAATGATCATGATAGGCCTTGCAATGCTCTGACCGAGGATTGGCTCTCAGCTTCGGTTGACAGGGTGTGAATTGAGAAGCGAACGCAAGGCGGCGGGTCGGGTAGAGGTGCATCAAGTCGGGCAATTTCTGGCATTGTTCTGTCCTGTAACTGTCTGTACCTTTACAGCAGAGTACAGGAGGTAAGGTAATGTAATGTAATGTAGTGATGCGTTGTCAAAACAATTACCAGACGTTGCTGTGACGGTGGGTTTGATATGCAATTGTATGGTTAGGTTGTATTGTATGGGGTGAAAGATATCAAGACAAGGTCCGGTGTTGAATTCCAGGGACCCGATCGAGAGGTCACCTCAATCGACAGGTGTCTGGCACCTTCTCTACCAAGATGGTGTGCCATTTGCAGGAGATTTTCTGTCTGGCAGGTGCGTGCAATACGTAAGGTAGTCGAAGCTCTTAAAAGAATGGAATGAGGAAGGATCCATCCATCCATGAGAGGAGCTGGGCGCATCAAGTTGGTGGGATGGTGGGGGGGAGGAAAGTGCGTGCGTGCGTAACGTACCGTCCTGGTACATATCTTGCCTTTGATGATGACAGCCATTTCGTTTTGGTTGGATTTGCTTTTTCCTTTGCTTGATTCAATCTTTGGATGTTCCACGTGCCATACCAATTTTTCTATCACAATCACGCAGAGCCTCATTAACTATATCTGAGATGTCTTTTATTGATAGAACTCAATTCAGCTCGTCATGAAGCAATTGACGGGCCATGTAACACCGAGAACCCATTGCCTTGATACAACTCCAAGGATCCACTATCACGACTTCAACACGACTTTTGAGATGCTTCATGTCCAGAATCTTGAGCTTTCGGCTTCACTACCCTCGATCTGTTCAACCCTTTGTCCAACGCCATCCCATTGGCGAAAAGAATCGGTCAAATTCTGTCAACAATCAATTGGATAATGCTTGGACAAACGTAGCATGATTGCATCCATTGCAATGGGTCTTTTCAGTACATACGGCATTTCTTCCTTATTTCTTGCCCCTCCCCCGCTTGCTACTACCGACCAGTCACCACAAGGTACACCGCAAGATCCACCATCCACCATCTTTATCTAGTTGGTGAGCATTGGCACAGTGAATTCAGACTATCCGTGACAGGGTACATGCTTGGAGATTTGTCCTAGATGGATTCTTAGCTTGCGAGTTTTGTCTGACGAATCTTGAAGAGATTCGCGAGGATGGATGCTCTAATCGTTGCGTCTGGGCCGACATGGTTCCTCCAAGACCATCGTAGAGCCCGATATGGACGGATTGCGAGCCGAAATGAAATGCCCAATCCTGATCTTTAGAGTGTCCAAAGTCTTTGCAAGGTCAATGTCGACTTAGAAGGATGCTCTTTTGAACTTCCACATATGTCCCATGGTAGAGGGAGCCATGAGGGCAGCGACCAGCCACATGAGCACTCGATAATGGGAGACATTATCGCTGATCATATCAATACATTCTTCACCCGGCTTAAACCCCTACACTCAGCATATGCTGCAAAGCCGGACCGATGCTCGTTGTAGGAGGTCCCTGACAAACCCGGCCTGTCAACCGACAAGTACGAATGGAGACATTGCCCCGGTTCTGCGCAGATTCTGGGCTGCAGCTCTGCGGTATGGTGACAGTTCCGGAGTCTGCGACAACGGCGCCCCTTTGACGTCGCTATCATGAGCCCCTGTGACACGTTTTCAACGGTTCCTGTCGCTACCCGCCACTCAGAAACCGAAGTCGTCACTTAACTTTCTCAACAGCTGTCACGGCTCATGCACATCCGATACGGGTAGTTGCTTCGTTCGAAATTCGTTGTAACTTTCTCGTTTGTCTCACTGTTACTGCGTCCCCGGACCTGGGATGTCCTTGAGCGACGTCCGATCAGCGTCGGCATCAAACGAGCGCCATCCTGGCTCATCCACCTCACGATCTTGTTAGTTGCGCATCACTTGCGATGATCGTGTCTTGGTACGTCTTGAATGGCAAGTCTTACCACAAAATCCCAGAGCCTATCACCCAGGTGGCATGACTTGCGAGCCCTGCGTTGCGAGCTGTGCGTCAGATTTAGTTCAAGCTGCTGTGCTTCAATCATTCAGTCTCCTGGAGATCATGGAGTCGACTGATCTGCCCGCCTCACATTGATCGATTTGAGGCCATGAAAGCGAGATGAACTGGTGGATGATGACTGGAACCGAATACTGACGCGAGATTCGTCGAGATTGGAAAGAGATGAAAGATGACCGACTTGTTTCTCCACAAGAAGCCAGGTGCCTTTGTTTTGCAGTGCATTGCATTTGCATTGCATGACAAGGCGGGTGTCGTCCTCCAACAGCGCATCCGCTTGCCCACTCACAAAGCCATCATGACTTGACTCGGACCTTTGGTTCGTTGGGTGTCCTAAACTGATCGGTGAAGGATGAACAAGTTGCGAAGGCACAATCCTGACTGCAACATGACTATCCAAGCGTACATATCTCGGAATGCTGCAAATGGTACGTACTTATCATCTACACGCCTCCCCTGCCATGATACCCTCCATCACGCACGGACAACTCAGCGCCGTTGCGTGCGGCAAGGCGTGGCCCAGGCACACGGAGGGGAAGATGCAACTTGGTGCAGGGGGGTTCGATGATGGGGCACCGTCTAATAGGACGACAAGCTTAAACAGAGATGCAAAGTAGATGGATTTTTTTCTACTCTGAGAAGATGGTGTGAATGGTGTGCGCTGGACTCGAGGCTTTGCCAGCGGAACGACTAATATCTAATTAGCCAATGTACCTCGCAACTACAACAGCCATTTGCACATACCAAGCTATTTACCCAATGCAGAAGGAGTTCTGTCAGGAAATATCTCAGAATATCTCGCTTTTGATTTGCTAACATGACGTAGAGAGCCTTCCACTGTGTAAGCAGAAGTCGCCTCTGGGCTGAGCGACTCATCCCGCTGTTACGGACACTGTCGTGTAAGTCCGCTTTCAACGACCGGACATAACCGAGAGACAAAAGCTTCCATGTTTATGATAATTCCCTTAATCTGCCAAAAATGGAATGCCCAAACAAATCTGTACGACTGTTTTGACCCCGGTTGAATAACATCCGAGGTTCTATTCAACATAGTGAGCCTCCGAGGTCGTGTAACATTCTGCAGCCCGACTGATGATTATCACCGGAATTCCAAGCTCAGATATCTCGTGGCACGGATGTATCATCCACGCCGTTGAGCAGGAAGTGAGCAATACGAATGCTGTACGGCGTTCGTACAACAGACGTCAAAAGTGGCGCAACCAGTCAATTTTTTGCACAGGTGTCATGAAGAGTATGTGAAAAGGGAAAAGGAGATGCGTTTCGTCTCGTTATCTAGATACCTCTGTGGTCTCGTTCTGTCTACATAGTCCCTAAGATATCACACCGTATCATGCTGTCCCGTTCCATTGTCTATTCCAAATATTCCACCGTAGCTCAGGAATAGATATTTACCATCCCGATGTAACACCGCATGGCACCTAAAAACAAGGTTCGCAGCCAGGTACCCAAACCGGAGAACCGTTATGTTGATTTTTGGTAAGGGGGTTTCATGTTCTTCCTCCTCTTCCGCACGCCGTTCCCATCTCGCAAGCCTAGCTGAATAAAGTACAAACCAAAAACAAAGCCCTCGATGCCGAGAACATGTGTAAAAACTCAATCTCCAGCAGACCCATTTTCACAAGACAAATGCTTTGACAAAGAAGGAGTAAGAGAAACAAAAAAGACGGGGAAACGAGGGGAGAGTAGGGTATATACATGAACCCCCAATGCATGCACAATGTCAGACTAATGCATTGCATATATGTGATTGCTCAATGTCTCATATGCGCCGTAATCTGGTAAGAATAGTAGCTGTTTATGCTCATAAGATGCCGCTCCCATCCTGAAATATGCGTCGTCTAGGAGAATATCTTGAGGAAGCCCCAAATACCAAGACCACTGAGCACGGGAATCGTCAGGTTATCATCCCAACCGAAGATGTCGACGACTTCACTAGCAGAAGCGACAAAGCCGGACCACACGCTCATGACACCGAGGGCAAGGGCTCCAGAGATGGTTGCCTGCTCTTTGGAGACACCGACAGCCTCGCAGATGGTTTGGGGTAGCGAGATAACGCCCTTAAAGAGGAAGTTCTCGTCACCCGGGAATGGACCAACTGTGGGGACGAGCCAGCCGTAGAAGAAGTACGATGTGCCAACGCCAACGAGGAAGGCAGCAGTCGAACCGGCAAGAGACTTGCCCCTGCGAAGACGGGGGGTATATCGGCCCCAAAGTCGACCGAAGGTACTGGCAGCGGTGTCGCACCAGCTGAGCAGGAGAACGCTCATGATACCGACATCCTTGGGGAAGCCATAGAGGACGATCCAAGCACCGAGGAGGTAGAAGATCACACCGTTCCAGCCGGAGTACTCGCTCTCGCGCATCAAAGCACCCAGGACCTTGACATAGAGGCGGTTGACGGACGCATATCGATGTCGGAGCCAGTCAGTTGCGGCGATTGGGATGAGCGCTGACATGAGCCATGGTGTGACTGATGTAGTCTGAGTTCCGGTCACGTAGAGCCAGATAACGAAGAAACCGATTGATACGTGGAGCACCTTGCGGGGTACCTCGTGCTTGTGTACAAAAGTTCTCCAGTGCCGGTGGATGGGGATAAGGCCCAAAGGACTGGGACTTCGACTAAAGTCACGCCAGGACCATCCCACCGGTGTCGAAGGTTGCGGCGGCGCAAGGTGACCATTTGATATCGTGGACTTTCCGTTGCCGTTACTGCTGAGCGCCCCATTAGACGTCGTCTGCTCCTCTGGAATGGTGTCCTTGGACATCTTGCCAGCCTTAGCGGCGGTGCTCGTGCGTCTTGTCAGGCGCGTCACGGCCTGCGTATCGATCGGCGAGCGGCTGCGGGTTCGGGCACGTCGAAACTCAGGGGGCTCGGGTAGATCCTCATCAGGCTCCTCCTCGAGGGGCTGCGGCGTGGGTGTCCGTCTCCGGGCAGCCGAGCGTGTAACGGGGCCAATGTAATCGGCGGCGTCACGCTCGGATGGGGTGGGACTCGGCGAGATGACGCGGGGCGTCTCCGGGATTTTGGATCGGAAGGACATGGTGAAGGAGAAGGGTGGGAGGGCGGAACAGCGGACGGCGCCGACTACTATGCGGCTGAGAGCGTTGAAGCCGGAGGGCCAGAAGGTATTGGTTATTGTAGAGTGGAGATGTTTATCAAGGCGCGATGAGCGCACCGTTGTGATGGGTTCTGACGGAGATGGAATTGTGAAGGTGTTGGTGGTGTCGTAGTGAGAGGATCCGTTAGTGGGAATATTGTGTTGCTTTTTCCCCAGGTCTAAGAGATGTTGCTCGTGGTCGTCGTGGTCGTGGCTATGTTGTAGATAGATGTGGCGTAGACCTTGGCCGTTGTGTTCAAGACCAAGATTCTGCTGGTGGTGGTGGTGATGATGCTGATGTAGCTGCTGGTTCTGGCCGTAACCCTGACTCGGGCTCAGGCTCTGACTCGAGTTCCGTTTCGGGGGACTCGGGCTACGTTTTGGCCGAGACTTGTGAGAGTGGTGAGAGTCGAGAGTGTTTATTGAATCCAGATTGATTAACAAGGGTGCAACGGAGGTTGGATCCCCCGCCGCATGATGGGTTCGGAGATATAAGGTATTGATGACCGTGGCCGTGACCGGGGCACGCACACATGTAGTACAGACTACCTAAGGTACGGTACAGGCCTTAGATGTACAGGCTTGTGAGAGACTGGGCCGAGTGATGGATTTGGGGGGGTAAACTCGGCGGGCGTGACTAGGCCGCTGAGACAAGGAGAGAACAGAAGAAAATAGAGAGTCGCGTGACACTGGATATGAAAAAAGAGGATACTTGCTAAGACCTAAACGAGGCCTTTCTTGAGGTTCGTTGTGTCGCTGGTGCTTGATCAAGTTTGGCGTTGGTTGGCTTTGGCTACAATGGTTGGAGATTTTTCGTCTGGGGCCAGACTCGGAAGTCTCCAGATACGTACCTCTCTGTGGCGTTGATCTCAGTTCAACCCGCACAAGACACCGCCTTTTGACATGGATGTCTCTTCTAGCATGTGATGATGATCTACGAGAGGGTCTCTTGAAATAAAAACACCTCGGTCTTGGAGATATTATCATGTAAAATTTGGTAAAAAATATTCGTATTGCAGCAGAATCTAATGACTTGTGAAGGACCATCTAAAATGAAAAACAAGATTATACGTTAATCCTGGCACTCACCAGTCTCACTCTCCGGCTCTTCCGCAACTGGCCTGACTGGCTTCTTGTGCAATATCTGCCTATCAAAATGGAATGTCAGCTGTCACATTTCAGCCAAATTGAATCAAATCATTCAGTTCAGGGACCACCAAATCTCACGTCATTCAGATGGACAAGACATCATATCCAAATGAGCACGTGCCGTGATGGGCCAGAATGCTACTTCAGCCACATATCTCATATGACTGCGCCACAGATGGCACGTGGTGATAAGATAAAAATTTCAAGAAATGTTTCGCGCAAAAGATGTCAAAGATGGCCCCTCTATGCGCTTTGGATCTGTAAAGACAGACCGTAATAATAATTCTTATATAATTACAAGGCTCGGTCTCGTTCTATAATGGCTTCAGAAAAGGTCA
The DNA here is from genome assembly GCA_013396095.1 of Fusarium sp. NRRL 52700. Taxonomy (NCBI): domain Eukaryota; kingdom Fungi; phylum Ascomycota; class Sordariomycetes; order Hypocreales; family Nectriaceae; genus Fusarium; species Fusarium sp. NRRL 52700. The sequence continues at coordinate 553,119 of JAAQRM010000093.1, forward strand.
AAAAGAGAAGCCCAAGAGCTTGGGATGCTCTGAATCCTCCTCTCGCGGAATGGATTCGCGATGCTGTCGCAACCATGGGCTTCAGCCAAATGACACCCGTCCAAGCTGCAACACTACCACATTTCCTTGGAAACAAAGATGTTGTGGTTGAGGTATGATTCTATTGCTATTGAACATGCGAATGGCCATCTAACTTCTTTGTAGGCTGTCACTGGTAGTGGAAAAACCCTTGCCTTTCTCATCCCTCTTGTACAAAAACTTTTGCGACTCAGCGAACCCACGAAGAAGCATCATGTTGCTGCGATAATCGTCTCTCCTACTCGCGAATTGGCCGCTCAGATTCATACTGTTCTTGTCAATCTCTTACAATTTCACGAAGCTTCGGCTGAAATACTCCCACACCTCAAGGGCGACGAAAAACGACCTTCTACCACTGTACCCGCCATTGTCCCCCAGCTGCTCGTCGGAGGCACCACGACTACGGCGCAAGATCTGAGTTTCTTCCTTCGAAATAGCCCAAATGTTCTTATCTCCTCGCCCGGCCGGCTGGTCGAACTTCTGTCCTCACCTCACGTCCACTGCCCTCAATCCTCTTTTGAGGTTCTCGTTCTCGATGAGGCCGATCGACTTCTTGATCTTGGCTTTAAGCCTGATCTCCAGAAAATTCTATCACATCTCCCAAAACAAAGAAGAACGGGTCTTTTCAGCGCCAGTGTCAGTGAGGCTGTTGGAGAGATCATCCGAGTTGGTTTACGAAATCCCGTCAAGATCGAGGTCAAGGTCAAGATGAAGGATGGTGGAATTCTTGAAGACAGAAAAACACCTGCCAGTCTTCAGATGACGTATATTGTCAAGCCTGCTAGCCAAAAACTGCCTGCTCTGGCAGAGCTTCTTCGACAATTACCTATCAAGCCCCAACGGAGCATTGTTTTCCTGTCAACATGCGCTGCCGTCGATTACTTCCAGCATGTTCTGCCTGCAATCTTACCAGAGGGCTTTGCGCTGGTACCTCTGCATGGAAAGCACCCGGCTAAAGTACGAGAAAAGAACTTTAACCGCTTTCTCAACTCTGTTGCCCCTACAATACTACTTACAACCGATTTGGCAGCCCGTGGATTAGATATTCCTCAGGTTGACTTAGTGGTTCAGATTGATGCTCCTTCAGATCCCAAGGCGTTCATCCACCGCAGTGGAAGAGCTGGTCGTGCAGGCCGAAAGGGTCTGGCTGTGGTAATGTTACACCCCGGACGGGAGGAGGACTACGTACAATTTTTGGAGATTCGCAAGACGCCAATTTCAAAGCTTGAGAAGCCAACTGTTTTCACATCAGAGGAGGATGCTGTGGCTGCTACAAAAAAGATGAGAGATCTGGTGTTGACGGACAAAGCACTCTTCGACAAGGCTCAGAAGGGATTTGTGAGTTGGGCTCGAAGCTACGGCGCCCACCAGGCAACATCCATCTTCCGCGCAGCTGATCTCGACTGGGCTGATCTCGGAAATGCATGGGGACTGCTTCGCATGCCCAGGATGCCTGAGCTCAAGAGCTGGAAGGGCGACAAGATGTGCGGTCTTGAAATTGACTGGGACAATTACGCCTACAAGGAGAAGACACGCGAGCAAGCACGAAAAGCAGCTCTCGAAGAGGAAAAGTCCGGGGAGAAGAAGGATAAGGGGGACGAGACAAAGCGAAAGCGAAAGAACAACGAAGCATGGAGCGCTAAGCACGAAAAGGAGGATGAGAGAGTAGAGCGCAGGGAGAAGCGCCGTAAGCGCCGTGAGGCTGAGGCTACGTCTAAGATGACGGACGAAGAGAAGATTAAGCAGATGGAGCTAAACGAACTCATCGCCGAGGTCCGGAGACAGAACCGCGAGAAGGCTGCTGCTGAAGCTGCGGCGGCGAAGAAGGACAAGGAGGATGAGTTTGCGGGCTTCGATGACTAAGGTAGTTAGTGAGACGAGACGAGATAGGAATATACCCCGTTGTTTGGCCAAGACATGTTTTGAATTTGGTGTAGTGTACCTGAGGGTAAGACAGAGTGGGAGTGGTTTGTGTGAGGACGACGTGGACATTGCGTGGCTTGGCTGTGAGAGCATGGGTGATTTGTTACCCGTTGGCTCGAGCCGGGGGGGGGCCAACTAAGCAAGCTTAGTTAGGCATAAAAGGGTGATATAGGCATAAAAGGCTAATATATTAACCGGGGTCACTTTTAGGTATATTTTTTATAATTTTATATACCTTAACTCTTATATAATATTAAAAATAGCTAAAATTAAGAAAAGGCTAAGTTTAAGGCTTTTTATAATACTAAATTAACTATTAATTATAGCTACTTAGGTAATATGATTATAATAATAGCTAATTAGGCCTAATTTAAGGAATAGGTTTCCCTGTTAAAATAGGAGGTATTTTATTCTTTTTCCCTTATAGCTATAATCTCTATTACTTGCCTTTCCCTTTATATAAGATCTTATATTAACTTATAATAATATATTTAGTATTATAGGAGGTAAGATAATAAGAAAACTATAGGTAAAGGTAACTAGGGAAAGGACTTATAGTTAGGTAAGTAAGGTAAAGATAAGGGTATTATAACTTTACTATTAGTACTAAAATTACTAGGGTATAGTATTTCTTATAGTCTTATAAGGTAAAAAGTAATAGAATTATTACTATAAAGAAGGAGGGAAAAATCTATAGCTTTAAGAGACTTTATTATAAAAACTATATTATAAATAGACTTATAAAGATTAGGAGGGTATTATATATCTATTATAAATCTATTAGTAACTTTATTAAGGGCTTTAGTTATAGTAGATTACTATATATTTATAAATAAATAGTTATTCTTTTTCCTTATAACTTCTAACTATTTCTTAAACTATAGCTTTTTTATAATACCTTTAACTATAACTTTTTTATTATCTTATTACTCTTATTTTAATATCTTAAGCTCTTAAATAAGCTAAGATTATTAATATTATATCTTAGACTAAATACTCTTCTTTTAACTTTTTATAATATACTTATCTTATTACTTATAAAGCTTTTATAAAGAAATAGTATTAATATAATTAGAAGCTCCTTAGGTATATTTTTCTTACTTTTTTTTATAATATTTTTTCTTAATATAAGTATAGTAATTATTAATATACTTTTTTATATATTTTTTAAGTAATATAGCTTTATTAATAATATTCTAAATATACCTAAGTTCCTAATATAATAAGGAACTAAGGATATTATAATATTAGTTTTTTATATATTATATAGTTATAAAGGCAGTTAAGAACCTTATTTCTAATAGTAGAAGTAATAAAAAGGCAGGATTAATAGCTTACTTTAACTTTAGCTTCTTCTTTATAAGATATTTAATTACTAGCTAGTCTATAAGTAGGAAAATCCTTAACTTTTTAAAGCCTAAAATAATATATACCTTAGTAAAGCCTTTATTAAAGATCTTCTAAAAAATTAATATTAGTATATAAAAAGAAAGGATTTAAAGAGAAAGCTAAGCTATAAGCCTTATACCTAAAAAGCCCTTATAAAGGTATAGCAGCTAAAGGTAAGCTTTCCCTTTCTTAATATCTTATAAAGCTTTCTCTAATATATATCCTTTAAATATTAAAATATACCTATATTTATAAGTTAGAAGATATATATTAAATATAGTAATAAGAAGGTAATAAGAATATTGAATTTTATATAATATTCTTAAAAGGTAAAGGAGCTGTAACTAGTAAAGCTATTAATAATAAGTAGCCTTTATATAGGACTTTCTTCTTAGATAGTTTTAAGATTTAGAGGAAAGTTATATTTACTAAAGGTATTCCTAGGTTATTATAGGTACTTATTATAGCTAAAATATTACTTAAAATTAAGTCTGTAATATTAAATAGTAACTAACTTTTCCTAGGAATATCTATTAAAGTACTTTACTTATTATAGTATTATCTTAATATTAGAAAAGGCTATATTTAACTATATAAATTATATCTAAGAATTACCTTTAATTTAAGCTTACTTTAGTATTAGAAAGCTTTTAAAGATTAGCTATAAAAGAGTTATATTACCTATAGTATTACCTATATTAATAACTATATAGCTTTCTTAATTAGCAGGGAAAAAAACCTCTATAGATAACTTCTTCTTTATATATATAATAAGGCATTTTACCTACTTATATAATATTCCTATTCTAACTCTAGCTTGGTTAGTATTCTAGTACTTAGAGGTACTAATTTTAAAGTTAGTAATAACTTTAGTAAGTTACTAAAACTATTACCTTATTTTCTTAATATTTACTTTTTTATATTTTACTTAAGAAGCTTCTTTAGCCTTTAAGTGTTATAGGCTTAGGTCTTACCTAAGCCTTAATTAGACTAGATAACCTTTTAGGCTAGTCTAGGATTTAAATAAGATTAATAAAAGTATTTAAGAAAGAATTTCTAAGAAATTCTTTCTTAATTCTTTTAAGATTAATAATATCTATATTAATATCCTTTTAGTTATAGCTAAGAAGCTAGTCTATAATAATTATTAATCTTCCCTTAGCCTAGGATATAAATTACTTTCTAGCTATTATTTATACTATAAGATAAAGAAAATAGTCCTTATAATATAAGGACTAAAAACTATAGGTCCTAACTAACCTCTAAACTAATAACTACCTAAAGAACTAATAGCTATAGAGATAATAATAGTCCTTTAGGGTATATAGGTCTAATAGGTATAGACCTAAGCTACCTTTTAAAATAACCTTAATACCTTCTAATATAATATTACTAACTATATCCAGGAATAGCTTAATAATATAGCAGTAATAGCACTTTCTATAAGTACTTAGGGGAACTTAGCCCTAGTAGTAATACTAATTCTAATCTTAATAATAATAAGAGCTAGCCTAGAGTTAATATAGTATAGATAGCTACTAACTATACTTAAGTTTAATAGTACTAGGGCTATATAGCCCTCCTAGAAACTAATAATATAGTATACCTTAGAAATATAGGTAAATAAAATTAGAAATAATAAGGATTAATAGATATTTATTTTTATAAACCTTAAAGATAATATACTATAGATTATTAGACTATTTTTTAAAATAGAAAAATAAAAAGGCTTTAACCTTATAATATTCCTTATATACCTAGAAAGTACCTATAGGGATTAATATTAAAGAAAAATTACCTAAATAAAGCTTAAGTAAATTTACTAATATAATACTAAACCCTTTATAAAATTTTTTATTTATTTTAGTTAGAAGCTAGCTATAATAGAAGGCCTAAATTAAAATAATAAAATAAAGTTAGTATACTTATATTATATACTAAATAAGACTATATAAGATTATAGTATTAGCTATAGTATTTCCTAGGATAACTATAAGAGTATAATAGAAATATATTATAGTATTATTATAAATATTAAGTTATAGTAACTAAAGAAGAAGTTCTAGAAGTTTAATATATATATAATATTTATTCCCTTTTAGTAGTAAGATAGTAATAGTAATATTAGGATAATAAAAGTTAATATTACCTTAGTAAGATATAAAGAACCTAAGTAAGAAGTAAATCTAATATAGACCTTAAATAGGGAATAAAGGAAAGCCTAGTAGGTTTTTATAAAAGTTCTAGAATATAGAAGATAAAAGAGGCTTTATTTTTATTATAAAAGTATTACCTATTAAGCCTAAGACTATTAGTTTAACTAACCTTTATACTTACTATATATAGAGTATTAAGTCTATAGTCTACTAATAGATAATAGTAATTATAAGGATAATAAAGAAATCTTTAAGTTAGAAAACTAAATACCCTTATAAGAAGTCTTATATAAGGGTTAGAAGTAAGATATAAGGGCCTTATATATATTTATATAATTACTTTAAAAAAGAACTAGTAAGAGATTAATAGTATAATAAATAGCCTTCTACTACTAGTACTAGTTTTATTTAACTTACTAAAGTTCCTTAATATATAAATTAATATAGAATATAACTACTATAAAGTAATTAATAAGTATATAATATAATAATTAAGGCTAGATATTATAAATCTACTAGAAAAATATAAGGTTAAGATTATAGTAAAAGTTACTAGAAAAGGGTAGATTTTTAGGGAATTAATAACTTATATTATATAAGTAGTTAGGGAAATTATTAACCTAGATAGATAGAGAAGCTAAGTAGCCTTTTATATAATCCTAGGCCTAATAAGAAAGGTAATCCTTAGATTACTATAAATAGTATATTATAATATATATATCTATACTAGCTAATAAAAGCTAGTAATTAGGGTAGTAGGTAGCCTTATTATAAAAGGTAATAGGTCTTCTATACCTAAGACTATTATAACTACTATAATTAGTTTAGTATTTACTAGTACTATATAATATTAGGTATAATAGGATAAGAGATAAGATATACTAATTATTATAAATCTAAAGGAGATTACCTAGGCCTTAAAAGCCTAAGTATTATAAAAAATAAATCCTAACCTTAGGTAAAAGGAAAACTAGTCTAAGCTACTACCTAAGCTTAATAAGTTTAAGGATCTTTTTAATCTTACTAAGGCTATAGTACTATTTTTATATTAAGGATAGGTAGATTACTATATTAAGCTAAAGAAAAACCTAGATAGGTTAGAACCTAAGCTCCTATAGGGGCTGGGGCTACTATATAATATATATATAATATATTATAAGATTACTTACTTAAGGTCTAGCAATAGGTTATAAAGCTAATAAATAAAGGCTAGATATAGGCTAGTTCTTTATTTATAGTAATATTAGTATTACTTATAAAGAAACTAAAAGAAAAATAGTATTTCTATATAAACTATAAGATACTTAATAAAATAATTTAGCAGGACTATTACTTACTACCCCTAATTAAGAAAATACTAAAGTTATTATTAGAGGCTAAATAACTAATAAAGCTAGATATATAAGTAGCTTTTTATAAGATCTAGATTATAAATAGTAAAGAATACTTTATAGCTTTCTAGACCTAGTTTAAACTATTTAAATAACTAGTAATACCCTTTAGGTTAATAGGTATTTTAATTACCTTTTAGTATTATATTAATAGAGTACTAGGCCTATCCCTAGGGGATTATATAATAGCCTATTTAGATAATATTTTTATATACTTAAAAGGCTTCTAGAAAGATTATATATAGAAAATATAAGAGATATTATATAAGTTATAGGTAGCTGGCCTAAATCTGGACCTAAAGAAATATAAGTTTATAACTAATAAGATAAAGTACTTAGGATATATTATAAAGGCAGGAGTATTAATCTAACTAGATCTAGAGAAGATAAAGGCTATCTATACCTAGGAACCTCCTATATATTTAAAAAAAGTAAGAAGCTTTCTTAGATTTATAAATTTTTATTATAACTTTATTAAAGGGTTTATAAAGCTTACTATCCTCTTAAACTACCTAACTAAGAAAGAAATCCCTTTCTAGTAAGGCCTAGCCTAGTTAATAGCCTTTATTAGGTTAAAAAAATACTTTATTATAAGTCCTGTCTTAGTATAATAAAGACCTAATAGAGAAATAATAGTAAAAGTAAATAGCTCTAAGGAAATACTAAAAGAATACTTATTATAAAGAAATAAAAAAGGTATCTTTTATCTAATTATATATTACTTTATCCTTTTAAGCTTAATATAATAAAACTATATAATCTATAATAAAGAACTATTAATAATAATTAGTTACCTAAAAGTATAATTAGTAAAGTTATAAGAAGTCTAGAGATTTTTTATTATCCTAATAGACTATAAGAACTTAAAGTACTTTATAACTATATAAAAGATCTCTAAATATTAAGTATAGTAAGTAAACCTACTTTTATATTATAATTATAAACTATATTACTAGCCAGAGAAAGAGATATTATAACCTAATATTTTATTATAGAAAGACTAAGATTACTAAGGGAGACTAAAGTATATAGATTAAGTTATAAGACTAGTAAAAATCTTACTAATAGTAATCTTACCTAGGAACTTTAGTCTAAATCTAGCTAGAATATTACCTATAGGAAGATAAGTCTTTTAGAATAAAGTACTTTAAGAACTTTAGGACTAAGTAGTTATTAATTTAATAACTTATAGCCCTAGGCTTAATATAATATTATAAAAGAAATAATAGTTTTTTAAGGAAATAAAAATAAAAAAGTAAACCTAGGATTATAATATTAAGAAATAAAAGGCTTTACTATATAAAGGCTAGATCTAGCTATTTATATAAGAACTACTAATAATAATAATTATCTAGTAAATATATAAATTACCTTTACTTAATTACCTAGGAAAAAATAGTATATTCTAGGCCCTATATAAAGAATACTACTAGAATAAAATATCTATAGATATAAGGCAGTTCTATAGGAATTACTATTATAATAAGGCTTATAAGAGTAAGTAGTAATACTAGGGCCTCTTATAATAGCTACTAATCCTAGATTAATACTAGTTAATATTATTAATTAACTTTATAATAAAGCTACTAGCCTAAGTAAATATAAACCTTATATTCCTAATAGTTATTATTAATAGACTATTAAAGTTTATATAGCTAGAAGTAATAATAAGTATCTTAATAAAAGCATATATATAGTATTTTAAGGACTACTAGTTTAGTAGAGGTTTTATAGTTTCCTTAAAGATATTATATTAAATAAAAGATTAAACTAGCTTAATAAGTTCTAGAAAATACTCTATAACCTGACTAGAATATAGTAATATCTCTCTATAGTATACTACTTATAGACTAATAGAAAAATAGAGTAAGTAAACTAGAAAATATAGTTAATCCTATAGTTCTTAATAGCCTTTTATTAGTTTAACTAGCCTAATTACTTAGTAATAATATAAATATTTCTAAATAATAAAGTTTTATTAGTAATAAGGTTTAGTCTAAATTACTTATTTTATAAGTATAATTTAAAAATTATTTAATAGAATATAGATTAACTAGCTAATAAGACCTCTAGTAAGGGAAAAGTAGTATAGTTTATAGCCTAACTTAAGGAAAGGTTAGAAGTTATATAGGCTACTTATATATATATATAGTAAAAGTACTAGGATATATATAATAAAGGTTATTACCCTATAGAATAGTTTTAAGTTAGTAATATAGTCTAGCTAGACTTATAGAACTTCTAAATAAACTATTTTTATAAGAAACTAGATTAGATTATAATTAAGTACTATATTAAAGGGATACTATTTCTATTAATAGTTAGACTTAATACTCCTAGAGGTATATATAATATCTTTTATATAGATCTTATAAAATAAGTAATATTAGACTTATTTCTTTTCTAGAAACTATAGAAATCTAGATTAAGACTATAACTAGTACTTTAAAAAGATAATAAGAAACTAGTAAAGAAATATACTATAAAGAGAATACTTATAGCTAGAAATATAAGAGAAGTTAGGAGGAATAGGAATATTCTTATTAAATAGAAAGAATAAATAACCCTTACTTAAAAGCTATTAAAAAATATAAAAAATACTAAAGTACTTATAATATATAAAAAAAAATAAAAAGACCTAATAGTATATAATAAACTATATTAAGTATAATAGTAATAATAGGATATACTATATACTATAAGAACCTAGGCTAGATCTAGCTAGGATCTAGGCCCTAACTACCTAAAAAATAAAAAAACTAAAATCTAGATACTACTAGATATTATTATTACCTTTCTTATTACTATCTTTAGTATCCCTATTACCTTTACTATTACCTAAGTCTAAACTACTAGAAGACCTATTTTTAATTAAAAGGAAAGCTATATTACCTAAAAAATAATATAAGTATAGATAGAAAGGGGAAAAAGGGAATAAATATACTTACTATAATAATACTTAGAAAAGGACTTTATATTATTATTATAATAATAATAAGAAAAAGGTATAAAAGGATTAAACTAAAATAAAGCTTAACTAAAGTTAATAATAACTTAAGTAAGAGTATTTAACTATTAGCTAATAGCCTTATATATAGTATAAAAGTCCTTATAAAGTTTAAATAAAAGCTATATCCTAGTAAAGGCTAGGCTAGACCTAGCTAGATTACTATTTAAACTAAGAAATATAAGGGAAAAAGGAAAGTTATTAAATTAAAGGTATACTATATAGTATAAAGTAGTAATAGAACTAGGTATATAGGTAGGGTTATTATAAATATAGGCTGCCTTTTTGGGGGTCTAGTAATTTTTATTAGTAATAAGAAAGTTCTAGAGCTATTAGGCCTGGCCTAAGAATATACCCTAGAACTTAGGCTTAGTAATACCCTTTTTCTTATAGGAATTACCCTAGGCTTTTATATACTTATTAAGTTTCTTCTTACTATTAATAATATATTTATAATCTTTAGTAGTCTTCTTAATCTCTTAAATAAGGTAATAAAGTCCTAGATTAGTTATAAATAAGTTATTAAGCTAAGTATAACCTAACTTAATTAATAAATAATACTTATATAATAAGTAGGACCTAGGGATATAATCTAAAGAATAACTATAGTTAAGAAGATAATCTATATATTACTTATAAAAAAAGAGCAAAGCCTAAGAAAAAAACTAATCTTTATTATTAAAATTATCTTTATAAAGGTAATAATTAATAGCCTATTAGTTAGATAGAGGGCACTAGGACCTATTATTACTACTACTACTAGAAGAAGTAATAATAGTAACTATAATATAGAATATAGAAATAAAGAAGAAAGGATAGTAAAGAAAAAAGCCTAGAAATCTAGTTAATATATAAGTAAGTAATAGGCTATATTCTAACTAGATATAGGCTAGAGTAAAAATATACTTTATATAATAAAAAAATAGAAAAAAATAAAGATATAAAATAAAAAGATAAGCTTACTAATAATAGGAGATTAGTAAAAAGTAAAAAAGTAAAAACAGGTAAGTATAAGGAATATATAAAACTTATAATAAAATAGCCTAAAAAAAAGAAAGAAAAAAGTAAGAATAAAGGAAAAAAGTAAGGATATTATAAAGAAGTATTAAGAGGCTATTAACTAGGAAATATATATAATTAATACTAAGCCCTTAAATAAATAAATATAAGAAATAAATAAGCAGGATAATACCTTATATATATTTAGGCTAGATTTATATAAACCTATAAATAGATATATAATATATCCTAACTAGGAATTACTAATATCTAGGAATAGGCAGGGAAATATATTATAAGCTTAGGTCTTACCTAAGCCTTAATTAGACTAAATAACCTTTTAGGCTAGTCTAGGATTTAGATAAGATTAGTAAAAGTATTTAAGAAAGAATTTCTAAGAAATTCTTTCTTAATTCTTTTAAGATTAATAATATCTATATTGATGTCCTTTGTCCTTTTGGTTATAGTATAGCCAAGGAGCCAGTCCATAATATTAAGATTGATTTATTAAGCTTAGGATAATTATTATAAAAGTACTAATATTATATTTTACTAACTAGCTTTATATTAAGATTATAGTAGTAATATAATATATTTACTATATTTTTAATTTTATATTTAAAGGTAAGTAAACCTAACTTCTATATCTAGATAATAAAAGCTATAATAGTTTCTTTTTCTTTATCTATTAGTAGCCTTAGCTAACCTATTTATTTATTAGAAATATCTTTAATTAAGAGGATATTTATAGCTTTAAGTTTCTTTATAATATAGCTAATAGTTATATACTTAAAGCCTGGATAATACTTCTTAGCCTTATAAAGAGATAATAGTTACTTAGAGAGGTTATAGGTAAGGCCTTATTAGAAGTATAGGTATAAAGAAATAACTATCTAAGTAGCTTTAAGATTTATAAGTAAGTATATAATATAGATTAATAAAAAAGATAGTATATTTACTAATTACTATCTTTAAATTTATTAATTTAGGTACTAAAAAACAAAGAATCGTAATAGCTGGCCGTATAGGGCTATATTAGCCTTTTATGCCTGTATTACCCTTTTATGCCTAACTAAGCTTGCTTAGTTGGCCCCCCCCCGGCTCGAGCCAACGGGTAGACGCTGTGGCTATACGCGTATAAGTTTGGGGGGATGAATACGAAAATTGAAGTTGGATCCGATGAACGCGTATTGTAGTTCCTTGGTAGATGACTTTTGCATGTTTCCTACGGGGCTTTTTAGTAAGAAAGGACAAACCTGAATGAATTTCAGAGGTGATAATCTGTAAGAGACAAGATCATTCTTGTACAGCATCTCTTTTGGGGCCAATATATGATGGCTTCGTTCCTGGTGTTGAGATAGTGTCAGCGACAGTCAGGCATGTGCTGTCTTGGCATCACCACCAAAAAGGCAAGATACCGATTGGAGGAAGGGAAATATGAGGTTAAAGCAATTCTAAAACGGTTTAAGTCTATTCAAATTACCAGTCACCTACGCAATAGTCCACGTAACGTGGCCCTCTTGTAACCCTTCTAACTTGGTATACTATTACTGTAAGGCTGATAGAGTCAGTGAGCTTCTATTTTGAGATGGACAGAACGCTTGGTACCGAAAGCGAACGTTGGTTAATTATCACCAGTTTTGGAGTTTAAACCACTAAAGACGACGTTAATTGCTCTTGATAAATTGGTCATGTCTTGATTCTCTAGACGGGTCATCTACCTACTACTTAGGTAGCCTGTCCACTTGCATGATTAAAGTTATTGACGGTTTCGGAATTATTCAAGCGTCAACACTCCGCTTTGCCAACAATACATTCATTAATCATCACCACTGAAGCCACAAGAAAAACAAACGCTCTTCTACTGGGGCAATACGACGAGGAATACAATCAAAGTCTCCGAAACTAAAGCTGCCAACCAATCAGGACGCACGCTTCAGTTAGAGCAAAAACACATCAGGACTAGCGAGGACAGAGCAGCATACCATGACTTGTGCCTGCTGATCGAGAGCAATTCTACTCTCAATCTCACTCCCCTACCTTATCTATACTTCCTCTCTTCTTCCAATGCCTCCGAGAACCTCCAGCTCCGGCTCCGGCTCCGGCTCCGGTGCCGCTACTGCCAAGCTCCGTCGGGCACATCGCAAGTCCCGGAACGGCTGCTTGGAGTGTAAGAGGCGACATATCAAGTGCGATGAGACTCGTCCTGCGTGTAGTAACTGCGTCATCAGTGAGAGGACATGTTCGTTTCCTGCTCAGCCTACTCCCGCCGCTGCGCCAACTCCCCCAGAGCAGCCTGTGTCGTCTTTCAATGAACCTCTGAGTGGCAGCCAGGTTGAGAGTCCTGCCGATAGCATTTCGAGCACTGCAGCCTCTCACCGGCCTTCATCAATACCGCCTCCGTCATATCTTGCACCAAACTCCAACTCTGGCTTCTCATCGAATTTTGATGACGGTGCGCACTCAACTTCTCTGCCGTCTTTCACTGAATCCTTCGCTGCTGCAGACTTGTCTGAGTCGCCTCTATCAACTTCACTGTCAGACGCTCTTCCTGCGCCATCCTTTACCAACAAGCACCTCATACTATTACATCACTTCCGCAAATCTCTACTATTCGATGTCGACAATATCGACATCATCATAGACCTCGCCCTCGACTGGTCATCAGAAGCTCCGTATGCTCTGGACCAGCTTCTTGCTATATCAGCAGATCATCTTGCCACGACCATTGTCGAAACTTCAGCTGAAAGCGCTGCTTCTTGGAGACGCATCGCTACCGAGTTGCAGACTCGAGCTCTTACATACTTCAACAGAGACAGCCAAGACCCTGCCAGTTACGAGTCTCGCTTCGTTCCTCGTTTCCTCCTTTCGTCTTTGCTGAGCTTACATATGCTTTATGATACACTCACACAGTATCGAGCCACATTTCACGTCTTTATAGAGAGGTTCTGTGATTCTGTCTGCCTTCATCGTGGCGTCAAGTCATCTTCATCGCCAGGCTACCAAACTCTTATCAGGTCTCCCCTAGCACCATTCTTTCTAGGTGTCAAGAACGCAGCAGAGCTCGGTGATAAGGGCGATGAGTGCGCCCCTCTCATAACTCTCATTGAAAATTCCGATTTGAGCCCATCAGCTGTGGAAGCCTGCAGTACAGCCGCTCACACATTACAATGGGCTTTCAATGTTCACAGGAATCTGCCCAAGAGTGTCAACGTACAAGCTGCCTCGGCATTTCCGGTCGTGTTGAGCGATGATTACGTTGAGCCTGTTCGAAAGCACCGCCCCGAAGCATTGCTTGTTTTGGCTTATTACGGTGTTCTCCTCCACCGATGTCGACATGTCTGGTTATTTGGTGATTCAGGCGCGTTTCTGATCCATTTGATCGCGGGTCATCTTGGAAGCTACTGGAAGGAAGCTTTGCGTTGGCCACTTGAGGAGTTGGAAAGGGATCAAGGATGAAAAGGTTGGCAGAGGACAAGACTTTGGTCCTGTACCAATAACATTAAGAACGAAGACGTTGTGATGCTTTCACAGGAGCAAATGCTAGATGCAAGCTCTTCCAATCATCGCATTCGAACACATCAAAGGCAACAAAGATGTTGCTGATCTTAGGTCACAGACCTTTGCACCACCATCCAAACAGTCCCACCGGCCAAGCGTCAAGATATGAACATTCAAGGACGTGACCTTTAAGAGATCCTTCTACAGTGCCGTCAATTCGGACGAAGAGTAAGCTAGCCTAGTTCAAGCTTAAACTAAATCATCATATCATGAACTTTGAGGAATGGCTTTGGTGGCAGGAAAAGATGTTTCAAAATCTTGCAATAAACAAGTTAAAATCACTTCACAAACACTTCCATCTGTGACAGTTCCATCAACACCAGTACTATCTCATTTCATTCCACGGACAGGGCACACACTCAACTGATGAATGCCATCTCATCTTCTCTGTACGATTATCCATAGTGTAAGCTATAACGATATCTACATGAGTCCAGCCTGTTCCTCTTCCTGCGAACACAATACAATACTCTGAATTTTGCATGTCAATTCTCTTTATTTTATTCGTAAAAAGGTGGAATGGTAATAGCTCGAAGCGTTAACGTCGTTAAATCAAAAGTCAAACAACCGACAGCAGCGAAAACTTCAACCAGGGCCCCTTGATCTTTCTCGCACACTCTTTTCTTTCTTTCGATGTTCCTCCCTTGAGACTTCCAAGGGCAGGACGGATCCAGACAAGGGTTTTTTTTTTCTGCGCCGCTGAGCAAAGCGGATGGCCACTCTTCTATAGAAGGAATATGGTATCATAACAGGAAGGAAATTGGGCGTGGACAGGATGCCAAGACATGCATGAGATGGAGAGATCGGCCGCTGGGTTGCAGCTTGAGTGCAAACTCTCAGAGACCGTAAAATTCCCAGCCATCACCAGCCGCATCCGTCGGTCCCGCTCCATTGGCGGCATGGGGCACAAATTCAGTCCGAAGTTCTTCGTTGAGTCATAGCTCCTCATCTTCCAGCTCAGAGGGCTTGAGAAGACCACCGACCTTCTGTCGTCGTTCCATATCAGCGGTCTTGGCGTCCTGCTCCTGTTGCTCCTTTTCGACAATGAAGAGCTCAGCGTTGTCGCCAGCAAACTCCTTGAGGGAGACGAGGAAATCACGGAGGTTGAGTCGGAATTTGTCGTACTGCGTGTTAAGCGTGAACAGGCCTTCGACGAAGCTTGTGATTTGGTTCCTATATGAAGATTAGCTTAGTGGCATGAGAGGCAGAGGTGATACGTACGCTTGCAGGTTGCGGAACGCGTTTTGTAGGAGGTTAGCTACGAAGTTGGCGACAAACTCTCGGTTGTCAGTTCCAGCTGCAGCTTGATCGGGGCTGTAGATAGGACCCTGGATCTTGGGCTGAGACCCGTCGGCGGGGTTGATATAGTAAAAGAGCTTCATCAACAGCATGGATTGTGTCTTGAAACCGGCCTTGTGGTCGTTATCCGTCACAACGAAGAACACGTCCTGCAGGATGGTGATGAAGAATCGCTGGAAGAAAGCGTTGGCGGTCTGCACATCAGTCTTCTCAGCAATGTTGTTGATCAGCTCCAGAGCCATGTTAAGACCAGCTGCCTCGACATCTCGGTTGTCGTGCTTGAAAGCCCATGAGCATGAGTCGATAACAAACTTGAATTGGTTGTTGTCAAGCTTGAGCAGGGCAGGGAAGCAGTGCAAGTTGATGGCTCGGAGGAGGTTGAAGAACTCAACTCGGTGCTCGGGGAACTCGGAGAAGTCTTTGTTGATCATCTCCAGAGTGCACTCGAAAACGTTCTGCATAATAGTAGGAACCTGGTCCTCCATCAAAGCCTGTTACTCGTTAGTATGTAATCCTGCAAATATAATTAGAATAATACTGACAGAAAGTTTGGTAATAATAGTGGAGCAAGCCTTGAGCACCTCGGCATCGCGGGCGCCAGGGACATTGCGGTTGTAATCAACAAGAACAGACTCCAGCAGAGGAGGAACCATCTGGGCACGGACGGCCTGAAGATCCTCTGCCTTATCGACGTACACCTCAATGAGCTTGAGGATCTCTTTCTTGATGGTTCGGAGACCTCGGACCTTGGGCATCTTGGTAGCGAGTTCACCATCACGAGCAACAGCCTCGGAGATCAGTGTACTTGTGGCGTTGTACATCTGAAGCATGTCATGGTAGATGCGGCCAATCTGAGGATAGAAATAGGACCCCACAGATGAGCAAGCAGACACATTCGTCTTCATGATGTTTCCAATAACCTTGATAGTCTCGGCATCCTGAAGGATAGTTGGGTTGACTGTTGCCTGCTTGATGATCTCGTCCCAGGCTGCGTTGGGAATAGCCATCAGGTCGGCAAGGAGCCTCTCCTGCTGGTGCTTGTTACCCTGAGCGGCAACCATGTAACCACAGGCCTCGTAAAAGGTGTGCACTTGTTGAGGTGTCAAGTCACATGTGATCTTGCCCATGTTTCGAACAATCTCCTCGATGAAAGGCTCCTGCTCGCTGGGTTGCAGGGCTACAAAGTGACGTCGGCACTGGCGGGCGATCTTAATGAACGTATCGCAAGCCATGTCCTGGACACCTAAACCAATGTTGATTAGCATTTTGACAGTCAGCTCAAGCGGTTTTAACATACCCTCGTGTGACTCATGCATAAACTCGAACAGCTTATTGACAACTGTCTTAAGGAACTTCCAATGAGCCTTGAGGAAGCGTGGGTATTGTCCAACGATGTACATAATGTTACTGGCGACAACGGCCTTGTTGTCCTTGCCTCGCTTCATCTCAGTAAGACCGAGGAGGTCCTTAATGACAGTAACAAGGAACCTCTTCTCTGTCTCCTCGTTCATTGCCAAAGAGATGGAGCCAATGGCCCAGCAGAGAACGTTGCAGTTATGCCAGGACCACTCGCTTCCGTCGACTTGTCGAGCGAGCTTCTCGGTCATGATGTTTTCTGTGTCGACCACGTCCAAATGCGTCAGGTAGACCAGGCACTCTCGAATCGTCTTGTAAAGTTGTACTGTGTCACTCTCCTTGACGAATTCTCGGACAATTTCACCCTCGTCGTTCTCAACAATCAAGACTTCCTCAGGACGGACCATCTTCTCGATCATAACGACTCGAAGGTTCGAGAGGACCTCGTTGTATTTGTGCTTTCGAAGAGGGTAGTTGTTGAGCACCGTAGGGTTCGGGGCGCCGCTTCCAGACATTCCTGCACCAACTGCCATGAGAGGGTTCAAGTCGGTCATAGGGAGCTGCTGCATCTCCTCGTAAAGCTCCTGGACGAGCTTGAGCCAATAGTCGAGGCAAATCTTGAAAATTTCTCGATCATCGATCTGCGATATCCTAATAAGATAGTAGTGACCATGAATGAGGAAATCCCGGTTGGGGAGTTTTTCGATGAGCTATCACAGTCATGTTAGAGTCGTCCCGATATCAAACACAACATAAACCTACATTTAAGTGCATTCCGAAGAAATTGCAAAGGAAGAGAGCCAGGTTTTGAATGAACTCCTGATCCCTGGAGTTGCTGCTTGGATATGTGCTCTTGAGATCAAGAGAAACGGGGATGATGTTAGCAATGGTAGTCAAGGTCTCGGTGAACATCTTGACAAGCTGCTCGTCGTAAGAGTTGGGCTGGCCGGGGCCGCCAGTCTGAAGACCACCAATCTCAGTAAGGCACTGCATGGTGACGTTGCGGAACTCGGGTGTCGAGAGGAAACGGGTTCGCAGGGTCTCGATAAGCGGTGTTTCGAAGATGTATCCCAGGGGGATCCAGTTGCAAAATCGCAAAAGAGTCTCAAGGGTCGCCTTGATCAGACTAGGCTGTGTGGCCGTGTTGAGGACCTCCTGGCAGAGGTTGAAGATTTGCGAGAACTCGGCGCACATGGTCTGCTTAAGGTTGCGTGTCTTGGTCGACGTCATCTGCTCGGCTGAGTAGTCGAAAACTTCCTCCGAAAGCAAGCGAAGAATGATCATGTTGTTCTCGCAGATGGATAGGTTGGAGTGGCAGGACGAGATGATTTCGTTGATAAAGGTAGGCCAGTTATGAGGCCACTCCTGCTTGAGTACGGAAACGAGGACGAGGTTAAGCTTGTTGAGCAGGGTCTTTTGCTGGCGCAGCGACTCTTCGGTGCTCGAGCACTGGATAATGAACTGGACGATGAAGTTTCGGATTCCTACGAGTTACAGGTCGTCAGAGTTGGTTCCTAAACTGTTATCGCGGTGAGGACGGACCTTGGCACTGCTCCCGAGGGAGGACCTTCCATCTTGTCAAGATCACATTGTCCAGAACCTGCAGACCCAAGTCTGTCAAAATTTGTTAGTCGAGTGGATTCACAAGTCAAGTATTCGCATAGATCGAAGGGAGGAGAGCTGGCCTGAATGCAGCACAGCATAGGAAGTGGCGCAAAGCCGAGGCTACACACATTTGGTTTGAGGGTACTGCGCATCCGAGAGGATCTTGTCGACCATAAGCCACGCATCGGGGTCTTCTTTGAACTGCAGCTCAAGTCAGTAAAAAGCTCTGCACGAGCTGAGAGCTACTTCTGTACGAACCTGGTTGAGAGCAGCTTGGGCGGCTTTTTGCTACACGGTTAAAGAGGCCGGGTTAGCTATCGTTCCTCACTCATGTCGACGCGCGGGGTCCACGGTTGGTAAAAACCGACGGCCAGAAGAGTACCTACCTGCTCACCGCGCCCCTCGTAGAAGGAGCGGACGAGGACGTCCAGCTCTTCAATGGAGGCGGCCATTTCGTGTGGTTATTTCGGGTTCACGAGAGGATCGTTACGAGGTGGGAGAAAGAGGTTGGCGGTTGGAGATGGTGGTTGTGGTGGGCGAACGAGACGAGGCGGGAGGCGGGGGGAGAGAGAAGATCCAAGCAAATACCAGCCCCAGGCAGATGTAGATCAGAGAAGCAGTGGCGCAGCTAGCTCTCTATAACAAGAGAAGAGAGGGCTAGAGAGAGAGAAAGATGGGATATGGCGATGTGAATGTTTGTCGGTGTTCGCGTGGGAAAAATGAAAAAGAGGAGAAATGCAAAGTTCGGCTTTGGTAAAAGCAAACTAAGGCAAGGCAAAGTGGACGACGTCGGTGAGGTGAGGTGAGGTGTGAAGAGATGGTCTGGACGGCTTGAAGTGGACGAGAGTGGAGTTGAAGGGGAGCAAAAGCACTGTGAATACAGTACCTTTAGTGGAGTATCGAGCACAGGAATGCCCCGCAGCGCAGCCTGCCTGCGTCACTCACTACCTACGCTATAACTACTAGGTAAGGTCCTTGAGGTAAGTTCCAGTAACCACCAGCAACCAGGTCAAGCTCTGAGAGCTCTCGATCCTATATCCGTCGCGTCTGTCTCACACGGAGGGCGGTTTTGTCAGCAGTGGGGCTTGAAACTGGACGTCTGATGGAGGGTTGCCTGTCATGTCATGTCACTATCACATCAATGTATCTCTACTTCGATCCGTGACAGCGGTTGATGCTGTCACTGCGCATTTCTCATACCAAAAGGGAACTCAGCTAACGGGCTGTCGGACCCATGACGCTGGGATCTTTGTAGCGGTACTTGAACTTACCGAAACTCCCCAGCCTCCCGGGCGCATAATTAATCGATCGATCTCATGATTCGCTCTGGGTTTGACAACGGCGCGTGTTTGTCAATCTCGTACAAAAGCTGTGAGCTGAAATTACCGCATGCGGCTACCCGAATCACGATCGCAGTCTGATATGGCTTGGTGGTAACTACCCGAGCCAAATATATCCAGGGCTGCCTCTTCAAGCATGTTCATATTTAAGCTGTCTTGAATAGTTTCTAACATTGGTGTTCTGCATAACATGAGAGAGATATCGCACCCTTCATGAAAGCAGACAACATCACCAGGCATAAACTGATAGCTCACAAAACTCAACGAACCATGGCTAAACACGTCGGTCATCAAAGTATCATGTTTTTTCAAGGCTCGCTCTATCGACAAAAGACAATACTGGCCAACCCTCTATAGTTGGCTCCGTTTGTATCCAGATATCCATACATGGCCAGCCATAGTTTCATTATTTAACTTTTTTTGCATGGACGGCGAAGAACTGACATGGTGCCGTCTTTTGGCCGTCTTCAAGCGATGTTGATATTCGTTCATTCTCTTTTTAAGCCTTGTAGCCAACCTCGAATAAGCTATCCTTGAGAGCGCTCAGAGCCTTCTCGATGTGGTTTCGGCTGGGGTCAAGCTATTCAAACTGTGTTAGCAGACTATCTGGAGTGAGAAAATTGAGATACACGTACAGCGCTGACTCCCATGTGGCCGAATCGGATATACTTGGGAGCAATAGCCTTGTGAATGCCACCAGCAAAGACAACACCCTTGGCGGCCAACTTGGGCAGAACATCAGCAGCGCCAATGCCATCAGGCAGGTAAATAGCAGTCATGGCGTGAGCCTGGTCCTCGGGCTTAGTAGCAACAACCTTCAGACCAAGATCGGTAACAGCCTTCTTGACCTTGTTGGAGACCTCGATGTGGCCCTGGAATCGCTCGGACAGGGGCTTGGCGAAGATCTGAGTAAGGCCAGTGTGGAGGGCGTGGATGAGCTGAGGAGAGGGAGTAGCGAAGTAAGAGGGCTTCTTGGCCTCGTAGTTCTTCATGATGGGTGTCCAGTTCTTCAGGGAGGCAAAGTAAGCGGGAATAGGAGTCTTGCGGTTCTCAAGAGCAGCGGCGACAGCTCGGCCGCTGAAGAAAGAGATGGAGAGACCAGCGGGAACACCAATGGCCTTCTGACTGGCAGTAACAACACCATCCAGGCCCCACTCATCGAAAGCGATCTCCTCACAGGCAACACTGCAGACACCATCGACGATAACGAGAGTCTCAGGGGAGACGCGGCGGACAGTAGCGGCAAGGTTTTTGAGCTCACTTAGGACACCAGTGGATGTGTCGACGTGGGTGACTGTGAGGATCTTGTACTTCTTCTCGGAAAGAGCCTTCTCGATCTCGGGGAGCTGAGGTCGGCCGCCAACTTCACCGTCGAGCTTGGTGACGTTGGCACCGTAGGTACGCAGGCAGTCGGCGAAACCATCGCCAAAATATCCAGTGCTGAGAACGAGGGCATTCTCACCAGCCTCAACAAGGTTGGCAGCAACAATATCCCATCCCAGGGTACCAGAACCAGAGATAACGTAGGGCTGGGCGGAGGGATCGGTCGATTGGAACAGCTTGCGGGTCAGGGTGAGGGTCTCGCCGAAGGTGTTGACGAAGCCGGGGCCGACGTGGCTCTCACTGTGTGACAAGTATTAGCAAGCGACATATTATCAATCACATCACGCAAACGTGATCCAAATCACATTGTATCGTACCTGTAGTGGCCCATAGACTTGAGGACCTCATCATCGAACTCAATGGGTCCGGGGATGAGGAGAGTAGCGTGTTCAGGTTGAGAAGACATGGTGGTTGTGGATGTTGAAAGACGACGAGCTTGAGAAGGAACTGAAGCTTGAGCAGGAGAAGCCGCGGTATAAGAAGGAGACGAAAAGTGACCTGAGACGAGAGAGATCCTATCGGCCGACACAGATGCAGTTCCAGCGGCCGAATACGTCTTGAAGCCCGCCGAAGAAGAAGAGGGGCTCTCGGCGGACAGCTCCGGAGCGCGGGGCACCTTTCTCCCCTCCATTGCAAGTGCCGATCTTAACAGGCTACGACTGGCTGCTACACCAACCCCCACTGCCACGGACGACAACCGCTGAAGGGGCGCCAGGTTGACTGCCTGAGGCCTTCTGAAGGGTCGGGTGTGTTCTTTTTTTGCGGTGCCGCAAGCAAATGTGCCTGCTGCGACGGAAGAAGGCCGAGAGGATAGAGAACGTCGGTAGGCTTCCGATTCGGGGCACAGAAGCCGGGTTTTTCGGGTCTTTGAAGCACCGAGATATAGACTTCACGCAAGCAAGGGTTTTTTAAGCAGTAAAAAGAGGATTTTGAGGTTGTTGATTCAGAGTTATGCGAATTGCCTCAGGAGAAGAGGAAGAGGGAACTTCGCCTATGGAAATGCGCTGAGTGTCCTGACTCTAGCCCCGGAATCCCCTGTCTTCCGTCCCCGTTTTTTGCTACTTTCAGCACAACGAACGGAACTTTCTCACTGTTGTGTCCAGGTTAGCTCGGGTTATGTGAGGCCGCTACCGGAGCAACAGGTTTGAATTGAGTGGACGATGATTCGGTCATCTCTCGGGATCACGAACCGATCATATCGAACCGATATTTTTGATATCGTAAGCGTTTCCGCGAGAACATGAAATGATGTTGATTATCATGATGGAGTTGCGAGCGCTCTACGGGAAGGGTCCCGATCTAGTAAAGTAACAGAATAACAACGGGTGACCGACCGAATGTGAGCAATACCCATGGCCAATTCTGAAAAAGACCCTTACGCAATACCTTTATAAAACTCAAACAACTTCTCTGCGCCATCTTCCCATTGAACATCATTCTGTAAATGATGCCCTGCTCCCTCAACGAATTGTAGTCTTACACCATCTCGCTTGTCATTTCCAGCCTCACGGTAAAATGTTGCTGTATTCTCCGTCACAGGACCCGTCATGAGCTTATCTTGAGTGCCTGCCATGACAAGAACCTTGTCACCGTTCGCGCCGTCATTGCGAATATGGTTCAAGATATCTGTTGGTGACGTGAAGCTGTACATCATACTAAATGGCCACAAGTAGCTCTCATAGCGGTTCATATGACGTTGGAACGGGATGACGGATGAGAGAGGGAACTTGTCGCCAAAGAAGGCTCTTTGAGTGAGCTTTGGGTGGGAGAGAGGTGAGTTGGAGTGCCACAGATGGAAGATAAGTCGTATTGTGAACCATGGGTCCATCTTCCACCAATTCACATACACGCCCATTCTGCAACAGTGTCAGTACCCGGACAAGAGCTTCGAGATACGTGTTTATCTTGACTCACGATCCAAACCCTGGAACTGCACCCAGCAAAGCAAGTGCTTTCACATTCGCCAATCCATCGCTAAGAATGCCTTGGCTCAAACCACCACCACTTGAATGTCCAACAAGCATAACCTCACTCTCTTCCCTCGTCTGCACCCACTCTATAGCCGCAACGAGATCAGAAGCCAGGGCACTTCGAGGCGTTGCAAAGACCATGCGGAAATACGACGGATGCCATGATTCGCCGTGGCCGCGCAGTGAGACAGCATAGCATTGCACACCGCGTGCTGCTAGGTATTGCATGTATTCTGTCCATACCCACGCGGAGCCCATGCCGCCATGGCAGAAGACTATGGGAGAGCCATTGAATTTATTGGTGATTGATGGGGTATTGGAGAGGACTTCGATTCTGCCTTGGGGTGTGTTTACCCAGTGACGCTCGAGACCTTCAAGGACTGGAGATGGGGGCCCTGAAGGTCGAGTGTAGTGAAGCCACTGGTAGCTGAGATGGAGATTGAACATTGGTGGTTGTGTAGTAGTAAGACTGTCAGACCATGTAAGTCGGGGTTATTGGTGTGAGGAGGTGAGTATGAGGGCTCAATGCATGGGTATTGCTCCCCTCTTATACATACCCAGCTTACGACTCAAGACTTCAATCAAGCTTAAAATAAGATCTTGTTTGTCGCACATGCAAGAGCTCAGCCTGCAAGCCACCAACTTAGCCCATAAGCTTCAGTCTTCAGCCGCTCGTTAGCTTGGTCCATCCACAAAACAGCTCGTCGGAAGATTCAGGAATGAATGAACATGCAAATGCCTAGTAATTTCGTGTCCTGTGGTTTATAGAATTATTTCCTGCTGAGTGACGTATTCGGTGAGGCTAAAGGGAGTAACGACTCCGATCTCATGGATATCGTTGGCTATGGTTGAAGGCGATATAAGTCAATGTGCTTCTACCATTACAAGGTCGTCATAGGCTATTTTAATCATCAATATACGTCTTTTGCAACGTTGCGTCATATGGCTTCCATAAACTAGAGACCAGCTTCAATCAATGCCTCGAATTGCGTGTCATCTTGTCAATAAGATCTGCTCACAGGCAATAATAGTTGGGCTTTGAATTGACACCCACGATCTACCTAACGCAATCAGGAACAGTAGACGATCAACTCCGCAAGACCAATCGTCTTGCAATACCCACACGTTCTAGAATACTTCTATTTTCCCCTTTCGGCTCTGAGTTCCTATCAATCCCTACCCCGCTCTCTCTGCGGAAACCTACCTTAGCCGTCAAGCATGGGGAGTCACAAGGATGCCATTGTTTTGTTCATACATCAATATCATTGCCATTAACAATTCCTGTGCCTCTTTTGTGTTCCAACTTCACGGGTGATGTCATCGTCTACAAGAGCCAATGCTACAAGACCAAATAATGCAAGGAAGCGTGTTCCCAAAGCGTATGTTCTTATCTTGACGATTCAGGTTCGACAACTGACTTGAGAGTATTAGTTGTGTAAGATGTCGAGATCAAAAAATTAGATGTTCTGGATCGCAGCCATGTCAGCAATGTGATAAGAGGGGGTCAGTGTGTCAATTCGATGATGAATCACGCAAGGTCGTAGTTTCGAGAGGGTAAGTCGATGCCCAGAACTGTTGACCGAGTCATACTCAGACATCTCTTCCAGTTATATCAACCGTCTCCAAGAGAGGCTGGCGGCCTTGGAGAGCAAGTCAGAAGAAAACTCCCTCCTTGAAGCTACAACTGGCCGGTCAAGGTGTACCGATTTGAGTAAGTCTTTGTTGGTCTCTCATCAACCTTCTGCTAAGAGTACCAGGTGATCGCATACCACTTTCCACCGAGAGCAACGACATCTCAGAACAAGTGATCAAGACTTCAGCATCAATATCACCATATGGAACGGCCGAGACACAAGGTCAACGACAACTCAATGGTGAAGGCAAAGCTCCCCTTACCAATCCTTTAGCCTTCCACACGTATGATTTTGTTCCAAGCGTCACAGGACACATCCGTAAGTCCATACTCACCCGTTCAAGGAGCCAGTATTTCAGATTGAGGGTTAACTCATTGTCAGTTTTTATGGGAACATCATCAAATTGGTCCTTCAACAAGAGAGTCCTGACCATGACCCATGAGCGTGTCAAGGGCCGTCCACTATCAATGCACAATCTGCATTTCGCCGGCACTGAGGGAAAGGTCTTTGATCTGAGATGGGACGGGACAAGAAAGTTTACGGCACAAGATGTTCCCGACATGTCTGCCTTGCCAACTAAAGACTTTGCTCTGTATCTCATCAACTCGGTCAAGTTTCACTGCAGTTGGCTGTACAGTCTGTTTGATGAGGACATCTTCATGGAACGCTTCCGTCTGTTCCATGACAACCCTTCTGAATATGCGCGAGCAGAACCTTTGTGGTTCATTCACTACCTTCTTGTCCTGGCATTCGGAAAGGCTTTCGTGGTCCAGTCAACCAAGTCAAAACGGCCTCCTGGTGTTGACTTCTTCATACAAGCCATGAAGCTCATGCCCGACTTCAACTTCTTTGATTGTGATATAATAGAGGAGCTACAGGTTCTTTGTTGCGCTGCTCTATATCTGCAATCGGTGGATTACATACAACAGGCCTATCGTCTGGTAAGTGACTGGATCTTCAAATATGTATAGTAACTGACGGCGTCAGGTCTGCTCCGCACTTCGTCATGCTCTGGAGCACGGTATGCATACTGAGATGCAATCCGATGCCCTTAACGCAGCTTACGTACAGAGAAGCCGACACATGTTCTGGACACTCTATATTCTCGAACGCCAGCTGATTTCTCTCCTGGGACTTCCACTGAGTATAGCTGACGAGACGATAAGCGCACGCTTTCCCGATTTCCCAGGACAGCCGCAGAAGCTAGAGGCACTGAAGATTCATGTTGACTTCTGCAGAGTTCTTGCAAAGATAAATCAGAGTGCGTATTCTTGTGCTACTGTGACATGGTTGCTAACCATCGCAGCTGTTTATGGCCTTGAAGGAAAACTCGATAGCCGATACCTCGGTGCTACCCAGTCCGTTCTCAAGAGCATCGCTACCGTGACAGAACGATTGAACAAGTCCTTTGAGATTCAGGCAGGCGAGGGTATGGCTGGCATATCACGAATATCAGCACATCTCCATTTGATGCAACACCAAGTAAGCTCGTCCGTCTCCCTCTGACTGTCAACTTCTAACAAAACAAGTGCATCATTCTCACTACGAGACCACTTCTTTATACGTTCCTGCTTTCCAGACTTGGCCACTTGGAGGTAGCTTTGATGCATTGGCTACAATCAGAGAGTGTGAAAGGGCTGGTTCAAATGTGCACCGAGTCTGCTCAGCAGATTTTGAGGATCCTGTCCAGTCTTTCTGAGCAAGGGCTTTTAGGTCAGTTCTCCGGCTCCAACGTTTATTTGAGCGCGCTACTTATTCTCCGATAGAAACATTCCTGAAGTTCGACCAGGACGCCGCTTTTACTGCTACCATCGCACTGCTCATGGCCGCTGCGATTGACTCATCGCTACTACCAGATCACACGCCGTGGACTCAACGCGCCTACGGTCTCTTTGACGAGATGAACTCGAGAGGCAATCTCGTAGCCAACATGGTGGCAGCTGAACTGAAGCAACTAGAAGACTTACTCAAAGGCTTCCTCACCAGCAACGACTCGAGGCCTGTGGTTGCGCCACAGGGTCCAAACACGCCTCGGCAGGGTTTTATGAATGATATAGACAGTGGCACAGGCTCTGTCACTGACTATGCCGAGCCGTTTAGTCTCGAGTCGGATGATGACTTTGGGTTGGGGCTGAACTATGAGCTTAGTGCGGAACAGCTGTTGAATATTGCCAATTCGCTGGACATTGATAGCTTGACATGGCCGTGGCCGGAGGATCCAATGGCTGAGGATGTGGATGGGTCATGACTATCGAAAAGTACAATTTTAATACAACCAATATAATCGAGGTTCATCATTGGGCTCCTTGTATTGTTAGGGAGTATGTTCAGTTCTCCTCTATCCCCCGGGATGCAAGGTTAACGTCAAACATCGTTCTTTCGGCATCTTTCGTTCTGGCCAGTTCTTTACTTCTTCACTGGAACTAGATAAGCTTCTAGAGTTGTGAGTTGAGTCAGTGGCATAGATGTAGCTGTTTCGAACTGCTCACAGTAGCTTTGATAACGGAATGATTCCCTGCTTCTGTGCACGAATCACGACCACATCACTGAAGATGGAATTACAAGTAGGGGAGACAAATGCGAGAAAACTTTTAATAATGTGATGTGAATAGTTTCCGAAACCTATGGAATACAACCGTATTCAAGACTCCAACACCATGCCACTTTCGAAGACGTGGTGTTTACCACAGTTGGACATAAGTGAGGAAACGCCTCCACTTGGGCTTAGCATAGTATTCATCGAGATGCTTGATCTCCTCGACGCTCAAGTGTCGTCGGCCGGTGAGACAGTCGGCAGTGGCAGGATCTCTCCAGGGGGTTCGGAAGATGACCTTGTACCCAGCAGTAAAGCCAAAGATGACAAGAACACCAATCATGTATTGGAAGAAGTTGGAGGCAGAAAAGCCAGCGCCACCCTATGATATCTTTGTTAGATGATTATTCATGTAGATGAAGGATTGTTGAGGTGATAACTTACGACAGGCTTGATTCCGGAGTAGATACAGCAGACCAGCAGCATGATGGAGATGAGCATCAACCATGCTGGTGCAATAGGCCAAGCACTCGATCTCCAAGCATAAGTCTCTGAGAAGAGTTTGTCGTTCTGGGCCTTCAGAGCACAGTGGAATCGGTAGTTGGTGAAGGATATAATGATCCAGTTTGTGAAGAAGGAGGCGCTCGTAATGGAGATCAGCCAGTTCAAGACAGTAAGACCGCCAGCTTCAACGATGTTAGTCGTGATCCTCGGGTAATGAGGGGCCACTTACAAGACAGTTGAATGTATCCGAGAATGACAGCAACGACAGAGGTGATGATCAAAGCAAGTCTGGGACGTCCCTTATCATCGACATGTGCAAGACGTGTAGAAATAAGACCCTGATGAGCCATGGTTCGCAGCACTCGTGACGAGAGATAAACTGACTCGGCAGCGATGGCAAGGACACCGCAAATCATTCCAGCGTTCAGAAGCGAAGAGATACCGGGAATTCCAGAGTCTGTAACGGCAACGACAAAAGGCGAAGCAGCAACACCACCTCCACCAAGAAGACGAGGATCGTTGGAAGGAACGAGGATCGTGATGAAGACGACGCTGAGCATGTAGATGAAGTTGACTCGGAAGGGGACGAGCTTGGTGGCGTGAGCGAGGGAAAAGCGTGGACTCTCAGCTTCACCGCCCATGATCCCGATGAAGACTTGATCGCCGACGGCCCAGGTAGCGAGGAGTGCACAGTTGGCGAATCCCTGCAAAGTTGTTAGTAGGAGCAGGGTCAAAGAGGTGAACTTCAAGACTTACAGAGAAGCCGTTCAGGAAAGCTGGTAGGTCAGTCCATGTCTCTCCATGATGAACATAACCATTAGGGCCAGCTCCAAGGACCAAAGCCAAGGAGAGAGTGATAATAATCAAGAAGAGGAAGATCTTGATCAGAGATGTCACATATTCAAACCAGGCGAAGACGGTGTTCGGGAGAAGAAAGATGACTAGGCAGGCGAACATGAAGATGCTAACTACAAGATTCGTTAGTTAGAATGAATCGAAAGAGGCTGGTAAGAGAAACTTACGTGATGCAGCCAAAGGAAACGAGCCTCCAGACCAATACCCTACCAAGATATGGAAGAACCCAGCCTCAGCAGAAACAATAGCAGTCCAACCTATGATAAGTCAGAACACAAGTCTTAAAATCAGGTTTAGGGGGAACGAACCAAGCCACTCGGCAAAACCTGCTCCAAAAGCCAGAGCGGGATCGACCCAACGATCAGCATAGTCGATATAGTTTCCTGAGACAGGGAACGCGATAGTCATTTCTGACAACGATTGAAGAACAGCCCAGACACATGTGCACACCATGAAATATGCAATGACCATGTTTCCAGGACCGCCAGTCGCGAGGGCTTTTCCGGTAGCGATGAAGACGCCCGAGCCGATGTTGGAACCTAGAGCAATGATCTTGAAAAGGACATGTCAGTATTGCGAGTGATTTTGGTTTATGGGACTTACGTGAACTTGTCGTGGTGTAAAGGATCGATGGAACTGTCCATGTTTGCCCTCTTGCATTTCAATAGCCTGAACTTCGTCGATGCTTCGTGAAGCTGCGAGGTCAAGGCGGTCGTCTTTCGTCATCGAACCGCGGGACTTTTCTGTCATCCCAGCTGGAACGTTGACATCGTGAATACTTTCTCGACGCATGATGAAGGAGAATCTCAAACGAATTCAAGTTTAGGTAAGCTGTTGTGTGGAGATGAGACCCAGGAGTGGGAGCTTGCTAGGATCCATCTTTTCTGCACGACGGCGATCCTTGGTCTTTATAATGTTTTCTGAGACGTGATGGAGCTGTCTCATAGAGCTAGGGGGCGAAACAGTCTGGGGAAATTGACCAACATGGCGATCAAATCATGATTGGATTCTACGGGAAAGTATCCGCGAGAGGTATTCTATACCAAGCATCAAGGGAGGAGGATGGAAGAAAAACAGGCTATCAAAACACTATCAAGCATTTACGACACCCACTGAGTGATTAAGGTTACCCCAGATTCTACCCCAGCTTCGACTAGACCTGAATGAGCTAGCTTTCGTGCGTCTATCAGTCGAGACTCGCTGTGAGGATGTGAACCATTGGTTAGAGCTCATTGTGTGATAACAGTTGGGTTTAGCTCTCTCCGTAGCGCTACGGATTTGCTTCCGATGATGAAATCGCTGCTCCATATCTTGATCTTATCGTGATTATCTGCCAATGGTGAGGAGAGGCTGGGACGAGCTAGGCATGGTATCAGTGAGTTGGGCGATAAGCCACTTTTGACGTGAATGAGGAAGGGTACCGCGAGGGGTAGATCGGGGAAAACGGCGAGAGTTGGGTGGCGTCTATTGCCGTGAGGCAATTCATAACGGTGCTCAACGGGTTGGGTTCAGTATCTGATAAACAAACTTGATACTCGGCTGTGTTTACCTTGTGCGAGTGTTATCAACTTTCTTGATATAACAAGGCAATCGTTTTCTTATCATCACTTCGACTCGGCGAGACTTTGAAGTATGATAACATCAAGTCGTCAACCATCATGAGGCATTCCGTATCTCGTCGGCGCGGTTCCGATGTCTTGCATCCCCTGCCATGTCCGCCATCAGGTGATGTATAGAGGCTCTGGTACTTCATGTCATTAGAGGCCGGCTCACGTCCCGGTGGCGTTCTGTAGTCCGCCTAGACCGACCCAGTGGACTGGAAATCTTTCTGATACGATCATTTCCACAT
Source organism: Fusarium sp. NRRL 52700 (assembly GCA_013396095.1). Classification (NCBI taxonomy): domain Eukaryota; kingdom Fungi; phylum Ascomycota; class Sordariomycetes; order Hypocreales; family Nectriaceae; genus Fusarium; species Fusarium sp. NRRL 52700. The sequence goes on from JAAQRM010000093.1 coordinate 583,951, forward strand.
TGCATGACGCCCACGTGTCAAACACTCAGTACCATATGCGTCTACCAAGATATACAATATACCACGTTATTGAGATTCTATCTATCCTTTGTGGGATTCTGTTCTCATTGAATCGGGAGCGAAACATGTGCATTGCGTTGATTTAGCCCAAGCCTGCGACCTACGTATTGGCACCATCGGTGTTTATGAGAGTTTCATAGAATCCAGTTCTCGAACGGCGACTTATCCCAGCTTTCAATGCACCATGACGCAGTATTGATACGCTAGGGTCAGCTCGAACTGATTGGCAACTAACTAGGCCGCCATTAAAGCACGGAGAGCACGAGTGGTGGTGATAGATATCTCTATCTGATTTTCTCCGGCGCCCAACCCTAATTGACCAGGCAGAAATACCATGGAAATACTCTCCAAATTAATCACGTATCTCTGGAATATTTCGGGTATTCTTTAGCCTACAATAGTTGCTAAGGTATCGTGTAAGTGTGCGTAGCCAACTAATCCATCCCAAGCCACGTCGCGGAAACTTACAACAAATAGAAGTCTACACAACTTTAGGATTTATCTACCGGTATTAAGGGTAGTTTGATTCTTTGAGGTTTCCACGGCCTTGAAAGCATTGAGGCACTTGCTCTATAGGAAGTCTCCAACGGAAATAACAGCACAAGATACTCGCGTCCTCGAGAGGCTGCTCATATTTTCAAAATGGCAATTCTATGTCATAGGAATACTGCAGTGTTTAGAAAGGTTTAGGAGACTTAGTTTTAAGGATGGCCTTATCAGAGTCTTTGAACACCAGGTTCCAGCCATGAATCTAAGGTCCTGGAAGGCTATCAAGCAGTTGCGGATATTTATTGTTTGATATGTTGATGGCCGTATGTGTCTAAGCGCGCATATTCCGACTTCGACAAGCCGGTCATACAGTCATTTTCAATGTGTTGCTTGATACATCTCGCTAAGGTATTGCGAGATTTTGACTCTCATTCGAGGGACTTCGAAGGTACTATTTCCAGATGCATAAGCGTTGAGCATAACAGGAGTGCCTTGGAGAATGCGTGCCAGGCCCTGAAAGCGCATTCAACAATGAAATCGCCAGTGAGGAGGACCAGTCCCCGAGTGTGTAAGGGCTATGCTAGGATGCTGGAAAGTGATGATTTTCGAACCATTTATTTATGGGAAACACTCACATCCCTACTCACCGTAGCCGAAGAAACACATATCAACTTGTACGAAATCAAAGCAATGAAGTCAAATCCATAGCCAATCAAGCGTACTTCTCCAAAGAACAATTCCATTGTTATACCAAAATCTCGGCATGCTGGGCATGAGAGGTGACAGCGAGATCACTCCCCTTACCCTGGAACAGCCATCCGTCTTGGCCATGCACAATATCTGGCCAAGACACCAGCATCATCCAAAGATAGAAGAGCCAGGTCTCTACCACCTCTTGGACAACTGACGCCTAATTCAACGATGTCCTCACAGCTCTAACACCCTTTTTTTTTTTTTACCACAATTACCCTGCATCCCAATGCAAAATACCCAGAGTTCAGCCGTGAACAGCGGCATCGCCGAGGTGGCCAAAGCACAGCGTTACTGTGACATAACCAGCGCCCGCAAGAAACCTCAATGCCAAGGACAGCCCCACGACCCCCGATTCCTGCCAACTCGTTCGTCTTGGCGATTTGGAACTTCTAGATGCATTTGTATTCGGCGGACGAGGTGTCGTTTAGATAAGGACAATCTGTGGGGCGAACAGGTCATTAAGCATAACAGCCTTAGCCTTCTGACGACAGGATTTGTAGACACATTTGCGACTGGCCGGAGGATCACGAGGAATACGGCGTAGGTACAGCTACATGCTGCAAGGTCGAAAAGCCCAGAGATGATAGGGGCAACGGGATCGACGGAGGTCACGTAACCGAGGTAAATAGGGTAAGCTTCATGCTGTCGTACCTAGGTACTCTGTAGCGTATCCGTAGGCAAGTACGTACTAAGCGTATGAACAGCCTGAAATGTAGCGGTCATCTTGCCAGCAGTCTTGGCTCGAGTCTTGGCGGAACTGGGGGTTTATATATGCAACAGCTTACTTGACCCTTGCTCGACAAGTAACAACTCGTATCACCCATTGCCAAGTGATAAGGGACTAAGACACGCCGCAATAAAGTTCTGCGGCGCAGAGACATGCCTAGAGCGGAAGGTCAGCGGCCGATTCAACCAACCTGCTGTATTGGGACTAAGACTTGGGATACGCGTCAGAGTCGAATACCGTTCTGATTCGACAGTTTCGAAATGCTGGCCTGCAGGGACAACAGAACTCTTACCCTGTATCGACTTTTTCTCGAAAACCTGCAAGGCTGACTGATTTGCAGCAGATTGCATCGGGATCCCGATGTATGGTTGCATTTGCATTGTGAGGCTTGACGTATCTCTTGACTTTGTCATAGAGCAGATCGGCCTCGGCTTTCTTGATGAACAGAGAATGATCGAGCAGCCGATGATATGTAACTGGTCAGTGTAATAAACCTTCGCAAGTAAATATCAGTCCAAAACATGCCAGTCAGCACTCGCTGGCTACCACGTAATGTACTGTACAATGTAGGACTTGCAGCTAGGGTCATTCCACGTACACACACTGACGTTTGGGTTGTCAGGTGTGGTTCATTGAAGGTAAGCTTAATGCTTAAAAAAAGCCCCTGCAGCTCTTCAACCAAATGGAGAAAGCGCCGCAGGTTATTGCAGGTAATAATTTTCCTCTCATCGGCCCGTGAAATCGGCCAACCCGGGACGGGTAATGCAAAAGGCACTAACAAGAGCTTCCAGCTCGGTTATCGATTACCGTTTGATATGGTGACTGTTCTCTTATTGTCATTTCAACCTGAGTCGTGTGTCTTCATGTAATGGACAGAATAACCTGCAAGGTCAGGGGCAACATTTGATAACGCTGGAACTGGTCCTGCGGGACTGCAAGGGTGCCCAGCCGGCCATGTCCGTCCTTGTTATGCCCGTGCTCCATGCTTCAAGTCAAAACAACGGGGCCTCAACAGCAATGACCACAAAAACCTCATCAGAAGAATTTGTATTACGTACAAAACTTTGAGCGACTTCCTCAAAGAACAGTTGCTGGTGGTTCTGTCTGAGGACGATGGAGCTCTCCCCAGATTCATGGCGATTTGCCCACGGGGTAAGGCAGTTTGAAAAGCAAACTGTTACGTATTACCCCGTAGATGGGATTCAAAGCAAGATCTCAGAATCTGGAGGATGAAACATAGTGTACTGTAGGTACATCTTTGAAGCTGAACACTCCCTTTCTGGGAAGCCCGACTGCCGCGGCGGCAAAACAACCGCGCACCGCTATCAATAGTGGGAAACTGGGCTGGTGACCGTTTTTCAACCGCGATTTTGCTGTCGAGTTGGTGTTATCACAGTCCCTCTCACAAAGATAGCTGATGTCGCACCGCGGTGGGATATGCCCGGGGTCTCTGAGCTTCGACCAACTCAGCATTTTGACCTTTCCCTTCCTCAACCTTTTGCTCGTTCGATCGACGTGTGTTGGTGGCTGCAGGTCCCTTTTGGTTTCATTAGCGCCAATCGGGAAGCCAAACAGCAAGGTTATGGACGCTTCGTCACCGCGCCACCCTTCTAGAAGAAAGCTATTTTCTCGGCATGCGCTCCCCCCTGTCAGGTTCTGCAAAATGTGGTAGGAGGCGCTAATTAGCCCTGTCATACTCGAAAATCACCTGCGAATGGCACGAGTGAAGAGTCGTGAAACCGAGGAATAGCATGAGTGGCCTAAGGATTTAACTTAGGTACAGAGGTCAGTCTTAAAAGTCTTTACTAACACTAAAATCACACTAAGTAGGGCAAAAGACCTAATACCTATAAATCTTGATTTTTATACCTATTTATCCCTACCTTTTTTATACTTATTCCTATCTTTTAATTCTATAATTTTTTAAATATATATAGGAATTCTCTTAATCTATACCTAGATCTTCTCTTATAAAAGGTTATTTTATATAGCCTCTTACTTATAAATAGCTTCCTTTTTATTTTTTAAGGTACCTTTTCTTATTATTACCTTCTTTATTTATAGCTAGGTAAGCTTAATAATATTTAAATCTAGTAAATTTAAATACTAAAAAAGCCTTTAAACTCTTTTAATATTATATAAAAGCTACTATATATAGTATTTATAACTAAAAGCTTAATCTTCTTATATAAAGGTATTTAGTCTTTTCTTTTTATATTTCTTTATAAAAAAAAGTAATCTTAAGATTAGGATTTTTATTTTATATTACTATTAGTTAATATTACCTTTTTTTCCTTTTCTTATTAGCTTATTATTAGCCTTATTCTAAGACTATATAGGCTTCTTACCTAATAAGTTATAAAGCCCTAGTCTTTTTATTTTATTCTTAAGCTCCTATTTCTCTTTTATAACTAGCTTAAGCTTTTTATTTATTATCTATATTATAGCTTTAGCTTTCTTTTTCTCTTTTAAGATCTTTAAAAACTAATAATAAAAAGGACCCTTTTTATTATATAAAAAGTAGCCCTAAAATATAAATTTACTAAAGCCTTTTTATTACTTATAAATATAACTATAAAGAAATTACTTTTTAAGTAGCCTCTAAATATAATAACTATTATAATAATAAAAAAAAATTATAAAAGTTTTATTTAACTAAATTATAGCTTTCTAATCTTTAAGGGTCTAATTTTTATAAGTAATATACTATTCTAGGCATTCTTTCTTTATTATTATAGTTAGTCTAGGCTTCCTTATTAGCTTTATTTTCTTATATCTTACTAATTTAAGAATTCTAATAATAATTACTACTAAGATCTTAATACCTTAATTACTAAGCTTACTAGAAATATTAATAAGTATTTTTTCCTTATTAAATTAATCTAAGCTAATCTTAATAATAATTAAGCTATAATTTTTATTAGTTTACTTTAAAAGCTACTTAAATTAAGGTTTATTTTCTAACTAAGTATTAATAAGTCTTAATAGACTCTTATTAGGCTTAAAGCCTGCCTTAATTACCTAAGAATATATCTTATTAATTATATATTTAAGGATACCTATAAGATAATAGATTTAAGTTATAGTTTTTCTTTCTTTATTAGATACTTTTAATATTATTACTAAAGCCTAAGTTATAATATCTATATATATATATAATATCTTCTTTATTAGTTAAAAAGAGAAAGAATAGTATAAAAATTACTTATAAAAGATAACTAATAAAATCAGTAGGGATACCCTATTTGACTTTATAGGGGTAGTTACTAATCCCTCTTGGCCAGCAAAGACTTTTAAGACTGACCTCCGTAGACTCATATCGAACACGAGTTACCGAAAGACTGATATGAGGTGACAATATCACCTAAGAGAGCAGGTGGGGGCTGTACGAGATGGGTAGTTTGGGTATCATCGAGACAGATGCCAAGATGCTTGGAATCATGCTGAGCCAGTGTTTCGGTAATCAGAGGCTCCCGAGACGGTGTCAAGTTGATATCTGGCCCGAATACCTAATATGGGAATGTTGATTGGAGGCCTTCACTGTAATTGTTCTTCTTGTGTCTCCGCAATGTCTGCCACATGGTGTTGGTCACCCATGGCCCCCAAACCTCAACGCGTCTCTGAGAGGAGGAACAAAAGTTCGTTCTGTGCACTTACGGTTGCATATGTCTGTTGCTGACAGAGACATAGTGAAAGCTTGGCAGCTGAGGCTTGATATTGGATGCCAGAAGAGGCAGAAAAACATGGTCCGAGTCTCATCATGTGTTGATGATTGTATCAGAGTTTTCGTATGGTAAGAGTATGGTTCAGTAAAAGATTGCAAAGATAAGGTACTAGAGCAATGGCTTGATCTCGGCTTTTCTCAACGAACCTGAGCAGAATTCAGAGACCAAAGAGGGGCATTATTTGCCTTTCACCAATGTCAGAAGTGACGACGGGGCAAAGTACTACTCCGTAAGGTAAGGTAATGTATGGCAGGCACCTCAGGAGCAGGACATGACGGGAGGTACCTGTTCAATGTACCGGTACCTTCCCTCGGAAGTGGAGTAAGGTTTAGCGTCTTTCAAGGATATCGTTCCTCTCCAAATCTCCACTTTAACCTTGAATTAAGTTGATCGTCTGGCATGGCGCATTGCTTGAGCTCTCTCTTGTTTCCCCTGTTCAATGCCTACGAAATGTCACAGAAACAGCCGAGTCCTTCCTACGAGGAGCAATATTGAGCCATGGCGAGTGAAATTGGAAGGTAGAAGTGAGCCTATGGGGTGTAAGAAAGAGAGAGTCAAGGTAACGTAACGTACCTACCTTAATCCATGCGCTTTGATGAGGCGGCACGGGAAGCATGGATGTGGCTGTGACTTCCCCAGTCCTTTTGCTGTTAATGGATGTTGCCTCATCCCAAATCTCATTCTCATTCTCATTGCATGCGTCGTTCTTTCCCACGAAACAAGGGGTGTGCATAACCGCGACATCGATATTGAATCTACCGAATCGGAAGCATGTTGCCCCTTCCTTCCTCCCCTTCGCCTTGACATGGTCGCATGTTGGTGATGGTCTCCGCTCTGCCATCTGCATCTTTTGACCTACCCCAATCATCCATGTTCCTCCGTATCGCTGCTCTTGGCACTTCGGACCCTCTCCTCTCTCTCCACTGCGCTTCTACGGATACGCTTCAAGGCTTCCAGCTTGTTGGTGATCGGCGACATACAGGAAACTAGGGGCATGCCCAGTAACCTAGTCTAGTCAAACCTGGGGCCTCACTAGAACTTCGACTCGAACGAATCCATCCATCCTTTCCACTATGGCGGCCGTCTTCGCCTCTAACGAGACCCCAGGTCGTCTTGGTCTTCTCCCTCGCCCAAATTATATTTAAGAAGACTCGTTTCCCTCGTCGAAGATCGTTGTTCCCGCCCATCACCGTTTCTTCTTCATCCAAAAGACCCAAGGTCACTTGACCTTTCCTATCATTCTTTAATCCCTGACTCTTCAAGAGTAACCCACAGGGGAAACGTCAAGATGGAATCAAAGAGTTCCAGCGACAACCCGACCAACGTGTCCCAGGAGAAGGGCACCACCATCACTGAGCACCCTGGCGATGTCCAGACCGGTGGTGGCTTCGCTTTCCAGGAGGAAAGCAAGTGGACCCGAAATGGTCTTACTCTTGAGTCCTTCCAGCGCCGCAAGGACACTGGTGACCATGAGCTTGATCGTCGTATGAAGCCTCGCCATCTTCAGATGATTGCCATCGGTGGTTCTATTGGTGCTGGTTTCTTCGTCGGTTCAGGAAAGGCCCTTTACACTGGCGTAAGTCGAGTTCTGTCTGTGTAGTCCATGTCCGATACTAACATATTGACCCAGGGTCCTGGATCTGTCCTCATCGACTTCATCATTATTGGTGCTATGATTTTCAACGTCGGTATGTTGCGCTCACCTTACTTCATGCTCCCAACCAGAAAGCTAACATCTGCGCGATAGTCTTCGCTCTCGGTGAACTTGCCGTCATGTACCCCGTGTCCGGTGGTTTCTATATCTACTCATCTCGCTTTATCGATCCTTCTTGGGGTTTCGCCATGGGTTGGAACTATGTCGCACAATGGGCTACCGTTTTACCACTCGAACTGACAATCTGTGCTGTTTGTATTGAATATTGGAATGACGAGCTCTCCCCTGGAATCTTCATTGCCATCTTCCTTGTTGCCATCATTCTCATCAACATCTTTGGTGGTATCGGATACGCTGAGGAGGAGTTTTGGTCATCTTGCCTCAAGCTCGGAGCTACTGTTGCTTTCATGATCATCTCTCTCGTCCTTGTCTGTGGTGGCGGTCCTTCCAACGGTCGATACAACGAGTACTGGGGTACACGATACTGGAGAGAGGACCCCGGTGCTTTTAAGAACGGTTTCAAGGGATTCTGCTCTGTCTTCGTCACTGCTGCTTTCTCTTTTGCCGGTACCGAGCTTGTTGGTCTTGCCGCTGCAGAGTCTGAGAACCCCACCAAGGCTCTCCCTGGCGCCATCAAGCAGGTTTTCTGGCGTATTACCCTCTTCTTCGTTCTTGGTCTCTTCTTCATCGGCCTTCTGATCAAGTCCACTGATGACCGACTCAACATTTCCGGTTATTCCAACGCCAAGGCCTCGCCTTTCGTGCTTGTCGGCGAGTACTCTGGCCTTAATGGTCTCGCTGACTTCATGAATGTCATCATCCTTGTCTCTGTTCTTTCTCTTGGTGTTTCTTGCGTTTACGGTGGCTCCCGTACCCTGACTGCCATGGCTCAGAACGGATATGCTCCCAAGGCGTTCGCCTATATCGACCGTGGTGGCCGCCCCCTTGTTTCCGTCGCTGTCCACATTCTCATGGGTTTCATCGCTTTCGTCAACCTTGATCCCAAGGGTGGACAGATCTTTGACTGGCTCCTGGCTCTTTCCGGTCTCTCGACCCTGTTCACCTGGGGCTCTATCTGCCTTGCCCACATTCGCTTCCGCAAGGCTTGGGCCCGACAAGGTCACACTCTGGATGAGATTCCTTTCAGGGCCGCCTTTGGTGTTGTCGGCTCTTGGATCAGTCTCGGCCTCATCTGTCTCGTCCTCATTGCCCAGGTAAGCCATCGCATTCCACGTTGAAACAAATATAACGCTAACAAATTCAATAGTTCTATGTTGCCATAACTGCTCCTCCTGGTGAATCTGGTATGGGAACTGTCGAGGGATTCTTCATCTCGTACCTCGCTTTGCCTGTTGTTCTTGCCTTCTGGGCTATCGGCTATTTCTGGAAGCGTGAGGGTTGGCTGTCAATCGACAAGATTGATGTCGACACTGGCCGACGTGAGCACAACTGGGACGAGATCAATGCTTACCGTGCCAAGGTCGCCACTTGGCCCGCTTGGCGACGCTTCCTCAACAAGATCATGTAAATTCTTGGTCTTGTTGTGAAGTTTGTTTCTCTCATTTGCGTACTAGAGGTGCTTCGACTTGAAGCGTATACCATAGAACCAATCTCCCGTATATCCTTTATCGTTAGATACCATAATATTATGATATTGTGCCAATCTGAACATCTTTTCCCCGTATAGTTGTTACTTGGAGACGTGGTGAGTGAGTCTGATGGTTATGTCGTAACAAGACCGTCCCTGCTCTTGGCCGAACAAGGATGCTATACCAAGAAGTCGCAGGCCTGTTGAAAAGACAATAAGAAGTTCACTGTAGCTATGACAAGGCCCAGTTTCTTTTATAAACTTCAAATAATGAAAACTGTTCTCTAGATGTAGTCAATCGCGCCCTATGTTCACTTCGATGTTGATATTGTGTGGAGATGACGCCCTGGAAGCGCGCCCTATGTGTCAGTATGGGTAGATGGTGGAGTTTTAGAGATTGCGTCTTCGCTTCAGAGAGTCACGTGTGGACGAAGGGTACTAAGTTGACAAACATCTACTACTTATATCTCAAGTGTCTTGAGGACTTGGTTGAAGCAGATATCTGATGTTGCGATATTGAGGGTTGTGCACGGCCTCGGTCCTAAAAGACTGTCTGAGACGACTACTCGGCCTCAACTTAAGCAGAGTATTTGATGGACATTCGTAAGTTGTCTCTTCACCCCTTTCCTCAATGACAAGAGCCAATGAAAGGATACGGTGTTGTTATTACAAACTCCAGGTTGAAGCGGATCTTGTTACGTACAAAGTCAAACACAGATTGAGAAGAGGAAGCAAGATCGGTAACGACGGATATCCTGGGGTAATAGGTAACAGAATCCACAGACCTCAACGTCCGTAACTCGACTTCACATGTTCCCCAAGACTTGTAGTCGTTGAGAGTACGTAATATGATACGGAGAATAGGAGACATAACCATGCTCCCACATCTCGGCGTCGTTGGTTCTCCAAGTCGCGCCACGACACGACGTACACAAGGTAATTCCCTCAGTCAAAGTCACTCAAGTACAGTACTTACTCCGCGGAGCATGCACCCCAGAACAGTCCAAGGGCCAGGTCCCACAGGATAAACTAGATAATAAGCGCTTTAAGAATTCAAGGTTAATCTCAAGCGTAGTTCTTTGTACGTATTTTTTACATGATGGAAATTGGAGATGATGCGGGGTTGTTATCATTATTGAGGACGTGCGGAGAATGGGAATGGGCTGAGGGGTCTTGCAGGCATTGTATTGGTAGGTAACTATCCCTGGAAGAGAGGAATGTGTGTATGTACATGTTCCAGTTGGGTAACTGTTGTGGACTTCCCCGGGCACTGCCTCAAACCTTGGTTTCAGGGCCAGAAGGCCATGAGTTGTTGCGAATTAGTGTCTTGGGATCAAATGGGGTGTGCTTAAGGAACGGTCAAGTCCCGAGGGTTGTTGGGTGAGAAAGGTGAGAGGAGTGTTGAATTCACATGTGGTGAGGTACAACTTGTACAGAAGACATTACCCCTGCAGCACAGGCTCTTTTCGGCATTCTCCAATTCATAACCCCAAATGACTGTGTGTTCCCCGTCTTTCCAGAAGCGTTCTATATAGAGTCGTATGTTGAGAATCACCAACACTTCATCTTATATCAACAACTTGTGTATTTCGGTCGCCAAGGACACTATATTGACGTTAAAATCCCTTCCTCCACTTCCCCAGACTTCGCATCTCGAATTACGAGATAGAATGCAAAGATCTCAACTATTACTCAATTGTTTGTGACAGACAAGGTACATCCCCATGGAGTCCTACTTCAGCCGCTGCAAGCCGTTGTGCCGAGCATCCCTTGTGAATGGAGTCTTACGCAACAAGAACTCTGCGAAACAAAGTCGTGGGCCATCTCGATTATCGTGATCTTGGCGAGCTGAAATTCTAAGTGAGAGATTCTGGGGAAAGTGGTCCTGTAGGGCTGGAGACTGGAGCTGCGACGTAATGAACGTGGGTGAAGGTATCAGGAGTTTTGTGGTAAGTACAACAAGTTCGTGGAGTATTGCAGCTGAGCCGGGGATTCTAGTACAAGAATGCGGCAAAGGTGGTTTGCTGGCATTATAATTAGCTTTAAGTTGGCCACAAGGCGAGATGGAATGCGCACAGTGTTCTTTGCCCGGGTTTACCTAGGTAGTAATCACCAGATAGGCTGTATGATCACTATGAGTCACTACCCGATGGTAACTATGTCCTCTCTTTTCTTTCTTGCTTCAAAAGCCATATGAAAGATGACTCCTTTGCGTACAAGATATCACTTCAAGACAGAGCTCTCGATCCGCGTCTCTGTCGCGCAAATGCAATACCTCGCTCGACCACGTCACCCGACAACAGTCGAAGAAGCCCACGAGGTACTGTTTCTTCAGCTGCACAGGTGACCCTCAAAACTCTCCATGTCTTATATGCACTGCTAATGAATCAGCACTCATGTAGAGAGATATGCGCCCTTCTCGATACCGGTTCGTCCCTGAAGACACAAGTTGTTCACTACCCTTCTAGAGGACCAGCTGCTGTGACGTTGAAACGTGGTTCTTGTCTTTCCTCTTATCGAGAAGCAGTTATGCTTATCTTTTAAGGTTAGCTGAGATAGAGTTTTGGAAGGAGCATGCTTCCAAAAAGGTATACAGTCCCAGGGGCAGGAAGTCAATTATCACGTGTGAAAGTTCAACGTCCAAGTCGACGACGTATCTACAAACTGGTCAAAAACGCTCTGAAAAAGACCATTAAAGACCATTGCTCGAATGTATGTCAAGCGTCGCTTGATAATGTTGCTTCTGAATTCGATCAGAGCTGCTCCGGTGACGCGGACATCGGCAATTGACTCCCAGCGACTCAACACCACAACCATCTGGTGTTGAGACAGAAGAAGTACCAAAAAGACACAATCTGCAAAAGGTAATGCTCGCATTGGAGCGTTTGCTGATGCGTAATCTGGGAATCGAACCCAGGGCTCCCCGACGCTGCTCGAATGGCAAACGGAGAATTTTACCACTAAACCATGGTTGTTTGATGGAGATGTGTGACGCAACTGGCCAACATGTCGGTACAGAGTCAGAATGACCGTCTTCTTTGTGGTCGAGGCCTTGGGTGTGGCCAGTCTGATTAAGTGCTCTGCCATCAGGGGAGTGAAATGAGGTGGAGTATACTTTCGAGTCAAGCCCCGAGATGCTTTTGCGGATAGTTGGAGAGGCTTCAGTGCGTGGCTATACTACGTACATTCCTAGGAGATGACACCCAGAACTTCAGGAAGACGAACATAGAGTCATGCATCTCTCCTAAGTCAACGTCAGAGTTTCACCTTACAGGGAGATCGTATGCAAGAGTCGCTGTAGTACCAAAAGATCTTGAGACCTGTCATCAAGACTCCAATGAATGGGTGTCGGAATGCGAACTGATAACTACTTTGATGTTTGACTCTGGGTAAGAGAGTGAAACACTTCAGTATTCTTCAACCAGAAACGGTCTCTTCTAACACCTTAGTCGTATTTACCTTGTCTGCGTAGTTATGTAATTTTTCTGAGCGATACCTCGGAGATACAATGATGAAGAGTGGGATCTCCGTAGTGAGGAGTCGTCGCCTGGAATCGATATCCCAAATCACGTTGTGGATTAAAATCTACCGTGACCTTTATGATATGACTGATGTCAGTCCTGTACTTGATTTATTCAGGAACTTGGCGAAGTAGTTGATTTCCTTGGTTGCGGATATGAAGGCCTCAATGGTATAGCACAGGTGACGACCCTTCGCTTGATACATGATTGTTTTGGAGAGTTGTTCGATCACCAATCGGTAGTATACAGAGGCGCAGTTATTCTCTGGTGACGTTTATGTCAGTATAGAGCGGCCTCAGAGATCGATGTGTCTACACGGTTTGCGTCACAAGACCTCTCACCACCCTTCGCCCTGTACTACCACTGATCTGTACTTATGTGACCTACAAAGACTAACTACCGATATATTCTAGATATTCATCCTGTATCTTTCTCACAACTTGGATAGGAGTCTCTCCCACGTTCTCTCTGACTTAGTTGGCCAAGAGCCTGGGTACCATGATGCACATGACACATGATCAGTGACTCCAGATCAGAATCCATCGTTCTAGAAGACTCAATTCGCCAAATATATGCTACGTAGTCAATCTTGCCTAATAGTCTTTGCAGTTTTCCCGTCATGCGCAAGATTTCACCATCGTGGTCATGTCGTACAACAGTCGGCTTCGTGGCCTATCCTTCTCTCATGGAAATGGCCAACATATTTTCTCATCTGTTGGATGTCAATAGCTAATATAGAATCTTCTATCAGAGTTATTGAACTCAGACTGACGCTGTATGTGGCTGCCATGCCAATTTCACCACCTGGACTCCTCAGGACTCACTGCTAGTCACCAGGGCTTCGTTGGTGTTGTTCACTGCAATGAGAGCTTGATGAGGTCAGAGCTATTCCATATACGAAGAGTGGCTATCTGTAGTGTCCTCTATTCTAACTGAGAACTTTCTGTTTGCGCGAAGTGGCTGGTATCATGAGAAAACCGTCAAGTGATATGGACGTGGGAGATGCCTAGCCTCAGAATAGAGAAACATGCCATTGATAACCAGCTAATCTTTAAGAGAGTTTCATTCTGATTTTAGAAAATCACGGGCCGATGAATATCAGCTCTCTCTCTCATGAATTTTCTCAATTCGATGGTTGATATGCATACTCACAGTGTCCTTGTAGCTAAATATAGAACTTGGACACCATTGGCCATGATGGTATTTACAGAATTACAGTGTTTAACGGCCAGCTACATTGTTCTCTTATCGTAGCCACAGGTAAAAGAAACGGTTGACTACTTGAACCACCATGGTGTAAGTGTTGTGCCTGAGTATGCGGGTGGGAGTAAGTTAAAACAGATATGGAAGAATTCTAACTCTCTTGCGGTAAAGAATAACCAGTCTTTTTAAAATACTACACCTGAGAGATCTTACGATAAAAGGAACAAATACAGTAATAGTTTAGAGTTCAGAAACCTCAGGTTTAGGCCAGATTATAGGTATAAGTGCTTCCATATCAGCCATCAGAGCAAATATTCCGTTCCACACGCAACGGCTGGGGAAGAAAAAAAAAGATTGGAAAAACTACCTTGATGTAACGTCAATTTCGAAAAAAATGATTATCGTAATACGAGATTTACAGTGAATGTTTCTCGTAAATAGCGATTACGCAAGCCACATTACGAACACTTGTCCTACAGAGTGAATCTGAGACCTTTGTTGGCGCGCACACACACACACACACACAACGGCTAGGCCAACGGCGTCGAAAGAATCACCTTGCAAAACAACTCAAACAAGGAACAGTTGACAATTCTAGTCCATTTCTAGTGCTGAATAGTTGATGTCATTACTTTTCGGGCGTCAATAAACACAAACACCTCAATCAGAATAGGTATCTACATACAGCAGGGGTGCACGTGATAAGAACAGCCATGGCCCATTTCTCTATCACAACTCGTCCTCCTTCAACATTATCGTACCTCTCAACCTTCAGCTCCCCTCCTATGGAAGCCTCACCTCTTACTCGCCAGCCTCAGCCCGAGGTCTTCACCCCCAAGATCATCCAGCTCTATGATTCTCTCTTCAAGGTAGCAAAAACCCACCCTCTCTGCCACTGCCCATCATGAACTAAACACCAGCTGCTAGGTAGATATCCGCAACCGCCGAACCTCATGCGCCCGCCTCGACTGATCGCCCCTTTGCTCCAATTAGGATGACTACGACGATGAAGAGAAGACGGATGGTTTCTGGGCAGAGTTTTTCCTCCTCAGACCCGACCGCGCCGCCCTGAGACGTATCCTTAACGAGTTGAGCCCCAGCCATGCCTTGTCACTCGATGTGCGGACGCAGGAGCTCTTTGCGAGGGGTATAGCTGCGCTCAAGGGCTCGCATAGCCTTGCGCAGTTGCACGCCCTGGACGTGAGTCGTACACGACCGCAATGCAGTACACGGATTGGTCCTAACACCTGATAGACGCTCTGTGTCTTTCTATCATGCCTCCTCTCCAAACGATACCCACATCCGAGCTCCGATATCATGGTTCTTCTTGCAGGACTCGATCAGATCGATGCCGTGTTCACCGACTTTGTCAGCGCTGTGGAGGCCATAATAAGGAATAGCAAAGAGTGTAAGGCTCAGCATGTATCCAGGGGTGACTCAACTGACTCGGAGCAGTAGAAGTTCGATACAAGGCGGTTGAAGTGCTGTTGGCGGTAACAGCTGGGGCGTACCAAACAACACTGTTGACGTACCTGATCCAAAGAGATCTCTTCCCTGCAGTCATGAAGGTACACACAACTCTACAATGCGAGTCTTTCCTTGCTGACGATGCTAGTTCATCCAAGACGCAGAAACGTCTGATCAAGTCCTACAACCCTTCACATTACTAGGCCTCCTGTCAAACTACAACAAATTCGAGTTCCAGAATCCTTACCAACAAAGACTAAACGACTTTGTCAACGAAGCTGTGATTCAAAAGATCGTCGGCGCAGTGGGACAGGCGTGTCAGATAGTTCGGTCTCGATACATCACAATCCAGGATGATCTTCCTGAAGGCTGGACCTTCAGCGCTACTCTCAACATGATTGGTCTCGGCGCGATTGCTCCTGGGCCGAAGCCTGTAAAGAAGCCTGTGTACGATGTCGAAACTGCTAAAGCTCTCTTCACCAAGCTGTGAGTCAAACAACCCTTCTTGCTACCACAACACAGGCTGACATCGTGTTAGGCCCGAGGAAGAAGCTGCTGTTCTACTCGCTACTTATGACTTCACCCATGCCAACAAGCTCTTCTGCTTTAACCTGGTGACACAGGTAGCTGAACCAGGCGCTGAGCAACCCATCGCCAGCTACGTCTCTCTCACCTCGTATCTCCTCCAACACGCCTACCTCTCCCCCCGCGCCACATACTATGCCCATCTAAATCTCATGGTCTTCCGCCTCCTGATCGAAGATCCCACAATTTGCAAGCGTATCTGCAGCGATGAATCCCGTGTCGCAGTGCGCCTTTGTCGACAACGGCAGCCTTACCTCCCTCTCGTCAAAGGCGAGCGAGTCCTCGCCATTTCACTTCTGGACACTATGATTGACGGTGTGAATCACAATCTCCGTCGTCGTCTTGATGTCAGTCTTTACACACTCTGCTTTGGCATCATGCTTCGTATCATCTCATATCTCTCTCGCACGCGCACACGGCTAGAGTATCATTGGCCTGAGTTCTTCCGATCTTTGCTTTCTATTGTTCGCTTCCTGGCTACATACACAGCCGACCTGAAGGATCTACCACATATCGATACTCTTCTCGACCACGTTGTCAACCTCATCGCTCTATCCCTCTCCGCTGGTGAAGCCTTCCTCCCTTCGCCAGCAGACTACGATGATCTATTCTACAAGGTCGTCGAGTCCGGTGAGGTTCTCACCAAGTTCAAAGAGAACTACCGCCTGGGTAACCGTAACAGCAACTCTATCGATACGCTTATCAACGTTAGTGCGCATTACAACCAGATGCTTTCAGAGGGTGGTGCGAGTCGCCGTAAGCCTAGCCTTTTAACGACGCAGGAGGTCACAGAGGTGATTCGTCAGGGTTACGAGACGTTGAGTATCCAGGCGAAGGAGGGACTGGATTCGTGGGAGAGGTACCGGGAGGCGGACGAGAGGACGTTACTCAAGAAGATGGCGAGAGCAGCGGTTGGTGATGTGCGAGTTATGGTTGAGCGGTAGATTGTATGGGTAGTCTAATGTCATCATGAGACGGTGCAGACTGAACTGTGAGAAACATACATAGCTTGCCCGCCTGTGATCTGCCCAACTACCCTATTCCTATTGTGCTTAACTGGAAGCTTTTCCGCTAGACAACATCTCAGAGATAAGCAAATCATAGCTCTATTCTGAGTCACGATCATCTTCAGCTCAAGTCTCAGTGCTCAACCGAGTCATGAGAGTTGGCATGACTCTTCAAGAACCTCATAGCCTCAACCTTCCCTCTATCATGACCCATCTCTCCAAGCATCTTCCCTTTCAACACTTGATTACGAACGCGCAACGCACAATCTCGTAGAACCCTGATCCTTCAAACGACATTGCGCAGAAGTTCGGCTAGTTCGGCTGGTCTCCACGCAGCGTCACAGCACTTGATATGTAGCATCTCGAGCTTTGTCCATCTACTAAGCCTCCACCTAGTCGCTCACTAGCCATTTCAAGATAGCAGATCGCAGTTCGTTCATTCGATTTCGAGTCCATCACGACCCAATCTCTTGGTAAATGGAATCGAGATTATCTTGCATTGACAGATTGATCATGTGCCGAGGCCTAGTCCAGCCTCTCTGGCAGCTGATTAGAATAATTATTACGTCTCATGACAGAGTTAGTTAGTTCTTAGCTGTGACTCTTGTCAAACCGGATTCTCAATTGCTCAAACACTTGGTTAACTCATCTGTCTTGAAACACGTCGAGTCACCGTAAAGCCAGACTAATTCCATAGCACGAACCACAAAACAATCAAGTCCGCTCGTCCCGCCGCAGGCGAGAGTTGAGAAGTGTCGCACTAAGGCTCTTGACAGGAGACAAGGGTAGCTATGTAACCACGTGGACGGGACTTGTAGGCCTCACTAATGCAATGCACTGGACTGGAGAATTTGGTGAAGCTGATACAGATACATACAATTCCTCACCAAAAGATGAGATAGGCTCATCAGAATTGTATAGTACCACCAACAATGTAACCATGTTTTAAGTTGCGTAGAGGGGAGAACATGGGCGGTTTCGCGGTATCGGTATCACGGGGACGCCGTTGATCCCTGGGTACTCTTGGATCCGGTTCCGAGGAGGGTGTTAGGGTGTGTGCGATGTGATATCTCATCTTTTCTCCGTCTCTTCCTTTCGCTTGGTGAATTGGCTGATTCCGACAACACGGTGACGAGACGAGGTTCCCATGCTTGGCTCGTTGCTTGGTGCCACAGGCTTGACTACCCGGGAATCGAGTGAGCCTAGTACTCGATCCATGAGGGTTCTCAGTCTCTCATCTCGTCTGTTGATCGGCTCTTGTCAAGCTAGAATCGTCACCATCGTCGTCGTCGTGACTGAACTTGAAACCATTCTCTTTCGTTAAACTTCGGTCATATGCTTTGCCGAAGCTCAGCTCCAATTCGTTGTCTGAACAATTCAAACAATGTCTCAGACCATCTCAAAGCGGTATTCCACTTCTCACAAGTTAGAGTCCATGCACGTCCACGTTAGCACTGCTGCGTTACCATTGCTACCGGTAAAAAGCAAAAGGTCTTTGATGTTCAGGGTCCTCTTTCGAGCCCAATGAACCCAATCTGTCCCGCGTTATAGCACTAAGTGGCCCTATTTGAGCGATCTATCCTACTGTAACCTCAGCGTTCCCAATTCGAGAGCTTCACCAAGTCGATCATCATGTAACGGGTGGGGTGTGGTGTGTGTGTGGTATAGTTTACCGGGCCAGGCAGCACTTGTCGTATCCCTACCCTGTCCATTTATATGTAATATACATAACCCTCGTCGCGGCGCGGTCGAGACGGTTGTAGTTGGTGAACCGAAGAAGCTATACCCAACATGGCACGGCCTCTGGCTGGAATTGGTCCGGATTGAACGGTTAGATTCCCGCCAACTTTGACAGGCCCGTAAAGGCAAAGTCAAAGGCAAAGGCAAGGCAAAAGAGCAACTTGAAGTGAAGCTACCGTAGGATTTGAGGATGAGGACGGGGACAAGGCTGGCCTCGCTCGGCGCTTTTGAGTTGAACGAGAACCAAGGCGGGGATGGCACAGATCGCCAAAGAGCTCTTGTTGAATTGACACTCGGCCAACCAAGTTTGTTGAAGATAGAGGATCACAGTCGAGAATCAATTCATGTCGCATTTGACATGCTTCAATTGTCAAGCAGGTGGCGTTGTTGTTACAACGCTAGAACGCTATTATGTATGTTCACCGAGTCAGTCATCGACTCCAATACTATCTGCCGAGGCATTCATGCTCTCAACAGTCAATAGTTTTGTTGTCTCATTTCATCTTGTCTCTCGTCTCGCCTTACTTTTGGTGCTCCTCCCAGCAGAGTAGAGTAGAATAGAGCAAGGCCGTGTTGCGTCCGGGGTGCTGCAACGGTTAGGATGAGGCGTTTCTAGCGCCGGCATGTCTCTCTCTTCTGTTGCTGGAACTTCGGAGTCGCACCAATCAACCAAGGGCATGCATGATTGACCCAGCGATCCATTGTAAAGTAGCATACGAAACCAAGGAACGGGGGCCTCGAGGCGATTGTGACAGATAACAAATGTTTGCACTTTTGGTTGCTGTGATGTAATATGTGCCCTATCAACACCTCCGTACATAATATACAATAGCCTGGAGACTGTCGCAATCTCATGGCTTAGCTGAAATGACGGACTAAACCTGGCTGCAGTTAGCATAGAATGCAAGTCAAGCTGTGTGCGTGTGTGATATGATATGGTTAATCAATAACCGCTGTGCTATACTCTGCAGTGCGATGTGATAGACGTACAGCCTATGGGGCCTCATCACTTTTTGCCTCCCATTGCTGCTTACAAGAGATTCCATCAGTCATGCATATGCCTCATCTCCACACCGGAGAGGCGCAATTGCTGTATGTATGTATGTAATCGAGGCACAACAGAGCACGTACACGTAATGCAACTGGCGGAGCATCGTATCGAGTAGATAGGCCCATGTACATGTCTCGATCGAGGATTATGCTGGTGGCATAACATGACATGACCAGAGTCAACTGAACTGGTTTGACTCGCCTTCAAGGATGATGCTTCCAGTGTTTGAATCGCACACCAGCCGAGCCGATATCTTTCCCCATGTGTCAGATGACGTGATGCTGCTGCTGAAACAAACCAGAGTTGGGATATCCTGGCTGTTGATTGAAAGAGCTGACTCGGAATTCCTATGAGGATTATCAGCATCAGGAAAGGAAAAGATCTGAGGTGGGGTAGCTAGCTCTTCTCTGTCTCTGTCCCCATCTCCAACCGCCAAGCATTCGATACGACGCAATGCGGTGTGATGCAGGAGAATCCTCACTTGCTTGAGGCCATTCCCACCTTCTCCCATGTTCCTCAGTTTATCAAACTCATGGGGAAATGTCACCTCATTCTCTCTCTGATCTGCTTGACTCTGGCCTCGCTGTCGATCCCTCTCCTCCACCATCAGAGTCACATGGCATCATTCCCTCAGTTCAGACTTCACATGTATGCACAGAGTGGCATTTGAGAAAGTGACACCTCCCCTGCATCCACACATCAATGCAGGAACCCGACCTGGCATACGCCAATGAGCTCAATATTTACCTGTTAGTCCAACAATGTCTTATCTGGGTCGTCTCTTACCCGGAAAAAACGCGCTTGACAGCGTACAGGCGCGGGATTTCTCTCGGTTCATGATTCCTACACCGCAAGAGCCCGTCATGTCATGGCAGCAACCGCATCAAGACAAGACTTAGCGTGCATTGTCCAGCTGCGAGACCGTTGGATGTCTTGACAGTAGAACGGTCCGCGCGTCTCCCTTGCGTCTCTGGTAAAGATACCCCACGTGGAGAAACAACGGTCGGTCGCAAAAAGGAATAAATATGCGTACGGCATAGTATAGCACAGAATCCTTGCACCTTGCCATTTTGCACATGGCCCAGGCGGTCTTACAGTAGCGATGTAGCATTGAAGAGTTGCACTGGCCGGTGCGTTCCTCCGTAGAACCTTGATCCTGGTGTTGATAATGGTGCTCAACAGAGTGTGACTGGTAAGGAAGTCGGTGACAGGTACGGAGTAAATGGATCAAATGATCATAACTGACACCTGCAGATCAATATAGAGTCATCGCCAATCGGTCCTGATGGTAATCGGAGTTGCGATCGTCGGATTGACCGACTCGAAAGCTTTCTTTTGCGTATGCCCCGCGACAATGGACATTTGGATTCGCAATCATCATCATATTGCAACCAAGGCACGCTCCTACTTCTCATATAATGGTCAGCAGTACTCCATACATCGTATGACGACAATTACAATAATCACACGCTGTGTCGTGCAATTATAACTGTTCATTGACTTCCTCTTTGAGTGCAACACCACGAACCGACAAAGTTCGGGCGTTGCATCCAATTCTCCAGGGTAGTTGTTACTTGAGTGACAGCCATTCTCATTTGTCAAATTGGGGAAAATCTCGAATATCGCTGCGACATCAAAGACCGGAGCTCTGAAGATTCGCTAATGACAGCAATGATTTCACTGTGAACAGGATCAAATATGTGGTGGAGAGCTTCCAAGGCTGTAAATTCAGGACTGATCGTGATCATCATCGTCAACGTGACAGCCCCAAGATCCAAGACTCTTATCGAGGGGACGAGGCCCAGTAGAGCGGTTAGACTAAAAGTCCAACTCGGGACTTTTTTCACCTGAAAGTTACGGTATATCATATGAGAGGCTGTACAGAGCAACTTCATCTGGGGTTGGATCCACTTGGGCGACGAGCATCGGCCATAAAATCGATGCTATTGCCAATCTTACCCCAAAGCTGCTGTGCGGGGATTGCTTTGAAGACAATTGCTAAGCACAGCGAGAGTCGATCATGGTGAGCTTTCAGGAGCCACAGAATCTCGGAACGTAGCTCCTACGCCCGCTATACTACAGGCGTGTGCAGAGACAGCTTCATAGTTCCTCAAACGTTTTGTGAGCCTTCATGACTGGTCAACTAAGTTCACAATGGTATCATATTCCAACATCACCTCATTATGAACTGATGCCAGTCTTAAGGTGCCCGAGCCAAACTCGAAGGAGCTTGGCTTTCTGATTATAGCTTCCGAACAGCCCATCTCATTTCGGGAAATTTAAGCAGGGAACTTTCAGCACGAGAGCTGCCTCTTTTTAGCCTCAGCCAACAACCTCCAACTGTCTGGGTGGGATCGACGCATTGCATACAGAGTCTTTTGTGTGTGTGTGTGTGTGTTGAGGCGGGAAGAATTCCGCTTTCTTCGTACGATAATGTGGTTGCTATTACCTCTCAAACGCTGGCCGACTTTTCGCGTCTTTCCGATCAGTCACGCTACTGCCGGAACTCCAAGGCGTCAACTATCCGAGCTGTCGATCACAACAATATGCCGGCCAAGCTCCGTAGGCGACATCGGCAGTTGATCAGACATCACTTTCCTCATCACCTTGAATTTGGGTACAAGACCCGATCCAATCAAGCTTCTGTTGTCTTCGGGTTGTGGGCGTCGCTGTGATTGCATCGGAAGAGATCCTTGTGTGCTCGGACAGCAGATGGTACTGTTAAAAACAAAAATGTTGATATTGAGATATCACAGACAGAAGTCAAAGGAACGCTTGTTCTTTTGAGGCAGCTCGCACGGGACGATGAGCCGGCTGAGGGTTTCATGGGTATAAACTGGTATCCGTGCGTCGTAAGGTTTCCATCAACATCCAACACTCTTGCTATGAACATAGAGAATCTCATAAGCGTATATTATCCCAGTAAGTGGATCCATCCTCCACGAGGTGATAGCGTCAGGTCGGATCATGAAAACCCGGTGTTGTAGAGCATCAAGGCGTGCATAGTTAACCGTTTGATCAGCCTCAAACCGCAAGGTAGACCTCGTTTAGTCGCCCTAGGAACTTCCCCCCGGACGTCCATGTCTTGGAATCAAATGGCACCAGGCGAGGTAATTCCAAAATGTCTTAGAACTGCCAAGAAGACTCTACCGTCCCAGGTTACTGGTCTCTATTCAGCATTAGTGCTCGTGCCAGCTTCCTGATGGTGTGAGTAGATTGTGATAAAAAAATATCACAACCGAGAATGCCGCGGTAGCTCCATTGCCAGTGTGGTAGTCTTGCCTCTCAGTATCAGTGATGTCTTTGTCAACTGGCACGGCCCTCTTCTTCTTTGCTCGGTTCATAACTCTAAATCCAAGTTGCTCCCATCCCCATGTCTCGCCTCGTATCGATCAGGTACGCGCAAGGTGAAAGCCACACCTCTAGCGAGCTGACGAAAGCTATTTTGGTCAACGTCGCAGCCTATTCGCGTGGCATTTTCCCAGTTCGATCTTGGTGACGATCACGACAGGACCCTAAAAGGGCAAACCTGTACATCAGATTGACGATCAAGCGCCACGGGCGGCGCCTCCAGTTTCAGGTACCATCATTAGATCCATCCAATGGGAGTGATTCCTGACTTTGAGATTGACAATCCGCATCTCTGGTGGCGCGCTACAGCATAAGCTAGGTTGGCGTTAGAGTAGGTAGAATAGCAAACTCGACAGATGCTGTTGTTCTTTCTCAATTGCAGTAGCATCCAAGATGGGCCTATTGGTGGGACATCAATCTGTTCTCAACTTGATGCCGACTAGATCTGTGCCGGCCGCCCCGGGCCTTAGCCTCCCGAGTAACAAATCGTAACGTTGGCGTTGGGTCTAGATTTTCAGCTTGAGCCTCTCAAATTCAGTTGCATTGGTTCCTCCAGAATGTCTTCTGTCCGTTGCGGTTCAACGTTTCCGAACTAACGAACTTTTACGAGCAGACGATGCAGCACACACTACTGTTGTCAAATAAGCCAAACAGCATGACGTATCCTTAGTCTTGTATAATTGCTTTTGTTGTCTCTTCACCGGAATGATTTTTTCCCCTTCCTAGGCTAATCCTCATATGTATGTGGTCTGTGGGTTGTGGGAACCATTCAAAAGCGGTCCAATCTCTTCGTATGAATGAGAGGCGGCCCGGCGCGGGATGAAACAACCCGTAGCTGTTTGCCGTCTTTAAGTTATCTTGACAAACAGGACAACGTTTTGATTGATGTGTCGATCAGTGTGAAAATGAATAGTTAGCGCAAAGCCCCAAACATATTCCTTGTGTTGGGAGATGATTGTGCAGCTAGCTCAATTGGTGAACTGCAGCTAGCAAACCTTCGTCTCTTCCAGCAAAAGTAATTGCGGGAGGCAAACACTCGAACCACTAACCACACGGTCCTTCTCGTACCATGATTACAGCAGTCGTATAGCATCGAGGTCCTCGGACTTCGGAGAGACCGTGGTTCACTGGCCAAAGTCGGGATCTCGTAAGGGAAAATAAAAACTTCCACTGAGTAATCAAACGATCTGTGTTGCTCAGGTCCGCAAGCAACCCTAGATCGTACATATGTAGTTAGCAGACAGGGGCGTCTCTCGACGTTGCATTGGGACCCGGAAGTCCTCGATCTACTCCATAATACAGCATTTCCATCTAGGCGGGTGCTTCTCACTCCAAATGGCATATCTTTGCTGCTCCGGTGGTCCGGTAGCTCAAGAGGCCGTGGAATTTAGACAGAGGAAAATGACCCTGGTCGAAAAGTTTTCCCGTACCAGAAAGCTCCTAACTTGCAGCTTGCATATTCGATTCCAAAAGTGAGACACGGAATATGCATAAAGATGCAGCATTGTGGAACCCTTTCGCAGAAGCGCAGCAAGTTACTATATAGAAGCAAAACTTTTTTTGATCAAACTCTGTAGTAGAGGTTCAAGGCTTATGTGTCATTTGTACTCTGTATGGCAGCCGTGCTGGGTCTGGTAGAAACGATCGTCCGAACCAGAAGCAAAATGTTCGTTATAATTGTCTGTCTCAAAAGAGCTCCATCAACGGAACAGCGCGAAGGTTGTTGACCAGGCATAGGTGATGATTGCCAAGTGGAGACGACGTCGACCGGACAGTATCCTTGTATCCTGCGTGGTGGCTTTCTCTGGGAAGCAAACTTCTTTGACAACGCTCGTTGTTGCACCTGTTACACGTTCAACCGACCTGCCAACAAGCACCCCCGGGGCAAACATATGCGAGTTGGTGATGAGGATGAAGTTTGCCTCGGTTGGAAACAGTTGATGGTCATAACGTGATCTCGGCCTGCTGCAAGGAGTCTGGAGATGCTGACGTTGATGTGCAAGGTTGCGAGACACGGCCCCCGGCTGTTTAACTTTGTATTTCTAATATCGTGGCCAACTACTTTGAACCTAGAATATGCACTTCGGGTTCGGGAGGAGCAGAGGCGCGAAGGCGTTGTTATAGTAGTCGAAGTTCGTACAACGTTAGATCGAGCTATCGAACTTTTGCGACTAGTATATGCTCAGGAGCTAATGAGTTAGAGAGCATCATAAGAAATAGAGCAGGCTGTTGCGGGGTTTCTTAAGTTCCCGACAAGCCGTGGGCATTTTCAGATATTTGGCCATAGTAGTTGATTGTCTCATCAACTACGGATAGTGGCGCACAATTAAGTTCCGATGTGCGATGTGGACGCCTCATACGAAGATCATTTCATTCATTGTCGTTGATGTGAACAACTGTTTGCTACGGTTTCGGCATTGTACCGAAGTGCCAAGTCGCCAACAGTTGAATAGTCACATAGTGTAACGCTTTAAAACGGGTGCCACTGCTTTGAATCAATAGGTCATAACGGCTGTGACTGCGGGGTGTTGCTAATAAAGGATAGATGGCTGGTCCATACGTAAGGGCGGATTGAATACCGTGAGAAGTATATTGAAGGGATGTTGAAAGATGTGTAAGGTTGTGGACGAAGGAAGAGAATGGAGCTCGCAAACCAAGACCATATTGGTAAGGTTACAGTTTGGGAACGTCAGTCATTGATTAATGTGGACGGCTGAGGCTAGAGGCAAGGCTGACAATAGATTGTTTGCAGTAGAGTAGCAATACGGTTCAATGACGCCTGCAGATTAAAGACCTGAGCGAAATTGTATTGGTGGGAACGCGAACGACCATCCTAAGCCGCGATTGACAGTGGTAAATGGTCCATTAATTAGCAATTGATCGCGTCGTTGTTGTAATCTGCAACCCAGCCGGTATAACAGGGACGGATATGAACAGGGGTAAAGCCGTCGTTGGTACCGGGGAGGCTTCGCGGAAGCAGGGGTCGGGTACCAGGTGTCAGGGATCGGGCAGCCCTCCCCCTGGACTGGCAGTTCTGGCAGCTAGTGGTAGGTGGTCGGCACCCTAGCAGAATGTTCGAAAGGGGTTTAATGTCACTAGGAGCTGCGTCTAGCGTGAAGATGAGGAGCCCAAGGGCTCTGAGCTGAAGCGGCAGAGAATGAGCAGCAAACAGAGGCAAAAAGCAATGAATGGAACTGAGACCATGCGGTGACCTTGACCTTGACCTTGAAGGTGATGCCAATGATCTTCCTTCGGCCCGTCGAACAATAGAGGCTTAGGAGGATCAGGGTCGATTATTGATCTGTGCTGGACTATTGGCCACGAGGGACAAAGTTTGAGGAGGTGCTGCGTCCGTACAGTATTGGATGAACCACTGGGCACAGATCGCTGGATGCCATCACCTCTTGGTAGGATCCAATGATGGATGAGACTTGTCGCTTGGCAATAGTTTACTAGGTGAGCAAAGTCAATTTACGAGAACTGAAGCTCTATCGAGGCGACATTGGATGAAAAGTGAGGCTTAGTCAGGAGCCAAATGTCCGGTGCAAGCGCCTCCATGAGGTTCTTGCTCCGTTGACCCAAATGACTGGCAGATTTGGTGACATCTCCAAGGAAGGTGCCAACTGGTAGTCATTGCGCTCCTCCCATTTGTCCTGGCCCAAAATGATTCCTAATTTGTCGATGCTTACCTATCTGATCACCAGAGTTGGGCACACAATCTGCAGTCTCCCGTCATCAGGGACCCTGCACTAGGCGATGAAGACTACTGTAGCTTCAAAGAGTTATCGGTCGCTAATGTTGATGACGATGGCATCGACTCAGCAAAACAGAAACGCCAAACGCCACATCGTGTGGTTTTAACGGTTGTCCGCGGGGTTCCGGAGCATCTAGAGCTATGGTATGGTTCAAAACACCAGATCGAAGTTATTATTATTCAATGGCGCCGCACCAAACGAACCCGATTCAATTGTCGACCCATACGCGTGAGCCTGTAAGCAGTATCGTAGTTTAACTTAAGTAGTGAGCACAGCCATTGAATTTCCGTTCTTCACTCAAATGAGCAATGCCACTCTCGGAGCAAGCTATTGTATGTTTCCTTGATTCCAAGCGAGAACCCTGTTTCTTTCCAGAAGATGATCAGCGGCTAGTGGATGACGAAAGCATGGCAAGAAAACCCTCATTTAAAGAGCTGAGGGCAGATCGCGCTCGACAGAGGCCAGCTTCATGAGATGAAAGAATCACAGAGAGCGCTTAAGCTTAGCTTCAGCGTCGCCGAACTCCTGGAAACATTCCGCCTCTAGAAGGACAGAAGAAAAGGGGCGCAACGTCTTTCGGCGCCCAGCGTCTTACGCCATTGATCAACTACGTGAGCGCCCTCATGCTAACTTTTGCGCCGAGTGGCAGACTAATTTGGAGCCGGTTCTTTAGATGAAGCAATTGGTGCCAGCCTTGGTGACATCTAGACGCTCGATGGCGTGGAAGCGCGAACACGGGGTGTGAATGACGATCGAGCAAGACGGGGAAATTCGATTTTTAGGGAAACGTTATCTGGCCGTTTTGTTTGCTTGTGATGTGACCGAGGGTAACGCTGTAAGCTTCGATCGGGCTCATGTTGTTTGCCGGCGAGGAATTCAATATTGCTGATCTTTTGGTAGTCTTTACGATCTATTGATTGTCTAGCATTTGAGGCGACATCCGACACTGGTCACTGGCCATAGCCTGCGGAGGCTGCGTGTTGTCCGGAAAGATTGTGCGGTTTCGGTCATGTCATCGATGGTAAGCAGGGACCCAGCTTGTTTGATCGACTTGGTCAATGCTGTGCGCAAGTTCATGAGGCGGGGAGTCGGTGACAGCAATAGCTTGCGGCTGAGTGGTCTCGTGGTGGGAGACCATATCATGGATGGGGAAAAAAGGGGACTGATGAGCAGGTTCCACAAAATCTTGATCGAGCCCGCACGGCAATTGCTTGAGTCTCCACGATGTTCAAGGAATGGCATCGTCCCGGGTGGTTGTCTTTCACCATGCCCTGGACTGTCAGGCGGGAACTCGTGATGGATAGTCATGGATGGCTTTGGCTTTGGCTTTGGCTTTGGCTTTGGCCTTTTCTTTAGTCATGGCCATGGATGGTCATGGAGCGGCCAGACGGCAGACCGCATCGCATCGATCAATCCGTGGCTCCGTTGTGGTGCTGAAGCGAGACGCAGGAGAAGGCATTGGTTTGCCCATCTTGCATATCGTATGCAGGCTCCAAGGTCAGGAACGACGCAGCTAGGGCACGACTAGTAAACGAGGCACTGGCGAGTC
Organism: Fusarium sp. NRRL 52700; assembly: GCA_013396095.1. Classification (NCBI taxonomy): domain Eukaryota; kingdom Fungi; phylum Ascomycota; class Sordariomycetes; order Hypocreales; family Nectriaceae; genus Fusarium; species Fusarium sp. NRRL 52700. Next base: position 612,176 of record JAAQRM010000093.1, read on the forward strand.
TCTTCCGCTGTCTCTCTGATTTTTTGTACTGCAGCGCCCTTTGCGCAACCCTCTCAGCCCATGAATTACCCCTTGTTGGGAGGGTTTTAAGCCCGCTTTTGTTATCAGCTACCCGGCACTTCCATCATCAACACCACCCTTTGTATCTCATGACAGTTGACAGTATCTACGTATTAAATTATGTACAGATTAGGAAAAATGATAGGCCTGATCAAGTCCGGGGTGGTGGCGGAAGAGTTATTGATCATCATTCAATAGGCACAAAGTGTATCTTGGTTAATCTGCGAATATGTGATGGCTAAAAATACCGATCGTATGTGGCATCCAATCCGATAACTCGTTACGCAAAGTGCAAGTTGAAGCTAGGAATAGTTCATGTGATGAGACTACCACCAAGCAGCCCGCCAGATTCAACCACGGCAAGTGTACATTCATCTTTCCTGAGTCAAGAAATGCTCGCTCCAAAAAGGGCCGCTGCATGATGTGGGCATTCCAACATTTCTCCTGCGAGGCCATCCATTTACGAGTATCCTAAAGTTCTGTGCATGCATGCATGAGGGAGGAGAGGCGACGAGAGGAGACGTTGTGAGCGGGACTAAAACCGTTGATCTCTGAAGTCTACTGGGAGTTTGGTACCGAGTTTATCGTATTTTTACTTTAAGGGGAATCTTGTCGTGTGTTTTTTTGAATCCGCGTTTTCTAGCTGCTTTGGTGCCTTTGATAGTGCATATGATATGACAACTATATACTTATGCAGACACACACACATTTTGAAAGTCCAGAGTGCTCTTGTGACTGACTCTCCCTTCTTACTGAGGGATGATTCAAGACAGAAACCCCAAGATTGGCGATAATGACTCTGATGGTTTCCGTAGTGCGGCAAAGGGTCGCATCCTCCCACACAACTAAACATGCCGTGTTTCTGTCTGTCCTTGAGAACTTCACCCAAGTACTGCCGGGTACCTGGGTCTTGACATCGGCTCGGAAGCCTTAGCTACGGTACCCAGACAACAGTGGATAAGAGCTTCTTCAGCCGGGAGGCCCCCAAACCCCTGGGACCAGAAAGACTGGGTTTTGGTGAGGTTAGGTCACCTTTGGTTAGGTCTGATTAGGTTGAAGAGAAGAAGAGAGAGAGCCCCGCTGAGACCGGGCACAATCCCTCCCGTGGACACTGCACTGAGCGCCACTCTTTTTTTTTTCTCTCTCTCTGACCTTGAGAGCCAGCCTCCCTGTTACCTTTTGGTTGCCCCCTGGTCGTTTCACTGTCGAGAGAGAGAGAGAGAGAGAGGACTTGGGGGCGTGGGGTTATCTTCCCGCGTCCCTTGCCCTTGTCAACCACCCTCGCACTCAATCCAACAGTCAAGTTCAATTCAACTGTTGACCATGGATGGGAGTCCACTCCGACCCGTACGCTATCTCCTCCACCCCCTGGAACTTGGAACTCCCACTTGGGACAGGCCAGGACCCCCTGGACTCGGAGAGAGAGACGGTTCCACCTCACTGACAAAAGACGTGGGTGTGGCCACCAGGAACTGCAGAGCACAGAGCATGAGAGAGAGAAAACAAGACTCCCATCCGTCAAAAAAGACTACTACCAGGGTCGTCGTCGACTAACTTAAGTTAAGGTGATAATACCACGGCATTCCCCAGACCCCAACATAGACGGTGTTCTTGTTCCCATCTCTTCCCCTCGACTCGACTCTACTCGACTTTATACCATTTACATTATTCCTCGTACTCAAATCTCCTCTCCATCTCATTGTTTTGTGTTAGAAGTGTGTGCGTGGGTTTGGTGTACGGTCCAGTCTATTTTCACTTTTACGACTTACTTCTACCTTACTCTCGGATCACCAGCATCAACATCATCAACAACAGCAGCACTCTACCACAACCAAAATAATCCGCTATCACCTAATCTGATACCTTTTTTGGACCATTGAGCTCTCGAACGTTGCTGCTTCTCGACCCCTGTCGCTCAATTTCATCCGCAGCATTCCATCCAACGCGAACTCGACGAATGACCTGACTCACAGCCAGTCAGCATAACCAGACAACGATATACCGACGACTAATAACGATTGATTGCAATTGGTCAATCTGGGTTGGAGTGATTACATCGACCTCATCACTGTGTTGATAAGTAAAGGTAAGCAAGAAAAAGAGCCAAGAAAAGAGAGTCGAGGGCGTCAGTGGCAGATTTGTCTTCAATTGTCTACACCACGCAGCACAGCACAACATCGTTCCATATTGTCTTATTTCTCCCCACAACCACGCAGGTACTGTACGTCGGCTGCAATGCACAGACGGGCTTGAGGCATACAGGCTATGCACATGGGCGGATCGTGCCGCAGACAGACATGACAGGACTTGACCTGGCTACCTACCTATACTGTACATGCAATGCACTATTCAGGCGAGACAAGTCACGAGTTGTTGGGTTGGGTCCAAGAGATGATTGTTGAATGACTTGACATGGGATGATAAGAGCATGGGCAAAGCAAAGCAACGGAAAATATGGGCACCTCGCGAGAAACCGTTCAAGGTGGACGTTGAACGAGGCGGGTGTGCTTGCTTTTTTAAAGCCTGGGGGTTCACAGAGGAACAACGTCTTTTTTTACGCCCTGAAGCCCCCTCTAAAACGTCTTTTGCTAGGTACCTTGCCTTGCGTGGCCGCTATAGCTACGCCTTGCAGAAGGTCCCCCTGCGATCCTGAGCATTCCAATTCCTCCATGGCCCCCTCGAACCCTCTTGACATCGTCTCCCTTCATTCCATCACATTTCCCACAAACAATCAATTGAATTCGCGACTTCTCGTCCCCAGGTGACTTGCTAACATTTCTCCTCTTTCCCAGCCAACCGAGTTCTCCCTCCTCGATTTCCTGTTGCTGTGGTACAGTTCTATCGAGTTTGATCCCAACATCATCACCACCACTTACACCATCGTCGATATCGAGTTTTCGTTACTCCAGCTTCATCATCAGCCTGCACTCTTCTCTTGGATATTCAGACACGACTGCTCGTTAGAGAGAAAGGCATAGAAGAGGACTGAGCAGAACAGAACGGAACAGAACAACAGAAAGAGCCGGTTCATTTCTTGGTTCGAGTGGTTGTATAAACCCACCGGCCGAACCGTTGGTTCCCCGATGATCTAAACGGCGACATCGATTGTCAGCGGCAATCGCACGCAATGTTTAGCGACCAGCCTATGCGAGCCAGTCTCCAGGTGGCTCCTCTTACCATCGCCAAATCACGAACAGAATCATCTGGAGATGCCTCATCGGCCTCAGAAAACGACAACACTCTCTACTCACAATCACAAATGACACCGCCCGCTACACCAAATGGCTCGCAGGAGGATCTCTCACCTTCACCTCAGTACGCCCCTCCCCAAGTCTTCCACAACTTCCTGCGAGCCTTCTATCCTTTCAACCCCAGCTATGTCATGTCCGACTCGAGTGTGACATTACCTCTCAACGAGGGTGATGTGATTCTCGTGCACTCTATTCACACCAATGGATGGGCTGATGGTACATTACTTCTCTCGGGTGCTCGAGGATGGTTACCGACCAACTACTGCGAGGCTTACGAGCCTGATGACATGTGCAACCTTCTAAAAGCTCTCTTGAATTTTTGGGATCTACTTCGAAGCACATCAGTCAATGATAAGGAGATCTTTGGCAACCAGGAGTTCATGAAGGGCATTATTGCCGGTGTTCGATTCCTATTGGTGAGTTCTTCTTCGTTCACTTTGACAATTAACTTCTAACGGTACAAAGGAACGAACAAACTGTCTCAACCGAGAGTCTACTCATATTCAAAGGAACGATGCTCTGCGCAAGTGCCGCAAGTCTCTTCTCTCTGAACTATCGTCCTTAGTCAAGACAGCAAAGCGATTACAAGAGACACAACGTCTCGAAATCGCTCCCGTTGAAGACGTGAATGATATCATCGACGAGATGATTCTCAAAGCCTTTAGAATTGTAACAAAGGGAGTTCGCTTTATGGATGTGCTCGAAGATGACCGAAGGGCACGTGCGCCTTCAGCTGTTACTGTTATGGATACAGTGCTCGAAGAATCATACGTGCCGCCAACACCTCCCGCTGATCAGTCTTCCTTTGATGAACAAAGCCAACGCAGCACAAACATAAATGACACGGATTCTCAAGCTGCCGCCAGCGTCGCTGCCTCTGAGTCGAGCGAGACAACTCAAACATCAACATCCATCTTCAACAAGCGATTATCGTCACTCAGTGGTCGTACTGGCCCGAGCTCTCACAGGCTCTCACAGGGAAGCCTTTCGCAAGCCCAAGCTCACCGCCTGTCGGCCACTATCTCGCACCGAGTGTCTCTTGCTGGCCCATCGTCAGTGTCGAGAGCCCATCATCTGGTTACTGAGCGCCTGAACCGCAGCCACGACACGTTTCTGTCTCATCTGGGCTCCTTCATCGGCCGCCTACATCTCCAATCACAGTCGCGCCCCGAGCTCGCATCAGCGATCCGACAGTCTGCGCTTTCAGGCGGGGAATTGCTTGCAGTGATTGACGGCGTCTATGACCACATTAACTCCAGCTCTGAGGCTCTCGCCCGAGCTCGATCCACCATGTTCGCCCGAATCCAAGATCTAGTCTTTTCTGCCCGCGATACCCTTGTCAGCGCTGCCTCTGAAGATGCAGATTTGATTATGCCCCATGACAACACAATGCTCCTCGCATCCGCTACGGGCTGCGTTAGGGCCGCTGGAGATTGCGTTGCCAAGGCAAAATCCGCTATCGAGCGCATTGGCGATTTTGAATTCGAGCTTGAGACTAGCAGCCTCGGAATTGATCTCAGCATTCTCGATATCGATATTGAGGAGCGAGCTAGGACCCCGTCTGTCTCAGAGCACAATGACGCTGTCAGCGTTGCCGGCTCCAACCGAACCTCCAATTCATCTAACGGACATGCTCGTCGCCTCACTGTCGTCGCAATTGATAAGCCTCTTCCTGAGGTTCCCCAGGTGACCACACCCACTGATGAACAGACCGTTCACCCTTCACCCACCTCTTCACGACGCTCATCAGTTGCCGATGACAATGTCTCCAGCGTCGCATCCTCTATCTCCTCCCTTCGCCCTTCTCTTCCTCCTCTCCCCAAGCTCTCTACCACTCTCCTTCCCAACGAGGAATATAGTCCTGTTGATAACAATGATAACGACTTCAACTCCTCTTCTCGGTTCGACAGTATGGTTGCTTCAAGCGCTGGCAGCAGTGCCACCTACCTCAGCCGTGACTCCGAGGTCAGCATTGTTTCGCAATCTTCCACTCGAGCTACCACCCCTGAGCAGAACCTTGTCCCTCAGAAGCAGCCTTCGTTGTCGAATTTGAGCAACGGTGGAAGTTCGGAGGATGTTGACGTCGAGTCAAGACTTATGGAGAAAACCTTTGCTCATGAGCTCATGTTCAACAAGGAGGGTCAAGTTACTGGTGGCTCTCTCCCCGCTCTTGTCGAGCGTCTCACAACCCACGAATCTACCCCCGACGCCATGTTTGTCTCTACCTTCTACCTCACCTTCCGCCTATTCTGCACACCGGTCCGCCTGGCTGAAGCGCTTATTGAGCGATATGACTACGTCAACGACTCCCCTCATGTGGCTGGACCTGTACGTTTGAGAGTATACAATGCTTTCAAGGGCTGGCTCGAGTCCCATTGGAGGGATGAGACTGATCGCGATGCTCTTGACCTGATCATGCCCTTTGCTGAACACAAACTGGCGTCCTCTCTTCCTTCTGCTGGCCGACGTCTGTTTGAGCTTGCTCAGCGTGTCTCTGGCGAGGGTTCTCTGGTGCCCCGACTTGTCTCCTCAATGGGCAAGACCAACACCTCCGTTGCTCAATACGTGCCCGCTGAGACTCCTTTGCCCATTCCTGCCATCACCAAGGGCCAGCTCAACCTTCTCTCTGCTTTCAAGATGGGTGCCGCCCAGCCAAGCATTCTTGATTTTGACCCTCTCGAGTTGGCTCGCCAGTTGACCATCAAGCAAATGAACATCTTTTCTTCCATCCTTCCCGAGGAACTTCTTGCCTCACAGTGGATGAAGAATGGCGGTGTTGCCGCTCCAAATGTCAAGGCCATGTCCTCTCTGTCAACTGATCTTTCCAACCTCGTCGCTGAGACTATCCTCCAGCAGCAAGAGGTCAAGAAGCGTGCTCAGGTCATCAAGCAATGGATCAAGATTGCTCACCAGTGCCTTGAGCTCCACAACTATGACGGTCTTATGGCTATCATCTGCAGTCTGAACAGCAGCACTATCAGTCGCCTCCGAAAGACGTGGGATGTCATCTCCACCAAGCGCAAGGACATGCTCCAGAACCTTCAGGACCTGGTCGAGCCGTCTCAGAACAACAAGGTCTTGCGAACAAGACTCCACGACCATGTTCCTCCCTGCCTGCCCTTCCTCGGCATGTACTTGACTGATTTGACATTTGTTGATATTGGCAACCCTGCCACCAAGCAAATGTGTCTGGGCCCCGAGTCTGAGGAGGATGGCAATGGTGGCATCACTGTTGTCAACTTTGACAAGCACACTCGCACTGCCAAGATCATTGGAGAACTCCAGCGATTCCAGATCCCCTACAGACTTACCGAGGTGCCTGATATGCAGGACTGGATGTCCTCTCAGATCAGCCATCTCCGCAGTGCGGAAGGCAATGTTCAAGTCACCTACTACCGCAAGAGTCTCCTCCTTGAGCCTCGCGAAACTGCCAGCCGACCTCCAGTTGATTCTTCCGCTACCTCCATCGTTGGTGTTGGAGGTGGTCGCCCTGACCTCTTCAGTTGGATCTCTCGCGACCGAGGCACCTCAACACCAACTCCTACCCAGATATAAGACGTTGCTCATCGCATCAGATCCCCACCGGACTGAACAGCAATTTACCTTCACCATTATCACACGCACATATTACCTCACACCAGTAACTACTTCATCTTTGATACCCCCCATTTTTGTTTGAACTTCTTTCAGCAGATGGGAAACATCGTCATGTTCCTTATGACCTCTATATCCATCAGCACAACGGCGTTATTTACATTTGGGTCTGATAACTTATGTTTTACGGTTTTCAACTCGGTTCCCATAGGTGGAACTGGTTCAAGGATCTTATCACGAAGCGCGAGCGCTGGGTCCTTTGAGGTTCGAAACTCACATTGGAGATCGTCGGCCTACCTCCAAATTTCAGGGTACAGCTCATCCCGCATTCTTACATTCTACTTTCTCACATTCATTCTCTTCCTGGTTTTTGCATCCCTGTATTATCTCTTCAGGCGAAGATGGGGCAGGGCGGTGGAAAAACGGAAAATAACCTCTGGGTACGGGTGCATTCGAAAACGGCTTGCAAACGATTCATGGGTGCCTGGGTTGTTTTATATTTTCTATTCTTGGCTTTCTCTTTAATGTATTCTCAAACGCCGCCGGCGCGAAAACGAGTGTATCTGATTCTTACTGTATGAAAAAGAGATGGCAATCCTGTCGTATCATGTTTGCTATTCATCACTGAACTTCTGGGAAAGGAGTCTGGTGAAACAAGGACTGGACAGGTAGGACAGGTGGTGGAAAAGAAAGACAAAATGGATGTATTCTGCAATAGAATAGGAAGAACAAAAAGAAGAATTAGGACCTATCGTCCTTGAAACCTTTCACCCTCTGAACGTGATATAATGTGTCTGCTAAGTCGAGGTGACTTTCCTGCAAGTCAACTGCATAGTCGTAACTTTGATGAGCGTAATGATGGAGCCACAATCATGTGTAAGAACGCAAATGACGAGAAAGACACTGAGGGCATATGTATTTTAGATGTAAACGTAAATCCTTATTAACTTGCTTCATGCAATGTAATACGTCAAGCAATAACCCAATCCATAGGTAGCTTGACCCTTCCAACCCCCCAATGCATACTTGCTGAACGCCGACACATCATTAAATTATTAAGTATTCTTATAAATAGTAGTCCCGTTTATATATCTTTCTTATCTACGCTTCTGTGAGGGCGATCTTCTTTTCTGCAGGTGCGACAATGACATCCTCGATCTTCTCATCGCTGAATTTCAGATCCTCTTCAATTGAGACGGAGTCCTGGATCTTCATGAAGATGACGGGGGCGGCGATGACGAGCGACGCACCGAGGCAGGCCCATGTGGCGGCAAAGATGGTGTCGAATGGTTTGCCGAGGCCGTCAAGACGCCAGAAGATGGCTGCACCGGCGGATTGGATACCCTTGTAGAAACCTGTTTTGACGAATTAGTGATCTGGTATGCATATAAGTGAGCAGGAATGATTGGGACTTGCCAGCAAAGTTGGCTGTCTTCCGGCCAGAGTTGGAGAGAGCGCCCATGTACCAGTAGATACAGGTCTGCCAAGCAGCATCGAAGAAGCCGTAGAAGAAGTAGAGGAACATGGGAGCAAGGAACTTGTGAGCACCATCTTCCCAGTCGATCTTGTCATCCTCGTTGGCAGGGTTCATGGCGATCTCACGAGGTCGCTGATCCTTCTGCCAGGCATAGCCACCGCCCCAGATAGCAAAGGTGAGAACAAAGAGGACGACCAGGGAGATCTTTGCACGGACACTGCGACGGACGCTCGAGGCATCAAGAGCGTATCCAACAATAAGGGCGCCAAAGATCTGAGCAAGCCAGTAGAGTAAGTTGTTAAGAGCGCGAGTGCGGACATTGAACTGAGCGAGGTTCATGTTGACGTTTTGGTAGGTATAGAAGATGTTTGAGGAGAAGAACATTGGGAAGAGGAGGACAACCCAGGGGGCGTGGGAGAGTGTTTCCCAGAGACCCTTGATTTCAGTACTCCATGAGGGGTTCTTCATGACGATGACCTTGGTGTTATCCTCGCGAACGATCTTGTCGGCGTCGCAGATCATGAGGGCGAGGATGGCGCCGATGGCCATAAGAGCGATGAAAGCGGCGTATGTGCCATCGGAGACGGGGCCAGCTTTCTTGTTGATGTTTTGAGCAAGGGGGATCTAAGATATGTTAGTGGTTGCAAGACTTCAAGTCAAGGTCCAAGAGATACTTACGAGAGAACCGATGACAGCACCCATGTTGAAGATGACCCAGAACCAAGAAATGTATCGTCCCTTGCTCTGCTCAGGAGGATAAGACATCATGATAGATCCCTGAGCAGCCCACAAGAGTCCAGCGCAGAGACCCAACAGAGCACCAGCAAAGACGACAAAAGGCATGTTTTGAGTATGTGAATAACACAAGAAAGAAGCAGCATAAACACAATATCCTAAGCCTCCGATAGACAGGGTCAGACGAAGTCCGAGTCTGTTTGCGAAAGTACCGGCGAAGAAACCAATGACAGCAAAGGTGCTGTAGAGAGCCGTGTTGGCGTGGTCCTGGGCTTCATTGGAGACTTGGCCGCCACCTCCGAGACCAGTCAAGGCGTTGAACATGCCGGGACATAAGAAGCAGACGATGGAGACCATGAGGAGTTGGACCTTGGGCGAGGCGTACCAGAGGTCAACGCCAGCGATACGAACGGTCTTGTACATCCATCCTTTGGGGCGGAAGCCTGGTGTATCCGAGTCTGCGGATTCTGAAGCCGCTTGGGCAATAGGGTTTTCCTTTTCGTGAGTAGACATGTTGTGTTTTGATGTGGATGATGAAGCTGAAGTAAGGGTCAATGCCCTGTATAAGACAATTGATATGCTTCTCTAGACAATTAAAGACCAGGAGATGAATGAATGAGACCCAAGAAACCCAGATAAGTCCCGGATGTAGCAGAATTAAAGTAGTCGCGAGAAGAGATGCACGCGACGTACTCTATCGTGAGGGTCCCCCCAAAAATAAACTAGACCCGACCCCTGCCCGTCCTTGATAGTTACAATTGGAGAACTGTGTGTATCACGAGAAGGCGAAGAGAGGAGAGAGGAAAAAAGAAGGAGAATGGACTGTCAGGGATCTCGTCAAGTGGTGAGAGTGGATGGGATGGGATGGGATGGGATGGGATGGGATGGATTGGATGGATGGAAGATGGGGAATTGTGAGGGTGGTGCGGGTTAGTTACAGGGGGTTAATGGGGAGATGCAACAATGGATGGAGGGTGTCGATTCGCTTACAGTGGGTGAGGTGGCTTCCATTATTATCAACGTATCGGCCGAGGCCGACCATGACAGTATCTTGGACGTTGATTTATTAGCGAAGATATCGTCGGTCATTACATATGAACAATTAAGAGATTGAAATCTAAGAGTTGAGGCTCTGCAAAAAGGTCAATTCCGTCACCCTCACTTGAGAGCTAGTTTACTGCTTTCAACCGCCAAGTCTTCAGTCTCGTATCATCTCAACCACCACAGAAACTACATTCAGAAATGTCACGTCAAACTCACTCCCAAAACGTCCAAGGCATCCCCCAGATTCACAGGATCAAAAGCCATCGTCTCCATGGGGTAACATTTCTCAAACATGAGAGGCTATCCAGCTCGAGTGGCGTACTCTAACGGTAACGTTCGTGGATGTCACAGATGCCCCATTGGTAACGTTCTACCAGCCTTTAGCTTTGTGAGAACAATTGTGGATTCGATTGCCGGGCTGAGATGAGAGTGGCTGATTTGGTCTACTGAGGTCATTGATTGCAAATCATCTGCGACTTTGAACTTGGTGATATTGTCTCTCTTGGCGATAGTAACATTCATTTACATACACTTCACTGTAGATTTCATGGTTGCTTTTCTGATGCCGTTTCAAGACAGGCCAAACCCCAGATCAATTTAGTTGCGCTAGGGTCTTCCAGGGGAAAGGCCCGACTGTGAAGCTCCGTGATTGGTCAAACGACACTGAATCTCCAGACTTCACAGGCCGTAACCAGTTGAATGGTTCACCAATAACCAACCGTTGTGTGCCTCTTCAAGTCACAACACCCAAGATATACTTAGAAATACCAATACGAAGATGCAGCTCTCATTACGAAAATTGCCATCTAGTTTTTAGAAATTATGTCACTGCCCCCCGGGAATGCCTTGTTCTTCTTGTAACATCCGATGTTACTCACTCATCACGATAACCCCAAGTCTTCGCTATCTCCCCCAAGCTCTGACCATGAGGTGAGAGAGGTCCAGTTAATTTATATCCGCATGTAACGTTTCGCCCAGACACTGCGGATACCACGATATCTCACGTCCAACGGTTCCACGGCCTGCCTGATTCGACACTCGTGGATTTAAACTACGTTTCACTTCAGCCGCATTTGTTGGGGTTTGCTGTGTTCCTTGTGAGCAGGTAAACCGAGATAAAGCGATCCACTGATTGATTACCTGGTTACAGTGAGTTAGGGTTGGAGATATCGGAATGGAGTCGTCTTGGCCTTGCTGCATCGTGATAGCGATAAGTAGTAACTGATATGCATGTTACGTTGTTGAGATAAACAACTGTCATTGATCTGGTTGCAACTCTGTTTAGCGAGTCTGCATATGACAATCGCTTCTGATGCATGGGTCATGATTGACGATCCGTTTCCTCGGTACCATGACTTGTTGCAACTACCTGGTATCCACGGTACTTTGGTGTAGTTCTAGTGCATGGGTTTAGGTATAAATGTTCCCATCCCCCATTTTGTGCTCTTGTGAGTACTATACTTACTCGGTGTGGTAGGGGAGTTATTGGATAGGATTGTTTTGACATGCAAGGTACTGCTTTGACAATGGCAGCTAAATAAAGTATGCATGATGATTGCAGCTTGTCGTGTTGTCACTGTGACATCCACACCTTAGTTATCAGTGAATCTGGTGTAAGCAAAACCTCCAATAGACGCACCCATTAATTAAGCCACAGGTTATATCCATTATCTGTAAATCTAATCAGAGAACTGCACGCCTGTCCTAAAAGAATATTTATATTGATTGTCTGACTGGTTGTCAGACTTACAAACCTTGATGGCCTTTCTTGGTCTAGAGGATCAACATAAAGACCATTCATTGTATTTGAGGTTCGCTTAATACTGCATGTGAGCTTTCTGGACATCACTTTCCAACCGAACAAACTTACATTACAAGACCAATTGCTAAAGAAGTAAAAAGACCATTATGATATCTTTCCCATGACATTTTTTATCATGACTGCCATGGTCCTCTTTGTTGAATCTGGCCATTAACATCACGTGAGCCTGACAAATTCTCACACTCTGATTCGCTCGGACGAGATCGGGGAGCCATTCTGACGTACCAACGGTCTCCGGCAACAAACGCCTTTTAGCACCGAGGAGCCGGGCTTTGAAATCATAAGCCTCCACTATCCATCCACTAAACCTTTGCCTCTCTTGATACCAATCCTCAACCTCAACATCACCACCACATGCGCCCACAATGTTTGCCTCGAGATCCATAACGAGAATCGCCCTGCGACGAGGATGCCCTCTGAGGCAATTCTCAACGTCGAGACCTCTCGCCGTGTCCTACCACTCATATACTCTCCCAACACATACCTCGACGCCTCCGAGAAACGACGACGTTCCTGAAACTTCAATAACACAGCCCGATCCTCTCCCTAAAGTCCACGAGACACGACCTCCTCCTCAGCAACCACAACATCCTCAACCACCTAAGCAACAAGAACCAGCACCAGCACAGAATGCTGCTCCCGCCACATCGGCATCAGCCCCGAAGCTCAGCGAAACAGAAGCTCAGAAGCCAAAGGCAGCTAGACCACGACCTAAGCTACGACCGCGCAAGGCGGCTATGAAGTTGACGCCCTCGGCGGTGGAGCAATTGCGAGAATTGCTGGATCAGCCGGAACCGAAGCTCATCAAGGTTGGAGTACGGAACCGAGGATGCAGTGGCTTGGCCTATCATCTCGAATACGTTGATAAGCCGGGTGCTTTCGACGAGACGGTTGAGCAGGATGGTGTCAAGGTCCTGATTGATAGCAAGGCGCTGTTTAGTATCATTGGGAGTGAGATGGACTATGTTGAGGACAAGCTTAACCAGCGATTTGTGTTCAAGAATCCAAACATCAGTAAGTTGCCACAACAGTCACAGATCGTCATAATACTAATAGACCTTTTAGAGGAGGAATGCGGCTGCGGAGAGTCCTTCATGGTCTAAAATGGAAGACACTACTTGGTCATCGCATCAGTATATACGAAAACTAAACAGAACATCATTCACGAGACGACGTCATTCATGCTTGAAAGACAGGGATGTGTGAATCATCTCATTGTCTCAGCGCAAGCGACACGAGAGTTCGGAAATGATCAAAGTTCAGCGAGAAACAGCATGCATAGAAGCATTTGCGAGTCGCGTTTTGTAAAAACCAAAAACAGGAGCTGTCGGGAGCAGGCATGGCAACCCCGTCACTAGAATCGGCATAATCATTGGCGTTGGGTTAGATTGGAACCTCCCTCTTTTTGAGAAAACCATTACATACATATACCTTACATACATATGCCAGCGTGCCGCTTTTTGGTACAGAAATGAGGAGGCATGGAATAGTGAGATGGCCACAACTAAGAGGATTTTTTAGTATATCGAAATGACGAACTGGTACAAACAATATCATTGCTAACATACTGAAGTCCACTACTCTCTCGCTGCCCTTTGCCCTCGGTTCTCGTGTCAAGTTCTTGGGCAAAGCTACTCAGGGCGTCAAGAGTTTATATGTGTAAAATGAAGCAGCTTGCTTATATCAGCACATCGTCAAGATGGCCGAGTGGTCTAAGGCGCTGCATTCAAGACGATGTCTTATCCGGTTAACTGGGTTCTGCAGTATCGAAAGATTCTTGGGTTCGAATCCCAATCTTGACAATAATCCTTTTGATTTTTCGTGAACATGGCTTCTTTTTGTTGTTCTATATGGATGTAGTTGGCGCCATATAATTAAACGATTGGCTCCATATCCATGACTGTCTTTTACTATAAGCTGTGTTGTGTATGGATGGGGCTGGTGTAAGTCAAAGGACAATGCCTATCCTAAAGGTTAGGTGCCTCTGAGCCATTTATGTATGCAGCATTTAACGGTATGGCTGCCTGTTGATGCGAGTCACATGACTTCGCGATATGTGTTGCTCTAGATGTTGGCGTCGACCACGCCCTTTGACGTGACGCATCTCTAATGATCGTGATTTAGACTGTGACTCTTCCTTTTACTCCTTGACTTTATATCAGGGTTGCAAGTCATCACATAGCTAATACCATTAACCTGGAACTTGCCCTTACATATAATTTAACGCACTTTACTCATTGCACCACGTTCGCCAAGACAAAGCTATGGCAGCCCTCACCAAAAGCAAGCGACCCCTTGAAGAGCCCCAAGAAGATCGCAGAGTCAAAATTACAAAGACCAAGAAACAATCATCACCTACTGCGTCAGCCTCACCTGCTGAATTCACCACAATCATGGCTTCTCAACTGGCTCTCATCGAAGCATCCACCCGCACACCATTCGAGAAGAGTGTATGGACACTTCTCTGCCAGATCCCACGGGGGAGCTTCTCAACATACGGTATCATGGCCGCTCATTTAAAGTCGTCACCAAGAGCTGTAGGCAATGCGCTGCGACGGAATCCATTCGCACCAGAAGTACCATGTCACCGCGTTGTGGCTACTGGAGGCGCGTTGGGTGGGTTCAAGGGGAAATGGCCGAAAGATGGTGAGGGAATCACTCTTGACGAGAAGAGGAAGCTTTTGAGAGGCGAAGGAGTGAGATGGGATGATAAGGGGAAGGTTATAGGGACACCGTTTAGCGGATTTACATGAGTTGATCTCTGATGAAACATTGACTCTATTTTGTATACAATACCATGAAGTTGAACAAGGTCTTGGTACCCTATCACTGGACGTCTTTCTCCATGTGGGGGAAATACGGTCTACAACAAGCCTATTGTAGCCGAAACCCGGAGACGTTTTAGTATCCAACGCCAACGTTTTTTATTCGTGCTTCACCTTGGACTCACCCGAGACGGATTTGCATGACCGGTTTTCACAGCTCGGCAGTCTTGTGCCGCACTGGAACAGGTTTGGCGGGTAGTAAAAAAAAGTGGACTTGCTACCCGTAGAGCCCTGAGACTGAGAGGACGGTAGATGATGGATCTTGGTCACCGAGATCCAATGCAAAGCAAATGCGAATGTGACGAGCCCGCGGGAACAGATGTTGGTTGCCATGGATGTCATGCCATGTCGTGTCATTTGCTCGGAGAAGTGATGTATGCTTTGGCATCGCCGAGGACATTGAGGTCAACTGCATACAAAGTCAACTCAATTATACCTACAGATAGCATTATCTACTATAAAACACGAAATGCACCACAATCAAGACAATTATTATATCATTATCAAATCGGTGAATGTCCTTTTCCGTATATAGTGACTTCTGCTGCTCCTGTCTCCAAGTTAGCCCGACAAATCCCGTGTCCAAAATAGTGGATCAAACCACAGAGCACAAGCCTAGGTTAGTGGTCCCTCTGAGGCTCCTGATTGATTGAGCGCCGTAGCTTCGTGGATTTGGTTTTCCTCGTCATCCGAAAACCTCTTTTTCTACTGTTACCTCCTTGTGACGATCTAAACCGCTCTCTCTCCCTCCCTCCCCTTCTCTTTATCCCCTCAAAGCCCCTCCCCTTCTCGATCATATCCTCAATCTCCCCTCTTCCTTTATCCGTCACAATGTTCAAGCTCGGCCGTAGTCGTGCTGTGGCTTCAGCCCTCAACGCCTCAAAGGTATGTCCCAGTTATCGCCCGCTAAACAAAAGCTTGGTGATACCCTTGATATCTACCAACAGTTGCTAACTTTCATGTTAATAGCTCCAATTTGCTGCCCCTGCCGCTCGATTCCCCGGCGTTCAACAACGACGAGCTCTGAGCATTCACGAGTACCTCTCTGCCGACCTCCTCCGACAGGTAAGGTTTCATCTATTCAAAGTCCCCCCCTTTGACGATCGTCGATACTACGAACTTCAAACTACGGGACTCACCTCAGAAAAACCGCGGCTGCTAACCACCAACAGTACGGCATTGGTGTCCCCAAGGGTTCCGTCGCAAAGTCCGCCAAGGAGGCCAAGGAGATCGCTGAGAAGATTGGCAACGATGATATGGTTATCAAGGCCCAGGTCCTTGCCGGTGGCCGAGGAAAGGGTACTTTTGACAACGGCCTGAAGGGCGGTGTCCGTGTCATCTACTCTCCACACGAGGCCGAGATGTTTGCCGAGCAGATGATCGGCCACAATCTCATCACCAAGCAGACGGGCGCTGGCGGCCGTCTCTGCAACGCTGTCTACATTTGCGAGCGCAAGTTTGCTCGTCGTGAGTTCTACCTCGCCATCCTCATGGACCGTCAGAACCAGTGTCCCGTCATCGTCTCCTCTTCCCAGGGCGGTATGGACATCGAGACCGTCGCCAAGGACACCCCCGATGCCATCCACACTAACTACATTGACATCAACGTTGGCGTCACCGACGAGGTTGCCCGCGAGATTGCCACTAAGCTCGGCTTCAGCGAGCAGTGCATCGAGGAGGCCAAGGACACCATCCAGAAGCTCTACAAGATCTTCACCGAGAAGGACTCTACCCAGATTGAGATCAACCCCCTCTCCGAGACCTCCGACCACAAGGTTCTCTGCATGGACGCCAAGTTCGGTTTCGACGACAACGCCGAGTTCCGACAGAAGGATGTCTTTGAGTGGCGCGATACCACCCAGGAGGATCCCGATGAGGTCCGCGCTGCTGAGTCCAACCTCAACTTCATCAAGCTTGACGGTGATATCGGCTGCCTTGTCAACGGTGCCGGTCTTGCCATGGCCACCATGGATATCATTAAACTGAACGGAGGTCAGCCCGCTAACTTCCTCGACGTTGGTGGTGGTGCCACTCCCGCTGCTATCCGAGAGGCTTTCGAGCTCATCACCAGCGATGCTAAGGTCACCGCTATCTTTGTCAACATTTTCGGTGGTATTGTCCGATGTGATGCTATCGCCACTGGTCTCATCAAGACCGTCGAGAGCATGAACCTCCGAATCCCCATCATTGCCCGTCTCCAGGGTACCAACGTTGAGCAGGCTCACCAGCTCATCAACGACTCCGGTCTTAAGATCTTCTCCATCGATGACCTACAAACCGCTGCCGAGAAGGCTGTCCAGCTGTCCAAGGTCGTCAAGATGGGTAAGTTGCCTTGACCCCTATAATGCCTGTTCTGACTGCTAACACTTGAATAGCCCGTGACATCGATGTCGGTGTCGAGTTCACCCTCGGTATCTAAACAGCTCCACTTGAAAATGCTGTTAGACGAGCAGTGGTGAAGGTTATGATATAATAACAAGATGTGAGACTTGAGCTCCGGGAGGCTGCGGTTCCAACCAAAACCGAGAGTAAATGAAACAAACACCCATGAAAAAGAGTGGGAGACTTGGGTGGATATTCCTGTTTTTTTAATTTAGCATGCATCGGTCGGTCTTTGGAGCTCGCTGCTCGTAAAGACACATGGTTTCGATGCTCTCGAATATGTCCGATTGGTTCGATAGAAGGACGGATGATTCAAAGGATGGACGGGCGATATGGTCTCCAACAAGATGATTTTTCGCGTATCCACGCCCTGCAACTGTTGTGTTCCCGATGCCGTGATTTGTGATATGGCGTGGCGCGTGAGATCGAAGGTGACGAGTCGTCATATCTCGTGAGATGCTGACTAGACATTGAGACTCTCGAGACTCATAATCGCATTGCCTTCGATCCCAGGCTTGATAGAAGGAAAGTTGTTCCACGTGGCTAACTTTGGCTTGCTTGGAGTCCACATGCCACATGGTATCGTGATGGGTTCTTGAGTGATGAGACTAGCTGGGGAGTTGGAAGAGTCATTCGCAACAAAGTCAGGTCTATTGAGTAAATGGAACAAATCACAGATGGGCTGTTAGACTGATTATGTATAAGAAGACGACTCGACGTTTCGGTCCAGACTCGGCTAATAAGTCTCTCGGATGCAAGGGTCCAATCTCATGCATCGTCTCAGAGCCGCATTCTTAGCTCATAATGGGATGATTTGAACATGTTGACAAAATGCATTAATAATGGATTCAAGCGAGTGATAGATAATATGACGAGTATTGAGATGACTTGTTCAAGTGAAAGGAACAAGAAGGAAGAAGAGGTCCTTCGGGAATACGGATAACTATAACTTAGATCATCAACGTGTAGTTGAAACTCACCCATCATGGGCAAGGCTCGGCGATCTCTCGTCTCGCCGCCCACCATCACAACCTAAAGCCAGCCTCAACTCTCCCACAACTCCCTGCTAATATCGTGACTTTGCTCTTTTCTCGCCTTCCATCTCCACAGCATTCATCACATCATACATGTATGACAAACCCCCTTAAGCACAGATCTTCATGACTCACGAAATGAAATCTCTGAACAAGATTTTCCCAGCTTATCCTCGGTTATTCCCCTTGCCAAAGACCCACGTCTCAATGATGAAAATCTCCTGACGTAGATAAGACATCGGATCGAGCCGCAAAGGGGCAACAGCTTCTAACCAATGGGTTCTCGTTCCGTTGAGGTTCGAGGCGGGAATTGCGTCGGTTTCATTTCTAGATCCACTGCGGAAGAGCCGCATGCAAGCAAGTTTGATAGAGGTGAAGGGAGGTGTGAGGTAGGATTTGCGAATGCCGACACAAGACCGACGCGGGAAGAGAATCTGAGATGGAATCTGTAGATGATGGTGAGTCTCGTGATTTGGAGAAATAGGGGGTTTGGGAATGATTAGTTGTGTTGTTCTCATAAGTGAGGTTAAAGGCGTGTAAGTCGCCGTTACTGGTTGAATAGGTCAGTTTAGCATATCGCACAGTTTGCTAACTTGAGACAACCACATGTCCAGAACATTACTATTAGACTATAGTGATTGTTACAAACAGTAATATAAAGTCTACAACCAATTACCTGTATGCTGTCCCTTTGCAGTCCTGTCTCGCAGTGAGCTGACTCAATCATCCGTCAACCTCACGTGCCAACGCCTCCAAACCACTTCCTCCTCAACACGCAACACCCAAACTTCACAAGCCGTTGAAACCAATGCAACTGCACGTCGAAATAAGGCCACAACTTTAATCAGTTGCCGCGCTTATCCCCCGTCTAGCACGTGTCCCCCGTTCCCCAGGCCGACGATTGGGGGGAAAACGCGGGGAAATGGAGATTTATTCCTCGTGAGGGGAAACAAAAACCGCGCCATAATCCATCCCATGTAAGAAACGGTCTTGGCTCTGGGGAACTTTGGTCAGAAGAGAGATTTGCAGGACGAGATACAAAACGTCTAAGAAAACGTGGTAAAAAGTGAGGGTATCGCGATTTGATATGTAGATTTGCGAACCCACTCTTTTCCCGGACGTCTCTCGGTATCCGGCTGAGAAGAGGAGGCTGCCCCATTTTGTTGCCGTGCATGGGTCAGGGATGGCCTTGGTCTAGTCTTGGGTCTTGGATGGCTTCGAGATTTTTTGATGGATTAGAAAGAATACCTTTGCAAAGGAGAAGCTCGGGTTAGTTTGTTGGTCCCACATGCTATAGAAGTGAAGAAACATAAATACCCAAGGCATCCTCTTGATTCTTTCGTGGAACTGTAGTTTATTCTTGTCTTGTTTGATCTTAGCAAGCGGTACACTTGAGATATCTTCAGTCTCAACAAGTCTTACATCTATCTGCCTACTGTTACTACTCAATATCACTTCAACCTCTACAGCTATATCAACCTCACGCATACTCAAGATGCCTTCTTCGGTCAAGACTTGGTTCGCTCGTCACTGCGCACCTCCGCCGCCAATGACAAACAACCCTCTATGCCCATGCACAACCTGCTTCAACGGTGGTTCACACTCCAACAACTCAGCATCATTCTCCATGTCCTCATCATCATCACCGTCATCAACCGTCGACTCAGACAACGCATCACTCAGCAGCGGTACAACCTACGCTGCATCCTCATACGTTGAGACCCCCATCAAGCAATAAGACCAGACACACACACACCCCCTGGTCTGACGAATTACTATCGGAACGAATAGCGGGTTTTATCTTATGGAGTTCTTGATCTATACCATTGCTTGCGATTGGCGTTTGCTCGGAAACAACAAGGGATGTCATTGTCACATCAGAAATATGACAGGAATTTGATTGGGCTTGGGATTTGACGGGGCCGATGTGGGCTCATCCGATGGGTGGAGTGCTGATTCGGATCGGCTCCGAGGCGGAGTTAACGTATTATTATGCTAGATAAGGTACCTGATACTGCTGAATAGAGTACAGAAGCTGGCCTTTCATTATTGTACCATCGAATTGTGAATGTATCATTAAGGTCGGACCCGATCATCCCCTGTTCTCTTAACGAAAGTAACCGTACGATTTGAATAGAAACAACTAGGATCTGCTTGACCGGAGCCGAATAACAACTAACTGTCTTGCTTTTCATTCAAGATGTTGGCCAGAGGATAGTAGAGTGTTCTGAAAGATCTGCAGCTACTCTACAGATCTAGGGTCTTCTGGCACCCACAAAAGAAAAGCATGGAACTGGGCGTATTTGAGATTCTCGCACATTCACTCGTGACAATGATGCAGTAAGAAGCATGATTAGCCTAGTACGCTTTGGGCTTAACATGAGATGCAAGATAATCTCTGACTTGGCTACCCCATCACTTGAATCACTGTTCATTGGTAAGGGTTCATTGGGGGCAGCTCCTTGGTTGTCAATGCAGAGTGTCACTGTCAAATACTGTATTCACTATCTGATGGCTACATCATAGAAACTCGCTTCTTACTTTCACCAGAACCCACACATACTTGATATCAGCTTCTTCTGTACTTCTCGAAGACTATCCGGAGGCCGGCGCCGTGAATTGCAGTTAGCTCCCGGCCGGCCCCACCCACTCCGGGACAAAAAGCTCCGAACTTGGAGATGTGAATTATGGACCTCCGCTTAAGCTTCTAACAGCTGTGGCCCATGAGAGCGATGCTACTTGATTGAGCACTGCACTCGTGAAAACAAGAAGGTCCTTTGATCGCTCTGATAATGAACTTGGGCTGATCGTAACCCTGAAGGCGCCCTAAGTAAACAGTCTAGGTACATAGAGAGACACACGGTTTGGATACTCACTAAACAACGTCTACGGTCACATTTTGCTATGATGAAATAATAACATCATATTCCTCCCTCTATATCAAAGTGATTCCAGAAAAATAAGCAGAACAAGTCACTGCGTTGCAACGCTCCAAACTTCCGTGCATATTTTCGCATTACTAACACCAAAGCTTTGACGTCACCTCATCATCCCACTCAATCTTCCCATCTTTATACCAGCCAAGTTAGTTTGGAAAACACCGCAAACAACTTGCGTACCTGAAAATCGCCACGCTTTTATATCTACCCCTGATACCCTCGAATATCATGCCGCATACGAAAGTAGACCCCGCCATCGTTGACGCCCTGGGGCTGGACCCCGCCAACTCAGCTATCAGCTCTCATGGTGGATCGGGTTTTGCCTCTACGTTCAAGATAACGTCTGAGAAGAACGGGAAGCCTTTGAATTACTTTGTCAAGACTGGGACAGGAAAGGAGGCTGAGGTTATGTTTAAGGGTATGTGTACTTTTTATACATAACTGTCTAATATCATGAACTAACGCAGCTCAGGTGAACATGCCTCTCTTAACGCCATAGCAGACTCAGTTCCCAACTTCTGTCCCAGATCCCATGCCCACGGACCCCTCACAGGCCGCCCAGGGCATCACTTCCTCGCCACTGACTTTCTCGATCTGGGGTCATCAGCACATGGTGGCTCAGGCAAGACTCTAGCTTCAAAGGTTGCGCAGCTACACACAACACCAGCTCCCATCCCAGAAGGCTATGACAAGCCAATGTTTGGGTTCCCGGTCCCTACGTGCTGCGGTGCCACAGAGCAAGATAACTCATGGCGAGAGTCGTGGGCTGACTTTTATGCTAATAACCGTCTGAGACATATCGCGCGTCAGGCAGTTTGCAACAATGGTGCTGACCCAGAACTTGAAGAAGTTGTTGAGACAGTTGCCAGCAAAGTAGTTCCACGTCTGATTGGATATGATGTCGTAAAGAGCATCAAACCTGTTGTTATCCATGGTGATCTATGGAGCGGAAACCATTCCAAGGGCCAAATCGCAGGCCAAGGTGGATGCGAAGAAGTTGTCTACGATCCCTCAGCTGTATATGGCCACTCTGAGTTTGAACTCGGCATCATGAACATGTTTGGAGGCTTCACCAATCACTTCTGGAAGGAGTACCATGAACTGGTGCCAAAGGCAGAGCCAGTAGCTGAGTGGTCAGACAGAGTAAAGCTATACGAACTGCAAGACCGCCTTTCCCTTCAAACTCTACGATACTAACATTGTCTCAGATACCACCACCTCAACCACTATGCCATGTTCGGCGGCGGCTACCGAGGAGGCGCTATGTCCATCATGAGGAAACTCATCAGCAAATATGCTTAGCCTATAGAAGTTCAAGATACTGTATTTCATGATTTAAATGCAGAATTGCCTCAACGCCTAGTGTTGCCCGCTGTATAAGACCAAGTCTAAGTAAAGTAGAACGTCTCGAAATGTAAAATGCTCTGTCCAAAATGCTTTGAACCCAAAATGTCTCGCTTGCTCCTTGTCTATACTGCCAGCATGGCTGGTTGCTTCGTTCTCTCAGCTTGTGACTCGACTTCTTGATTCTTCTGTAATTCTGGTAGATTCGCCACGGGGACTGAGGGTAACTTGGATGGACCTGTGAGCTCGGCTTCGAGGGCTTCCAGTTCATCTTCCACCTCTTGCTCGTCTTGGTTCGAGATACGACCTCCAAGCATATCGCTGACTTCCTAGAAGAGTGTAAGCATATTTCATCCTGTGGAACAGGAGTATAGGAGAAACGGACCTGCTGATATGCAATGGCCTCCGCCGTCTCGCCCATCAACTTCTCCACATTCTCAATACCACCCATCTCAGCATGAATCTCCTTCAGAACCTTTGTACCCTGCTGCAGTCCAAACACCACATCCTTCTGTATAAGCGCAAACTCGACATCGTTCGTCAATTTCTCTAGCTGAGCTAATTGCGCATCTGTCTTGGCCAGCAATGACTCTTGATACTTCTTGCGCCGTAAGGCTAGAAGAGCGCGCTTCTTGTCGCCCTTGGCCAGCATCTGCTTTGCGATATCGGTCTCTTTATCCGTAAGGACTGTTATGCGCCGTTGGTATTGGTGAAGTCGATCGCGCTGGTTCTTCATGTCCAGGATGGCCCTGAAGATGGTTAGTATTGAAGGCGGTCACGAGCGCAATCGCGGGGAGTAGGAGGGACAGACTTGTCCTGGGCTGTGACTTTGCTTGCGTTTCCGCCCATGATGAAGATCGTACGGATGTATTTGGTGGTGTATGAGCTTATCGAAAGGGTTTTAGGACAAGTTCTGTGGCTGTTCAAGTCGAGGCTGGGAGTTTGAGGTTTCTGGTTTCGCTTCAATGATAGCGAGCGATTGTCACGAGGGAGACCATCGTCATCGGCGCCGATACTAGGGTCCAGGGTCTTATCGATAAGAAAGGCCCCTCCAAGTTGACTTAATTCCTCGAGCAGATTTTCCAGTAAAGGTTATAAACCTTTAGGAAAAGCATTTAGTAAAATATAAGAGTTTTATCCCAAGTGTTGATTCATCTGTGTTATTCCTCAACTGTTTTCTTCATACTGAGTTGTCTTGCGACCTTGATCCAATCTATTACTAACCCACAGAGCCAGCTGCTCATGGATTGAGGCTACTTGTTCGACTGGATTATAAGGTTCCAGGCAGCAGCTGTATGACCTGAAGACTTATTATTAAGGTTTTTGTATTTTTGTTTTGGCGTTGTATATGATACCTTATATTATGTTATACTGAAAATAAGCATCTTGATGTGTTTATCTTATTACGAGACCCTATTAGCTATACCTTGCGTATTGCTATAGAGATATTTTCTTTTTTGAATAAGAGTTTTATACAAAAATCGTCGTTTAGATCTGAAAACTAAGCCTCATTCAAACCAAACGGAACACTACAATTGTACAATATCAATAGGTATCTGGACTGGTCACGTAGTTAGCTAAGGCATTCCATACAAGGCATGTAGTACAACACAACATGGAGGAAGAACGCCAACAAGTGGGATTAATATAAAATCATTGAATTATGTTCCTCGTACTTGGTGGGTGATTCGCTTTTGAATTTCAATCTCAGGCAACCATACTTTTGTCAGTGAATCACGTGTGTTGCCTTCTTTTTGTCACCTCCTTCCGCCTCTTTAACTTTTTTTCCCTCCCATCCACTGCCCGGAGATCTTGCACCTTCCATCAACATCAAGCCAATCGTCGGTGACGTAGTCCTCAGCGATAATGACTCTAGGGGACAGGAAGTCACGTCTCAGTCTTAGGCAGGGGCTCGATCGCGATGTATATATGGTCATGAAGAAGCTCGAGGACGCAAATGACGGCAAGCCTTTCAAAACATCGTCATCTGTCTACGACGCTATCAAGAAATCAAACTCTAGCCTTAGCCGCCAGAAGAAACGCCCTCTCGAAGATTCAATCGACCGTGTGCTTCAATTTCGCAAAGAAGAACTAGGCGATTCTAGCGACTCCGAAGCTGCTCTCGAGGAAGCGCCCAAGCCTGACGACGACCGTTTCATTCTTAACAGACAAATGACAAAACACTGGCATCAGAACTTAACAATATCTACAACCCCCGATAACATGCCTCGGCCTACAAACGAAAGGTCTCACGCGAACAAGAAGCGCCGCTTGCAGGAAGATGGAGAAGAGCGAGCGAAGGATGGTGGCATCACGCCTAAAGGTGCTTTGACAGATACAGATGCTGCGCCTCTGGAAAAGCAAGGCAAAGCACCCCTGAAGAAAACGCAAAAGACGAGCCGTTACAAGGTCGAGCATCCTTCCGGTCCGATCGAACTTGGAGGTGTGAAAGAAGTGCAGGAAGATCTCATCGAACAAATACGATTCGCTCTCAAATGGCCAGCGGTGTACACTGCCAACAACTGGCGATTCTTCCCTGGTCTTGTCCTCTCGGGCCCTCCTGGTATTGGTAAAAAGTCATTGATCCGATCAACAGCCGCGAAACTTGACGTGCCGATCGTGTACCTCACCGGATGCTTTGACGACCTAGAGCGTGTGGAAAGGAGCCTTAATGATGCGATCGAGGAAGCCATGCGAGTCGCCCCATGCATCATCCTTATCGAAAACCTCGACTGGTTTATGCCTAAGCCTGGAGGTAGTGGTCATAGCGAAGGTCATCGTCGTAACGTTTTACAATTCACGCGACAGATGCAACGCATCGCAGCTGAGCAAGACACGGACAGACACATTTTAGCCATGGCGACAACGTCGCGAATCACAGATGTCGATCCTGCAGTCCTCAAAACTGGACTTTTGGAACGTACGCTCCAGATGAAGATACCTGATCTCGAGGCTCGCCAGGATATCTTCAAGATCATAACCAGAGATAAGAATCTGGCAGAGGATGTCGACTTTGCAGAGCTTGCCAAGACCACTCATGGTTTCGTCGGCGCTGACATTATCAATGTCGTGACACTCGCCCAGATGGGGCCGGAGAACCGCATGAGGCTCATGGATCAATATCGTCACTACTTCCTCGACACACCAACTCAGTCACAACCAGATCTAGATCTCATCGAACTTGCCGACCAACAGCCGCCCCCCCCTTTCCCTGAACCCCTCAGCTTACCTCTGACCCAAGATGACTTCAAAACGGCTATCAAAAACTACACCCCCTCCTTACGAAAAGAGGGCTTCACTGTCATTCCCAGCATCTCCTGGGAGCAAGTTGGTGCTCTGCAAGCTGCTCGCGACCAGCTCAATATGTCAATCATTGGACCTATCAAAGACCCCGAGCTCTACCGTCGTGCTGGCCTTGCTCGTCCAGCGGGTTGCATTCTTTGGGGCCCTCCCGGATGCGGTAAAACCCTCGTCGCTCAAGCTGTCGCCAACGAAGCACAGGCCAGCTTCATCCTTATCAACGGGCCTGAACTTCTCAACAAGTACGTCGGTGAATCAGAGCGCGCAGTGCGTGAGCTATTCAACCGGGCACGCTCATCAACACCCTGCATCCTCTTCTTCGATGAAATGGATTCCCTCGTCCCAAAGCGAGACAACGCTTCCACAGAGGCAAGTACTCGTGTTGTCAACGCTCTTCTCGCTGAGCTCGATGGTGTTCAAGACCGCACAGGTGTCTATGTGCTCGGCACTACTAATAGACCGGATATGATTGACCCTGCTATGCTTCGACCTGGCCGTCTCAGTGTGCGGCTCTTCATCGACCTACCTACCCCTGACGAGAGGGCCGATATCCTTCGAGCCATATATCGTACAAATCACCCCGACGCAACCGCCGATGAATTTGATCGCCTTGAGCCTATTGCTCTAGACCCTCGCTGTACTGACTTCAGTGGTGCTGATTTAGGTGGGCTGCATGTGAAGGCCGCCGAAAGTGCTGTTCGAAGATACCTTCGGGGGGCAAAGTCTGAAGCTGAGATTGATGGAGTGGATTGGGAGCATGCCCTCTCAACCACCTGTAGAAGTGTACAGAATCCAGAGACTTACCGAAAACTTGAGGCAAAGTTCAAGTCAGGGAAGCCTTAGGTAGTTTTATGATGAGATTAGAGTAGGAGAATTATTAATATCACCTAAGTTTATGACTTGTGTTGTCCCTAGAGTCATAAATATAGTCTAAAGTAATACTAAAGCCAGACTGAAGAAACTCATCGCAACGTCGTGAATCTACTGTCTCTGACCTCCATTTCTCATCACGTCATACCGAACCCCAACCAATGCCAGCCACGGTGGCTCAATATTTCTCCAACAGCTGTCAAAGAGACCTCATTTTCATGTCAGGGGTAAAAAAGCAAAATCTCCAAAAAGTTCAGAGACAAGGAAGCACACCGCCCGCCGATCGTCGCAGGTCCCGCATAAGCCGCCGGAGCAACGGAGACGCACGGAAATAGCTCGGCAATCACAAAGTCATGATGAGAGGAAAAAAAAAAAAAACTTGAAGTGGGATCGAAAAAATGATAAAACATGCTCATGAAAAAGAACCGGTTTGCGCGGATGGCCCTCTCTTTACGGGGCACTCGGGCACCGGGAGACTGGACCTGTAATCGGATTTGACGGCGTTGAGATTGGTTCCTGGCATCGTATCATGATAAAAATGACGTTCACGATTGAATTCAAATGCATAATTATGAGACACCGATGAAGTAAACAAGAGGTGAGAGAAGAAAAAAAAAAGTCAATATCTCTATCGTAACAAAATCGGGCTATGATGCGGACACGTTTAATTTTGGTCTCATGCCATTCCTGTTTTTCCGCCTCAAACCAACGCCAGGCTTTGTTCTTGGTTGAAAAAGACGGTTGTGTTGTATCGGGCGGAAATCGCATAAAGAGGAGAGATGGGAATAGGATACGAAGCACGTGGCATGTCTTAACAAGTGCTGTGTAGAGTCTATAATACAAACGCCCCTTGGCGGTCCCCATCTATCGAAAGTCGTAACATTACACGCGGTCCATGGTCGCTTATTTGGTAGAGTCCTTGAGGTAGCTGTCGAGACATGTTAGTGGCTGCTGTGACACAGTGGAGGATGAGTGCGTTGCAGTTTGGAACCGTTGTCATGCTGTGGCTCTTGGAGAGAACAAGCGAGCCAATGTCCAGAGCTGACCGCAACCTAACAGAGTAAAAAACTTACGCAATGAGGTCGTTGCGGTCCTTGGCCTTCTTCAAGCCACCGAAGGCCATCTTGGTACCAGGGATGTACTTCTTGGGGTTCTCAAGGTACTCGAAGAGAGTGTCGTCGTTCCACTCAATGCCCTTCTGCTTGTTGGCATCGGTGTAAGCGTAGCCCTCGACGGAACCAGTCTTGCGGCCCCAGAGGCCGTGCAGGGCAGGGCCGATCTTGTTGCCGCCGTCCTTCTCGACGGTGTGGCACTGAGCACATCGGGTCTTGAAGAGGTTGGCACCCTTCTTGATATCGCCTGCACATTGTGAGTTAGTGAATGAGTTCTCGGTTGAATGTGTTGGTGAGGCTATGTAGTCAAGGTTCGTGAGCCCGATGAGAGGACGAAGGAAGAGTCGCTTTGGTGTCTTAGAGGTGGCACGAGTTGTTGGTGAGTCTTGGTCAACACTTCGTGGTCATAGGAAAACCGGTTCTGGGTAAATGACGCAGGCAACAGGGTCAGCGGGCCAACATCAGCTGGTGACCAAAGCATGACTTTCTGCCATTGTGCGAGGCCCAAATTCCCCCGAGACTCGAACTTAGAGTCGTGATATCCTCTGAAAAAAGCGGCTCCCCTTTCGTTGTCCTCAATTGCATCTCTCGAAGCCTTGCGCTACAACCGGCGCAAACCAAAGCACACCGTGAGAATAAACTTACCGCCAGCCATTGTGTATGTGGTTTTGGATTAAAGAGTTAAAAGGTGGTAGTAGATTCAACGAGAGGCGTTAGCCAAAGACAAGAGCAAGAAGTCGATTGAGGAGGATTGAGAGTGTGGATGTGGGAAAAAAGAAGAGAGGGAGAGAGAGAAAGAAAAAGATCCGAAGCAAGAAAATAAAACTTTATGACAGCATGACACGACTGGCTTAGGACCACGCCGGATCGCTCAATTCTCTTGGAGCGCCACAGGTGGCTGATGCCTTTTTAGCCAATCACAGCGCAAGAGTAAGTAAGCCGACATTCTGCCCCCTGTCGACCATGAATGCGGTTCCGGGTAAAGTCGGGACATATCACGCAAAAGCGGGTCTTCCATCGGCGATGGCTTTTTGTCCGGGGTCGGCTCTAGTCATGTCATCCTCAGGCTCTTTCATCATGGGAAAAAAAAAATCAAATTAATTAAATTCCTCAGTCACTGGAATCTTGTGACCTTCCATTACCGTACTAACCCCGTACCAGCCTAGGGTCAACCGGCACAAAGAAACGGAGTGGGACCTCCGTCCCGGGACCTGGACCTCGTTTGTTTCTCAACGGCTCCGGAAAAAAGATTCTTCTTGTTTGGGCAGACGTGAGGGCATCACGAAACCACCACAACAAACAAAGCTCCAAGGCTAAGAGGGGGCACATATTGTTATAGCTCGTCACACACACCAGCAATGGCGTCCCGCGCCATCATCCCCCGCTTTCTTCTCCCCCTTCAGGGTCCTCTGTGGCGTGGTATCAGCATCCCACTCTCACAGAACAGCATCCGAATTCGCTTCGCCTCCTCATCCTCAAAGGGAAAGCCTATTGTTCTTGAGAAGCCCGCACGCTTCAACCCTCCCTCTCATGGTTCTCGCCTCAAGAAGAACCATGTCCCTAAGCATTATGGTCCTGAGCTCACCGCTTCTGAGGTCGCTGCTCAGAACAAGAAGCACTATCCCGGCATGATGGCTCCCGAGGGGACATGGGAGCACTTTTTCTGGCACAGTAGGCTTTTGCATACTTTCATCACCATGGTATGTCTACTGTATAGCTTCAGCTGTTCAATTGCCCGCAGTATACTGACCCCCACCAGGGAACTCTTTTCGCCCTTGGTGTTTTCACCTTCTTCATGAACTACGCCTACAATTCTCCATACAAGGAGCTCGTTCCTCCCATCTCAGACCTCTGGGCACACCCTATTCACTTCTTCGTCGCCTGGAAGAACGTTATCGTCCTGCACGAGAAGGACAAGGCCGAGAAAGCCAGGGACCACCGAACGAACCATCTCGACGATGTAGCCAAGCGCCGACTTTTCATGAAGATGCACGGAATCGAGACCAAGGACCCTGTGACTGTTGTGTTTGGCAAAGGCGAGGAGGATCCCAAGCCCGAGCAAACTGCGGTGGAAGACGAGCCAGCGCAAAAGACCGAGGTACAAGAGAAGGTCGAAGAGCCCAAGAAGAAGTGGTTTGGTGTCTTTTAAGATGCCTATGTAAAACAAAGATGCAAGAATCTGCATGCATCATATAGCTATAGCATAACGATCCCCATGCCCAGGGATCATACGTTGTACGATTACATGAAATCCAGCCTCATGAGGCTTTGTACTTTTCTATTTATCACGCCCATATTCAACTCATACGTCGTCTCATGTGAGCTCGACACCCTCCAGGCCCTCCAAAACCTCATCCGCAACTCCGCCCTTCTCTAGTACAGCCTGTATTATACTGTCCATTACTCCAAACTTTGTTCCACCCAAAGGTGCCTTCCACACGCCCGCAGCTGTCTGGGCCTCTCCCTTTTGTGCCGTTCCATTCGTCGTATGTGGAACTCCCGGCGGTGTGAGCCTTGATGGCGGGTCAATGGTTCGGATAGACAACAACTTGAGCTCGCGGCTCTTCTTGTCAACCTCCATGTCGCCCTCAGCTGCGACTCGGCGGACCTCCGCCACAGATACGGCCAGCGCAGTCTCCGCGACAGCCAATTCCTCCTTTGCAGGGTCGAAGATGATGTTGTCGCCAATCGCAACCACCAGAAGTGTGATAGATGGCCGTGAGCCTGCCGCATCAGCACCGTCACGAGGGTACAAGAATGCCGATGCCTCCCAATCGTCGTCAAACATAGGATCCTCGTCGCCTTCAGACTTAAGACGGGGCAAACGGGTGGCCAGGAGAGCGAGATGTGTTGTAAGTGAGAGTAGTGGGAGCGGGTATGAAAGCGGAGGGGATATTAGTAGAACCTGTACTGCTTTAGCATTGCGTTTGCTTCTCTGTATTATGAGCACATACGTCGAGATACAGTCGCCAGTGAAACCGTCTGTTGATTCTCAATTTCTTGGCAAACTCATTATCTGCCAATAGCGCTTCTCTCAACATTTCTGCCAGGAAGATTGTCGAGGCTTCATCATCTCTCTGTCCTGGAATTTCAACTGCCAGTTCGAGCCAGTCACCCCTTATTCGATCCTCTTCGTCCTGCTGCTGCTCTTGGCCTCCTCCAGTCTTCTCAATCTCAGCCTTGACTCCTACAATGGCCTCGGTGCCATCAGCGAAATGTACTCGCGCGCTGCCATTTGTACCAGGAAGAACTCCCGTCTCTGCTGTCAAGGGACGGAACTGTGTCGGCGTGCGCCCATCGGGGCGGATTGGAGGATGTAACGAGAGTGACTGGTGAAGATAGGCAAGTTCGGCTGGCGAGAAGAGATTTGTCTGGGACGCCATGATGATTATGGTAAAGGCAAATCCCCACCAGGCAAGACTGCAATACGACTCGCTGAAAATAATTATCAAAGTTAGCGCGCTTGGCCGCTTGAAAGGGAGATGCGACGCGAAACAGTAATGATGCTGGGTTTGATGTTGAAAGAAAAGGTTGGTCCTTCACCGAGGTGAGTGATAAGATAAGACGAGACGAAAAGTGTGGTGGGCTGGCGGGGTGGAAGCTTGGGAAGCATAGCTCCACCACCAATCAAATGTGTCAGTCAGTATCAAAACATCGAGACATATATTCATTCTTCATGTTTCTAGATAGCATGGCCTCTTCATTGGAACATTTTTCCATTAGACGTGACAAATATTTTGAGCGGTGCATTGTGTCGAGTTTTCGAGCCCATCCTCAGTAGAAGATATCGTTTCTAGACACTTTCAGTTCCCACTGACGTCCCAGTTGCGATATCTTCGCTTAGGGTCTCCGAGAAAAGTCTAGGCAAACACGATCCATCAAGTCAGGGCCAACGGCTGCGATGAACTCAGCAACACCAGCTCTCATTCCTGGATACTCCTCAACCCCTCGTTCATCCCAGCTAACGAGATTAGAGGTTTCGTATAGTGGGGTCGTCGCAGAGATCTTCAAAGCGATATGATCCATATCCCAATCAGCGACCGTCGATATCGGAGGTATGCCCGGCATCCCAGTGGCAAACAACCAGTTGTTGTCATCCTCATCGGATGCTGTAGAGTCAGAACCTTTGTCTTCCGCTTTGTCACTCTTGTTTGTATCCTGAGCAGGTGACGCAGAATCTCGTTCAATCTCGCGAGAGGCTTGCTGCTCCTTTTCAAGTGAAAGGCTCACGTACGGCTTCTTGTCGAGGAGATCCAACACAGTTCGATCCAGTGGGTCCCATGTCAATGAGACAGGATCAAGAACATATTGAGGCGAGTAATCGATCTTGTACCACATCTTGGGGCAGCTGTGTATATAATAGCCTGGGTACCACCACCTGTAGCCCTCCTCGATGGATAGAGCAATCTCATACAGTGCACCAAGCTTCCCTGGCGCATGCTGGTGAATACTTTCATGATAGAGAAAGTATACTGAGCTTACACACTCGGGCAAGAGGTCGAGCACCCCAATGGCAACTAGCTTACCATCTAGCCTGTAACATTGGTGATACGAGCCCAGGCGACGTTTACGCCCATCGGATGTCACCATTGTTTCTCTCCTCAAAGGTGAGTCACAAAGGAAGCGTCTAAATCCGCTCTTGGTGATTTCATCCGAAGACTCCTTGTGGACTACCGCCTGGTAGTTCTGGTAAACAGCAAACTTCTCGTCCGTACAATCGTCATGCTCTAGAGTCACAATGAGTTTATGGGCAGCTTCAGGAGGATTCTTCAGGTTAGCCTCTTCAGCCTCATGAATTCGTTCGACGAGATCAAAATGGTTATCCCGTTTCTTGGCCTGGTCACGCGTCTTGGGATACAGGCGAGCGGCTTCTTTCATGTAAGCCTCCCCCATGACATACTTATTGAAACGGTTGACAGTCTGCCGTTGATCTCTGGATGGCTTGAACTGGCGAGAATCAAGACGAATAGTATAGTGTGGGCAACATGACCGACGTTGATCGGGTCGGTACATGAGAGTGCCTGAACGTCTCCAGTACCTGTCAAGGAGAGTTTGATAGAACGCAGGACTCAACGAAGTTGCCACTGCGTGGTAAGCGTAGCCTAACCCCACGTATTAGTTAGCCTTACGTTCAAGAGACCGTGTGACTCAAGGGCTTATATGAAGTGATCAATCTGAACTTCAGAACAACCATCGATGACACGGCCGTGGAATCACGGGTGTCTCGTGACGTAAGTGTATGCGAGTCTCAGAGAGGTCAAAAGGTACTGGAGGGGGCAAGGGGCTCAATTCACGTTTTGACTGACTCTTGTCACGTTTCCCACAGTAACCGCATCTTGATGATTTGAAGTATCCTAGGCATCAGTCAGCATTCGGTGAAGGGAAAGGCACGAACGGCAATTGTGTGGGGGCAGTTTCTTTTGAGATGTCAACGAATGGAGATCATGCGTGGGGGAGTAGAAAGCGAAGTCAAGTAAAGCGGAAGTGGAAAATGGCCAAATGATACTTGGAGTGTGATATAGCATAATACATGAACCCTGAAGCTGCCCTGCTACGCCTTATCATATGATAACAAAATGTCATCGTTTATGATTTGGACCTTTATTGGTGCTTTACTCAAAGGCCAACGACAACACTGAGCTAAGAAACCTTGAGGCCAGGAGTGGCCTTGGCCAATCTTGAATTCAAGGGAATGGCTCTGAGACACAACTTGGTGAATACAGTAAAGAAGCAAGCCAATTATGCATGCTTGACGAGGCAGACATAGGTTTGTTGAAGTCGGGATACACACCCACACTTGTGAGCAGACGTAAGCTAGCTACGAGTGCTAATGAATTGATAGTAACCTTGATCCCTGGCGCACGACCAAAGATTGCGGAACCGTCGAACATGAGACTATGATCAACTGTCCGTCATTGACCAAAGTGGAAGCCGTCTGCAGGCTAAATTGGGATTGATATTGACGTGGTCGTGGATGCCTCGGGCTCCATGTAATAGTGAAGAAGGGTCAAGTGAAAATGGATATGGGTATGGAACGAACTTGTCCCGGACGGGGAAAACGGGGGCGCCACGGGGACCGGCCGCGACGGAGCTCAAGCGCTTGGCGCCGGCAACCAACGACAGGCCGGCATTGGACCACGGGGCTGATCGGTTGGAGAAGAACGTGGGAATAAGCACTCACCAATTGGGGTCATATATTCGTGCTGCAACGACGCATCTTCAGGGATGTGCATGCCGCTGGGTTCCATTGTGAACCTTGAACCTGCACTGCACAACTGGAGTCGTGTTCCTCAAAGGGCTGTTGGTAATAGGTGAGATGCTCTGATGATGTATTGCCGGAGACGGAAAGACGACGGTGGTGTAGGGCGGATGAGGGGCGCCGAACCTCTCTCACGGGCCACAATGAGGAGTTTAAATTGTCCACGAGGTGCGAGTAATGCTATCCGAGACGGGCAAGTCGTTGCGTGAGATATGGTAGGTACTAAATTACCACGCGTAGGTACCGTAGGTACATAGGTCCCTCGAGCGGGAGGACGGAGAGAGGGGCAGACTCCCGATCCTGGAGATGTAGAATGGAGAATGGAGGGGGCGTGTGAGTTTGTTGAGGGAGGTTCGACGAACGACGAAAGCTGCGATCGCGTGCCTGCTGATTCCCCCTCTCGAAGCGTGAGCGTGGGATGTTGTGTCTGCGGTGGTGAATCGTCGATTAACCCAGTTGGTTATTTGGGTGCACACGAAAGATGATGACGAGACGCTGACTGCGGATGATATCCAGGGATTGGCGCTGAGAGTGAGAGATGTGATCGTGTGCGCGCATGTGCAACAGATTTGACCAAAACCGAGCTGTTTCGATCCAACTTTAGGCGACCAAGCTAGTGTAGTCGAACAGGGGTTCAAGGACACAGCACTTGTAGACCAGACCTGACCGTGCTGTAGGCTGTAGGCTGTAATAGTTATACAACGGTTTCGAGAGCGACAGCCGGTAGGATGTAGACTCCACGGCAAAGTTCCGATGTCGTTTAGAAGCTACGGATACTCTAGGTTGGTATGGGGCCCCATATAGGTTTGACCGAGAGAATGTCAAGGGAGTAAAATGAAGGATAATACGTGGGAGATGTTGGGATTTATGCTAATAAGATGGGAAAGATAGCGGAAGGTTGAAGATGGATGATGAATGAGATCAACCATTGCTCAGCTCCGCCAAGGTGGGCAAGCTCCAAGTAAGGCAACAACCACTGAAAGCTGCAGCTGGAGCTTCAATTGTAATGGCGGGGTGCTATTCTGGCCACCACATACCTACTTACC
This sequence comes from Fusarium sp. NRRL 52700, assembly GCA_013396095.1. Classification (NCBI taxonomy): domain Eukaryota; kingdom Fungi; phylum Ascomycota; class Sordariomycetes; order Hypocreales; family Nectriaceae; genus Fusarium; species Fusarium sp. NRRL 52700. The sequence goes on from JAAQRM010000093.1 coordinate 647,270, forward strand.
TAGTAGACACCTAGGGCTACAATTCTCTAGGTAGACATTCAACTCTCTGTCGATACCTTCTTATAATTCATGAAACGAGCATTTGTTAGCTGCAGCGCTGTTAGCAATATCGAATTTCACATGCAATCCTCATACATAGGCAGTATGCAATCAGAGATCCAAGGTTGAGGTCTACTGTTGTAGGATATGTCGCATGTATACTATGCTTAAAGCCAATCTCATTGCTAAATCCGACTGCAAATATTCAAGTTTGCTCTCAAAAACTGCACATAATACATACAACACAAGTCATTCCAGGCCCGTCTCGTATCCAGTAGGAAGACTTCCGACCTCTCCAGCGTTTCCTCAACATCACGGAACCAGATTCAATACAAGGCTGAGTCTGTGTCACCAACCTTCCCGCATGGCTGTCATCCCATCTCATCCTGATTAATAGATGGAAAAAGCACCTGTCTCTTCAAAGCATGAACAACGAGGTAGGATTGGAGGAATCGATTGCCTTGGCTTTTGGTGGCCAATCCCTCAACGTTGGTGACTAGCCTCTCTACAGGTACAGGTACAGCATTCTATTATTCCTTGCATGCTGCAGCCACAAGTAATAAAAAGTCGCTGTGCGACGACGAATGAAATGAAACGAAACGAAAAGAAAGAAGCCTACAGGTCTACTAGCCTCAAAGTGACGGTCCCAGACGAATCGAGAAACGATGTGGCATTAGTGTGTTGCATCTTGTTGCTGTATTTGCTCCATTGCTCTGCAGATTTTTTTGACAGTTTTTGGACTCGCCTCGAGACAATCACGGAACCAATGTTTTTTATCACCCGACTTGCGGGCCTTTTCTCGGTCTCGTCTCCGGGAACTTGTTGTGGAAGACTCCATGTCCAAGGAGGCTTGCCGAGCTAGAGGCGCTACGAGCTTTTTTGCCAGGCCGGCATCGAGCAGCAAAAGCTTGCTTGCATGTCGAATAGGGAGGTATTGTTGAGAGGGAACGGAGTCCGGCGTTAAAATAGACGAGCTAGAGATGCATTGTAACATTCAAGTTGGCAGAGGCTTAACCGACATGACGTCTGTCTATATCTTGAGCTGCAGCTTGAGTTGTGTGATTGAACTGATGTTGAAGAATATCAGATTCCAATGATCGTCATTGTCAAGGGTGCTTATTATGCGCACTTCGGCCCCTAGGACTCCGACAGTCAAAATCAAGGGCTCTCGCCTCGCTTTCACGATACCTACTCTGTGCTCCATCCGTTGGATGGACCCAATGCTTGATGCTCTGCTTGTACAAGCGCATTCTACCCCTCCCCCTCACATCCCCTCTCGTGCTACTACTGCTACTGCCGCTGCTGCTTCTTCATGCATCGTACGTCAGGGTTGATGTGGTACAGCGTAGGAGCTGCCTGTGGACAACGATGAACCTATCATTGTTAACATGTGAATTGAGAAGAGGTCAAGTTGAAGTCTTTACGATGCTGAAGCTGCAGCCCCCGTCGCTCCATCGTTGCCAATGGCATGGATGACCCCACGCTGCGAAAGCAGACCTGCGTCCGCGTGCTGATATGCCGACTCGAGACCGACTTCAATAGCAACCTAGCAGTTACGAAACTGGTGGGCGTGCGGTCAAGCGGTGTCTCCTTTCTGAGGCTCGTTCCTGTACCACAAATGTTGATTGTTACATTGGAGGAGTTGTGATGATCCTTCATTGGTTGTCATCTACTAGACGTTGAAACTAATCGGCCTCGTTTTCCTTCACGATAAATAAACCACTCTGCATCTCACTGGTCATAGCTTTGGAACTTTCATTAACTTCCAAGATTTCTCAGACACTGCTGCTGCACATGCCATTCAGGGATGCCGTAAAGAACTTTTTAAGAAACTAGTGGCACCACAAAGCACACGTTCTGTCATTGCCATGATTAATAAGAAGCGCATCGGTATTGTACTGTATAACATTTCTCCATCTCATGCCCTAGACTTATATTTGCGGGACAAGATGGGGCACTGGTCAATAGCCTGTGTATTTTTTTATTTTATTTTTGGCTTCACCGGATCCAATGTAGAAGTATCTGCTGCTGGGCTTGTAATCTCTTACCGGTATGAGGGTCGAGATCTTCCCAGGTAACTGCCATATTCAACTAATATGCATCTCGGTTCTCTTGTACTCTCATGGTTCAAGGAGCCCGAGGCTTTCCAGCAGAAGCAGATTGAGGGCGTGGCATTAATTACCACCATAATCGAATTATAGGAGTAGAAGAGGACAAATATCTCCCCACGATATATTTCCCATTCCGTCATGCATGCACAACAATCTCCCACGCCCATTGCCTCTCTGAGAACTGTGCCATCGGTTAGCCCTGCATTATTTTTACAGTCCGAGTTCTCAGCTCAGAAGAAGCTTTTTAGACTCGTGCTGGTACAATCTGGGCATCCATGCACCATCAGTCTATCGAGATGGGCTCGAGTATAAAAGTAACAGACCCTGTCATTGTCAGAGTTTGGTCTCCTTTGTTGGTTGGATGGCGCAAGACATGAGGTGGTTTTAAGATTACCTACACGGAGACTCATCTCACCTTTGTTTCTTCCATTGCATTGCCTAAGTACCTATTGACAAGTTCATACCTTCCTTAGTTGGGCTTGATAACTGAAGATTTACTCTTAGCCTGAAGCTTTTAGATCCAGAGATATATCTAAGATACTGTCTCTTCTTAATAGCCTGGAAGCTTTCGAACATTGGTTGATATTTTGTCCGTCTGTCATAACTGCGGCCTCAACTCTGTACTAAAACAACCACAGAAAGCGCCTACCCTGCACAGTCTGGCAAATCTTGTCCAGGTTAACGTATTTAATAAATCCAAGCGGCTGACTATTAGGTATGGTCGTTTGAAATAACACCTCCTTACCATTAATATGACAGTTCGACCGCCTAATGATACCTCTGTCACCGACCAATCTTATCTCCCCGACTCGTAAGCTTTTGGTTCTCAGCCTTTGCTACAAAGGCGTTGGCGTGAGACTTCTCAACTCGAACCAAGCTTCTTCGCTTCTGACCATCAACGTCACAGCCAACTATCACATTAGTATCAGTCAGCCTACACAACACAAGTCACTTTGATAAACGCCGCGGCAACTCAAACAGGGGAGCCTCTCACGTTCACAACTCCCATTAACTATCCCTCATTTCTAATCAAAGTTTGCCTCGCATCGGTTGACCCAGCGAAAGCCCTCAGTCCCACACTCCACGCTTGAGCGACTCTCACTGTTACAGGGTGCCACCGCCCACCATCCATTCACCTAGGTACCCTTTCGCCGGGCAGGTCTAGGCCTAAAGCCCACTGCAAGCACTACATCACAGTACTGTACATACAGTACCTCTGACCTGACACGCTACGCATACTCCATCCCCAGGCAGGCGAGGATCCAGCTTTTCCCCTCCGCGTCCTAGCCTCCTTGAAGAGGGCTTGTCCGCCGAGCGCCCAGTGCTCCCCGTACCTACACGCCCCCCAACCAACCTAAGCCAGACCAAACCCTCTTCGCTGCAGTCGGGTCTATTCTGTTCTGTACCTACGTACAGTGCTACAGCCAGTGACTACAGTAGGTACGTACTGCTCTGCGGGTTCCGCCAGACAGACAGAGAGATCCGCCGAGTCGCCCGCTGCCCCCTTGGAGCTAAACTTGGGACGTTTTGCGCGTGCGCGCCCACACCTCCATCATCTCGCAGTTTATATCACATCGCCAGCCCAGCTCTTTGGAGCGTCTGGGCTCTCCCCGACCAAAAAACCAAGCACCAGCACCTTCTGGCGCAGGCCACGGCCACTTCTGTTTTTCATCCTCACCTCACTTGACCACAAGACTTTTACCAACTATTCACTGTTCGACAATGATGTCTCTCAAGGCTCTTTGAAAGCCACCCACCCGCCCATCGCAGGTTCCCGTCTCTCTCTCTCTATTTCTCGACCCAGGGGTGAACATCCATTCTCCCCCGCTACCTCCGAGGACTTTTCAAGCTTTCTTGCCCGCATCATCGTCTTTCGAACTCCACGAACATTATTGTTTTTGTTCTCGCTCGACCAAATTCCCCGACATTCCTCCCAATTCCGGTCACTCTCCGCCCCAGCTTCCCACTAAGAAGATGTCGAGTTCTGCCTCTGGCGACTCGGGCGGTGGCCGTTCCATGGAGTCACGAGTGGGTAGGAGCAAGCAACGTGAGTCTTTACCTGATGCGCAATGCAATATTTCCCATTTGAAAGTATTCTTCTCGACATCTTTGGCTTCATTGGCTTTTCATGAAGCATTTGTCTTGGTGCCTTCTATACCGTCCTTGTTGCCCATTTTTGTGGTGTGATGGATTCTAATCCAACCATAATTTCCTACGCTCCCCTGGGCACAATTCGACAACTTGTCGACAGTGCGCATTCTCAATCGATAATCTCGAGGCCTTACCACTGACATTTTCCTTCCCATATAGGTTACAACACTAAGGGCGAACGTCTCGTCGCTGGCATCGTGCCTCTCACTCCCGATCAAAATTTTGTTCTGTTGATTCAGTCTACCCGGCGCAAAGGCTGGGTGCTGCCCAAGGGCGGCTGGGAGTCTGACGAAACTTGCCAGGAAGCTGCTGAGCGAGAAGCCTGGGAAGAAGCTGGCATCACTGTTCAGATCACTTATGATCTTGGTGACATTGATGAGAAGCGTGCGCCCAAATCGTCAAAAGATCGGTCAAGATACCACTTCTTTGAGGGCACAGTAACCAGCGAGTACGACGATTGGCCCGAATCCCACAAGCGAGAACGCCAGTGGTTTACATTTGCCCAGGCATGGGAGGCGTTATCGACGAGACCGGAGCTACAGGAGGCCTTGCAACGGTCTACTGTGAATCGTCAATAGCCTCACGGCGTCCTCTTGTGCGCAATCCTGGCCTTGGAAGTGACCAATCTCTACCCTTGAACGGCCCCCCATTCAGTCGCGACGACATGGGTTCATCTCCTGGCTGTTGGAGTGGGTTGTGATACATCGTCACTTCCACACAGTTCTTCCCATTTCCTTGTCATGAGAGGAATGACACGTGCTCTTCTCGAAAACTCAATTTGAGCTGAGTTACGAACCACTTCTTATATTTTTCAGTTCTCTATATAGAGACTACAATGTGCATCCATCCCAAGGCGTTTAGGCTGGAACATGATAGAGTATCACTTGTTTTTTTCTCTTCTTTTTTTTTATACACATCTAAGAATTCGGACGGGGCGGGTTACTTGAGCGGCATACAAAGGTGCAAGCACCGAGATCAGAGGGTTATCTCATTGCAATTCATGGATAGGACCGGAAAAGCATCACAAAAGGTTGGCTGCTCTCAGATTCTTGCTTTTTCATCGGGGTCTAGCCCGAAGACCGAAGGGACGGGGAGGCAAATATGCGCATAAGTCCACCCGCTAGAGAGGGACGAAATCTTAGTAACTCGCCTGGTCATGGTGGAGTTGAATAGACCTGGCGATTCCCCTCACTTGAGCGCATCTAAACAAGTTGAAGCTGGGTGAGAGTGAGTGAGAAGATCACCAAAATAATGAGACATAAAAAAAGAAGAACCCTTTGCCGAATGGCATATAATGACGCACAAGCAAGTCACTGCTGCAGCTCTCGACCACTAAGAGACTGCGGCCAAGACCTTGTCATGGATGCTTATTTCTTGCGTGTTCCGTTCCCTGAACCTTTTGACTTTCTGCCCCGCCAAGATGAGGGAGGTGCCCCTCGCCCCTCCATCTGCTCTCTAAAAATGCCCCGCATTCAAGTCAGAAATTTGATGGCATGTTTTGTTGAATTCGGCGTTCTATAGCGATATGCAGCTAAAGAGCCCCTATCGTTATAGCGCTGTTTTGCCGCAATTGGATTCGCAACACCTTAGATCAACGTCAAAGCATCAATGACCTAGAGCAACTGCCCTTTATTCGACCGCTGCAACCATTCCTCGCAATGTTCATGTCATGAGTCTATAAACGAACTCTCCATAGATCAATAGAATTTCGCAACCACAAAAAGACATCACAAAACACCATCAACCTCATCTCATCCATCACGATATCATGGAGAACCTATCTATCGCCGATGCCCCTCCACAGGGCCGCGGTGCGCCGCAACCGCTCCCCCAGCTGCCGCCGCAGATGTTCACGACTGCAGCACAGCTCCTGGATCTCACAGACAGTACGACTCCGCCATGGTATCAGTTCATTCCTGTTCCCGGTTCATGAGATGGGTTGGACTCGATAAATGCAGGGAGAAGGAAGGATCGTGTGCTGACGACTGTATAATTGCAGAGAAGCTCATGGTCGCTTTGCGCGATGGGAGAAAACTCATCGGCGTGCTAAGAAGCTGGGATCAATTCGGTGGGTTTTAGGGAAACCAATCACTGCAGGGAGAACATCCCTTTTCTGACCTCAATCAGCCAATCTCGTCCTCCAATCTACCGTCGAACGCATATTCGCACCCTCCCCCGAGTCACCAGGTACCAATCGACCAACGGGTCTGTACGCCGATATAAATCACGGCATATTCCTCGTCCGAGGTGAAAACGTGCTCCTCCTTGGTGAAATCGACCTCGACAGGGACGACGACCCACCCCCTGGCTTTGAGCTCGGAGAGCTAGACGTTGTCAAGAAGCTCGCAGAGGAGAAGAAAGCCGTCGACAAAGCAAGGGAGAAGGCGCGAGTCAAGAAGCTTGCGAAGCAGGGCTTTGAGGGTGAGAATGTTGGCGAGATCGTGCTCTAGAGTACGTTTGGATATTGGTGTTTATCTCAGATTACAAGGCCTGGAAGAAGGCTTAGGTTGCCGGGCGCTTTGAAGTGCTCTGGCTGATGGTCGTTTGGGCAGAATATTGTGAAATGCCCATATACCGTCAAGGAGATGCCAGCTTGAGAATGGGCTGGCTCTTCAGGAGTTAAAAAGCCTTGACACAGTAGGCGGATAGCGCGTATGAATATATGAGCTTCACGATGCTACATCCAATGCCTACCGCCACTGGGCACTTGATGGTCTAGTATTATCGATTGGCAAGCTCAAGGCAGCCTCTCAAGGGACTCTTGCCAGGATACGAACTCGCGTGAAGTTTCATGAATACCTAGATTTCTGAGTTTCCGTTGACAATTCCCTACCTCACGATATCGTGCTTTTCTCTCCTTGTTGTACTCATAATAATCACAAATATCATGAATGGACGAGTAGAATTTACTAAAATGCATTAATTGCACAACTCAAACTATGTTCGAATTTAAGGACCTAACCATGAACAGACTCCATTGCACAATATGACTGCCAAAAGGGGACAATTAGTGGCATGGATTGTTCGAAGGCAAGATTGTCTAAAAAATGAGCTTTAGTTGCTAATTTACAAAGCTATACAAAGTCTGAATGTGTGTGGAGTCTCATGGCTTATTGTTGTACACTGTCTTATGGACAAAGACCCCGCGACCTGAACCAGCATGAAGTCGCTGGCGATGATCAAGATGCAACCAGAAACGCCTCTCATGATGCAATATCCTTCCGTAAACCGCTCTCGTTTTCTGAGAGAACACGCCCCTTGGGGTCAAATCATCACTGTCCCCACCCACAGCAAGTGTTTAGATGGATCGTCGTCTTCGCACTCGCTCGAACATTGGTATAGGAGTGCCGGGGTTCTTGCAACCTCCGAGGAGCCAGTCAGTCAAACCGACAACCTTTGCACCAACTCCAGCTTCCCAGTCGCCACCAGCTTGTGCCTGCTCAATAGTATGGCTTAGAATCCGTCCTTCGACATCAAAGTCGAAGACAAACAGCCCTGTGAATGCCTTGTCTGGGTCGACTCCCCGACCAAACGGCAGGGACCGGGCGATCACCCCTTTATTAGAAGAACTATCTGAACCCTTTCGCTTCTCGCACCAGCGGACCACGAGCTGCTCGGGTATCGCCCCAGCACGGCGGGGTAAGAATGTGAGGGGCTCCGTTGTCATGCGTTCCGCGAGAACTTCAATGCAGACATTGCCGAGAATGGGGACGCGGTTCCATGCTATCGGGGAGGTCCAGAGGGCAGCGTTATAGGCGACACGGCCGGAGACGGTTGGTAGATGAGGGTGCGTCGAAGGGAAAAGATGAAGGGCAATGTTTGGCGCAAGAATGTCGTGAGGAAGAGGGTGTAGTAAAAGCGTTGGTAATCGTTCTTGTAAAACTCGCAGAGCTGTAGCAAGTTAGCATTGTGATACAAACATGGGAATATCCTCAGCGACGTACTTTTTCCTAGCTTTGCCTTATTGAGGTCCTTTGGTCCGTCATCGCCAGATGCGACCCATCGCACGCCTGTCGCATCGAAATATGTCCTCGACAAGGCACCTCGCCTCAGATAATCCTCTAGAAGGGCGGCATCGGAAGGCAGCAGAGAAGGTTTAGGTTCTCTAACCGTAACGGGCTGAACCTGTGCCTTTGCCGGGCGAGCATTGGAGAGACTGCGAATAGAGGCAACAGAGGTCCGGCCGGAACGGCTTAGACTGGATCGGATGGGCACGGCCATTGAGAGGTCACCGCAGCAGAATGGGGAGATTCATGGATCAAGAGCGCAATTTGATAGAAGAAGCCAAGGATGGCTTTGTTAAAGAGGGTCTAGAATATTAGAGAATCAAGGTGAGTGAGTTGGTAATAATGAGGTGATGCCGACACCTCGTAGCTTGGATGGTAGGGAACCTCACGGTATGTCCACTTTTGGACTTTTTCTGCGATGGCTTAATGGGTAGACTCGGAAGTACCTAGCAGCAGTAAAGGATACTAACATAAGGGAAGAGACATGATTGTGAAATGCCGGACTTGATTGGTTGATGATGGAGGCTCCACAGCCACAACTTGACAGCGGGGCGGGATGTGGCGAGGCGGGTCTCATTCCACTGCAATGGGTGGGATCTTTTGAGTGGGAGAGATCAGGATGGGAATCTGGAGAAAATGGGAGAATTGAGGCTTGAATGAAGAGGATCCACTGATAAGGCGTTATCTGGTACTTCTTTGAGATCATCTGAATAAATAGGTAGATGCCATCGTTTTTACTCTTAAAGCAGAAGGCGGTGAAGTCGATCTAGTATATCAACTTGTGACATGCCAAGTCACTTGAATCGTGTGAATGACGGCACAGGCTCCAGGCTTGGCTCATGGGCAGTCTCATGATACCTAGTTAAAGAATGAACAGATAGATGCCTACAGCGAGTGCATGCCCGACGGCGGAGCAAAGCAGGCGGACCCTGAAAGTAATGTTGCATTTCTCATTCCGATGTTGTTTGTGAGTATGCACGATTCTTGCTGTGCTTTTGCTACTGAAAGATGATCCGTTTTGGGAAAGTCCTACGTCAACTTTGTTGGGTCCTATCACAAGCGATAGTGTTATATCGGTAAACCGCCCCGTGATATCTTGATGGATATTGCATGAGAACAAGCAATAATTATCCAGTAGATTAATTACCCTTGCAAGGAAAATTAAACCAGCGAATAAACCTCGTTTTTGACGTACCCTCTGGTTTCATTCATTTCTTACCTTAGTAGTTATTTGCTGCATATGCTTTGCCTCTCCCCGTTTACTCAGTACCTGTTACATTGACTGACTTTGTACGGTGAAGCTCTTTGTTCTTTTGACAGCATCACGTGATCCACGCCTGTCAGCTGCCCCATCATTCCCTCCCTCTCCTAACTTAGGCGGTGCTGGCGTTGCCTGGCGTTACGTTTCTTCCCTGACGTACCTTACTTGAGCCTCTGTAACCATTCTCAACTTAATCTTTCTCTCCCATCAACACATCTCCAACTCCTCATTCCATCGCCTCAACAAGTCCGTCTTTCCAGCCTCACCCCTTCGCTTTTCGCATCAGACACGAACCAAGGAACAACCGCCAACATGAACCCTGAGTAGTACGCCACTCTCCGCCTCCTTTGCGATAACCTCCTGATGGAACTATGCCCCATGCTGACTATTGCCCCAGAGTTGCACCCTGCCATCCTCGACTAAACCTCATGCGATTTTCTTATGCTACCGCTGTCGAGTTGCGACTCTTCGATGATTTTTGGATCTGACACCAACTAGATACGACTATCTCTTCAAGCTCCTCCTCATCGGAGACTCCGGTGTTGGAAAGTCTTGTCTTCTCCTGCGATTCGCCGATGACACCTACACCGAGTCCTACATCTCTACCATCGGTGTCGATTTCGTGCGTTGTTCCCAGCCAGCATTTCCATCTACCTTGCCTATCATCTAACACTTGCCCAGAAAATCCGAACAATAGAGCTCGATGGCAAGACCGTCAAGCTTCAGATCGTATGTGGCACCCTTCGCGCAGGCTCCGGCCACCTGGCCAAATGCTAACCTGTCCTCAAGTGGGATACCGCCGGTCAAGAGCGTTTCCGTACCATCACCTCTTCCTACTACCGTGGTGCCCACGGCATCTGCGTCGTCTACGATGTTACCGACATGGATTCATTCAACAACGTCAAGCAATGGCTCCAGGAGATTGACCGATATGCCACTGAGGGTGTCAACAAGCTGCTGGTCGGCAACAAGAGCGATATGTCAGACAAGAAGGTCGTTGAGTACAGCGTAGCCAAGGTAAGTTTTTTTTATGTTTTGGTACTCTGAATGTCGCAGCCTAGCGGGTCGCCCATCACATGCATTTAAGCGCCTGAACGCTCAAATGCCCCTGTCACCAAAATTCCACCCTCGGCTACGACAACCACCTACAGTAGCACGATGACTGACATCAACTTGTAGGAATTCGCCGACAGCCTGGGAATTCCTTTCCTTGAGACCTCCGCCAAGAACGCCAGCAACGTCGAGCAGGCTTTCCTGACCATGGCCCGCCAGATCAAGGAGCGCATGGGCACTACAACAGCCAACAATACCAAGCCCAGTGTGCAAGTCGGTCAAGGCCAGGGCGTTGGATCGTCCTCCAACAACAGCTGCTGCTAAATGCATTAACGCTCTTCTTTCTCTCGGTGAAGCAGGATGGTGGAGTACGGCCGGGACAATGAACAACATGCCGGGGACACGATCGGACGAGTTCACTCACGATATTTGCTTTTTCCTTTCAGTCACTCCATTTCTGCGTATAGACCAGATTATGACCACTTGGATTGCCTTTCCTTCACGCAAGTCACCACTGTACCCCTCTACCGCCTTGGCATCTGGAGCAACGACTCTTTCCATTCGTCTCTTAACGTCACGCGGGCCCTTCCATTGCTATGTCGACGATAGCAATGGTCAGGGCGGGGAATCGATAGGTTCTGGGGAGGGAGCATAAGGGGAGACGACAGATATGAAGGCAGATTTTGTGTTTCTGGTAGCGGATGGCTTTGGAAGGTTTTGCGCGTGCGCAGGCTGTATTTTCTCTTATTCCCCCCATGCTGAGTTCTTGCACTTTTGCAAAACTCAAGTATTGGGAGGCATTCATCGGTTCTTGTTCTTTTCAACCCACCAACAAGTCATTCGTTGGGAATCACATTATCTGCGCACCCCGTTTTCCTCTGGCAATTCGCGCTCTTGGCGTTCTGTTCTACGTAACTTCTTGACTCCCCGAGAGCTATAGAGGAGAGTTGCGCCAGTCGTCAATATCTTGCTTGGGTTCTGATATCAGTTGTTATATTGTTTCTTCTATTTTACCATCCTGGCTCGCCTATGGTTTTTCGTTGTTTGGTACTTGAGATCGATTTTAGTATGCGAGAAAGGGTTATTCTTAATAAAGGTGGAATATTCCTTTTTTCAATATGATTTATGGTGAATATTGTTGAAGTCCCTTACTCACATGGCTTTATATCCAAAGTTATGATGTCGACGTCGTGAAATGTATTTTTCAATGAAGAGATTCCTTGGTCAAAAGGAACGCATGCCATAGAACGAGGTCCAGCCAAGGCTCTGTGGTACATCTCGTAGATATCGCCAGTAGGTTTTAAAATGCTCATGTGAAGTCGTTGGTCGCTTTCACGCCAACTTTAACCATGATTCAACTCATGCAAACAGTTGAAGACATTGTGTAAACACTTTATGTAAGACAAATAGATAAAGCCTAGCTGCTTAATGTACGCTACACACGAAGATCTTCCTCGTCAACGATAACCAAGTCGATATACGTCATAGATCAACCACTCTCAGCCTGATGTCATTCTCAAAGCACACTTTCAACATAACAATTCCATGCACGGCAACTCTCTCTCACCAATATATCTACGCAGAATAAAATCATCACTCTCAATACCCATCTCAGTCTTTCGCAATCTTTCAAAATGGCCAGCGTCGAAAGCCAGGTGTCAAAGCAGTCCGAAACTGCCCTCCAAAACGACAATGAGAACGCAGAGCAGCTAGCCACCCTTGCAGAAGGCAAAGTCGCCGATGCAGTAAAGGGAACAAGTAGCAGAGATAACCCACGCACGGATGACATCAAGATTGAGGACTATGCCTCTGATATTGAAAGGTTCGTCTCGATATATAGCTCGTTCCGTATATAGAAGCTAACGATATGCTAGAAAAAAGGCGGAGCAGGCCGAGGCCAGAGAAGAGATCAAGACACAGAGAAGAGCAGGTGTAGATGTTGATGGTAGTCTTGGACAAGGCAGGCTGAGCAATGAGGACAACAGCAGTGTCTAAGTATAAGTGCAAACCACTCCAATTACCGTCGACTTCATGTCAATATAATCTACAATTATTATTACATCCCATTACTGCTCAAATCATATCCCAGACCCTAGATGGAATGATAGCTTGACGAATATTACTCTCCTAACAGCTGCATCATGGCTTTTATCCTTTTCCAGCCTTTTGCTATCATTGTAAATCCTCCCCTCAAAACAACAACAACAACAAAAGAAAATGCCACGTTGGGCAAGATCATAACATCATTACAACCATATTTCTCACATAGCCATGGGCATTCGTTCTTTGCGATATCACGACAGGCCGAGGAACTTGAGTGCTTTGTGGAAGTTGCCTTCTCGCCTCTCGGCCTCATCCTCAAAGAGCGGCATAATTCGTCGGTCTTCTTGATCCCAGTCACTGTCATCAACATACATAGTTAAGATCGATCGAGCATCAATCGAGGAAGGCTTTCGCTTTGAATATGATCGACTTTGCTTGCTTCTGGAAGAATTTGCCGTCCTTACTGTTTCGGCGATGGAAGGAGCTCGATTCGGGACCACAGATGACCCCGATAGTGCCGCTCCCAAAGACGCCCCGAGTGCCGGGGACATGGGCGGGCTATGAGTCGCGGATGGCACGCGTGGGAAAGGGGAGAAAGTTCCCGTAATAGATGGGGGCTTAGACTTCTTTGGAGACGGCTTCTTGGGAGGCTCGTGAGGGACATAGAAATCAGAAGTCTTAGACAAGATCCTCGAAATAGTCGCAACAAAAGTGGCGATTTCTGCATCAGTTGCAGTTGCCGTGATGAGGAAGTTGGCTTCAGAAACCGTAACGTCATAGCCAGAGCCCGAGCTTTGTGGGAAAGTCTTCCCGAAGCGCCCAACAGGTCCTTTTTCTGGGCCAGTGATGGAGTTCCCACGTAGATGAGTAAAGGGAATGCTCTTACTGCTGGCATCAACGATCTGAGCCACCTTCATCAACTCTACCCCAACAAGCTTTTGAAGTGCCAATACCGTTGCAAGATGCTCAGGCGGGTATTCAAGGAGAAGATACCTCACCTCTGCATGAAGGGCAAGATACGTTTCGAGGTGTGGAATTATGAGAGTCGCGAGTAGGAACGAATTCGCAAAAGGGTTGTCTTTGGCCTGGCTGGCTAGAGGCTGGGCCGTATATGCCTGCATGGCGTTGGCAAGAAGGTACCTGCCAAGTGTGAGTTTTGAGCAACACAAGATGGAGCAGGGTCAACTACATACCTGAAGTCCAGTCGACCACTTCGGCTCATACCATTGCATTTTGTTCCTAGCTTCTCAAGCTGTCCTGTGATGGCGCAAGTATAGTCCCTTTTCACACCTCTCTGGGCTCCAATGGCTAGGATCTGGTCGATTCTATGGCAAGGCCCACGGCTATTGTTACTCCCAGTGTCCCAAAAGACTGGATTCCACAGTCCTTCAAGCTCTGGCAAAAGGGAAAACTGGAACTGCCTGTAGCCTTGAGTTCCTGGGGGGAAGTGTTCCTGGAGGACAGAACGCACTGAGTTCTGTACATTGATGGCTGTTTCTTGGCCATTAATTCGAAGGTCGTGAAACTTGCTGTCGACATCCGAAACAAGGAGTGGAGGAGTCCGAACCGGTGTTGGAGGTCGAGCAACCTTGAGTTTGAGCACACTTGGGACAGGCTTCTTCTTGGGCCAGACGGGCTGATTATATGCAAACGGATCATATTCGTCCGAAAACATGGATTGGTCGTTGACAGCTGAATCCTCGTATTGGCTTTCTGCGTAGCATACATCTGTGATAGTGTTGGACTCAGGTGTTCCTGGAACCAGAGCATTGCCCTCGTCTGTTTCGGAAGTAGGTGAATAAATAGCCACGGGAAATTGACCCATTCTAAGCCCATGGGTGACAGAATTGAGCAAAGGTTCAGGGACCTCCTCCCTGAAGTACACCACCAGGTCTTCCATAAAGGGCAGTACTGGTTGGAATGTCTCCTTTGGTCTAGAAATGTGCTCGGCATCAGTGCCTCTATCCACGTACGATGCCCGTGCAGGTTTTCGCTTCTTCTCCAAGGGGACCGGGGCCACTTTGATGATCGGGAGATTGGTTCTCACAATAACCGTTCGGGGACCCTCTATGTAGCTGTGTCTGTTGGAAACAAGCTCCTTGGGACTTGTGGTTATGGTTTGTGAACACTGATGGACTTTCAACAATTCTGGCTCCGGGTCACTCTCTAGTTGCCGTGCGAGTCCTGAAGTGGCTGCAGAAACACAAGGATCCCGATACCTGGGACTGGCCGGGTAGATTCTGTCCAGAGACTTGACTCGAGGCAGAGTTGGGCTGCGGCCTGGAGACCTCATGTCCACTAATGAAGCTTCCCCGTACACGACATGATCTGTGGATGGGATGCTCAAAACGTCGGATCTTGGGCTCAAGCCTTCGATGGCAGGGGATACAGGGGCAGCCATCAAGCCGTAGGTTTCGCCAACACAGCTGGGAGATGTAATGAAAGAGGCCCTAGTTGAAGGAGACTGTAGATTGGAAATATCATGATAGATGCGACCTGCAGACCGGTCATAATGCCTCGCAGAAAACCTGCAAGCTTGGGGTGAATAAGAACATCCCGGGGGTTCACCAGCTGTACTCCCACCTTCATCTTTCTTCGCGGCACCAAAAACAAAGAATGGGGCATCATCTCCGAAATTGTCCTCATAGCCGTAGAGAGGCAAGCTGTTACTTCGCGGACGGGGTGTAAGGGTCAAATCGAGTTCATTGGATGGTTGAAGTGATGCTGTTTGTCGGTCCAAGGCGTCGGCAGCTCGCATAGCTCGTGTTATGGGATCTTCGAACTCCTGCTCTTGGTCTCCTTTATCCTCCGGTTGATAAATGCCCTGCCTTCTCCAGTCTCTAACTGGATTGTCCAGGCCCACCACTCCATCCTTAACTAGCTGGTTAAATAGCGACTCGGCACGATAGTAGTCTCCATCTGTTTCGTAGTCCATGATGGCTCTGATGCAAAGTGTTCGGGCACTCGGGGTTCCACCGTTCATAAACACGAGTCGCCTTCCACTTGCTGTTGAACCATGAAGGAAAGCTTGAGCAGCTTCATACCGAGCTACTGTGGCCTCGTGGATTTTCTTGACATAAACTCGAACGTCTGAACGGTTTTCTAAGTCCCTATTGGAGATATAATTTTGAATGCTGGGAAGTATCAGAATATGTGGTGAAGTCGGAAGCAGTCGTAGCTGTGTTGATATCGTGTCTATATGGCCTTCGAAGGCAACAACACTTCCAATGAGCTTGTTGTCGGTAGACATGATGAACACGAAAGGCGCCACTGATTCGGACGATCTCTTAGTAGAAAAAAGGAATAGTAAACGGGAGAGGTCGAATTAAAGTAAGGGATTGTGCTGATGGAATACTTGGACCGTTCGAGGGTGTGAAAGGGAGCAGCCGAGAAGCTTTTGGTATAAAACACACCCAATTACACAAAAGAAACTCTATTCGATGATCAGTGAGGTCGACATCGGAATGGATAAAGAAATGATCTTACAAGGGTATTTCTCAAGTTGAATGATAAAATGCGCTCAGATATGAGACGTGACGAATGTAATTAAAGATCCCGGCCTGGGGAGGAGAGAGGGTGAGGAAAAGAATGCCCATTCACAAAACTTTAGGCAAGAAAGCGAAGGAGTAGGAACTTTGAGGCAAGTGCCATCGAGATGTGAACTGGAAAGAACGACCGGAGAGTTGGAGGCAACTACAACTAATATCTAATTCAAGGCAGGTGCAGCTGCAGGTGCAGGTGGTGCATACTCTATAGGAGCTGTTCTTCTCCACTGTCAACGGATGCCGACTCCTCTATCCGTAATTCCACTTCAACTCGTTCATCAGTCTCCATACTAGGCCCAGGATTTCAGGTTGTGATTGAACCCTGCAAGAATCGGGCTACCGCAGCAAAAAAGCAAGCCACTCTAGCGATTTACTGAGAATATGTTGGGTCTCCATACGTCCACGAAGGAGCCCCGACGAACGAACAGCAAAGAGACACGGAGACCCATCCCGCCAGTTAATCACTCTCGTCACTGCAGGGTTATTTTTGGGCTTGTTTAGCCTCCTGAGCTGGAGCCAAACAGAACAATGCCGATATGAATTGGATGGGAGGTCCAAGCTTCGAGGTCGATATCAATGTCCATTTCCGTGCTGTTGGAGTGCCTATCCTATCCCAGTCGACTGGGTTATCAGGCTTACGAGGACGGGACTGGCCTGCTCGCAACTTGGAACCAAGCTACTGGGCACCTGCAGTAATTCTCCTTTACCTCCAACGCATTTGTCAAGCAAGCAGTAAGACCACTTAGCATACTGTACGTAGCACAAACACAAACACAAACACTTATTACAATACACAAGGTAGCGAGGTCCTTGCGTGTCGTGCGTCTGGGGCAGAGAAACTGTTTGCTCGAATTACAGGGATTGATAGCACCCATGTCCCATGTTCCATGTTGCAGCTCACGGCCCAGTCCCACAATGCAAGGGCTCCCGTCAAGGATATTCCATGATCCAGGATCCGGTCTAGGCTCAGCTGAGACGCATTATCCCTTTATGATGTCTTCAACTCAAGTATGGATTTCGGTCGCGATTCGATCGTGCACAATAGAACTGACCCCTTCTATAACGTATCATATCGCCGACAACCATCATCATCTATTCGGTTGTTATTACCCGATTTCTCTAAAGATTCAAGCCTCAAAAGAAACACTGGGCTAAAACATGAAACACAGAGACCGGAAATAGCTGTCGCACGTTCTAGGTAGATGGCATTGGACACTGAGCGTATTGCAGCCTGTCATTTCATACCAGTCAGCCCGCTTTCGGCTTCCACGCAAAACTCCCAAGCCAGTCGGCTTAAGCTGCTGCTGGTCTTTCACCACGGCTACACACGATATAGGGCGAGGAAGTTGCCGCCTCGAATCCTATTTGTCAAGCGTTGCACGGTAAGGGGGACATTGCAGTGTTTGCTATGCTTCAATTACCACAAGGGCTTCGACTCAAACCTGAACTAATCAATGGAAAAGGGAAAATGCAAGGTGAGGAAATAATAGTACGGATGCATACCTACAGTACCTATGCTCAAGCCTTGTGGATAGCTTCTGGCAATGTGGGCCATTCAATACACCGTCGATCCCCCCACGCCAATTAACGGGTTTCAAATTCTATTTTGGCCATCATCTTCC
Source organism: Fusarium sp. NRRL 52700 (assembly GCA_013396095.1). NCBI lineage: Eukaryota > Fungi > Ascomycota > Sordariomycetes > Hypocreales > Nectriaceae > Fusarium > Fusarium sp. NRRL 52700. Next base: position 665,102 of record JAAQRM010000093.1, read on the forward strand.
GAAAATTCGAAATTCTCAAATGGTGATCGTTGGCCCAAATACACAATGCTGATCAGCATGCAAAACGGGGCGATTGAGCTTTGAATCTAGGGTCTTTACAATTACCTCATTTACCGTATACGGGTGGCTCAGCGCCATCCGCAATAGTCGACACAAGACGTAGTAGGTGACCGCAACTACTTTGTGTCGAACAGGCTTTTAGCGTCGTGTTGATGTCTGAATCAGTCATATGTCTCGCGATCTCACTAGATCCTTTCGACAAGGGTAGCATTGACATCAACCTCGAGACGCTTCGCACTTCGCGGCTATTTGACCCCCCACTTATTACCGCTGTTTGCTTGCTAGTGTGACTTGCCAAGTCCTAGAAAGACAGAGGAAACAACTTCGGAACTAGTTGATGATAGCTTTGGACGCAGCAATACTAGTTATCAGTCCTCCTTGGACCATCTACGACTGGACCCAACAACGATCGTTTCGTGACTGTCAGAGGGAGGGTTGGGAGTTAGCCCGCCTTGCAGCAGCACCTGACGATCCTGCAGAAGCCAAGCATGCTGCGAACTGGTACTGCTCATGCAGTACGCGCTGGTGGAGAGCAATGGGTTCCGACTGTTCGGACTAGGGCCTGCATGTCTAACCAGATCGAAGTTTGGCAGCCATCGTCAAAACGCGTGCCGTACCTGTGGCTTATGGCTATCGTTTCAATTCAGCGTATTAACTTTTCTGATATACGACAAATCTGCCCATGCAACATGGCTTATGCTCGTTTTGACAATGATCACTCACAAATGACGCGGATGCGGGTAAAAAGGGGAAGTCTTTCCCTTTCCCCAAAAAACATAGCACAGCACATACCGATTATGTTTTTATGAATACTGTGAACTAACATGGGTACTCAGCGTGACGATAGATCCACTTACGGACACAATTGTCACTGAACAGGGTCCAGGATACTTACAAGGCGGAGAATGGACGGCGTAATCCATACTCAAACTTAACAAATTTGCAATCTTGGGAATGGCTAGGATATTCGAATATGCCACGCTCGTGAGCAAGGGGCCTGTCTTGGCCGATACAGATCGGGCGCCTTGGATTTACGGTGCATGAAGGAAGCTGACCTTCGGCACATATGTACAGAGTAGATCAGCTAGAATGGTACGGTGACATTGAAGATCTGAAAAAGATCTTCATTGACCAACTGGGAGCCATTATTGTTAACAAACTTCAGGCTTGTGGCTTGTGGTAAACTTTCGAGTTAAAGCTGCTCGTGTAAGCCACGAGAACATCGAAGCTCAAAACAGGAATCAAGTTCGTTTAATGTATTTGTGTAACTTCACGGTTTCACAGAACGAAATTTTGAGTTCAAGTCCGGCAACAATCCCTAACACCAGGCTGAATGTTCGGTGAGAGCTTGACACACCCGTCATTGCTCTGTGTTACGTTTGAACAAAACAGCATCAGTGTGTGAGAGAGGTGTTCTGTCTTGCTGTTTTCAGCCATTTTCAGCTACCTATATCCCAGCGACTTGTGCGTTTAGGCAAAGCTATATTCGCATCTCTCCTGCAGGATAGACCCTGCAATGCTAGCAGAGAATTGCTAAAAAGGAAATCATCGGCGCTGTTTGTATGGCCAGCACTATGCGGCGGAATCAAAAGCAAGCACCATGGATAATGGAACGTGACGAGTATGTGATGGGCTGGGGATCAGATCCTGTCATTTGTGATAACAGAATTTATCACTTGCCGTGTCCCTGTTACCTGAGAATAATTCCTTTTTCTTGACAGATAATTGTATCCCAGTTCAAGAAATTAGTGGCCAACATGTTAGAGTCATATGAGACATATTCCTCTTTGGTGTAGCCATGGTGCTTCTGGTTGGCCATCGGCATTAAGCCTTGTAAATACAAGACGGCATACAATGTTACTTTTTAGTCTTTGCCTCTGCATATGCAAAAGGAGAGGTGCCGTCAATACAGGTCACTGTCTGAGAGCACTTGCATACGGAGTCTGAGACACGATCCAGACTGTCGTGGCTCGGAACAGCGAGTTGAGACCTGCGGTTACACGACTTGAATGCGGCTTTCCGTGGTATGTTCCGCAGACAAAGTCGAGCTGAAATTTTGTGGCATGGTACGCAACTCATGGCAAGTGTTTCAGGGGCTTGAGCAACGCCAAAGTGACTGTGAGAAAGACGGTCAGAGCCCAACTATTCCGAAAAGTGGGAAAGTCATGTCAGTATTGCTATTTTGTTGAGATGGTCTAGTCGTCCATGAGTTCTGCGAGCTCGGCTTCTTCCTCGGCCGTCAGCGCATTGCCATCCTTCTCCTCTTCTTCCTTTTTGGGTTCCGCAGCCTTCTGGATCTTGACAACGACCTCGTCAAGCTCAGGCTTTCCAAGCGGCCATGTGCGGACAGTACCATCGATACTAACACTGCAAACCTTGCGAGGGGCACCGTCGGTGTCCTGGAGCAGAACGAGGTCGGTGACTTCTTCGTAGTGGCCAACCAATGTACAGTACAGTTTACCAGATGAGCGATCCCATACCTTAACATTCTCATCGCGGCCTGCCGTGATGACCCATTGGTCTGTCACGAGTACACCTCGTACATAGTCCCCGTGTGTGAGCGTGTCATCGGCGACAAAGTTCCTTGAACGCGCCAAGCATTTTGCAGTTCCGTCAGCACTGGCAGTCCAGAGATCTGCATCCTCACTCATTTGGTCAAAGACAAGTCGGTAAATGCTGGTCTCGTGTTCCTGAATGGTAAGTCGCTCAGCATCGGGGCGGTCGGAGAAAGATTCAGGCAGCTGCTCGTAACTGTCCGGGGTGATCTTCCACCGCCGGATGTGCGGGTCGCTGCCTGCGCTGGCAAATACGACAGTGGTAGGATCGCTGAGTACAGGATCGATGGCAAGGTGCTGGACGGCAAGCATTGTCGTGGTGGGATCTTGCAGGGTATGTAGCCGTTTGCCTGACTCTACGTCCCAGACGAAAATCTTCTTGTCAGCACCTCCGCTGATGAGAATGTGCTTGCCTGAGACGGTAGCACAGATGATGGTCTTTACAAAGTCGGTATGGCCGCTGAACTTGCGGCCAGGTTTGGCGGTCTTCATGTCCCATGACCAGATATCCTTGTCCCACGAACCTGCAAAAACCATCTTGTTATCTTGACCTCCTGTTGCAAGGCAAGTTACAGGGGCCTTTGGTCCACGGTAAGTGGCTTTGGTCTCCGAGGTCTATAAATGGTTAGTAGATGTAGTTTCTTGGGAGTATTCAGACACACCTCGAGGTTGATTCGGCGGACAGCGCCAGCAGACTCAGCGATGAACACAGAAGTGAGAGGTGCATCAGGATCAGGAATAGCTGCAAGAATCTTGGACTTCATAATCACGGGTTCGCCATTTTTGTTGCTTGCCTTGGCAGCCTTGCGTTGTCGCGAAGCTTGGACAGCACTGTAGGTTTGGTTAATTAGATACAGCTTTGCAATAGGGGATACGGTTGTACACACTCTGTCTCGAAGAAGTGATCACGGTCTGCAGATTGCATTCTGATGATCAATATCTATACGTACTATAGCAACAGGTCCTGATACCGGAAACGCAATATGGGGTCAAGTGATGGGTACTGTGCTTGTCGTGAGTTCAACTCGTGATATTATCTCTTGATCTAGGTTGTCTCTTGATCTAGGTTAGGTAAGTAGGCAGCCATAAGAGAGTTGGAGATCTTACTTCGTCAAGGTACCTATGTAGATTTAGATGGGAGTTGAATTTCAGTGGAGCTATGCCCTGTAACGGCGCGGGGTCTTTCCGCGACTTTAATTGCGACGCGCCTAGACGCGTCTCCCGAGGAACGCCTGTCCCACTTCTAAACCAACTATCACCCATCATCGATCACCCTTTTTTTTATCATTGCTCGTTGATTTGAACGACTAGAGCAGCATCACATCGACGACAATGGACTCGACAAGTTCATCTAAGCCACGGCCTCGGCCCGCCCACACACAAGGAACTACTCGCTGCGCCTACACTCCCGATGGAACTCGTCTCGTCACAGTCGGCTCCAACAACACGATTCGTCTCTACAAAACAGGATCTGATGGAGAGCCGATCAATATCGATGATTGTCAGGAACAGAACATGGCTGTTGCCGCTGGCGAAGAGTTCTTTGTCGTTGGTTCTGAAGATGGCACCGTCAGTTTATACTCCCTCGAGACACATACCTTTGAGCGCTTCCTTACTCGAACTGTACTGCCGATTCGCGATGTTGCGCTGACAACTGATCGCCAATGGTGCGCTGTGGCAAGTGATGAGTTGAGTGTCAAGATTGTCAACACAAAGGACATCACACAGGTCAAGCACCTTCGAGAGCATGCCCGGGCTGTACGAAATGTCAGCTTCGATCCTCAAGGGCGATTGGTTGCACTTTCTGGCACCGATGGGATTGTTTACGTATATTCTCTCACAGCCGAGGAGCCAGAGCTGATTCGAAAGGTGGATGGTATCATCGGCGTTATCGATGGAGACAGCGAGACCTCAGCATGTGTTGCATGGCATCCAGACGGTAGAGCATTTGCCGTACCGACACCCGTCCGAGACATCCAGATCATCTCCAAGAATGACTGGGAAAAACAAAGAACTTTCGCCAACGGGCATTTGGCAGATATCACTGCCATCGCCTGGTCACCCAATGGTGCCTTGCTGGCGTCAGCCAGCAAAGATGGAAAGGTCCTCGTCTGGGAAACCAAGACACAGTCCGTCATTGCGAGATATGACTACTCCAATGTCATTGACATTGCGTGGCACCCTACCAAGAACATTCTCTCCTTCACAACCACTGATGGCGAAGTCTACATCTACCCAGACTTCCTGACAGACCAGTTCTCGCCTCTCTTGAAACTAGCCACACAACCTGCACCCTTCATCCACGACCCCCTTGCCGAGTTATCTGCGAACCGAAGGCCGCCTCCAGTCAACGGTCAGAAACAACAAGGCTTGCCAACGAGACCCCGGAGGGAGTCACTTGGAAGTCTCGACTCATTTCTCGAAGGCGGAGATGGATATGGTGATGATGACTTCGTGGAGGACGACGACGGTGCTGGATACACTGTTGGGCAAGGCCAGAAACGAGCTCGGGATGGTGATGATGGCTATGGTACCTCGAATAAGCGTCGTCATATGCCTGAGCCGCAATACCATGAAGCATTTCAACCGGGAGCGACTCCTTGGCGAGGGAACCGCAAGTACCTTTGTCTGAACCTGATTGGTTTCGTCTGGACAGTCGATCAGGACTCACACCATACTGTTACAGTTGAGTTCTACGATCACGAACTCCATCGAGACTTTCACTTCAGCGATACCTTCCTCTACGACAAGGCCTGCCTGGCTGAGCATGGCACACTCTTCTCATGCCCACCGAAAGATGATGCCCCTGCAGTCATATTCTATCGGCCACACGAGACATGGACGCAGCGACATGACTGGCGCATTGAATTACCCAAAGACGAAGCTGTGACGGCCATGTCTTTGAGTGAGTCTTTTATTACAGTCACAACTAGTGCCAACTACGTACGAGTATACACCCTATTCGGCATGCCATATCGCGTTTATCGACCCAAAAGCACACCAATGGTGACATGTGCAAGCTGGAGGGATTACGTATTGACTATGGGTAATGGACCCATGGGCGCCGATGGTAACACTCGCCTTCTGTACACCATTGAGAATGTCAAGAGAGATGAAATTTGCCAGAATGAGGATACCGTAGCACTGCCCGAGGGCGCCACACTGAAGAGCGTCTTCTTCTCGGACAATGGTGTAAGTGTTCTCTACAGGACTGGTAATGAGGAACCGGACTGACCTGCGATCTAGGACCCCTGTATCTACGACTCAACAGGCACTCTACTTACACTGCTTCACTGGCGACAGCCATCAAGGGCATCATGGGTGCCTCTTCTAGACACCAAATTGATGGACCGTCTAGCATCAGGTCGCAAGAACGAATCCTACTTCCCTATTGCAGTGGCTGATAACAAGTTCCACTGCATCATTCTCAAGGGTGGTGACCAGTACCCCTATTTCCCTCGTCCACTTCTCTCTGAGTTCGATTTCTCCATCCCTATAGCATCGGCGCCTAAAATCTCGAAGCGCAAAGCCCGAGATGGATCTGAGGATCTTGACATGGCCGATGGCGATGAAAATAAGGATGAAGATGATAGTTCTGCAGAAACTCGCAAGCTCGAGCAGCAGTTCATGCTTCATAATGTGAAGGCAGCTCAGCTCCAAGATCTCATGGAGGCTACATCAGGCAGCCATACACTACGCTCGCAGCTCTCACGCCTTGAACTCGAGATCGACAAGACTCTTCTGCAACTCCTGGCGGTTGAGTGTCGTGAAGGTGAAGAGCGAGGCATGCGGGCGTTGGAGATGGTACAGCTCATGCGGGATCGTACCGGCCGCATGATGGAGGCTGCTGGTAGAGTGGCAGAGAGATATGGAAGGACGATCTTGGGAGAAAAGATTCGCGAGGTCGGTGAGAAAAGGGTTGGAGGACTGGACGACGATGACTTTCCATAATGACAAATGTGACTCTGCATGAGGTCGTGATATGGGTTATGGATAGCGTTGGAAGAGCATAGGATCTTGTCGTTCGGGTTCGAACGTGATATACAATGAATACCATATATCAAGGAAGACCAACTGTCGCTTCATTTCAAAGTCTGTTGCTATCGCTACGGAATCATGGCTTTGATATGAATTGAGTATGGCCTCCCGCCCCTTCCATTACACCTGTTAGGAAGTAGACTCATCACGACATTCAATGTCTCAAAAGACACTGCACTGCTAATTAAGATCGTTGCCGACTTAGATTCCGGACACAGCTGCTAGGCCTACATAAACTATGGGCGACAAGAAAACCTGGACACTCTACTCCGTATCCTAAGTGATGAGAAGATTTAGGTAAATTTAGTATATTTTCATAGACATTTAGACCAGTTAGCTTAACGTCATAGGTTCTTTTGCTCACCGGGGACAACCTATTTCCCACATCCATTGTAACTATGGCGAGTCATGATAGTTTCGATATATATGGAAACTAGGACTACTAAGTGCTTCGAAATTGCCACTGACCTGAGCTTCCTCCAACTATGTATCTCTATAACTTCAAGACAGTGCCTCAAAATACTCACGAGATATTGCTCAACTGATTCTGTGCCCAAAAGGAGTCAATACTCAGGGGTTGACAGTTGTTGTCAATACATGGATATACCATGTCGAGTATGTCTAATCATATCAAAATTTTGCTCTCCCCTTGTGGAAATGCGACGGATGTTGTACCCGCGGGAGTCCTTGTCGATCATGATACCCTGAAAGTTTTGACTTAATTTTTTTTCTCCCGTCAGCAGGCAACGTTGAACTGTCGGAGATACAGTACACGCAACGTATGCTAGTTGTGGCTTCGCACCCGGTCCGGCCGAAAGAGAAGGAATTCCAAAAGAAGAAATAAATCGTGAACAGAGATTTTTCTGTTTGACAAGGCGTCATGGATAGAGTAACATCGTTAGTGTGCACGGGTACAGTGTTAAACGATAGTGTCTTGGTCTTTGGTGAACCAGGTATTGCAGCAAAATCAACTGCCGAAGACCCAGCAAAGCTAGCCTTTTACTAGCATGTGAGTCGAAAACATGTTCATTCCCTGTACAAATTCTGAGGAAACGGCCCAAAGGTCGGATATGGCGAGCGTCAAAGGCTTTTCGGCCGGGGGCGCCCAACCAAAAAGGTCGAGCTAATACCGACAACCAGGGTCAGATTTCGGAATACGGCCCATATCAGCAGAAGTTTGTAGTGAAAGCGGAGTGGCTCAGGTACGCGGCGAATATTGAAGTGCCATAGAACCTGCCATCGGAAGAACCGATACTGTCCCTTGGAGCGTTCTCGAACATTTCGATAACCACAGAACCTGTTAGCGCTCATGCAGTTTCTGTCGTGCATAACACGGCCAACTTCGAGTTGGTACTACAGCATTTCCAGCACTAGGGAGTGACGTGCGCTGCCCTGTCATCCATGTCCTCGGGTTTTGAACATGAGCCGAAATGCATCCCTGTTTCAGCCCGTTCCCCTTTTATTATCATCCCGTTTTGGACAGAGCGCCATAGCCATGTCCGACGCCCGATGAGAAGAGTTGAACAAGTATATTACAAGATAAGCAGTCATGATTTCATGCGTAAGTGGGAAAACGTTAACCGTGTCCTGAATCGCGAATGCCTAGCTATGTGCCACTAGTCAGTCATGATAGATTGTAGCTCGATGTGCTGGGATCTTGCATCAGGGGACGGGACGATCTGGTCGTGCAAACTGGGGAAGTGGTAGACGGACGCTTTGCTTTTTGTTTTGAGCCCGAGACGCATCAGGTATCACGGAGATGATGAGCGCAGACCGACAGAAGGACAAACAGTTCTACGGATGAGAACCACGTAGTAAAGGGGTTAGGTTTATGTTGAAGATCCTGCTTTCTCATTAGTCCAGTGTCTCATCGAATAGCAATACATCCCATCCTATTGTGAGAGCAACTGGCATAAGATTCAGAGCAAATGACCCGTGTAGTTCCTGTGCCCCAATATGGATCAAGGCAAAATGCCAGAACTGCATTTGGATCCTTAAACTGGGTCGTGCGTAGTCTGTCAATTCCGAGGTCTCCCTGAACAGATCATGAGAGACCGAACATTATCGGGTTGCCGTTGAAGTCGGCCCTATGACAACTCCCTGCAGCAGAAGCCTTATGAGCTCCTCCTCTGACACAGGGGACTTTTACATTCTAAAAATGCTGTTAAAAGACCTAGTTCATCGGTCCGAGGCTTGGCATCCCACTCTTTTTCGGGATGGTGGTCTGTGATGAGTTTTTGGGTTCACTGGCTGAAGCTGGTGGCGAACCGGCGTCAAATCTTAAATTGTCTGAAGTCAGGTTCGAGCCATGGCTTACTCACCGTGGGGGCTTGTGGCTCTTGAGATGGAGGCCTTGAATGCAGTGGTGTTGCCATTTGGTACACTTTACCTAAGTTACGGGCCTGTTGTGGAACGCTCCCACGATTATCCAAAATCTGTATCACTGAAAATTTGAAAATAGGCAGGGTGACGTTGTTGAGTTGTTGGTTCTTCAAAATTGCTAATGCCATGAAGCTCAACATTGAAGCAGATGCACGAGGTTGAGAGCCGTACTGGCATTGATTGGTTGCTGATACCAGAACGTATTGCAAAGTCGGGGGCGTGTGCAGTTTACATGAGTCAAGAGCCTGTGACTTTAACTCAATAGCTGCCTGCAGTGAACCTTGTAGATGGTTAATCTTTGGAAATAAGGTCAAATTTCCGTCGATCAAATTCAACTCGGTCAGAGACAAAATGACCTTCGTAGGCGAAACGGGGATAAACAGCCTATCAAAGCTTGATCTGTACTGGTCAACACACAGAATGTTTGGTCCCCTATAATTGAGACATCAGCCGAAGTTGGAGTTCACAAGTTCGGTTTCCCACTTGAAGCTGAAAATTCTTCATTCCTTTGTTGTCACTGGCTCTCGCTATCACCGGAGCTAGAGAACATGGGCCTGAGGCAGGAATGTTTTCGGGACTGAATACCAGTAGCATAGTCTAATAACTACATAGAGTAAGCATTGAAATCTAATGAGAACGAGTCATCATCGTCTCACAAATCGCCCGCTCGGTTATTCAACCGTTGACAATGCTACATACCTGTTGCGGGGAAAGCTGATGCATTGACGGCATTTGTGGTCGATGATATTCGCAAAGACCCATATGTCCCATCAGACTACAAACTTAAAATGCCAACCTGTTGGATCTGCGGAGCTGTTACACGAGAAACTGATGGTGCAAACCGATCTAGAACACAGTGTAATAAACAATAGCGATGAGTGTTGCTGGTGTTTGCCCATACTAAGCAAGTTGTGGGACGTTGATGAGCCTATTCCAAGAAGAGAGGATTAAAATCCACTTATCAGGCGTCATTCTGAGAATTGTTCCTCAGGGAACATGCGAAGCAATTTTGAATGCCCTTTTTAGAATCAAGCTCAGAGTCCGTCAAACGACAAGGTTCCAGGTTCCGCACGCTGTGGGCAACGGTCGGTATCTGTCGGCCGTTGACAGAGAACGTGGTAGTTTGCGTTTTGGATCCCGCTTTGATCCCCTGGCTTGTGTATTTTTTTTTCGTCTGGTCCTGGTCTGGATACTAGCTAGGGGAAGTTGTCCGAGATGTAGCTATAGATTTGGTTGTTGAGGCCAACAGACGCCATCGCCAAGGTTCGACTAGCGGAGGGAGCTAAGGTCTTTGATCACAGTTGAAGTGGCTCGCGGATCGTCATAACTTCGACAAGCTGCCTGCAGGGATATTCTCTCTAGGTAATTTCTGACTCTGTGGGCTTGAATCAGTCCTGGACGCCTCACCTTAAAGAGTCGGGTCTAACACAGGAGATTGGATGCTGAAGCGGTATCCGTATCTTCGTAAACTTTGCATGTTTCATTGCGGATGAGGAGTGGAAGTGGAGGTGTTAGCTCACGCTCTCGCCTTTGAATGGACGTGAAGGCTGAGTTTGATATTAGCGTTGAGAAGCAGTCAAGTACCTTACCTTACAACGGGAAGGAAGCACGGGGCACGGCCGCACGGGCGACGGGCCACGGAGTAGAAGCCGGACCACGGGCAGGAAAGCACGGAGCACACAGAGGTCTTGCATCTGATAGGTTGGGGAACTTTGGGAGAGAAAGTGCACCTGTCTCCTGCCCAGCTAGGAAATCAGAGACTGCTTAAGGACTTTGAGTGAAGCCAGTGTTTAGCACCTTCCCTTAATATAGTCAAGAGGAACAAAAGAACCTCACATAGCCTGACGAAAGGGAAGGAGCATGATAGTAACCTCGAAGGAGGACAATCATGTGACCACTTGTAACATCTGTCTGTGCCTGCATTAGGTGCCTTAGTCAAGTTCAAAGTCAAACTCGAAGCGAAGCAAAGCACACCACCAAGATATTCATTCCTACAGGCCATTCATCAGAGGCGAAGAGGCTCTAATACAACATGCACAATTATTAGAGCCCCTTTCATTCGTTCAACCACCAACGCAAGCCCTTCGGTTACCATTTGCGGAAACTGTACCCAGCTGGACAGGGGTCGACCAACAGGGAGACTTGTTGAGCCAGGGTCATCCGGGCCGTCCATGTTGATTCAGATCCATTCCCCATTTACCCAACCGGTTCACTGTTAGAGCCCGCCCATCATCTCGTCTCTTCGATGCACTATCTCGCGATCCTGGAGAGGACTTCTATCAAGCGCTGCAACATCACCCTCGTCGTGGTACCACATGCGGAGCCCTGTCATGCTTAAGAACTGATAGAGGGTCCGAGCATAGACTGGCCTGAGATGATGATACTTCTTGCAGCCCGTAATTAAACGGATTATGATGAAGACTAGCGGTTTACTACAGAATCAGAGAAGAGTATTCTGTTTGTCAAATGACGATTGATGTCTTCCACATGTTGGTATTGGTTCATTATCACAAATCATCAGAGCTATCATGGACAACGTTCATGCACCACCTTTCCGATTTCGCAACGCGGCTTTGCTTCCGACCAAATGATCGACCCTCAGAGACCCATCATATGCAGCAACGTTGAGGCTTTTCCTATGGTTTTTGACCACTAGACCACGAGGCTCTCGGATCCAGGCACGGAGAAAGAAAAACCTTTTGAGCTTTTGATGGGGACGATCAATATAGTCCCCAGTCACGAGCCACACCTTATAATGTTCTTCAACATTTCCACATGCACACTCGCTACATCCACCGGTGCATCGTGCAGCTACCGATACAGAAAAAATGGTCTAGGCCATTAATGACTGCTGCAGCATACCTGGATTTCCTCTTTCCTTCTTTTATGGTATTATCGACGCCCCTTGAGACACCCTCATCGGGTCATCGAGGCTGGGCGCCACACATCGCACTTTGCCTCCCGGCGTTTCCAGACGCCAGGCTGCCACACCATGTATGAGAGAAGCGGCATGGCGTCGTAGAAAAGGATGATGAATGTTCCGGGCCCTTCTTCAGGTAAGCTTTATCTTACCATTCCGGTACCGTTTGGAGCAACTTTCTCTGACGGGTTCTTTATCCCAGATCTGTCGCTGAAGCCGCCACTAGATTTTGGGGACTGTGCAAGCGGGTGTTGATCTTGGCGGCGCTATACCGGCTTCTACCTTTGTTCCATCTACTAGACATGTCAAAGTCTTGGTTGCCGCACTGAGACGATTGATGAGTTCCTTCAGCCTGGGCACTGGAACTTCATTCCAATGAGGGCCATGATGGATTATGCCATTACTTGGGCAGTGTTCCAGAACCACGGGTGGCTGCATTTGGCAGAAGTGAGACGTCTGTCTTTCAGCTTGTCACTGCAGTTAAAAAGTTGTTCCAAACGGTGATAGCATTAGGAGCCAAGCTGCTGTACTTTGTAAAGTCCGTTCCTGGGTGTGGGACGTCTGGAGTGAGTATAAGGTCAGGGTATGAAGGAGAGGGTGCAACAATCGATGCACGCTAGGCACGCTCATGCGGGTGAGGGGGTGCCTAGAAGGCCACAGAGGCTGGAGTTGGTGTGGGTGGGCTTCTCTTGGAGACTCAACTCATTGCTTTCGATTGGATCTCAGCTGGGCTAACCTCCTCTCCGTCAGTAGCCATCCCATCCCCATTCTATCTCCATGGACTCCTTGCTAGGCATGTCCCCAAATTTCCAACCCCGGCGCATGGATCCTGTTGATATTGATCGCATCGGATTCCTTGCAGTTCCAGAAAAAGAAATCAGTCCTGCCAGCAGCTTGCCGGGCATCTTTCTCTCCTCTCCTCCTCCTGTCTTTCTTTCTGTCCCTTTCGAGACCTTCTCTTAACAGCACCTTGCAATTTTCCTGTCCCTACTCCGTACACAGAACCATTGACTCGGGTTTAGCTAGACTGCTAGAGCGTCTTTCCTCCCTGCCTTAACTCCCGCGCAAGCACTTTCACTACCCACCAGCAGATACATTCCCGTCTGTTCTTTCACAGTGCACAGAAGCTGTTTTTGGCGCTCAGCCCTTTACCTACTCCGACCGCCACTCGCCAATCTTTTTTTCGGGCCCTGTGCTCAACTGAGAGCTCTCCCCGCTTGTTCCCACGTAGGTGTCATTGCTAGCAGCAGCCTTGACGATTCGTCAGTTGTGCATTACTGGATGGGACAGCTTCGACTCCAGGGTTGAACCAAACCTAACTTAAGACTTCTTCATCAAGACAGCCAAAACGTTTGATCATCGCGGCATCGCCGAGCTGTATCGAACGCTATCAAGGATCTGTCCAGTGCTTCGTCTATCTTTGCGTCCCTGCAGTGGTTTTGCCCTTTGTCCGAGCAACCTATCATCTGGCCGAGGTGCCAAGATAGACTCAGCGACAAATCTCACCTTCCCTCCCCCCGCCTTCTAGAAGGTGGGCGAGAGCCCTGAAAAGGCCCTATGCGAGGCTGATCAGCAGCAACTATCCTAACCAGGGCGTCACCTAAAACCAACACTAACCTTAGTGACCGACCTCCCTAAAGCACTTGGCTTGGGGTTTGAGAGCTTGCGGTCTTGGCCAGTCTAACTAAATCGACCAAGGACCAAGAAGAAGAACCTGGCGGGCCCAGTTGCGAATCGCCGTTCTTGTCTGGGCTATTACCACATCCCATTCTGTCGTTCGTTCACCTGTCTTCTCCTGTCACCTTTCTCTGTTCCAAGCCCAGGCCACTGCGCATTTCACCTACCAACGCCGGGAAGCGCTTGAACATACTTGGACTGAGTTGAGCTGCGCTGCGCAACATCAACCACTGACTCGTTTTTGCGCCCTGAGAATGAGGTAAGCCTTAAAGACTTCACTCTGTTGTGTCTGCACAGTCCATTCCGCGCCCATTGATCGCATTGTATCGCATCACGTCGCAAGTTGTCTATGGTACTCCGTACATACACATATCTTTCAAGACCATCTCCGATCCCGACTCCACTACCACTTTCCATCGCCTCCTCCCCCGTTGTCTCTCGGCTTGTGATCCACAGTCTCGCATCCGCGATACCGTCTCTGTCTCCGGTTTCTCTTCCTTTTACCTTACCTCACCTCACCTTACTCTTTTCCTTTCCCGCGTCGTCGTCTCAAAGTTTAGCCGCTACACACCCTCATTTCTTCACACCCCCATCGGCCGGCCTTGTGCTCACCCTCCTACCTACATTTACCTTATTATGTACCCCATCCTTTAACCACCCCGTTTCCTTCCGTCCTCGCTTGTTGTTCGCTTCTCCTTGCATCTTTCGTTTCTTCAAGAGATAGCGAGCACTGTCGACCCTGGCCCGGCTCGCCTGTACATACGTGACCCTTCTTGCCGACTAATCATCATGGCTACAGCGCACATGGCCGTCAGGACTGAGACCTTCCCACATTCGAATCCAATTCCCCATAGCGAGTCAATGGGTGCTCGCATTATTCCTATACCAACTCCCACGATCAAGATGTCTCCTCCAAGCAACGGCGATCCCATGGAGATCACATCACCTGCGCCATCTTCCACTGGTAACAACAACTCCGATTCCGATGCCAACGGCAAATCCAACGATCGACCCAAGAACTCTCCCGCTCCCGATTCCAACAATGTCGCAAACAATAATGCCAATAATTCCAATAGCATGCCTGCGCCCCCGCCGGCTGCTGCTGCTGTACACCAGCCTAAGATCGTGCAGACAGCCTTCATTCATAAACTTTACAAGTGAGACCGCGCCGCCAAGCTCTTTCATGATAGCTTGCTAATGTAGCGACAGCATGCTGGAAGATCCCAACATCCAGCACTTGATTTCATGGTCTGCGAGCGCTGAAAGCTTCGTCATGTCGCCCTCGGCCGACTTCTCAAAAGTTCTCTCGTGCGTCCAACACATCCATGAGCTGGCTAATTTGCACTCGACTAATGACTTCCAGCCAATATTTCAAACATACCAATATCTCATCATTCGTGAGGCAGCTGAACATGTACGGTTTCCACAAGGGTGAGTACTAGAGCATACACGAATTGCGAGTAATCGCATTGGCTAACTCGCGTTGAGAACGGGATGTTTTTCACACTGGAAATCCTGATACAACGCTCTGGGAATTCAAGCATGGCAACGGCAACTTCAAGCGTGGCGACCTTGTAGGTCTACGTGAGATCAAGCGCCGAGCCAGTCGACATGCTTTGGTGCACCGCGAGAGCAACTATACCAAACCTGCAGCATCCCAGCCAGGCACTCCAGCCGAGCCCGTACCTATCCCACCAGACAGCGCTGATGCTCGACTACTCAATATTGAGCATACGCTCTTTGACTTGAGTAATCGCCTGCAGAGGAGCGAAGAAGCAGCCCATTACATGCATGTCAAGAGCCAAGCTGCAATGGACACGGTGAATCGACTTCTTCACTTCAATCAAGAGCTCTCAAGACATATGCTGTCTCTTGTTCCGGCTGAGAGTCCCCTCTCTCGTGAAGGTGTGTATTATTATACGAAAATACGGACGATAGCTAACGTTGACTTTAGTCATTATTTTACAAGGAGAAATGCAAAGACAGGCCGAGGTACTTCGGACACTCGACGAACCACCCCAAGAGGCACCTTATACCGGCCGACAACAGTATTTTGCGAATGTCGAGAACGCCCCCGTATCACCGAGACAGCTTGCCCAGGACGACCAGAGACGAGGCCCTGCTTTAGGTGTCCCCCCCGCACGGGGCCAGAATTTTTACAAACCACCAGTTCCTTCCAACCTATCTACCAGCACTCGCAGGCCCTATGGCTCCATCAGCGGAAGCAGTACTACGCAGTCGTCCCCCTTACGCACAGGACCGCCTCCGCCCCCTCCTGCTCCGCATCCTCTATCCAATGTTGAGACAGCTCCCGGCCCCGGCAGTCTGGCCCGTCGTCACACTGCAGCCGATATTCGAGCCCATGGCTGGCAACCAGCACCCTCTCCCTTCAGCACTGGCGCACCCTCCGGAGCATGGCCCCCTTCCCCTAGCCGTGTAGGCCCAGAAGACCAACGGATCAGAGACTCATTTTCAACATACTCGTTGCAAGCTGCGTCCCAAACACACCCTCACTCACGCCCAACAACACCCCCACCTCCATTTGCAAATGGCGCTGGCGGTGGCTCTGACGCATTTGGTGGCTGGTCATGGGGATCTGCTGGCCGCGAGAACAAGAACCTTGCCGTGAAAGATCACTCAGCTCCCCCTACTCGAAGGGGGAGCATGGCTCACATCCTCAACCCCAGTGACACTGCCGAGCGATCAGACGAGGATGAGGACCCCCGAGGTGACGACGACAGGAAGCGAAAGCGAATGCAGTAAAATCACACAGTTAACACTGATTTTAACTGTGGGACCTTGAACACAAACTGCGACGGCCAACTTCAACACATCACACACGTACATACACATACACGGGCTCTGTACATGGATACTTACTTTCCCTTCATCGGCATTACATTAGGCCATGAACATACTTGGATTTTGATGGCGAAGAGACCGCCTACTTGGAGTATAGGAGGACATTGGATAGCTGGCTAGAACACGGTCACGGAGGCTTTCTTCATTACGAGCGCAAAGCATAGCAGGATACCATGGCGGGCATTTTGTTTAATCCCATGGAAATCATTAGTCCTCGCCGAACGGAAGGGGGCAGATTTCGGTACACCTAAGAGATGGAAGTTGTATTGGGTTGGTGCATGTATATACCATCAGAAGACAATACTATTCTAAGCAAGTTAAAGTTCGATCCTGTTGTCTCCCTTTTCTGTGAAACAATGCTGTCAAGTCTTTATGCCTGTATTGAGTGGGTATCTTGATATAAAACTGATATGTAAACGTTCTTATGCATCTCCTTCTGTTATCCCAGATGCTATCTTTTGTTTCTTCTTTTTCTTGTTCTTGCTCTTCTTCTTCCGCGTCTTTTCTGTCTGCCCATTGCCTGAACTAGGTTCATCCTGTGTTGCAGCGTCTTTCATATCCACATCCACATCCGCCTCGGCCTCTTCCCTGTTTTCGTCCTTCTCCTTACCCTCAGATGTAACAGGAGAAGTCTGATCGCCAGACTCCGGTTCCGGTTCGAGCTCCTCCTTCTCCTTCCGAGGCCTCTTTCTTTTGCCCAGCGCACTTCGTCCGGCTTCATCCTCACTCTCACTCTCCTCAGCCTTCTTCTTGAGATTGCCCTTGGCATCTTTGTTCAGTCTGCTCCTTAGCATTCTCTCCTCTTTTGAGTTTGCAAACTTTTGCGCATCCTTCTTCTCAGGAACATAGCCTAATCCTTCGTTTGGTCGTGCGCCTCGAGTGAAATCGTCATCGTTTTCGTCTGGTAGAATGCGTTTCTTGCGCGGTAGATCACGAGTAAGGGGCATGGATTTTCCTATGGATGTCCTGGAGGCGAGGAGAAGTGAAAGAGTGTTTGCGATTGCATCGCGATTTGTTGCGACTGGGAAAGGTTGAGGACGTTCAGGTGCCATTGCGTCTTTTGTCGAAATGGGCTGTGGTAATGAGAATGATAGTGTGCGCAATCCGAAAAAGGCCACGTAGAAAAGTCCCTTGAAGCAATTGGGGACGTCGGAAGAGTGACTTTAATTTTGCTTCCGCTGACCAGGATTGATTATGTTTGGGGTTGGTGGAGAGTATCTAGCAGAATAATTTCACATGCGACAAAAAATGCGGATGCTTATCTTATCACTTCTGGCACCATGGAATGTCCCTGATGAGAAGTTCGACTTCAACATGAGAGTTCATTTAATTAGGTACATTACCTAAGGTACGATGATTGAAGAAAAATGCCTACTTAGATATTTGCTGTGTTATACAATAATTAAGAAGATATATACTGGGATTAACTAAGATTAGGAAATTACACAATCTCTATCCTGTAACTGTGATAATGCTTTTGGTCATAAATTCGTAAACGTAAATAGCCATACCAATCGCCGTGCCCCCGAAACAAGTCATCAGTAGCTGGCCGTCGTATCCCTCAAGCTGAGGACGTAAGGCAGGTCAGTTGAGTCGTGCCGTGTCGCAAGCCGAATAACAGACCCCGAGCTAGCTGATGACTTGGATCGAAGACTGGAGGTTGATGGTTGACTCATAGGGTAATGACGCCGACTTTGAGCAAGGCTATTATTGCTAGGTCTCCGTGATATGGACCCTGGTCCTGTAAATCCGCTCCTCACACTGTTAGGAGCAGTCTCATAAACGTTCCAGGTATTCGCGGATGGCTGGCGCCTTATTCGAGCAGAGCTGCTGATGCTAGCGTCTGAGGGAGCCAAATTACTGCGAGACGTGCCCAGCCTCGATCTAGCTTCGTCATCGTAATCGGTAGAGGGTGAAGATGTATCATCTTGCTCGTCCAGAAGATCTGGATCCAGGGGCTCCATAGCGCGAAGAATCTCGGCAAAAAGATGCATAAGCTCCTTAAACTGAGCATTGGAGATTGGTCGATTCGAGAAGCGTGCGTATTCGTAGTTTGAAAGAAATTCGATAGTGTTTGAATTCATCTCCATCACCCCCAACTCAGCCAGGTGAACTACGTAATCGCGCAGGCTCATATTGGCGGTTCGCTGCAGAAGAGCTACAGCGTCTGGGTCCAGCAAAGGCGGATTCGTATCGGAGGTCGGATCAGCAGGCGCAAGAGTCAAAGCCTTGCCCTCGATCAAATTAGGCAGCTCTGAAAAGACAGCAGTGTACTCGAGGTTCGGTAAATCTGGAGCGTTGGGTGAGGACCATCCAAAATGTTCGATATCTCCCCAAACAGGCTTTTTACGAGGAATGACCACCACCAACTCCTCTGCCGGACCGCTGGGACCATCGAAACCCAACTTTACCCTTGTTTCGACAGTTTCGTCATCCGGTACCGTATTGTCTGTTTGGAGCCTGGGGCGCGATTCGTATGCGATCGATGCACTTCGCCCAAGACCCAGCGCAATTACTTTATAGACAGCCGAGCGAAGATCCCCCTTCTCGATTGGTACCCATCCTTTCGGTATCGACCCAAGGTCGGTCTTGTTGATATATAGACGGGTGATAAAGACGAAGGAAATGATGACAATGGCGAGAACGTAGGCGGCGGCCACGATCCAGATGTTGTAGAGCTGTCGATTTTGGAACGAGCGATGAATGGCGTCGGCAGGGGTGGATATTAGCAGTCCTAGAAGACAGACGTAGAGAAGAAGATAGAGAGTTCGGTAGACGATAGAGGCGACAAGCCGTCGATGAGAAACGGGAGACGCCATATTCCTAGTCCATGGGCACAAGAAAGCCGCAGTTGCGAATGCGCTGCGATGCTACCAATGGCCGCTATGACCGGGATTGTGAGTATAATAAGAAAGGGGATGAAGAGTGGGACATGACTAGGTTAAGAAGAAGCTGAGCGAGTGAATGAAGATACTACAGTGAGGAAGTGGTGTCACTGTAGTTGTTGAGGGGGTTGGGTTGAGAATGGCATGGCATGTCCAAAAGGCGGACCTATTTGGTGATGATGCGATTGATGTAACCAGAGTTGGACAGAAAGAGGTTGGCAGTTGGCGAGGACCCTTGGAGTTACAGTACGTTTTGAGCACGGGTACTGTGCTTCGATACAGTACAACTGCGGCCCCACCATCTTTAATTGCACTGCATTATATAGCTTCGACATGTGAAGCTCCTGTAATAAATGCATGCCATCATTATGGATCCATGGGTATAATAATTGCTCAATTGCTTTTCTCGTGTTCCAAATTGTTACAGTGGTATCATAATACATTAATATCTTATCCGATATGCTTGTGTTTTACATCCTTCAACCTATCGCGCCATTTCTGCCATCTCAGACTTCTTTGCAGTCGCAGAAGCTTCCTTGGCCAAGCGAATGTCAGTCAGTGTCAGTCTAAGGTCGCTACTATAAGGCTCGAACTTGGCAAGCACTTGTTGCAGAGCAGTCTTCAAAGCATCCACGACTTCTTCCACTTCGGGGCTGACTCTCTTACCCGACACATCAGTCCAGTGCAATGGAAACTGTAGGCGGAAGGCCTCCAGTTTCTTGATAACTGATGTGAAGGTTCGGATGATGCTTGGGACATCTCTGTGCACGTTACCAAACTGATCTTCTGCTAAGCTGTGCGCCGAGAGGTGGTGAAGCACGCTGATCGCGTTGATACAAAGCGTAGGCTCAGCGTATGGGGTACCCAGCACCGCAGCAGCAAATTGGGTTCGGAAATCTTGCTGGAAAAGGGCAGCCACAGTGTCTACCTCCATCATTTGGAGAGTCCAGTGTTCAAACTGGCTCTTTATGTGATCGGGAGCAACAAGTTCCTGCTGCTCCTTCGTCAAAACCCGGTCCTTGGCCTCTTTCCACGTCTTTTTCGCGATAGGGCTCAACTTGGACACAGGAGACTCGCCAGGGGATCGTGCGGCCTGTCCTAATCGCTTCTCAACCTCACTGAGCATCGTTTTGGAAACCCCTCGACTGTTAAAGATGGGATCGTTGCGAAGAGGAGCGGATACTCGTTGCTTGGGTTCTGGGGCTGGTGCAGCGGGTGGTGCAGCGGGAGCTTTGCCGTAGGTATCAATTCGCGTCTCGATGGACTTGACCACTTCCATACAAATGACGTAAACCTGGGACCACATAGGTCCATCCTTACGATCGATGTCTTCGTAAATAGCCTGTCGGCGTACCTCAAATCCTTGCGCAATAATTGCAAGCTCCCACATCGCGAATGCCTAGATACGATTAGAAATGACCGTCTGACGCGTGCGTGTGACAAATCTCACCTTGATAGAGAGTTTCTTGCTCTTGAGACCGTTCAAAAGACTGCCATTGGGGTCTTTGGACTCAGAGGTAAGAGGCTTACCGTTCTTCAGGGGCTCCTTGACCATGAATTTCGAGAAAGCAAAGTTACCAATATTCCATATCAAATGCACGAAAGTTCCAGCCTCTATGCATCGAAAAAGAAGCCAAAGATCACTCGGCCAACTAGGCGGGAGCATGTTGGTCTTTGGCAAGTTATAGAAGATTCGCAAGAACATAAGCGCCCATCCCCAGATGAACGATCGTAGTATAGCGTAGTATAGGATCAAGGCGACAGGCAGCGCACTAGCAGCGCCGGAAAGAGAAGCGCCAAATGTTGCTGGGACTGCAGTGATCAGCAGCTTCAACGCGTCAGGTTGCTTCTCGTTCTTGCCCTTTGACGATGCGAGGACCAGACGGTCGGTGTCCTTTCGGTAATGATTGAAGGTTTGCGTGATGGCACATGAGATCATGTAAGCAAGCAAGAAGAGCGGCCTCTCGTTCAGTCTCGCACGGTCACCGCTGAAGTACGTGATCCAAGAGAGGTTTGTCGACTTGGGCATTGCCCAAAGGAACACATGGCTGAACAACAGGCTGGAGAAACCATACCAGAACAGAGTCTCGTATGTTTGAAGCTGAGTGATGGTGTTGCGAAGGGTCTGGAAGCCGGGGCCAGTGGTTCGTAGACCAACATGATAGTTTGCTATTCGGAGAACGACGATCGCAAGGCCACATGTGAAGATGAAGAGGGTTCGTACGCCAACAGGGCCAATTGGGAACCAAGACCAAAAGTCTAAACAATAAAAGTCAGTGTTGGCGCAAATCAAGAGTCAAATGAATTCAGCTTACAAGATTTCCAGCCATCCAGGACGAGCGCCAGCAAATATGACACGAGCAGCAAAACAGTTGCTGTAGAAGTGAATCGTCTGTGAAGAGCAGGCTGCAGGAAGTCCTTGTAAGGCGCTTTTCTAACCGTGGTAGGCGCCATCTTGACAGCGCATCCCCAGGATAAAGAAGAGCTCGAGACGTTGTTGGGAGATGATGTCGCGGGTTGAATCAAAGAGAGACTAATAATGGAAGCTCTAAGCTCAAGCCCCAAGTAAATAATAAAAATCTCCAAGCAGCAACGACTCAAGCTCCGTCATTATCTGTCACGTGCTGATAGCACCAGGTCCGGCCCCGTTCTGGTAAGCTTAGGTCGGTAGTACCTAGATTGAGACGCATGTCCAATTACGTATGTTTGCAGGGCGCTGTAACGACTAATGAACTCAGCCATCTTCTACCAACGTTAGAACAAGGCAACAGGTCTGGTGTCTTGTTCCCTCTTGTTCCTTGTAACGATTCGACCGCAAGTGAGTTCTTGATCAAAATATCTGGTTTAACTTTTGCGTCTGCATTCATTTTCTTGTCTTGAACCAACAAAAACCAACCATCTGCTTCGGTTAGCGACTCTGCTTGTAGACCAGTCTCTGGGGAACAAGAAAACTGTAGATAATAGAAGAGGATGCCAAAATAAACTCAGCAAAGAGCCCAATAAACCAAGGCTAAACTCCGTACCTAAATATTTTTTATCTCTTAGGGTCAAATTCCTCCAGTGTACTTTGTATTTAGACCAGGTAGGTTGTCAGGATCCACTTTTCTGGCCGAACCATACCTAGGTACCTAGCCAAAGGCCGACTGCATCCTCGTAACTCTCTTCCTTTAGACCTTACACCATCACAACAACCATGTCATACGATCTCGAATCCGGGCGCGGCGCCGCCGGCTATAGCGACGACCCTGACTTCCAGGCACTCCAATACGACCTCAAGAGCAGGCTTCAGACTCTCCTCAGCAATAATCGAAAGCTGGCCAACGATGTTAATGTGCTCGGCACACGTAAGGATACCCCGCGCCTGCGGGAGCGAGTTCATAATAGCATGGATAAGACGAGGGATATGTGTAGAGAGATCGGAGAAGGCGTCAAGCGCCTTCAAACTTGGGAGGAATTGACGGTACGAAATACGTCTCGAATCCATTGTCGCATACTAATTATCTAGAAACAACAAAAGTACGAGCAAACAAAGGTCTCGAGTGACTTCCAAGCAGCTCTCCAAGAATTCCAAAGCCTCCAGCGAAAAGCCCTCGAGAAGGAGCGCGCATCCGTTACCGCCGCCCGTGCCGCCCAGGAGGGTGAATCCGCCGAAGGTCCCCAGTCCGGCAATCAGCTTGAGCAACTACAACAGCAAGAACAAGTCTCGCAGCTCGCGCCCCAAGACGAAGTCGATTTCCAGGAAGCACTCATCATCGAGCGCGAGGAGGAAATTCGCAACATCGAGCAGGGTGTAGGGGATTTGAACGTTCTCTTCCGACAGGTGGCGCAAATCGTCAATGAGCAGGGAGAGCAGCTTGGGACGATCGCAGACAATGTTGAGAACGTTCGGGACGACACGCGGCAAGCAGATGTTGAGAACCGACAGGCCGCGCGGTATCAGAAGGCAGCCCGTAATAAGAGCTGCTGCCTGCTGCTGATCCTCGCTGTCATTTTGACCATTGTTATTCTGGCCATTGTCCTTGACTAGATTCCTAGAGCGCAGCGACTGATGATTATGGGTGGTCTGTTCTTGTTCTAATTCTTGTTCCTGAGGCGTCTATCGGAGTTTTCCAGGTACCTATACATCGAATTTTCCCCACGAGTCTATATTGGTAGTTACAGATGAACGCTTAATCAATTATTGTTTTTTACAGATGTCTTTGGAACACCTGATTGGTCTTTAAGCACGAAAGGGAATTCTTTCGACGGCTTAGGTGCCCTCAGATCAGGCGTCTTTGGTGGAACAAGACGCTGAATAAAGAAATCGTTGACGCGGGTAAGCGCAAATGATGTACCCCAGTAGAGGAAGATAGCACTTGGCAAATCGGCAAAGAGGAGTGGCAGCAGGGGCATCATTAGCATGACACGGCCCAGAAGCTGTTGTAGCCTGGGGGCGACCAGCATCTTTGAGCCTGAGGGCTGGATTCGCAGTAGTGCCTGGATCTGTTCTCTGGGCATCCTCGCCCATATACTCCATACCAGAATAACGGAGCAGATGGCAGGAAGCCCGTAATAAGGGTCCGCAGATGATAGATCGGTAAACCAGAATAAGCCTCCGTCCACCAAGGACTGGTCAAACATACTGCTCGAGGGCCCGAGACCAGTATTGCCCAGGCCAATCTTGTGACTGATCCAACCCAGGGGTGCACCACACTTCCTTCGTAGAGCCTCAGATATGGTGACAAAAGGAACCATTCCAAGTAAAGGTGCCATACTTTTCCAGCGCTGGAGACCCCATGTCTTGAATATTCTCCGTCTTGACTTTTCAACTGCACCTGCAACGCGAAGCGATCTCACACGATCGGGAAGTTCAGGGTTGTTTAAGCTCCTATCCATCATATGTCGACGAGCCCAAGCTGTAATAAGAGGATCCAATGGTTTTCTAGCCTCCCGCAAACGAGCGCTGTATAGTTGAAGAGGGAATCGGATGGTTGTGTTGACGCCCACGGCGAGTAGTGGTATGGCCACATACCACGGCATGCCAACACTATGAGCCCAGCTGAGGGCATCGGCTGTCATGGTGACTGTCTCACCGAGCGCAGAAGCGACGGAGAGGTTTCTGCGGTTGGTGCAAGGCGATGAACTTGGTGAGCTGAGAATGGCTGGATGTGAGATGTGGCGTGTTGTGTTGATGGCTGAGAGTGATGGCCTAGCATGAGGCGATATGGAATGAGCGGTTTGTCTGAGGAGAGACATTGTTGTCCATAGCACCGTGGTTGTGGTTGTAATTGAGGATTTGACGATGGTATGAGTGAGTCTTGATCGAAAGTCCATGAGATGAAGTCGAACTGGGGCTATTTTTTTTGTATTGCCAACCAATCAGCGCTAACAGTCCACCATTAAACATATCTCGATACTAAGGTAAGCCTCGGGGGGCAAGAAAACTCTGGTAATTTAGGATAAATTTAGTATGTCTTTACTAATTTTAGGATACCTTTTAAAAGATATCCTAAATTTGTCCTAAATTCCCTAAATCTTTATGTTATTTAGGATCAAGGTCCTGAGTTTTCTTTCCTCTACTAGTAATATACCTTAGTCAAGGTAGAACCACTACACGGGACAATACCTACTAAGTAAGATGGAATATATTTACTAGTACTCTATTTCTTAAAGTACTCAATTATTAAACGGCCCGCGGTGGTCTTGACTTACCGAGTCTGTTTGTGTAGTATAATTTAATGGCCCTTGAAAGTCTTGAGAATGAAACATCGCTTACCTAGGTACTTACTAACTATGTACTCTCTTACTCACCTTAGATATTTATAGTGACTATTATTCTGAGTTGTCAAAGAAGCTTGTAGAATAGCTAGGTAAGCTTCATTGCTAATGACAATACATACAAGTGCTTGTAGATTTGTGTGAAAACCTCTTCAAACCAGGATAAACTGCTTTAACTGAGAAGACGTGGCCTTATGATGGAATATAGAAGTCCCTTGACTAAGTTATTCCGTTGAACGCAGGATGAGCCCTGGTTGGTCCGTTCAATCCTTGATCTCGTATTCTTAAAAATTTATTTACTTTCTAACGTTCTGGAGGGAGCAGAGCTATCATAAGTTCTCTCCGCGGGCTACCGAATCTAAAGAAGGGGTCCAGTGACAAGGGTCAGGAGCTTCTACCAACCCC